>CM053583.1:351646076-351678490 GCA_028627135.1 Pseudochirops cupreus | reverse complement strand
CTGAGACTTGTAGAGTTGTTTTATAGCTGTGCGTTGCTGAGAAGAGTCCAGTTTATCAAAGTTGGTCGTCACACATATGATGTGTCTGTGATTGTGTCCAAATTTCTCCTGGTTCTGCCCTTCTCACTTAGCATCAGTTTGCATAAGCCTCTCCAGGTAAATATGAAGTCCATTTCTTTCCCATTTCTTATAGCACAATAGTATTCCATTACATTCATATGCCACAACTTGTTTAGCCATTCCCCAATTGATGGGCATCCCCTTAATTTCCAGTTTTTTGCCACCACAAAGAGAGCTGCAATAAATATTTTTGTACATATGAATCTTCCTTCCACTTCTATGATCTCTTTGGGATACAACCCCAGAAGTGGTATTGCTGGGTCAAAGGATATGCAATTATTTATGGCCCTTTGGGCATAGTTCCAGCTTGCTCTCCAGAATGGTTGAATCAGTTCACAGCTCCACCAACAATGTGTTAGTGTTCCAATTTTTTCACATCCTCTCCAGCATTTGTCATTTTCCTGTTTTGTCATCTTAGCCAATCTGACTGGTGAGACATGGTACCTCAAAGTTGTTTTGATTTGCATTTCTCGAATCAATAGTGATTTAGAGCATTTTTTCATATGCTTATAGATTTATTAGTTGTGTAACATAGGGAAAGCCATTAACCTCTGGAGGATTTCTCATCCTTAAAATGAAGGAGTTGGACCAGGAAGTTCTCAACATCCCTTCCAGCTCTAAATCTGTGTTCCTATCAGGGCACCTGAGTAAACCCATGCAGCTTACCATCTGCTTCTCCTGTTAACTGCCATAAGCCCAGGTGGGGGCTTCTACCTCTGAAATTTCTACCTCTGAAAATTGCCTGTTCATATCCTTTGACCATTTATCAATTGGGGAATGACTTGTATTCTTATAGATTTGACTCGATTCCCTGTATATTTTAGAAATGAGGCCTTTATCAGAGACACTGGTTGTAAAAATTCTTTCCAAATTTCCCACTTCCCTCTTAATCTTAGTTACATTGGCTTTGTCTGTAGAGAAACTTTTCAATTTAATGTAATCAAGAGTATCCGTTTTGCAGTTCATACTTCTATGGTGCTTGAAGGCTTGCAATATGTTTTTATGGTCATGATCTCATTTGACATCAGAACTGGAGAACACTGAGATTAAAATGGGGAAACAGTCAAGGAAAAGGAGTTAGGCGCTACAGAGGGACGGGGACCTGTACCTCGCTTTACGTTAACAGGCTACAATGACATAAGGGCTAGTAGTCCTCAGAATCATCTGTACAAAAATGATTTACAGTAGGATTCCTGAACATAGCTAGCTCTCCTAGAATACATTTTATAGAAATCTGACCTTCATGACACTTTCTAAAAGAAGCACTTTGTGTAAAAGATACCTGAGGCCCCTGTCCCAGGTGTTCACCTTGTGTGTGCTCTGTATTGTTAGAGAGTTAGGCAATAGAGTGTGTCTCCCTCTCCCAACATTCCCTTAAAGGCCACCTGATAATTACAGTAGTGCCAGGAGCCTCCCTGGATCTCTAGTGACCATCCAAATCCTGCTGCTTTTTTTCCCAGGAGTCTCCTGCTGCTACTGCAAGGTACTCTAAGGTGATCCTTCTTGTCTTTAATACCTTTCCAGCAGGAGGAGGGCCTCTTCACCTCCCATTTCAGGGCATCACCTTTCCTATCGTCTGTTCTTCTCTTTAGACTTACGAATCTACTACAAGGGGAAAGACACCGGCAACACCAGGGGAGAGAAATGTCATGAAGGTAGTAAGTTTCCACAACTGGTTATGGGCGTGATGATGAGGCAGTCAAAGATAATACCAAGAATGTGAACCTGGGTGAATGGAAGGATGACAGAAATAGGAAGTTTGGAAGGGAGTTGTTTGTTTTGTGTGGGCGTAATGATGAGCTGCCTACAGATACATCTAGTTCGAAATACCCAATAAGCACTTGGTGATGCAGGAGGACAGACTAGGCTTGGAATTATAGCTCTGGGAGTCATCTGTGCAGAGATGATAATTAAACAAATGGGAAATGAAGTGGCCACCAAATCAAGAGAACAGGAAAAGACCAAGGACAGTGTTGGGGTATGACCATAGTCAGGGGGTATGATATAGTGAGCCAGCAAATGAAAATAAGTGAAGCTTGAAAGAGAAATATCACAAAAATCCAGGAGGGAATAACCAAGAGGAGAGAGTGGTCAGTAGTGTTAAATGCTGCATAGATGTCAAGAAGGATGAGGATTGAGAAAAGTCCATGTGAAATGGAGGAGTGATGCTGGATTTGTGGGGATGGTAGAATAATGTAAGGGTTTTTTTAAGTGTAGCAGGACCAGTCTCCCCATAAAGTATTCCCAGAGTCTCCATTTCTTGTTCCAGGCAAATAATTGCGTGTGTTGAGGGTGGGAGTGCTACTGGCCTTGTATAAATCATTGCTAAGGTGATTGCATCTTGAGATGGTGGAGTCCCTTATTAGCTGTGGAGCTAAAAGGGAAAGCTACATGGGACGGTGGATAGAGTGCTGGACTTTGAGTGAAGAAGACCTGAATTCAGATCCTGCCTCAGACCTTTACTAGCTATGTTACCTTGGGCCAGTGGCTTAACCTCTCTTAGCCTTAGTTTCCTCATCTGTAAAATGGGAATAATAATAACACCTACCTGAGGGGGGCACGTTGATAAGGGGATCAAATGTAAAGCATTTTGTAAATCTTAAAGTACTCTCTAATAGCTATTAAGACCTGATGACTCAGTGGATGAACAAATGGGGGCAAGCATCTCCCTGGCCCTCATCTTTTCCAGGTGTAAATTATCCTGGCTGCCTTGTCTTCTTCTCACATTTCCTTTCCTGAGAGGTGTTGAGGCAACAGACTTGAGATGGAGGTGTGCATCTGAAAGGACAGCCACCACCCAGAGGATTATCTTTTAACAGGCTGGTCATTTTACCAGCAGACATGTCCTAGGAGTGGTTTGGATAATGAAATGCAGAGGTGAAATGTAAATGACCTAATCAGTCATCCTACAACTGTTTAAGTGCTGATGAAGTTTAAGATCAACCTACCTGTGGATTATGATAGTAGCTGTAAATTATCTAAATCTCATTCTGTCAATGCATGCTTGTGAATGTACTTTATAACATTCCTCTTTTGCATGAGAATAAATTGTCTGTCCCATACTTTATTCATATTGCATTTTGAGTGTCTTTTTATTCCTCTCTTTTTGGGGGGAGGCTCTAGATGTGGGCCAAAAGCAAAATCATCCCCAAAGTTTTTGGGGTGAAGACAGCCTGATGCCACTTACTAGAGGCCAGACTTCCCTAGGACTGAACCTAGTCCAAAATGTATAACTGGATACATAGGTACAGGGCAGGGAGTGGCTACAGTATCCCCAGGACACGCCCCAGCCCCTATGATGACCCAGCAACAGTTTCCCTCCAAGGTAAGTCTGTGATGCTAACCTGTTAAACCTAAACAAGCAGCCTCAGAGGATGTGGAATTGGAACAATGTGTCTGAAAATCTCTTCATTTTTTAAGGAACCTGAGACATTAGGACTTTGTTAAGTTCCTGAAATGTAAAACTGTCAACCTCAGTAATATCTGATAAACTCTATAAATGGTTTTATGTCATTTGATCATCCCACACCCCCACACACAATTTTTGGCATGCCAGACAATCAGAGACTTGTTTCTGTGGAAACACTGAAGTATAATTTAGGTTTGAAAATCAAAATAGAAGTGAGTTGGTTTGAGGAATACATGGGGGATTTTGAAACTGCAATGTGTCACCTCCACACCCAACCCTCCAAAGAGCAGGGCTCTGGCAAGGAGTCAGAGGTTCCTGCTTCCTATGATGGTGCTCTAAGTACACAAGGTCCTGGGGTCTGACCAGAGAAAGACTCAGATGTTTCTGGTTAGACTTAGCAAGAATTTACTTGTCAAGAGAAAAAGTCTTGGGTTTGGAGTCAGGAGACCTGGGGAGCATCAATATAGTTTGCATTTGAGGCAGTAGACAGAGGGGGCCAGTTGGAACCACATTGAGAGGATAAAAGAAAAAGCTCTGTGCTGTGAGTCTGAGGACCTGGCTTCTCACCCTGGCTCTGCTCCTTTCTGCCTGCATAACCTGAGACTAGTCACAACTTCAGGGTCTCAGTTTTGTCATCTGTAACATGGGTGTGTGTGTGGACTATCTCTAAGGTACCTCACAGTTCTGTATGGCCAGACATCATGAAACAACACGATCTCAGAAGAAACAGACCTGAGTTTAAATTCAGCCGTAGACACTTAGCTGTGTGATCCCTGGCAAGCCACTTAATTTCTACTTGCCTCAGTTTCCTCAACTGTAAAATGATAAGAATAGCACCTATTTTTCAGGTTTGCTGGGAGGATCAAAGGAGTTAATATTTATAAAGTGCTTAGCACAGTGCTGCCATAGTAAGTGCTGTATAAATGCTTAACCCCTTCCCCTTCCCTCTCAAATCTAAGGTCAGTGAAAAGATGTGTGGTGGGGCTAAGTGGGCTGTTGCATATTTCTTACGTAAAGGGAATTGATCAGGGAATCCACGATCAATTTGATATTATAGGATGGATTTTTGTCTGAAGACCTATTGCACCCTGCAGTAGAGGAAGATATGCTCTAGCACTTTGTTGAGCGGACCCAGTGAACTCCTCTTTTTTCTTTCCCAGGGAATGTGGCTGCCTCCAAGATGACTGGTGAAGGGGGATGGGAGGATAGGTCATATTCATTGGTAATTTTCCCCAGTTGCCATGGAAGTGAGCCTCTTTCTTTTCTCATACTGTTTCTACACTGGACTTCCAGAAAATGCAAGTAGAAAAGAATGACAGGCTGGAGAAGCGGATGGGGGCTCTGGATGAGGAGCTCCCAGACTTCCAGTTCCTAGCTGCCTTCTTCTGTCTTTTCATTGCCTTTTCTGAGCACAGGTCAGAGACTAGACTTTCTGAAAATTAGTTTTCTATGCAAGCACTAGCATTTCCAAAGGACCAAACATTCTCAAGTTTAATTGTTTGGGCAACAGGCCTCCTAGAAGGAGATTTCCTTAACAGCATATTATCTGGAGAAAGAAGAGGAACACCAATGTGGTCCATGCAGCTAGGGGATGGGAGCAATATCACTAGGATGTCTGGACTTTGCCAACCCTCTGTGATACTGTGAATTGTGATGCTGTGAATTATTTAGACAATGCTGGTAGAAGGTGAATGGGAAACACTTGCTAAGCAACCCCAAATTGTCTTCACCTTTGAGTATTTTTTCCTTTCTGGAATTATTCAAAGGATCCTGGTAGTCCTTTGGATTTTGTGCATTTGCTGTGGATAAAAATAAAAAGGCAGTTCCATACCCAATACCCACATTGTATACTGAATGTCGATGTGAGAATTGGGGGTGCTGTTACAAAGTTAGGAGAAACCTAGACATGAGTTATATCTAACTTTTATTTTATAGATTTTCCTGGAGAATCCAGGTAGATGCAGTAACTAGAACTAATGGCCCCTTGGAGATCAGACAGCCCACGACTAGACCCAGTCCTCGTGAACCCAGAGTCCTTGAAGAAGGGCTAGAGTCATGCGCTATGGGATATATTTATGATGACTTCTGTGTAAGATGTCATAGAAGAGACCTTCAAGGACATATCAAAAAGGAAGTGAACTGCCCAAGCCAACTTAAAATATTAAAAGATCCAGAGGAAGGCCTCCAGCATCTACTGTATACTGTGTTCCAGACTGCCTGTATGAATATAAAGTCCTCATCAAACACCAACTATAGCCAGAGGGTGAGGACGATGGTGGGAAAAGGGCTTATCCTCTTTCCAACGTACCTCAGTGCTCCTAGGGAAGTACTTTTTGTATCTTTTTTCTTTACATCATCTTTATTTCCAATATCTCTCTTTCCTACACTATCCTGAGAGTTGTCCTTTGTAACCAAGAAGAAAAAAGAAAGAAGAAAAAAAAGCAGCAGAGCAAAACCAAACCACATGTCAATCGATTCTGACAGTGTATGCAATGTTCTAGACCCATAGTCCTCCATCTCTGCAAAGAAGGGAGGGAGCTCCATTTTCTTGCGTCTTGCCTGGGTCTAAGCTCCATCACGTTTGGTCTAATTTTTGCTGTTGTTGTTCTTTCTGGTTACATCATTGGAGGCACTGGGTACACTATTTTCTTGATTCTTACTTCTCTCTGCATCAGTTCACATCTATCTTCCTATGCTTCTCTAAATTCATAATATTCATGATTTTTGTGGTGTAGTAATGTTCCATTACATTCATGTACCACAATTTGTTTAACCATTCTTTAATCAAAGGGATCTACTTTCTTTTCAGTCCTTTGTGGCCACAGAAGTGTTGCTATGAATATTTTGGTGGATATGGGACCTGTTGGGACAAGCATAAGCTTATCTGAGAAGTGAAAAAGGCTTGTCTCCAGGAAGGGAGGGGCCTTACAATATAAGAAAAGACTGACATGCACCATCCCTGAACCAGAGGTCTTTCCACTGGGAAACATGGGGCCAGGTATGGGTCTTGACATACTGAATTGTACCAACTTTGGCAACCCAGGGATCAGCTTGGTATTGGGAGAGCTCTAAATATTTATAAAGAATCATCCACTGTACTTCTTCAAAGGCTATAGAGACTCATTCAGAGTCACATCACTCTTCTCTTTCCATCCCCATCCCTGAGATTAAGCATCTGGCTTCATTACCTACTTCAGTTACTATCCTCCACTACTGACCCCTGACACCAGTGCCAGAACCAGGGACCCCTCAGGCAGGGTAAAGGGGAGGGATCATGGGGTTTAGAGTTGGAAGAAACCCTTTAAAGCTCATTGAGCTGAGGCCTTCATTTACTGAGGAGGAAACTGAGGCCTGAAATGGAAAATGGAATAGGGGGATGCTTGTGGTCATGCAGGACATGGCAGAGCTGGTATTCCTGGCCAGGCTTTCTGATTCCAAAACTCTTTCCTCCATGGGACCTGCACCTGGAGCTTAGTCTCTCTTCGGAATGCCCAGGAATGTGCTTTGCAGGCTAGGATATCATTATTTCCAGGAATAAATATGTAAGAGGGACAAAGGTTTTGCTGCCACTATTTTTTTTTTGGCCACTATTACTGATATACAAACAGGGCTACTAGCAGCTTTGGTCCCTCTTCTCATAGCAAGTGTTTTGATGCTTTAAAAAAAATTCATACAAGTTTTAAATGAATTTGCACAACAGGGAGTTGATTATAGGTGAATAAGCATGACAGAAATCCGAATGGTCAATGGAAAGATTTATGTGTGATGTGAGGCACATGGCCAAGGCAGTCTTATTTTAAAAGTACAATAACATTGAGTTTGACTTTAGCAGAGCAATGGTACCTACCTGAGGTGGTCATGCCTAGAAGAGCCAGAGTTGGTGTGAAAGACAGATAAACTGGAGGGGAAGGCAGGGAGACTGTCCAGGAGAAGGCTCCTGAAATAATCCAGGTGAGAGGGGAGAAGGGCCTGAGTTGAGGTGGTGGCTGTGTGAGCAGAGAGAGGGGACAAATGTGGAAGCAGAATTGAGGTGGCCATGTTAGGGAAGCCAACTGAAGGCAGAGTCTGGAGGCTAAGCTTCAGTAAGGGACAGGGGTAGAGGTGGCTCTTTAGCAAATGACAATTTAGGAGTCAGGGAGCTACCCAGAGAACTGTGCCATCACACCTCAGGGCAGTCCTCCCTCACCCTGCAATGTGAGTTTCCTCTGGGCAGGTATGAAGGGAGGCTTTGTTCTTCTTCCCCACTAATGCATTAGTCAGTGAGAGATTGCTATTCATTTGTGAGAGGCAAAAGATGGTTCTACATCATGGCTCTTCTTGTATGCTAACAAGTTTAAACTAAATACCGTTCGATTTGTGTTCCTGTCTGATCTGTGAAGCAGAGTCTGTACTGAAGGAGATTGAGTCAAATTATTTCCTCCACACTGAATCCAAATGACATAGGGATCCCTGAGTTTAGTGGGAGACTGATTAAAAGGGAAACTTTTAAAGGGGGATGAGGGGGAGGATTTACCCAAGAAAGGCCCAGCCCAGGAAAATCTGCAATCAGAAACTTCCACATTCAGCCTCCTAGAGACAACTGCTCCTCAGAATCCAAACGCTCTCAATAAAACCAAACACCTGCTAAGTACTTGTCACACCCGCTAAGGAAACTCAGCCTAAAATAGAGCGGTCCTTCGCAGTCATTCCCTTGGTCAATTCCTCTCCTTGATGAAAAAAAATAAATCGTATTCGTTGGAGACATCTGTGTGCCCAGGCATGCCTCAGGCGGAGCCTTCCTGTCTCCAATTCCCTCTCCCCTCAACAAAGCCTGAAATTCATCCCTTAGCTGAGGGAAACTCTTCGACAACCTATGAATCTGCCTTGTCCTCAAGACCTGATGTCCTTTCGACACCGTATTATGATAAACTCGCTGCTGGTTCCCATACCTAAACTGGATCTTTGTGCTGGGCCTTTAAAAGGGAAAGGGAGAGAGAGAGAGAAAGAGAGACAGAGAAAGAGACAGAGAGACAGAGAGAGAGAGGGGTGTGTGTGTGTGTGTGTGTGTGTTGGGGGGCAGTTAAACATGAACTACAGATACCGGAGGCTGGAGAAATAGAGAGATTTAGAAAAGGAGAGACAGAGATGTACAGATGACAGAAAGGCAGAGACAGAGACAGCAGCGAAAAAGAGAAAGCAAGGATTGCGTTCACTTAGACACGTTCTCAGTTCCCTGGAGGGAGCAATCACGTGGCCCCTTTAGGGAGCCCTGGGTCTCAGGAAGCCTTGGCACGAGACCCACGTGACTGATGGCTTCGGAGGTCGCCACTCGGAAGTTCTAGCGAGAAGTCTTCGGGCTGGACCTTGGTGCCTCGGGGCTCGGAGCATCTGGTTGCGGCCCACGAGCTGCATTTCGCAAGGACTGCGTGATCCGCTCCCGCAGCCCGCTCCGCGCCGGGGATGCCGCCGCTCTCCCGTAGGCAGGGCTGGGCCTTGAATTATTGATGACGGCTTCTGAGCCGCGGCACTTGCAAGAATAAGTGAAGCCCACTGCGCAAGTACTTTCATTTTGGAGCGTGTGGGATAACATGACATTTTACTTTTTATCCAAATACTTACCAAGGCGGGGGAAGGGTTTTGTTGATTAAACCCCCTTCACAATACACCCAAACGCGAGCAGAAAAGGAGCCCCCTCTCCACAGAATTTAGAGCAGGAAGGGAAACTCGGAAGCGATTTAGGCTAACCCCCTCATTGACAGACGAAGACACTGAGGCTCAGAGGGCAAGGGACTTGCCTGGGACTGCACAGGCAGTAGGAAGTGGAGCTGGAATGAAAATCCAGTGTTCCTTCCGCTATCTCGAACTCCTGGAAAGATGGTTGCCCTAATCCAGCAAAGGAAATAATAAGCTGACTAAAAGCCATATATGACCCTGAAGGAAAAAGTTTCTAACCAGCTAACTTTTTATTTTATCTTTTTTTTTGGGGGGGGGGGAATTGGAGTTAAGTGGCTTGCCCAGGGTCACACAGCTACTAAGTGTCAGTGGCAAGATTTGAACTCGGGTCCTCCTTGCCTCCAGTGCTCTAGGGACTTCACCGAACCTACTGCCCAACGAGCTGTTTATTTATTTTAACAAATTCCACTTGTGGGGGAGTGTGTGCACTTTCCTCTATGAACTGCTACTTCCTAACTGGGTGACTTTGGACAAGTCACTTAAACTTTCAGATAATCTTCTGGTTCTGAATTCTTTGTCATGAGCTCATCAGTTTACTAAACTCCAAACAAGATGCAAATCTCATCCCACTCAGGTTTCAAGGTAGCCCCTCCGCCCATGTGGGTAATACTAGCTCTGTACCTCCCATCTGCCGTCAAAGGAAATTATGGAAAATAAATGCAAAATGGATGGATGAAAGCACACCAACGACAGGGCTAGTGCAAGGAACTATACAAATTACTAGAAAGCACTGAGCATCTGTAAAAAAAAGAAATCTACACAAGCCTGAAAATCTCAGATTGGGCCGGCAGAGCAACAGTGTCTAATTTCTGGGCATGTGCCTGTGGACAACTTCCTCCTGCAGATAACTTCCTAGCCCAAACACATCTCTACCCATGCTACTCAAAACCCTTCACAAGAACTGTACCCTGAAAAAAATAGAACTTTGTTGTCTTATCTATTTCATAAACAATTAAGAAGTGCAAACCCAGATGAAGATAACCTCCTTTTCATGTTTCTCTACATTTTCAGTTGCCCCATTGTTCTTGACAGAAAATGCTACAATCAGTTCCTGAGAATGAACCTTGTCACATTTAGCCTAGAACAGCATCAGATCTTGCATCATTACAAACAAAAGGAAAAACATTGTGGTTGTCTTTCATTATTATCAGAAAAAAACAGCATAATTTTAATTAACTCAGCATCATTAGGAGAGGCTTATCTCTCAGTCTACCCAAAAAAAAAAAATCCAAGCTCGCTGAACACTAAATCTATCCTTGGGCTTCATTACAACAAAATGAAATATTCATGAAGAAGTAAAGGGTTGGATTATAGATGAACAAATGAGAGAGTGAGGTGTTCTCTTTTGGCATTTGAGAAGATGAATGTCATACAGGCTAATGGCTTTTTCTCAATAGGATCCCTTATTTTAAACTAATCCAATCATTTCTTTATAATGCTGTCTGATTATTCCTCCACGTCATTCCTTTGTTCAAAAATCTTCAGTGGCTCCCTCTTGCCTGTTAAGTTCAGACCCCTCTGATTGATGTTCAAGGTCCTCCACGGTCTGACATCATTCTTCCTTTTCAGCCTTCTCCCGTACTCTTGTTCCCCAGCACATGCTTCTGTGCTGGACTGTTTTCTGTCCCTAAATATATTCCTGGTGCTCTCCCCCTTCTGTGCCTTGGCTCACACTGCTTTCCATGTCTGGAATAACTTACCTTTCCCTCTGAATCTACTGCCTTCCTACTCATCCTTTAAAGTTCAATTGAGACGTCAGCCCGTATCATGAAGACAACCTTGATACCCACTGATCTTTCCCCTCTGACTTCCCTCAAGGCTTCTAATGCACTTATCTCATGTAAGGATGGCCAGGATTTTCTTTTCCTTTGGATTTTTCTCTCTAGGACAGAGAAAGGCAGGATGAATGCCAGGGTGATTTGCCTAGGTCATTTAATATAATAGCAGCTACCTGAAGTTTTTCTCATGTCACGCTTTGAGGGGGGCATTTGAAAAAAGGGTCACTGTGCTTTACAGGAAAGATATCAGGGAATATAGAAGAGGTTGGAAGCTGGGAGAGGAGCTCAGCTGGGGATAAGGGTCTAGTTTGGTCTGTTTTTTCAACCTGACTGGGGAGCCCTACCCAGGCAATACCAGATGACACACAAAGAAATATTCCAGAGACCTTCAGGAAAAGATGCCAGGGATGGCCTCTGAGCTAGGGATGAGCTGTTGTAACAATGGACTGAAGAGCTTTTGCCTGCCTTGCTGCTTAGGAGAAGTAAGAAGATATTCTTCCTTTCCCCAGGAGACTTTAAAAGTGAATTCCTGGAGAAGGCTTCCCTAAAAAGGCTTTTGGGTGCATCTGGGAAACACCAGTCATAGAACCCTGGGTGTGGGAAGTTTTGGATTTCAGATATATTGGTAGTGCTACCCCACAGCTCAGAGTTTAAAGCCAACATTGCTAATTTTATTTTCACTATAGTAAGGAGTTCAGGGAAACTTCATATGCTGCCCAGGAAGCATTCTCATTGCTCTGGACTTCTGATTCTGTACTCTGTTTATTCTAATTTTGCTTTACTAAAATGTACTCACATCTACATAGAGTAAGGGATCCTTCAAAATCATGTAAACACTCTCTGGGAAAGAGATTCAAATCTCTGTGGGGTGGGGGCTGAGCCATGAGAGTTTTATTGGTTACTCTGGCTATTTATACTCCTTAACAGAAACCTAAGCTGAAGTAATAAAAGGAAAGGCCAGGAGCCATGGGATCTAGATAGGTTCCATCCAAGCACATGCAAGGTCATGCCAGGCTTAGAGTTACTTAAGTCAGTAGTCCAGGGCTTGGTGCACCATCAGACAGCCTATAGGGGTATATAATACCCTAAGTATTCCAGAAAAATGTAGTGCCAATGTAAAGCAAGAACCCTTGTGGATGAGAAGCAGCCTCTTCCCCCTTTTATGCATGTGTCACGTTTATCTGTGTTGATTGCTATCTATTAGTCTGTGAGCTCAGGAAGAGCAAGGCTTGAGTCTTATCCAACCTTTTTAGCTCCTGCAGGACTTAGTACAGTGCACTATACACAGCAGGAGCTTCATAAATATCTCTTAAATGAATTTAAAATGACTGGATTTTAAACTTTTCAAAAGGCTAATGCCAGGCTGAGATAATAAAAGATTTCCAATAATATAAAGACTCCAGCCCACAAGCCTCATGACATGAACTGAGACTAAGAGTCTCTGAGCAGCAATTCTCCTCCTGTTCCATGATTGCAGAATCACGAGGGGAAGAGGACAGAAACAAAGAGAAAAGGACAGGATGCATTTATGCCAAAGCCTAGGAAACCAAGGTCCTGATCCCTTTCTGGGTCTTCCTCATAGGAGGCAGAGGACCTACCTAGTGAAAACAATTGAAGCCCTTAATACTTAGAGTCCTACTGATCTTATTCAGGCAAAACTGAGCAAACGATATTTCTGTTTCTCAAGGGGCAGGTTTCATTATTGTTTTCAATAAATACTATCTGGAAGGCAAATAGATCCAGTGGCTAAGGAGGATGTCCTAGGAGACATAAGCCAGGAATAACTTCTCCCACAGCACAACAGGAAAACATTCATTTAAGTCTAAGTTTTCCTATATGACATAGTTTTCTAAACTAAATAACTGATAGCTAGTATTCATAAAAGAAATATGGAAATCAAGAATAAATGTGGGAGTATTTTGATTCAAATTCATCTTGAGAAATCTAAATAATAACAGAAAAGAGAATATATGAGATCCAGAGAGAGATGCTTGCATTCTTTGAGTGAAATTATAGGAAGGCAGCCGGGTAGAGCAGAATGAGCAATGGATTTGGACTCAGAACAACTGAATTCAAATCACTGCTTAGCTATTTATTACCGGGGTCATGTTGGATATTTAAGTTCTATGACTGTCAGTAAAAATGAGGGGGCTAGACTAGATGCTCTCTAAAGACCCTTCCATCTTTAAAATTCTGTGAAAAATAAGAAGAGGAAAAAAGATTTAAAATCAGAATTATGCAAGAAAGATCTAAAAGAATGAAGTCCAGTATAAATACAGCTAATTGTGTGATGTAAACTGCAATACTACAGCATTTATGTAGAATAAGCCCATTTTTATATTTTTGTTAAAGGTTTTAAAATTCCATGCTTTAAATACAATTAATTTTGCCTTGGCTCTCAACAATATACAGCACAAGTTTGGATGACAAAGCAAACTACTATGGCAACCTTAACTACTAATAGGAAGAAATAAAGAAAAACGAGAATTGCAAGCTAAAACCTCAGAAATACTTAAGTCACATTTAAGGAAAACATTTGGAAATATCTGTAATTCTACAGAACAAGTTATTTTTCGAGTAAGGTCATCTCATACTAATTAAACGCTCAATAATAAAACCGACACTCCTCCTGAAAACAATGATGTGTAAACCACAACAAGGACAAAGGATGTATCCATCAAGTCATTCCAAGGCTTTAGTTAACCTTTTGTTTCTAAGGAAGTCTTAGTCACATAAAGGACACAACGTTATGGCCCAACTTTTTGGGTACCTAGCAGTTTAAGTGAGAATGAAGAGGCTGAATTCTTTGGATACGGCTCCAAAGTGCATTTCACTTTGGGCATGTGTATTTCAGAGTCTTCTTCGGACCCCAAGACAAAGAGCAGAATGATGCGTTTCACCTTGCTCTCCCAGCTAGAAAAAGAGTGATTATTCACCGCCACCTCTGCAGGAATGGTTGGTAAGAAGGGGTGGTGCTCAGGAGCCCCAAAGAAGGGTTAGTCTCCATCATCCTCACTGCTGTCAAAAGCAATGGCATAAAATGTGCTTTCCTCGGCTTCCATGGCATTAGGGCTGCCAGAGGTGTCAGAATTGAGATCACTGAACCACCTCATCTGCTTATCCCCCTCAGTGCTGTTTGGAAAGGGAGAAGAGTAATCACAGAGGAAGAACTTGTTTGCTACTTTGGGAGGGCTGGCTGCCTTTTCTGTCTTCTCTGCCCTTCCTCTTCCTTTGACTACAGGTTGTAGAGTTTTGTAGGGATGAGGTAGGGGCAAGAGTTGCCTGGGGTTCTCCACTTGATGCAGAAACACATCTTGTTGCCCAGAGGCTGCAGACCAGGGACCCCCTACTCTTGAGTTGAAAGTAGAGGTATTTCTTGAAAGGCCTGAACTCTTCCTTCTTACGAATGTGCCTCTGTGAACTTTCCTGGGCTTTTTCCTCTTTGCTCTTTTTCTTATGTCTATACTCTTGCCTTTCTGTTCAAGCACTTTATTTTGATCGTGTGTATTACGACAAAATAGAGCTGCTGGCTGATACTCTTGCAGAATACATGTGGGCCTGGTCTTAGTGACCCAGTCCTTCACAGTCATTGATGAAAATTGAGACGTTTCTTGAACCATCAAGTCTCTTTTGCAGCGATCCCCGAAAATCCTGCTACTGGAGTCACAGTTTTCAGACAACCTCCTAGCAGGAGCCTGAAGCTCTAAATCAGTCTGCACAGCTTCATCCTTTACACCCAGGTTTTCCTTATCGAGCCAAAAAGTACCCACATTTCTATTGTGTCTGTGAGTTTCATCCTCAGCTTCTTGCTTCTCGGTACTGTATTTCTCACATTGGTATGATGATGCGAGGGGATTCAGGTGAGGAAGGAGCATGATGGTTTCACCTGTATCTGGTGATTCTGAGATTGATTTCCCTTTCCTGATGAAACTGGAGGCCTGGAGCAGAGCTGGAAGCATCTGAGAACCTCCATCATTCACACGGAAGGGTAACTGAGTTTCTGAACCAAGTGAATGCATTTCAGCTAAGATTTTGGGGAAGTCGAGCTGATCTAATTGGTCACACAGCCTCTGGTGCTGTCTGCTCTGTTCGGCTGCTAGGACTTCAAGATGCTTCAGACTGGATTTCACATCTAAAAATTCTGCCTCTCTCTGGGGAAAGGCAGTCAGAGGAAAATCATTAGACAATGAGCATCAAAAATATGTAACAGACATGTAGACAAACAGGGAGCAACAAAAACAAGAGCATTCAAAAGGAAAGAAAGCTCCGGATGAAAATATTTAATCCCTGTGATCTGGTATAAATAAATGCCTCACTCTAAAGAGATTCAGAGGGAAACAGACAACATTTCTTGGGGAAGGCAGTGCCTTGATGACGTTGTTATAATCTGTCTCACTTAACGGGCCAGTGTTCCATCTGAGATGGGGGTTTAAGGAAGGGCCCAGGGCCCAGAAGAGAAGATCCTCAGCCCCATCACATTACAGGACACTTCCAGCAATGTTAGACTCAAAGAAAGAAGTAAATCCTTGTGTTACAGCAGTTCAAAGGGATCTGTCAGCTCATGAGCTCCTTGAGGGCATGGCCCTTGTCACTGTTCACCTTTGGCCATGGATCTAGTAGGCACTTTATCAAAATTTGGTTGGCTCTGAGATCCCAACTTACAGTTTCAAGTTGCTTCTCCATCTCCAGGGCTCTCTGCTCCACTCTGCTTCTGTCTCGTAGAGCATCTAACAGTAAGTCACAGTGGGCTTGGGCACTTGCTTGCACTAAAAAAGGAATTTAATAAACACTACCCTTATCTTTCCTGGGAAGACTGAAGACACTTTGGTTCACAGTTCAACATGACTTCTACTTAAAACTTCCTAACAGGATATCCTACTTTGACATAGCAACTAAAGCATAGGATTTAGAGTTAGAGAAACCTAAAAGAAAAATCCAGTCCAAGCCTGTTTTGAAGAAGGGAAAAAAACTCCAGAGAGGGAAGTGACTTGACCAAGGTCATTGGGTAGGATGTGGCAACAGCAAGATTTGAACCCAGAACTTCCTACACACTGAATCCCCATATTTTCATACTTCTGCTCCCATTGCTCCCTATACCTAGAACATCTTCCCCCTCCTCATTTTTGCCAACTGAATTTCCACCTATTCTTTATAGGCCAACTCAAATGCCTCCTTTTCTAGAGAGTCACTCCTGATCCATCATCACTAACAACTCCCCACATCAGCCTGCTCATATACCGTGCTATAAGGCTGTGTAACAGAGCTATTCACATTGGCGTCTTACTGCCCACACTGGACTACCCACTCCACAGGGGCAAGGACCTTGTTTCCCATTTCCCCAGTGTCTGAGCACAGTGTTGTAAACATGGTGGGATTTTAACAAATGTTTATGATCATTCTGATTTCAAGTCTGTGCTCCAGAAATACAGCTTCTGTTAATTTCTGTATGACCATGGGCAAGTCATTTACCCTGAGCCACAATTTCCATATCTGTAAAATGGGGATCATATCTAGAGTCTTTACTTCACCAGGTCTTTGGGAAGATCAAATGAGATAGTACATGTAAAAAAGCATTGTGGAAAGCTTAAAGCAGTCTACCGATGGCAGTCATCAGCTACACCAGGCTGCCTTCCAGGGAGGAGGCTTTTCAACAAAGGAAGGGTCAGCAAACATCTCCTGAGGGAGTCTCAGAGTGCTGAAGTATGACTTTTCCTTTCTCCTCAGAGAGTTCATGTTCCTGAATACAGCAGAGAAAAGATTCCCTTGGGCAAGCGTGAGAATACCAGCTCTGCCCTGGCACCCTTCCTCCTGGCAAAGTGATATGGCCCCTCCACCAAGCTTCTCTATGCATACCCTCCTCTTTGTAGACCAGAAACCTTCTTTGTCCTGATGGGCGCCTGGAGATGAGAAGGCGAGGACAAGAGTATGCATCCAAGAGTATGCATCGCCAAGCACAGGACTAGCAGACTCCAGGCCATTTCACCTTGGTCCAGACACAAGCTATGATTGATTTATTTATTTATCTGCTTCTGAAGCAAGGAAGGGATGGGAATCAATTCTCCTCCACTAAGTAGACCTGAGACATCGGGTTAAGCTTTCACAGTAGAGGTCTTGCCATCTGCCTTGAGACACATGACCTGACCTAGGCTGAACCTATACTTTGTATCTATATGGGGTGAAGGAATAGGCCTCAGCCGCCAGCTCCCACTTTACCTTTCTAGGAAGGTTTATAAAGCTACTGAACACATATCTAAGAGTCACAGAATGTCAGAACTAGAAGCAATGTCAGATATCACTTTGTCCTATCCCCTCATTTTGCAAATGGGGAATGTACACAATGTAAATAGGGAATGGTGGTGAAGCCCTTGGTCACTCACCTAAGTCATGGCAGAACCAAGTTTAGACATAAAAAAAAAACAACCCATATATATAAACCCAAAGATGCCAGCATGGAGTGGAGGGAAAAGCCCACTAGATTTGAAGCCAGAGAATCTAAGCGAGAACTGTAGCTTTGCTATTGATTCCCTGGGTGTCTCTAAATAAGCCACATGCCCCTCCCTGGGCCACTGGCTCCTCATCTGTAAAACACGGGGGCTGGACTGGACTGAATGATTGCTAATACCCTTCCTGCTCTGAGCCCTACGATGCCAAATCCTAAATCCAATTCTTCTTTCTCTCATCCTACTCAAGGCTTTCTTTCAAAGTAGAAAAGGAAAAGTCAGCATAGAGTGAGAGTCTGCTTTAATCTTCCCTTCCCTCCCTCCTAACTCCCAGGGGAGAAGCAGAACTGCTTGCTTGTGGCTCAGGGACTAATTGTGCGGGCTGATAATGGGCTGGGGTCACTGCTTTTAAAATGAGTTGCACAGCTGCCTCAATCAGATTAGTTTCAGAATTGGGTTAAACACTAAACCTGCGCAGAATCTCAAATGGTGCACCTGAACAGAACCTTGGAATGCTTAAAGCAAGGCCATCATTGGCTGAGTGTCATTAAAGCCCATGGAGTTGGATTCAGTGACACTCAAGGTGTGTGGCAGCCACACATTCCAGCTGAGAACAGTCATCCAAACTCCCCATTCTAATACAAGGCCCTTTGTCTCCCCTCCTCTCATTGGAGCCCCAGGGAAGCTGTGAGCAGCCTAACCTGCAATTTACAATAAATGCTGGTTCTCCCACTATCCACCAGCTGCTACTAGGCAGCCTTGCTGCCTCCCCTCCCTGCCCCTCCCAGCTGCCTCTACGTGCTGGGAATCACAGTCTCTGAGAGCTGGAAGAGATCTTAGACATCACTTCATTTAGCACAATCCTCTCATTTCACAGAGCAGCAAACTGAAGCTCAGGGAAGTCACTCCTTCAGGCCATAAAAGTGGAGGAAGTCAGCAAAGGAACTAAGAGGCCTGTGGGACAGGCACCAGACAGTTACTCTTCTTCATACTTTATTTTCATTGATCCATAGACTCACAGAATGTCAGAGCCAGAAGGGATCTTAGAGACTGGTTCTGTAAAGATTCAAGCAAAGACCCCCCGATTGGGTCCTGGGCCCCAAAACACCAACACCTTGGACACCAACCACCATGACCCCTCACGATGGGGTTGTTTTTCAGTATCATTGGTGGAAAGATATTAAACTGGTCCCCCCTGTGAATTTAGTGGAGTCCTATGAGAGGTCCCAGCCAACACTTCCCCAGGTTTATGGCTAGCAGATCCAGACTGCTAGTCACGGCATCAGAAAGGATTCTATGTGATCCTGGATGGAGAACTGGAAGGGAACCTCTAAACACATCTAGTCTAAACCCTTCATCTTACAGTGAAGAAAGGGAAGACCAGAGAGATTAAGTGATTTTTTTTGTTGTTCAGCTGTTTTCAGTCATTTGGGGTTTTCTTGGCAGTGTGCTACAATGGTTTGCCATTTCCTTCTCCATTTCATTTTACAGATGAGGAAACTGAGGCAAACAGGGGTAAGTGAGTTGCTAGGAAGTGTTTGAGGTCAGATTTGAACTCAGGTCTTCCTGACTCCAGGCCCCAGGCTCTATCCACTGTGCCCCCAGGTGTGCCATGGCAGGGGTGAGATTTGGGCCCCTGTCCTCTGACACCAAATCTATTATTTAGGGACTCTCTAAGTGGTTTGGAGTTGCCCTTCCTGTTGGGAGGAATAAATGAAACAATCCATGTAGTTAGTAAACATGGCAAACCTTCAAGTGCTCCATACATATTAGCTGTCACTATTACATCTGCCTACTCTCTTGTCCCAATTTGGCTCAATTTCCCCACTTCCCAGGCCTTGTGCCTCAGTAGGGGATCTACTGACTGCTTCATCCTGTGCTATATGTTGGTGATAAGACAGAGGAAGTGGAGCTGAAGGTGGGTTCAATCAGGCCCTTGGGGTGTTCAATCTCAGGCATTTGCTCATGTCCAACCTGATGTCCTTCCTCCCTGATATCTGAGAGAACAAACAGATACCTCTGCCTGTCAATCACAGGACCTTTGAGCATCAGAGATCCAACCAAAAGGCTCATCCTTCCCATGCTGTGATGAGCAAACCTTCACCTCCTTCTCTCCTCACCCCTGTGTTTCAGGATACCCAGCTGCCTCAGTGAAGATCCAGGGCCCTTGCTGATACTTCCTCACTCCCATCCATTTCAGCCCTAGGATTCCCAAGTGCCTCCCCTGCTCCCTGCTCCCTTTCAGCTTGGCCTTTGGAACCCCCCATTTTATTAACAAATTCCTCGTCAGAACCAGGCTCTGCCCAGAAGACACAGCACCTCAGCTATAACCTTTACCTCCATGATGCAGAACTCTGAAATTCCTCTCCTTGATCACAATCCACTTCCATCTCTCCCTCTTGCCTCCTTGGCACAAATGTTCTCCAGCTGGGAAGCTAGATAGCAGGGTAGATCAGAACACTAGGCCTGGAGTCGGGAAGACCTAAATTCAAATCTATTCTCAGACACTTACCAGCTCTGTGATCCTGGGCGAGGCACAGAACCTCAGCCTCCTAAACTGTAAATGGGGATAATGACAATAGTACCTACCCCTCAGAGTTGGCATCAGGATTAAATGAGATAATATTTGTAAAGTTCCTGGCACACAATAGATGCTTAATAGGGGCTTGTTTTCTTCCTTATTCTTTCTGGGGGGGAGGGATCTGTCCTGGGTCCTCTTCTCTATACCTGGTGATCTCATCCATTCCCACGAGCTCAAAGTATCAATGCAGGTAACTCCTAAATCAACAATAGCTGTCCTACCTTCTCACTTGTAGTCTGCTCCTTCATTGCCAACCACTGTTCTCTCTCCCTTCCTAGATGTTACACAGGCATCTTAAACTCAATACATCAAAAATAAAACTGATGAGACTTCCCTGTCCCTCACCAATCTTCTTTTTACAAAGGTTTGTAGCCTTGGAGTCATATTTGATTCTTCCCTCTCCCTTACTCCCTGAATTCAATCAGTCATCAAGTACTGTCAATTTTATCTCCACAATACCCCCTTGTCTCCTTCCCTTTTTCTCTACTCAAAGAGTCACCACCCTTATTAGTCCCTCATCACCTCTTGCCTAAATTACTCTAACAGACTCCTCCTAAAGGGCCTCCCTGTTTCTAGTCTCTCGCCTCTCCAATATGCCCTCCACATAATGGCCAAAATGATTTTCTTAAGGCATAGGTCTGAACCTGTTGCTGCCCATTGCCAAGTGGATGAAATAGTCTTGCTCTAGCCTACAAACATTCTGGAGAACAATTTAGAACTATGCCCAAAGGGCTATAAAACTGTCATACCCTTTGATTCAGCAATACCACTACTAGATCTATATCCCAAAGAGATCATAAAAATGGGGAAAGAACCCATTTGTACAAAAAAAAATTATAGCAGCTCTTTCTGTTGTGGCAAAGAATTTGAAATTGAGGAATGGCTGAACAAGTTGTAGTATATGAATATAATGGGACACTATTGTGCTATGAAATGACACATACACTGACTTCAGAAAAACCTAGAAAGACTTACACGAACTGATACAAAGTGAAGTGAGCAGAATGAGAAGAAACATTGTGTGATGATCAACTACGACAGACTTAGCTCTTCTCAGCAATACAATGATTCGAGACAATTTCAAAGGACTCATGACAAAAAATGCTATCCATATCCAGAGAAAGAACTGATGGATTCTAAATGCAGATCAAAGCATACTGTTTTTCACTTTATTTTTTATGGGTTTTTTTTTGGTCTGTGTCTTCTTCTACAACATGACTAATATGGAAATGTATTTTGCATGATCGCACATGTATAACTTATATAAAATTGTACTGTCTCAGGGAAGGGTGAAGGAGAGAGAGAATTTGGAAATCAAAATTTTTTAGAATGAATTATAAAATAATCCTGGATACACTGCTGAAAGTTAAAGATAGAAAAAAAAAGAAAGTTAAAGATAGAAACAAAGGTCTAATGTATAACAAAATCTTCATCACACCACTTTCTGTAGTAGCAAAGAACTGGAAAAAATTAGCTCTCTATTCTTTAGGGAATGGTAAAAAATAGCTATGGCATATATGTGAATATGATGGGATATTACTGTACATTATGAAATGGTGAATATGAGGAATGCAGAGAAACATGAAAAGATTTACATAGTCAATAATCATTTATTAAGCACCTACTGTGGGCCTGGCACTGTGCTAAGAGCTTGGGATACAAAGAGAGGCAAAAGATCCCATCTCTTGAAGAGCTCACAGTCTAATGGGAGAGACAACAGACAAACAACTGCGCACAAACAAGCTACGTACAGGATAAATAGGAAGTAACCAACACAGGGAAAGCACTAGAATTAAGAGAGATTGGGGAAGACTTCCTTTATAAGGTAGAATTTTAGCTGGGACTTGAAGCCACAGAAACCAGAAGGCAGAAATAAGGAGGGAGAGTATTCAAAGCATGGGGGACAGCCAGTGATACCCAAAGTCCTCAGGAGATGGAGTATTTTCTTTGAAGAACAGCAAGGAGGCCAATGTTACTGGATCACAGTTGGGCAGCGGGGCGGGGGGTCAGCAGTGTATGGTACAAGAAGACTGGAAAGGTGGAAGGGACATGGTTGTGTGACACTAGTTTATGAAGGTCTTTGAATGCCAAACTGGATTTTTTAATGTTAACTGTGCAGAATAAAATAAGCAGAATCCCAAAATAATACACACGATAACTATACAATGTAAATGAAAAAGATAACTAAAAGGAAGTTGAACTCTGAGTAACTGAAAAACCAATGAAGGTCCCTGAAAACAGAAAATGAGATGCACCTCCCCCTCAAAGCAAAGAGGCAAGAGACTAGCAGGCCAGAATATTGTATGTGTGGTCAGATGGACTCTATCAGATATTTTTTCTGAACTGTTTTACTTTGTCACAAGGAAGTATTCAATCTTAAGGAGCTATAGTTGAAATAACTATGACGAAGAGACCAAAGACATTAACAAAACATTTCTAAAATTAAAAATCGGGGTGAGGATGGGGTTCTTCCCCTTCCAATGTTTATTCTCGAAGAGTTTAGCTTAGACGCCTCGGCAGTTTTCAGGAGAACATCGTTCCGTTCTCACACCTTGCCCTGCCTCGGTGCATTAGTTTTTTTCCTTTAATTTGTACTGATATCATTTTTTATATCCACTTCATTTCCAAAAACAAAGAATTTTTAAAAAGAGGATAACAAAACAACCCATCAACCAAGTCTGGCACTTTATGAGGGGCTCCGTATAACTCTCACTTGGGGCCAAGCTAGGTCAATAGAATTTCACAGCATTCAGTCTTGTTTTTTTGTTTGTTTGTTTGTTTTTGGAGGGGGAAAGGCAGGGCAATTGGGGTTAAGTGACTTGCCCAAGGTCACACGGCTAGTTTTTGTGTGTGTGTGTTGTGTCTGAGGCCGGATTTGAACTCAGGAACTCCTGACTCCGGGGCCTGTGCTCTATTCACTGAGCCACCCAGCCGCCCTCGTCTTGATTTTTTTATAGTTGTTCTTTCCATTTTCATCACTGTATATTGTTTTCCCGGTTATTTCATTTTGCATCAATTTATATGGTTTCCCATGCCTCTCTGTATTCTTCAGTCATTACAATCACATTAGTCAATGAGCCTTTGGGGCTCAGAGTCTGGTCATTTGTCTCAACTGTTTTCCTCTTAAGAGCCACCATTATAAGAAAGGAACAGGTTGGCCTGTGACCAGGGTCTCGGCTCTCCCTCAAAGCCTACACCGCGGCTACCCACCAGGGTGGTCCTACTGCCTCTTGTCTCTGCCCTCCTTCTCATAAAGCTTCTAGGGTGGGGCAGCAATCTGTGCTTGATTCTTAGCACAGAGCATGGCACAAAATGCGTGCTTAATAACTGCTTGTTACTTCCTTCCTTCCTTCTTTCTTCAGAGAAATGGACCTAGTCGAGGGGCTTACCACCTTGGCCCCATAAGATAAAGCTGAAAGGCTCTTCTTTGCCCCTTTGGGTCTAAGCCCCCCATTAAATGAACTACAAACAGCCCCTTCCCAAAACATCACTGTGCCCTCCCACTTACCTCTCACCTACTGGGAGACATAGAGGAGTAAAGGATGGGGGTTACAGTATGTGTACAAAGAGCACCAGAATTAGAGGACCTGAGTTCAAAGCCCATTTTTGATATTTGCTATTTATGTCACTGTAGGCAATTACTTAACCTTCCTGGACCTCAGTTTCCTCTAGGGAAATATGACTGCTGAAGTCCCTTATCCTACTGACTTCACTTTGCTCTAAGTCATTTTTTTTCATTTTTTTCTGTATTCTTCATATTCATTGTTTCTAATGGTGATATAATTCTCCATCATGTTCATGAACTACAATTTGGTTTGTCGGGCCCAGGGGTGGGGAACCTACAACCTCAAGGCCACAAACAAATCCCCTTAATAAAAGGATTTGTTCTGTAAAACTTGGATTCAGAAGTCAAAGGGCTGCTGCACTTGAGGCCCTAAAGGGTCAAAGGTGGCCTCAAGGCCCCAGGTTCCCCATCCCTGGTAGCCATTCTTCAGTGGATGAACATTTTTCTTTCTAAGTCCTGTAGTCCTACAGAAAATCTGGCTATGAATATGATGATGTATAAGGGACCTTTCTTTTCACCATTATCATCCTTAGGGAATATGCTTAGTAGTGGGATCTCCAAGAGGTCAAAGGACATGAACATTTTAATAGCTTCTTAACATAATTCCAAACTGCTTTCAGAATGGCTGGACCAATTCACAGCCTCCCCATCACTGTAACAGCGAGCTTGTCTTTCTACAATCCTCCGACATAATCATAGTAACAATAACAATAATAATAATAGCTAACATTACATAGCATTTAGAGAAGGAAATGACAAGCCGCTCCGGTACCTTTGCCAAGAAAACCCCAAATGGGGACACAGAGAGTTGGACACGACTGAACAACAAATACAGCACTTGGTATATGCCAGGTACTAAGCTAAGCAATTTACAATTATTATCTCATTAGATTCTCACAACAATCCTGGAAGGTAGGTGCTATTCGTTATCCCTGTTTTACAGATGAGAAAATTGAGGTAAATAGAAGCTAAGTGACTTGCCCAGGATCACACAACCAGAGTCTAAAGTTGAATTTGAACTCAGGTCTTCCCGACTCCAAGCCCAATGTTCTATCCGTGCAACCCATTTCCACTGTTTATCATCTTTGCCAGTTTTCGCGGTGTGAGGTAAAATTTCAGTTGTTTGGATTTGCAGTTCTCTCCAAATTGGTAATTTGGAGCAACCTTCCATGTCGTTATATATTAATAGTTTGCAATGCTTCTTTTGGGAACTGCTTGCTCATTTAGTCACTGGGAAAACCTAGTCTAATATGCCTGCGTTAATCTCCTATATATCTTGGATATGAGATCTTTTATCAGAGAAATTCAATGTACAGGCTTTTCTCCAAATGAGTTTCCCTTTTTATGCTAATGTGTTGATTTTGTTTTTACAAGTTTTTCAATTTTGTACAACTTAAATCTTTTTTTTAAAACAAATTGTTTGGTTAATAACTCTATTCCTAGCCACAGCTGTGAAAGATACCTGATCTTATACTCTTCTAAATTTTTTTTATGGCACAACCTTAAGTATTCAGGTTATCAGGTCTATTTTGAGTTATTGTGGACATCAATGCATTTCTACATCCCATCCCTCAAACCTGAAACGGCCCTCACCCCAACGCCAAGGTGAACTCCTTCAAGGCCCAGCTCAGGTATCAGAATTTCCATAAAACCTTCCTTGATAGTTACTCCTTGAGTGAGCAATCAATCAATCAACCATTAAGCAAGCATTTATTAAGTACTTACTCATATCATCAGGTGATGGCCTAAGTCCTGGGGTACAAAGAAAAATTGAAAGTCTCTTCTCTTGAGCAGTTTACAATTTATAGGGGGAAGAAGGAACATAGATGGTCTCGACAAGATAAACATAGGGCAGAGGGAAGGTAGTTCTCAAGGGGAAGCTGCTAGCAGTTGTGAGGACCAGCAAAGCCCCAGAGAAGGCCTTTTTTAGACTTTTGCTGGACTACCAGAGCTCCTGGTGAGTCCCTGAAGTTAGAGGTCATGGCTTTAAGCTAATGCGATACTAAAACACTAACTACAAAGGTGACTGCTGATTCCTGGTACACTGAGTAATAATGGAAAACTTTGAAGTACCTACTGGGAGCAGAAGCAAAGAAGGGAAACTCAAAGAGGAAAGGAACACAGTTGTATGGATTCTTAGAGCTAGAAAGGTTTTTATTTAGTCTTAAGCTGTTACTTATCTGCTTAAAAACCTTCACTAGCTCCCTACTGCCTAACAAGGAAAGTTCATGTTTCTGCTGGACATTCAGAAACTTCTACAGCTTGGAGCCATCTAACCCTCATCTCTGTACCTGGACTCTAACCAACTGCCATCAAGGGGCCATAAGCACAGGAGCACTGAGAGAGAGGAAGCACCTGCCAGATGACTGGTCCTGTGGTCAGCATTGGGTAGTGTCAGGGGAAACAACTCCTATGAAGCAGGGGTTGGCCAGTTATCCCCACCACAGCCTCCTACAGGACAGAGGAGCAACTGAGCTGAAGAAAGCATCCAGGAACCCTGAGAGAGAGGCAGGGGGTAAGGTATGCCAGGCAAGTCAACCTTCCTCCAACACCCTGCCACCATCTCCTTTCAGATCCTAGGCCAGGCAGCCCAGAGCCCTCACCCTAAGAGCCTGGGAGCAAGGCCTCCAGCACAGCTCTTTAGCCATTATCCTGGGAAGTAATCAAAGTGGAGATGCAGCCTAGCAGCTACTGTAAAAGCAAATACTGTAGTCACAGCTCCTGAACACCGAGGAAAAAAAAAGGTCTCACCCCCAAAGTCTCTGGCACTATCAAACAATATCAGAAACTGATGTGATTTTGCTAGCATAAATGACAGTCAAGAAGAGGCATTACTATCTGCTTTTACTCTGTACCCTAAGGACCTTGGGATCTTTCCATTTGTTGTGCAGCTGAAGTCTTCCATATGGAATGGCTCTCCCATTAGAATGTAAACTTCTGGAAGGTAGGCACTGCCTTTTTTTTTTTTTGTATCCCCAGCCCTTAGCCCAGTGCCTTGCACATATAGCAAACACTTAATAAATGCTTTTTAAAATTCATTTTCTTTCATTCATTAATCCCTAATCTCCTCCATCTCTGATTTATCCTGTAGGTTGACTACCAAAAAAATAAATCTTCCTGAGGTTCAGTTTTACCGTATCACTCACTACCCTGCTCAAATATTTTTGTTTGTTCCCTTTTGTATCTAAGATAAAATACAAATCTCTGACATTTAAGGCTTTCTCTACTTTCTGGCTCTAACCTATCTTTCCAGCCTTATTTCCTTATTATTCCCTTTCACAAACACTATATTTCAATTAAACTGGACCATTAGCTATTCTCTAAATTCAAAGCTCCATCTTCAGACTTTACATTTATCCAAGCTTTTTCCTATGCCTGTTATATACTCCCTCATTCATGCCCATCAGAGTCTTTTTTCTTCTCCCAAGGCTCAGCTAAGGTGCTGCCTCCTCCATGAAGCCAACCTGGATTCCCCCAGTTGTTACTGCTCTCTTCCACTTCACGTTTTCCTAGAATACTCTGTATGTTCTTTCCTTTGCCCCATTCACTCTCTTCCTTGAATCATATTCTAACAAGCTTCTCTAACATACTCTACATACCGAATCCACCAAGTAGACCAACCCCACACTCCTTTGGGACAGGGGCTATTTGTTTTTGTCATTATTTTTCCAGTGTCTAATCCAGATACCTAGTAGACATTTGTGAATTATGTGAGAAGTTTAAGTTAATTATACAATATCAGAACTGAAGTGGACCTATCCTCCTCGTTTTGTAGATGAAGAAAATGAAGCTCTAAGAGGTCAAGTGATTTGCCCAAGGTCCCCCTGCCTGTCAGTGCCAGAGCCAGGACAAGAAATGGAGTTCTGACTTCTAGTCCAGTGGTTTCTATAGCACCATAACCACTCTGCATATCATGAAGCATTGCCTCCATCATCTATTGGGGATGTTACTCCTGCGCCTCCTGCTGACTCTCTGTATGGTGACAGAGGCCACAGCCTCAGCCCTTCTGATGTGGTGGTAAAGGGGCAAAAGCTGCACCAGTCCAGGATGGAGGCCAAGCACATGCACAGCCACCGAACAGAGGCCAGGAGCAGATGTGCTTCCCTCTGGCCTAGCAAAGGGCTTTGACTATATCTGGCCCTCAATATTTGTTAAATGAATCAATTAAGGAACGATAAATCAATCTGGAATTATGAGTCACTAGTACAGAGGGTTACTTTAAAAAAAATGAAAGTTTTTTTCTCTTGCCTTCCTTCTTCTGAAAATATGCCAAAGACCTTGCCAGTTTGATTTAACTGCCTCATTCTAATAATTTTTAGTTCACTTTATTTCTTGCAGGCTCAGCCAGGAAAAAAACATTTAATGGTAAAACAATTCTCTCTCTCCCCACTAAAATCCTCCTTATTTTGTAATGGAGTTTACCCAGAGTTCTTAAAGGCTATGCTAATGCAGTCCAACTTCTGAAAGACCCTACGAAGATAGAAAGGCCACAAAAAGAGGGCTCATGAACTTTCCATTGGTTTTCAGAGGACACGCTTAGCTCTGAAAAAACTCAATGCCAAAAGGTATATCACCAGGAGATGAACATTATAGTCACAGCAACTCCCTTTGGCAGTCTGGTGAAGCCAATGGGCCCCTTCTCAGAACCATGTTTTTAAATGCATAGAATTAAAAAGGAAACTAATTATATTGAAATAGTTATTTTTTTTTAAGTTCACAGACTCCAGGTTAAGAACCCCTGCTCTAATGCCTTTAGTGGCTGTAATATACATTTGCCTTTACGTTCTCTGGATCACATGGCCCAACCCCTTCATTTTAATAGCTGAGTTCCATATTAGTTAATTGGTTCTTCCTAGGCCATACAGACTTAAATCTAAATCCCTTGATTTCAAGTCCAGTATTCTGATATCCACCAATAAAATCCTAGAAAAGAACATTTCTCTGAGCTTTGGTTTCCTCACCTGTAAAATGGGGGTACCAACTTGGAAAAAAAGATTAGCAAAAAAAGAGTTCTTTGCAGGGAGTGGAAACATTCTCTCCACCAGCTGGGGATACATGGAATCTCTGATGGATGGTTGTTGTCCTTCCTTCTCTAAGAGGACCAAAATGACATCACTATTTGACTGTGGCTGATCAGGCCAATAAGAGCTTGGAATGTTCTACCACAGGTCGGATACAGGATGATGGATGCTCTCAAAATGAAGTCCCATAAACCCCTTGACCTGGTAGAGAAAGTCCTCCATACATTTCCAACCTTATTTCACACTATTTCCCTTCACACATGCTACCTTCTAGACAAACAGGATTGTACAATGGTCCTCAATCTCCTCCTGCCCCTTACCTTCTTCCATGTATTCACACAGACTGACCCCCTACATTTGGAAGGCTCTATCTGCTCATCTCCATCTGCTGAAATACCACAGTTCCTGCAAGACCCAGCTCAACCACTACCTAAACTTATCTTACAGCAGCAGTTCTCAACCTGTGGGTTATGTTCAATTTGTAACAATGAAAATACATCCTGCATATCAGATATTTACATTACGATTCATAACAGTAGCAAAATTACAGTTATGAAGTAGCAAAGAAAATAATTTTATGGTTGGGGGTCACTACAACATGAGGAACTATATTAAAGGGTTGCAGCATTAGGAAGGTTGAGAACCACAGTCTTAGAGCATTTTATCTGGATCTCTCCCTTGTTTCAATATATTCTACTTTGTACTATACTTATCTGTACATACTGTATCCCCACCCCACTCCCATAGCAGACTATGAGCTCCCTAAGGCCAAGAACTGCATCATTTTTCATCTCTGTAACCTCAGTGCCAAACACAGAGTCCTTGAACCAAGCATTAAGAACTGAGATACATGTGAGATAATTTTCCTTTCTTTTGACTATGAGGCTAAGAATGCTTAATATCCTTTGCTTAAATCTGTCACCTAAGAGAACAAAGGGTTGAAAAACAGAAGGAGTTAGAGGGAATGAAAACTTTGGGTGTTACTATCCACAGCAGAAGTAGCTTGGTTCAAGACTCAGATATTAATGCAGTTAAAATTTACTCTTCAATTTTACTTGAGTACATACGTTTGATATGTTAAATGAGAGGATCCTTGGAACTGTAATAATAATAGTTATCATTTATATAGCATTTAAAGGTTTGCAATGTTCTATATGTATATTATCCTATTTGATATTCTCTTTTTCCATTTGGCCAACTGTGTTTTTCACAGTGTTATTTTTCTACAGCATTTTTTGTGCTTTTTTAAACCAAGTTATTGACTTTCTTTTCAGAAAATTTTTTTTTTTGCTTTTTTTTGGAGGGGGGAAGGCAGGGCAATTGGGGTTAAGTCACTTGCCCAAGGTCACACGGCTAATAAGTGTTAAGTGTCTGAGTCTGGATTTGGACTCAGGTCCTTCTGACTCCAGGGTTGGTGCTCTATTCACTGCACCACCTAGCCACCCCTCATAATTTTCTTGTATCACTCTTGCTTCTTTTCCCAATTTTTCCTCTACCTCTCTTATTTGATTTGTAAAATCCTTTTTGAATTTTTTCTAGGAATTCTTGTAAGGTTTGTATCCAATTCACATTTGGGTTTGTGTCTTGATCTTCCTTGTTACCATTTTAACTTGTTATGGTCAGTTCTTTTTTTGCTGTTTGCTCATTTTTTTTCCCAGACAACTTTGTGTTTTGTTTTGTTTTAACGAAGTTTATTCCTCCTTGTCAAGGCCAGCCCTCAGGAAAATAGTTAAGTCAGCAAGGTTTCATCTACAGTGACCCCACTATCTCTTTTCTGAATGTTTTTTTTTCTAGTCCCACCCCCTTGTTTTATATTTTTAAATTAATCTTTTATTTATTTATTTTTAGTTTCCAACATTCATTTCCACAAGATTTTGAGTTACAAATTTTCTCCTCATCTTTCCTCTACCTCACCCCCAAAATAGCAAGCCTACTGAATAACTCTTCCCCCAATCTTCTCTCTCTTATATCCTCCCCCATCCCTCCCTAATTTTCTAGTACGGCAAGATGGATTTCTATACCCCAGTGCCTGTATATCTTATTTCTCAATTGCTTGTTAAAAAAACAATTTTTTTAACATTTGGGTTTTTTTTGTTTTGTTTTGTTTTGCTTTTTGGAGGGCAGGGCAATTGGGGTTAAGTGATTTGCCCAAGGTCACATGGCTAGTAAGTGTTAAGTGTCTGGTCTGGATTTCAACTCAGGTCCTCATGATTCCAGAGCCCGTGCTCTATTCACTGCACCAACTAGCTGCCCCCTAACAGTTATTTTTAAAACTTTGATTTCCAGATTCTTTCCCTTCTTCCCTCCTCACCCACCCCCACTGGGAAGACAAGCAATTCAATATAAGTTGTACATGTGTAGTTACGCAAAACATTTCCATAGTAGTTATATTGTGAAAGACTAACTAAATTTCCCTCCATCCTATCCTGCCCCCTACTTATTCTATTTTCTACTTTGACCTTGTCCCTTTTCAAAAATGTTTGCTTCTAAATACCCTTTCCCCCAATCTGCCCTCCCTTCTATCATCCCCTCTCTTATTCCCTTCCCCCCTACTTTCCTGTAGGGTAAGATACTCAAATGAGTGTATATGTTATTCCCTCTGTAAGTCTAATTCAATGAGAGTAAGGCTGACCCATTCCCTTTCACTTTCCTGTTCTTCCCTTCCATTGTAACAGTTTTCTCTTGCCTCTTTTATATGAGATAATTTACCCTATTCTATCTCTCCCTTTCTCCTTCCATTATATTCCTCTCTCACCTCTTAATTTTATTTTTTAGATATCATCCCTTTGGGGCAGCTAGGTGGTACAGTGAATAGAGCACTGGCCCTTGAGTCAGGAGGACCTGAGTTCAAATCCAGCCTCAGACACTTACCACTTACTAGCTGTGTGACCTTAAGCAAGTCATTTAACCCCAATTGCCCTGCCCTCCCCCCTCCAAAAAACAAAAAGCAAAACAAAAAAAAGATATCATCACTTCCTATTCAACTGATCCTGTGCCCTCTGTCTATATATACATGTACACACATATACACATATTCACATATGTATTTATACACACATATATCCTCCTATACATACATACATATATATTCCCTTCAACTATCCTCATACTGAGAAAAGTCTAATGAGTTACAATTACCATTTTTCCATGTAGGAATTTAAATAGTTCAATTTTAATAAGTTCCTTATGATTTCTTTTTCCTGTTTACCTTCTCATGCTTCTTTTGCTTCTTGTATTTGAAAGTCAAATTTTCTGTTCAGCTGTTTTTTTCATCAAGAATACCTGAAAGTCCTCTATTTCACTGAATGACCATATTTTCCCCTGAAGCATTATACTCAGTTTTGTTGGGTAAGTGATTCTTGGTTTTAATCCTAGCTCCTTTGAGCTCTGTCATATCATATTCCAAGACCTTTGATCCCTTAATGTAGAAGCTGCTAGTTCTTGTGTTATCCTGATTGTGTTTACACAATACTCAAATTGTTTCTTCCTGACAGCTTGTAATATTTTATCCTTGACTTGGGAACTCTGGAATTTGGCTATGATATTCCTAGGAGTTTTCTTTTGGGGATCTTTTTCAAGAGGTGATCAGTGAATTCTTTCAATTTCTATTTTGCCTTCTGATTCTAGAATATCAGGCCAATTTTCCTTGAGAATTTCTTGAAGGATGATTTCTAGGCTCTTTTTTTGATCATGGCTTTTAGGTAGTCTAATAACTTTAAAATTATCTCTCCTGGATCTATTTTCCAGGTCAGTAGTTTTTCAAATGAGATATTTCACATTGCCTTCTA
>CM053583.1:351593063-351645976 GCA_028627135.1 Pseudochirops cupreus | reverse complement strand
TCTGTTTTATAGTATCTTGATTTCTCATAAAATCATTAGCTTCCATTTGCTCCAATATAATTTTGAAGGAATTATTCTCTTTAGTGAGTTTTTGAAATTCCTTTTCCATTTGGCCAATTCAGCTTTTTAAGGCATTCTTCTCCTCATTGGCTTTTTGGGCCTCTTTTGCCATTTGAGTTAGTCTATTTTTTAAGGTGTTATTTTCTTTAGTATTTTTTGGGTCTCCTTTAGCAGTCTGTTGAATTGTTTTTCATGATCTTCTTGCATCATTCTCATTTCTCTTCTCAATTTTTCCTCCACTTCTCTTACTTGATTTTCAAAATCCTTCTTGAGCTCCTCCATGGTGTGTAACCAATTCATATTTTTTTTGGAAGTTTTGATGCAGGAGTTTAGACTTTGTTGTCTTCTTCTGGTTCCATGTTTTGATCCTTTTTGTCCCCAAAAAAGGATTCTATGGTCTAACTGTGCATCCTCTGCTTGCTCATCTTGCTTGCCAATTACTTGACTTTTGAGCTCTTTGCCATGGTAGAACTCTGCTTCCAGAGTACAGAGGGCTGTGTCCCAAATTGCTGGGGTTTTCATAAATGTTGTCAGAGCTATGAGGAGGGTGCCCTCTCTAAAGCCACTACAAGGTCTGGCACACTGGCATTTCTCACCCCAGGACTACCACCCAAGACTGCGACCCAGATTCAAGCAGGTCAAAATAAGAGCAATCCTCTGAATGGTTACCTGGTCCCCCTATGTTCTGTAGGCCAGGAGCTCCAAAGGCAGCCACATGGCAGCAGCTGCAGCTGCCTCCACCACGTCTCACCCCAGGGGCAGGGGCTGGACTGTGCTCTTCTGTTACCCAGTTCCAACAGAGTTCCCTACTGACCTTTTACTTTCTCTTTGGAGTTTATGGGTTGAGAAGTCTGCAAACCACCACAGCTGCTGGTGATTCACTCCCCTGAAGTCTGCTCTGACTGGTATGTGCCGCTGGTCCAGGCCACCCTGGGTCTGGGCCTGCACGGCTCATGTGGGACTGCTCATCTCCAAGCCTGGTGTGATAAACCCTTCTTGTCAGCTTGCCAGGCTGCCTTCTGCAGGAGATTTGTTTCTCTCTGTCACTTTGTAGGTTCTGTTGCTCTAAAATTTGCTTAGAGTCATATTTTACAGGTATTGGAGATGGTTGGTGCAGGAGCTTAAGCAAGTTCCTGCTTTTACTCCACCATTTTTGCTCTGCCCTCCCCAGACTACTTCTTAATTTTTAATTTTATGTTAAAGTTGGCCTTTGCTCCTAGGGTAGAGTAGGCTAAGCTTCAGGTCTTTCTTGCTGCTGTTTGCAGAACTACATCTAGGAGTCTGCAGGTTTTTGGTGCTCCCAAGGTAGTACGATTTAAGAAGAGGTATGTTCAGTGCTCATTTGTTCTGTACTCTGGTCTTTACCCAGGAAGGGACATTGTCCCCTTACAGCCATCAGCATTAGCATTTCTCCTGGCCCTGGGGCTGTGAGCAGGTTCTCAGCTCTTCTGCAACTGTAATTGCTAGTGCTCCCCTCTCTCCTGGAATTGAAACCAGGTAAGTGACCGCAAGCTCTCCTCTCTGCTCTTCTCTACAATCTGGGCTCTTGCTCCCCTGTGGCTGCTAGTACTATTGCTCCTTTTGCCTCGGGACTGTGACCTGGAACTGTGTATAGGCAATGCAACAAGGTCTTGAACTCAGCTCCAGCAATGGATCCCCTACAATCTCCTTCCAACTAGTTGTTCACCTTACCGCCACCTCTACCATCCTGGCCTGAGAGCTCTTGAAGTTGCTGGTACTACTGATGCCAGTGCAGTTGCCCCCAGTGTATGCCCTGCACTGTGTTCTAGGGTTCACCACCACTCTGATGAGAGAGACCTTTCCTTCCAACCTTCTAAGTTATCTTGGGCTGGGAAATTGTTTCACTCAACCTTTTGGTTGAGTTTGGTCTGAGGCATTATTTTAGAGGGTTTTTGGAGAGGAATTTTGGGAGAACTTGGCTGAGTGCTTCTCTACTCCATCATTTTGACTTTACCTCTCTCATCTGTTTTTCACAACAATTCTCTAAGTGCTCTTATTATCCTCATTTTGAAAATAAGGAAATTAAGGCTTGAGAAAAGTGATTTGCCCAAGCTCACACAGCTAAGTGAATATCTGTGGCAGAATATGAACTTAAGTCTTCCTAACTCTAAACAAAGCTCTCTTACCTTCAATGTCACCTAAAAGAAGAAAGAAGATTACAGGTCCAAGTGGGTAGGGCATAAACCAAAAGAATTACAAATTACTTGACAAAATTATCCTGCACGTATAAGGGAACAAACATGGGAAGATGTTGGGAGGGTATCTTCACATGCTCAGTTTGTAGTGAGATGGTAGCTAAAGATTGGGATAGCAGATAAATTTATGCATTCTTAATGAGTGAACTAGTATAGCTCCCACTTCAGGCACCATCTGGTGGTTAAATGGCATCTCCAGTAGGTACTCCAAGTAGCACCCTTCCTTGTGTAGAAACACTTTTCACTGGAGACCCAAAATATCCCTGGGCAGTAGGGGGAAAATGTTGTGTTAAGATGCCTTTTGAGACTATAGGACAAACTTAAAATTTTCAAGAACTTTTATCAACAGTTGACTGAATCTAGGACTAGTGAGGGTTTCTAAATGAATAAAATCAATGTAAAAAAGTCTGGGGGTTTAAGAGAGAACATACATATGGGCTGATAAATACATGGAATAAATATAAATATATGGAATAGGTCAAAAGGGAAAATTAGACTATAAGCAAGTAGTATTCCTATAAACAGTCTGTACAATAGGATTTTTCATCCTTCATACTTGGGCATGATCATGTGCTAAAGCCTGCTCCCCCTTTTAAAACATATTTAAATTTTTCTTTTGCTTTTATGTCACCTTCATTTCTGAATATATTCTTTCCTATCCAGTGAACCATTCCTTATAGCAAAGAATAAAAAAGGGAGAAGAAAATAGTTCAGCAAAATGAACCAACATATCAACTGTGTGTGACAACAGATATAATATTCCACACTCATAGTCAATCACTTCTTCAAAGGAAGGAGAAGGTATATTTTCTCAACTCTTCTCCAGGGAGAAGTTTAGACTGTCCTCACCATGCCACATGCAAAACAGCTAATACTTCCTTGACTTGTCTTAATGATAACTTTATCCTTCAAGAAGGTAGGGAAAGCAATAAGGGAAAATCCTATTTTGGATCTAATTTCCAACAAAAGGATGAGCTGGTTAAAAGGGTAGAAATTATGGGAACTCTAGTCTCATCCAAGGTCTCTCAGTCTCAAATCTCTCTCCCTCTAATACAAACTCTACTTGCCTTCCAAGGTGATTTTCCTAAAGTGTTGGGCAGACCATGTCACCCCCTGCTCAAATTGCTCCAATGGTTCCCTGTTACCATCAGGATCAAATATACACTCCTCTGTTTGACATGTAAAGCTCTTCATAACCTGGCCCCTTACTACCCTTCCAAACTCCTACTGCATCTACACTCTTCCACGCACTCTACAATCCAGCAATGCCGGCCTTTCTGATGTTTCTCAAACCCAACATGTTCTCCAGCTTTTGCACTAGTGGTTCCCCAGGGGCCATCTCCAGTTGTCCTGATCTATATCTTGCTACTGGACCCAGCTGGAGGAGAAAATGAGTCTGGTGACCTTGCACAGCCCTCCCCCACTTAAATCCAATTCACTTCCAAGTCATGACATCATCTTCCTGATGTCATGGTCCTCCTCAAGAAGGAAGGACAAACAACAACAGTGGTTGCCCATGCATGGAAGGCTCTGCCCATTAATCTCGGTCTTGTTGTTTCCCTGAAATCCTTCAACTCAGCTCAAATGTCACCTTTTGCACCCTACCTTTCTTGGCCCTTCCAACAGCTAATGCGTTCCTTCCTAGGTTTGCTTTCCACTTCCTCTGTTTAGATATCTTGTGTATCCCTAGTTACTTACATGTCATCTTCTCCATTAGAATGTCAGTTCTGCAAGGGTAGACTCTTTTTGCCTGTTTTGGGATCCCAGGGCTTAGCGTAGTGTCTGACACATAGTAAGCACTTAATAAATGCTTGCTGACTGAATGAGTGCCCCAGGGAATTTCTGCTTGATTATGATATTTAGAATTTTTATCAATAACTTAGATAAGGATGTACAGACAGCATGCTTACTCAATTTGCAGCTGTCACAAAGTTGGAAGGGAAAGCTAATATATTGGGTGGCAGAGTCAGGATTTTTAAAGATTTTTACAGATTTGGATGTTGGGCCAAATCAAATAAGATTAAATTTAATAAAGTCTTAAGTTTGGGTTTAAAAAATCAATTTTACAAGTACAAGATGGGGAAGGCATGGCTAAACAGCAGTTTATATGAAAAAAAGATCAGGGGTTTTAAGTGAACTGAAAACTAAATATAAGTCAAGTGTCAGATGGCTGCCAAAATAGCTCAGATTGTGTACACTAAATAAGGCATAGGGCCATGCCATATAAATATTGCATAAAGGAACTAGAAATATTAGTCCGGGAGGAGAAAAGATTTTTGGAGTCATATAACTATCTTCAAGTATTTGAAAGACTGTACCATAAGAGAGGGCTGAGACTTGGTCCTTAGTCCCAGGTGGCAGACCTAGTAACAATGGCTAGAAATTACAGGGAAGCAAAATAAGGATTGATGTAAAGAAAAATAGGGTTGGAACAAGGTCCACAGCAGTGTGGTCCAACACTCCGGTCCTGCAAAACAATTAGGTATAATGTAGAAAGCTGACTTATCACAAATACACATTCAGAAAAAAATCCATTTCCTCCTGTTTTAAGTACTAACCCTTAAACTCAAAAGGGATACTCACTATTCATATAGTTTCCAAGATATCTATGAAGATATTTGCAGTGTAGGATTTAATTATAAATTATAGGAGAGTACCTAAATAGAAATGTTTCTTAGCAACAATGGACACATAAACTCCAATAAAATCACACCATAACAAAAGAGGGCAAAGTTTCCATTCTAGATTGAATATTCTAAATGAGTCATTTTGTGGCATGATTCCATTCCATCTTTGTTTCTTCAGATGATTTATGATGCTGGTAACATATCCTTTTTAGGCCCTTTCTACTTGGAAGATATTTATTAAAAACCATCAATTCCAATGTATCACTTTTTTCTTGGACATGCTGAAATCCATCATTAGTATCTTAAGACTCCAATACAAGTGAACTATACAGCCTACTCTCTTGGCACCCACTGACTACAGCAAAACCAATGTCCTTTTGGACCAAGTATCAAAGACAAAGTTAGCTGGAGAAATGGAGAAATTACAGGTAATTTAGACAAAGTCAGATGCTTTACTAGATCCAAGGATACCAATCTGAGGCCTTGAATCTATTTTTCAAAAAATATCCTTACTAGGAAAGTAGAAAGTGGAGGAAAAAGACAAAAGAGGATAGAGGGACACTAATAATATTCAGAGAAAAAGAATTCTGTGCTTCTTCCTCACTTTGCCAACCCCATCTGCAGAAAATTGAGAGTAACTCCAAGCTCCTAAAAGAGACTCTACATTTCCCTGTCCTGTTCTTGTTGAAAGTCCTCCTTTTCTTCAAGACCTAGCACAGGTTCTCCCTTCTGCACAAGGCCTTTTCCCAACTCACACTCATCCTCCAGGTAGAAGTGGCATTTTGCTTCTCAGTTTTCTCATAGCACTCTGATTAGACTTTTATTTAGATTCATGTTTTCTCCTCCTTTAGAATACAAGCTCCTTGAAGAGTTTTTTTTCTTTGCATCCCTAGGCTTAGCACAGTGCCTGACACATAATAAACACTTAATAATTACTTGTTCATAGACTCTCTTTGTTTGCCCCATCTCACTGTTCTCTTTTTTTGTGTAACCTATACCTTTGCTTTACCTGCTTTTATAATTTTAATTATTTTATACTTTAATTTTATTATTTTAATTATATTTTATTATTTTAATTATAATTATTTAATCTTTGAGCCCATAATGATGACTATGATTTCAAGAAATGGGAGACTGGTAGAACAATTTCTGACGAATCCCAACAGGTAGGAAGTTATATAACAGGATAGAGGGAACAAGATCTAGACGCTGGTGTATCGGACTGACTGCTTTTCTTTCTCAGATGACTACAATATTGGTAAGTACAGCATGCTCAACTGATGCCATCCCCATGCGGAAGAGGCAGGAGGCAAGCCTGCTTCCAGAAAGACATGACGATATGTAATGGAAGGCCCCTCCTCCCTGATTTGATGCATGTGTAGACACTTTGTAAATGTTCTTCTCTGCTAACCATGTGATGAAGAAATGGATTGTTGATGGGCTTCAGAGTCAGATGCATTTAAGTACTAACTGGTCACAGTGAGGCTGGTCCTTGTGCCTGCCTTAATGTGTTTGAATAAGGAGGCAAATATTAAGCTGTAGCTAGGGATAAGTGGCCTGAGGCCCAAGAAGTAAAAGCATGGAGTTCCCAAACTGGTAGCTCTTAAGAATCTTCACAGTTCATTAATAAGGTGGCAAGGAAGGTTTTCCCTTAATGATCCTCCCTCTGCTTTTCTCTATTGTTAATTGTGAACCCAGGATGGAAACGAGGACACTCTCCAGATCCCTTAATCTTTCTTAAATCTTGTCAAAATGTATGGATTGGGAATTTCCTTAGCTATACCTGAAGTACTGAAAGGATATCCTGGAGGAATCTTGGGAAATTGTGGATGGTGACAGGAGGAGGATCATGTAATCTTCTCCCTTCCATTTTTGCCAGGTTCAGTGGGTAATTATGCCCTAGGAAGGCGTGGGAGTGTGGGAGCGTAGTCACTGACTGAGATGACAGAGGTGGAGTGAGGGCTCTAGAGTCAAGGTTTCCAAATTTCTTATTTTTGGGCAATGTTGATATCAAATTATAAATCTTATAAATTATAAACTAGCATACCATGGTGGAGTGAGTGGGGTGGCAGGGAGCAGCCTGGGTGCCCTCTGTTGTCCAGTGGAGGTACTGGAATTGCAAATGCTGAGCCACCCAAGTACCTGAGAGGAAAAGGTCTCAAAGTGTCCCTGGCAGACAACTCAGGTATTGTATTCCAGTTAATACAACATCTGAATGCAATGAAGACAAGCACATGGACTAATTTACTGTTGCCACTGCTATGTGTACCAGAAGTCATGTAGGGTAGTGTCATATTTGGTTAATTACCTTTTTCTCGCCATTAGACTATAAACTCCTTAGAACTGGGCCTGTGTTATAACTGTTTATGTATTCCTAATGCTGAGCACGAAGCCCTATATATGATTAACAAACAAACCTTTGTTGAGTTAAATTGAAAGTAATCCAGGCACTTTAATAGTCACTAAGCAAAGTATGCCCGAGGAGCTCAGAAAATTCTGAGATAAAAACAACTCCCAATTCTCTGGAAGAGTCACTTATGGAATGGGTGCTGAACAGGTCTAGTGCCAAGTCAAATTCTGCAAACAGCATGAGCAAAAACAAGTAAGAAAATAATATAGATTCATTCACCAAGCTCAGATAAGGCTTTCATTCAAGCTCTGATTACATTAAATATCTGACAATCTGACATCTAAAATCTATAGGCAATCAGCATAAACGTATTAAAGAATCATTTTTCTTTTTTTAACTCAACAAACATTGAGCACCTACTATGTGCAAGTTATTTTTCAACAGACATGTAATCAAAAAATGTGCATAATTTTCAAAAGAAGAAAAGCACAGTATCATCAACCATTGAGTATTCTTTAAAACCACTAAAAATTGGAAAAACACAAACCAAAATTACTTTGAGAAATCAATTCAAATCCATCAAAATTTGGATGTGGGAAAATATGGGAAATTTTATTTTTAGAGGAGCTGCATAAAGGTTAAATCTCAGACAAACATATCCAATGCTAGTAAAGCCAGGAACTGGTCCACACTTTCCAGAAAAGAATTTGGAATTATGCAAGATGAATTACTATGTTATGCATAACCTTTAACCTTAAGAGCCCACAACTGGATTTCTATACCAAGGAGGTTAATAGTAGCAAAAATAAAAATAAAAATAAAACACATACCCCCAAAATTTATAGCAGCATTATTTTAAATGACAAAAACCTGGCAATAAAGTCTATTTCCAAACATTGGGAAATAGCTTACAAAACTAGTATGAGCATAATGGAATATTATTATGCAATTAGAAATAATATACAACATAACGTGAAGAGTTCAGAGAAACATGGAAAGACGTATATGATTTGGTGATACAGAATGGAAAAAATCAGAGTCAAAAGAATATCCATATAACGTAAACAAAGACAACACTAAAAGGCAACAAAACTCAGGTCAAGGACAAATGACAATTTTGGTTCTAAACGATTAAAATGAAAGCACGCAGTCTTCCTTTCTGTTAACAATCCCTGACAGGACAGCTGGGCCTAGTGAAAAAGAATGCTGGACTTGGGCATCTGATAAGCTGGGTTTCATTTCCAGTTCTATAAATCACTAACCTCTTGAGGCCTCAGTTTTCTAATCTGCTTGTCTGTTTCTCTGATTATTTTCTATCTATTTTTTTCAAAGTACTTGGTCTACTATCTGTTCGAGCTATAAGTCTATGATCCCATAATCCTATGACATGCACTATCTGTCACAATCACTCTAAGTAGTTTTGCTTAACTCATTCAGGAAACATTTTTCCAGGAGGGAAGAACTCTTTATTGGGTAATATGTGCTGTGTCAAAATAAAATGTGTCAATTAAATTTTTTTCAGAAGTCACATTTTCTGATTTTGTAGGATCTATTTTTCTTTTATTTCCCTTAATCATGTTACTACTTGTTCAGTAGCGATAAGGATGGGACTAGTATTATTGTGGTTCAAGCTGTTCTCTGACTAATCAATTCCATGGCTCTGAGGAACAAAGCTGTCCCAGTGCAAGGACTGAAATGCTATTTACAGGGAAGTTGTTAAATCAAACTTCTTAGAGTGAGGAAAGAAAGACTTTACTATACGAGGGTTCCAGCTATGGAACAAAAAAGCCTAGCATTTCTAAAGAATATCTATCTCTATCCTCCCTTTCCCTGAATAATGAAATCTGAAAACAGCCAGTGCAGCATGAAAAGAGTTCAGAAAATATATAATTAGAGGTATTAGATTGTGTTTAGTCAATAGAGAATAGGCCAGAATTCTCTTTCTACTAACAACATGAGAGAGTTGAACTAGATGATTTCTAAGGTTCCTTTTAGCTTTAAATTCTATGAACTTACTGCATCTAACCACTAAGAAAGATGCCAATCAGGGATGTGTTAGATCTTTCATCTGTAATAGTATAGATTATTCCATACTTCTCTGCATAGCTACCAAATGATGATTACTACTTCTCCATTTCACTTGCTTACATTCTTACTTCTACTTCCTTTACTACTTAAATGAGAACAATCTTCTGTGTAAATTGAGACAATTTTATCCCAACCCTGACATTATCTAGTTATGTGACCATACGTAAACTTCCTCACTTCTCTCAATTCCCCCAACTTCTAGCACCTTCCTCTCTGAGATTAGCTTCCCCTTACTCTACTAAAGATCCCGTATACATCTAGTTATTGACATGTTGTCTCCCTCATTAGAATGTAACCTCCTTGAAGGCAGGGATGTTCTTTCATTCTACATATAAAGGGCAGGTCCCAGAATATAGTAAACTTGTTGACTGACTTAGGGGCACTTAGTTTCCCCACTACAAATGAGGGAAATTGGACTAGAGGGTCTCTAAGGTCCCATCCAACAAAAAGGAAATGTTATGATCTTTTTGCCTTTGCCTCCTCTCTATGTCTCTCCTACTTAAAATGGATGCCTGCTATACTTTTGTGTACAGGGAAGTAAAACAGATTTAGATTTGTTCTTTGGTTTCCATTTAGTCAATCATAACACCTTCCTGAATAAGTAGGTGTCCAAACAGATGTGCCAGTACATTATACTAGCATCAAGTTTTGAAGTCCACAGATGGTACAATACTACTCTGCAAACAGATGGGAATTTAGTCGTCAAACTGCACAAAAGCATGTTTTGTAATCCACAGGCAATCTATCACATTGTATTTGGATCATGTGAATCCAATTTGCATTTTTAAAATTAAGCATATACATGAGTTGTGTATATAAACACACACACACACATACATATTAAAAAAACACAGATCACTTGTACAAAGGGCCTTCTATTTGGCTGGCCAGTCATTTAAAAATGAACAGGCCTCACCTTAAACATGATTGTTTATTTCTGTTAGAGTTCTTTCCAATGGTCCAGGAACAATTTATATATTTGGTAAGCAGAGGGGGGCCAAGATGGTGGAGTACAGGGAGCAACCCAGTTGAATTCTCCCAACATTCCCCTCCAAACAACTTTAAAATAACTCCTCAAATCAAATTTTGGAGCATCACAACCAACAAAAGGCCAGGGTGATACATTTTCCCAGCCTGAGACAACTTAGGAGGTTGGCACGATAGGTCTACTGAAGGAAAGTAGGGAACCTGATCACTTTTGCAGGGCCAAAAGGAATACTAGCCCTTATGTCTACAGGGGACCAGGGGGCCTTCCTGGGCAAAAACCAGAATTCAGACCAGGAGAGTAGTGACCACACCTCTCTCCAGATTGGACCACCTTGGAAGCATTGAGAACTTACAGACCTCCAGAACTATCTCTAAAAACAGCAGTGTAAAAAAGCCTGAAGCTTGGGACAGTAACCCCACCCTACCAGGTGAACAGAGTCCAGCTTTAATACAAAGTTCAAAGCCAATAAATAGGCTGGAAAATGAGCAAGTAACAACAGAAAACTTGACCATTGAAAGCTAAATAGTAGCAAGGACACAATCTCAGAAGATAACAATATGAAAATGGTTATAACCAAAGCCTCAAAGAAAAATGCTAATTGTACCCAAGCCCAACAAGAATTCCCATAAACGTTAAAGAAAGAGATAAGAGTGGTAAAGGGAAAAAATAGGGAAAGAAATGAGAGTGATATAAGAAAATTATGAAAGGGGAATTAACAACTTGGTAAAAGAAGCACAAAAAATACAGAAGAAAATAACACTTAAAAAAAAACAGAATTGGCCTAATGGTCAAAGAGACACCAAAATTCACTGAAGAAAAGAAGTCCTTAAAAAGCAGAATTGGTCAAATGGAAAAAAGACATAAAAGTTCAATGAAGAAAATAATTTTTTTTGCAAGAAAATAATTTCTTAAAAATTAGAACTGAGCAAGAGGAAGCTAATAGCTCCATGAGACATCAAGAAACAATAAAACAAAATTTTAAAAAATGAAAAAAATAGAAGATATGTGAAATATTTCACTGGAAAACAACTGAGCTGGAAACAAGATCAAGGAGAGATAATTTGAGAATTATTGGACTACCTTGAAAGCCATGATAAAAAAAAAAGCCTAATGTTACATTAATAATAGCATTAGTGACTTCATTTTGCCTTTATCCATCATTTTGCTAAGCTAAGTTTCAGCAGCTTGTAAATCAATTGATTTTAGAGAAGTCACAAGATTACTCCCCCTCCCAAAAGTCCCCTGACTTAAGGAATGTCAGAAGACAATTCCTCTCCCTTTCACCTCAGTATCTCCCAATCCTCTCCACTAATAGGAAACCAAGTGTCTCATTCCCTATATCCTGTTTTGTCTCTTTTTTTCACTTCCTCCAAATTCTACATTAACTGTGTAGAAACCAATGGTCAATGTTCTTGGATACTGAAACCCATGGACCTGATTTGTTTCTGCAAACACACGTATAGCTAAATAAATCACTGTCTGAATGTAAGTAACTACTTGGTCTTTATTCCACTGTAACACTGGATGTAATATTTCAAGAAATTATCAAGGAAAATGGCTTCAATATCTTAGATACAGAGTGTAAAATAGAAATTGACAACACCTCCTGAAAGAGATCCCAAAATGAAAACTCCCAAGAATATTATAGCCAAATTCTAGAGCTCCCAGGTCAGGGAGAAAATATTGTAAGCACTCAGAAACAACTCAAATATCATGGAGCCATAGTCAGGATCATACAAGATTTAGCAGCTTCCATGTTAAAGGAGCAGAGGGCTTGGAATATGATGTTCTGGAAGGCAAAGGAGTTAGGATTACAACCAAGAATAATTACCCAGCAAAACAGTATAATTCCCTCTGGGGGGAAAATTAATATTTAATGGAACAGAAGATTCTTAAACATTTTTGATGAAAAAACCAGAGCTGAATAGAAAATTTGACATTCAAACACAAGATTCTTGAAAAAAATGAAAAGGTAAACATAAAAGAGTAACCATAAGAGAGTCAGTTAAAGTTAAACTGTTTACCTTCCTACATGGAAAAATGATACATGTAACTCCTAAGAACTTTATAATTATTAGGGCAGTTAGAAGGAATCTACATAGACAGAAGGCACGAGTGTGAGTCAAATATGTTGGGATTATCTCTGCACCCTCTTCCCCCAAAAATGAAAGGATGATAAAGAGAGATGTCCTGGGAGAAGGAAAAAGAGGGAAAAAAAATAGGGAAAGTTTTCTCACATAAAAGAGGCACACAAAGAAGAGTTTTTATAGTGGAGGGCAAAATGGGGGGGAGGGAAGGACAGGCAATGCTTGAACCTTATTCTCATCAGAATTGGTTCAAAGAGAGAAGAATATATATACATGTTCAGTTGGGTATAGAAATCTATCTTACCCAACAGGGAAATAAGAGGGAAAGGGGATAAGAGATATGGGGGGAAGAGGAACGATAAAAGTGAGGGTAGATTAAGGGAGGCAGTGGTCAGAAGAAAAACAGACCTTTTGAGGAGGGACAAGATAAAAGGAGAGAGAAAAGGATAAACAGAAGAAAATAGGATGGAGGGAAGTATACAGTTAGTAATCATAACTGTGAATGTGAATTAAATGAGCTCATCCATAAAACAGAAGTAAATAGCAGAATGGATTAGAAAACAGACTCCAACAATACATTGTTTATAAGAGACATACTTGAAATAGAAAGACATGCACATACACAGAGTTAAAATAAAGTGCTGGAGTAGAATCTATTATACTTCAGCTGAAGTAAAAAAAAAGGCAGGAATAGCAATCATAATTTCAGACAAAGCAAAAACAGGCCTAATTTAAAAAGATAATCAGGAAAGCTATATTTTGCTAAAAGGCACCATAGACAATGAAGTAATAATATAAAAAATTTTCACAGCAAGTTTCTCTGGTAAAGGCCTCATTTCTTAAATATATAATGTGTACAGAACTGAGTCAAATGTTAAAAATAAGAGTCACTCCCCAATTGATAAACAGTCAAATGATATAAACAGGCAATTTTTAGAAGAAGAAATCAAAACTACAGCCACGTGAAAAAATGTTCTAAATCTGTATTGATCAGAGAAATGCAAATTAAAACGACTCTGAGATACCACTTCACACGTATTAGAAATGATAAATATCGGAGAGGATGAAGGAAAAGTATTGGTGGAATGGTGAACTGGTCCAACCATTCTAGAAAACAATTTAGAACTATGCCCAAAGGGCTACAAAATTGTGCATACCCTGTGACCCAGCAATACCACTACTAGGTCTGTATCCCCACAGAGATCAAAGAAAAAGGAAAAAGATCTATATGTACAAAAATATTTATAGCTCTTTTTGTGATAGCAAAGAATTGGAAATTGAAGGGATACTCATCATTTGGGGAAAGGCTGAACCAGATGCAGCACAGGATTGTGATGGACTACTTTTAAGCTATAAGAAATGACAAGGAAAGTAGTTTCAGAAAAATCATGGTAAGACCTATGAACTGATGCAAAGTGAAGTGAGAAGAACCAGGAGATCATTCTGCACAGTAACAGTAATGTTGTAATAATGATTATCTATGAAAGACTTGGCTTACTCTGATCAATACAATGACCCAAGACAATTCAAGTCCTCATGATGAAAAAAAGCTATCTCCAGAAAGAGAACTGATAAACTCTGAGCGCAAACTGAAGTATAATTTTCTTGCTTTTTTTTTGCAATATGGCTAACATAGAAATATGCCTTGCATGATTCTACATGTATAATAGATATCATTTTGCTATCAATGAGTGGGGAAGGAGTGGGAGGGAGGGAAAGAATTTAGAACTCAAAATTTAAAAAGAAAAGAATGTTTCAAATAAATGAGTAATAATTTTTTTAAAAGATTTTAAAAATTTAGTGAAGAAATACTAACAAATGGCCAAAAGCTGTATTGGTACTACTATAAGCTATGAGAATGATGGGTAAAGCCTATGAAGATTGCCACAGAATGACCTCACTGAAATCTAAGAGCAGTCATCTTAATCTTGTGCAACTTTATAGGCACCGTCTGAGTATGGTGTCCCTAATGACAGCACTACCCAATAATGCTAGAATTAGGGATCCCTAGTGAGTCTCTGGCTCACTGCCACCACCCAGACAAGCAACAACCACCTGTCTTTATGGAAAACGACATAGAGAGACAGCTATCCTGCTGTGTCACATTGTTTAGAAAAAGTACCTTGCAAAGGATGAAGCAAACCCAAGTATTACCAGCACAGAAAGCTGGCCTTGTAAATTTGATGGGGTACTTAGGTGCTGTGCTTGAACCCCAGTTTGTAAAATCATATTTCTCCCTAGCCTCGAATCTCCCTAGCTCCAAAACACTGTCTCAGGCAGTTTCTCTTCTAGCTCGAGTGCAACATGACCTAACAAAATATTTATTTCTCTTCCTGATACAGTGGCCAGCTGCACTTATAGAATTTAGTAGTTTGACTCAACTGTGTACTGGATCATATCTATCATATATATCCTAGACTCAGTCATATGTATATTCCCTAGCTCATTATACACATCCTGTGTCCCTTATTAGCTTGGAATATGTTTATTCCCAACATCTATCTTGTCTAACAAGACATTGATGGGGACCTCCTGAGTTTTCCCAGTCAGCCCTGACCGCTAGCTGACTTAGTGACATTTCAAGTCCAAAACCACACCCCCATGCAGCAACCCCTTGAGCTATTTCCTGGTGAATTCTGGGCAATATGCCTGCACAGTAGATATTAAAAGCACATGTTCCTTTAAGAACTGACCACTCCTTAACTCCTCCCTAATCCCACCCTGACTCACCTAGTTAGCATTATTGGCACAGGTTTTACTATAGTTATCCTATAAAAACCTTAAATGTACCCCTCTAAGGTTGCAGGTTCCCTAAGAACTCTTGCCTGCTGTAAAGTGTAACAATAAATCTTTACCACCTTGACTTAGAGAATGCTTGAGTCCGTGAATTCATTCCATACTGCTTTCCAGGGACTCTGGTTATTGGGGTTCCTGAAACACCTACCTTCCCTCCCTCATCAAACCAATAGCTATTTTCTGAGTCCCTCTCTTTATATAAGTGTTAAGTGATCCTTAGCTCAACAGATTTTGTCTAACTCCTCCAAAAAAAAAAACCAAACTGCACATTCTATTGCTGCTCATATTCCTCAATCCTGGTGAGAAACAAAATATCCATGTTAAACTTATTATCAATGTTCTCTGTTAGTAATCGAAAATGAGGGAGGCACTACTTACATGTCTTAGCAACTGCTTCCAGTGAATCCAAAATGGACTGATTTCTTGAACTGAGCTCTTCTTCCAACTTTTCCACAGATGTTTGTAACTAAGAAATCCAACAAAATCAAATCACTCATCAAATGTCACTCTCATTACAGAATTTTTATTGTCTTGAACAAGGAAGAGAAACAAAAAAGAATGAAGACAAATATGGTAAAATCAGAAATCTCAATATTCGAAATATTTTCAACATTCTATTGCTTCTTTGAATATGAAGACACTTACCCTGTGCATGCTTTCTCTGACATAGGAAATGAAACTGTTTAGAGCCTCACTAAAATAGAGAAAAAAAGTAAATATATAGATACCTGTATGAGTTACTACAACAATCAGAAGTGGAAAGTTGCTGATGAAGTATAAATTGGATAGTAGAGACCTCATATATCATCATAAAATCAGTGATATGCTGGGAGCTCTTCAAAGACAGAGGTAGGAAAGCATTAATTCCCAAACCAGAAAATTTGGCAGCATGGACGTTATTTGACTGCTTCAGAATTACATAATCATAGGCTTTAGAGCTAGGTGGAGTCTTAAAGGTCCAGTAGTCTGATACCCTCATCTTACAGAGGAAACTGAGGTCCAGAGAGGGGGCTAGGACTTGTTCAAGGTGTCCAGCTAGTAAGTAATAGTCTTACTTAACCATTTGGAAAAGGCAAATCACTTTTTTCTCTATGAACATGCCAGGTCCATATTTCAGAAATGAACTGAAGCTCACCTTCCAAAGGATCGTGAAAGGCTCCAAGCAATTCCCAAACTAAATTCTTTTTTTGATACCAGTAAGAAAGACTAATTTGGGGGCAGCTTAGGTAGCGCAGTGAATAGAGTACCAGCCCTGGAATCAGGAGGACCTGAGTTCAAATCCTGCCTCAGACACTTAACACTTACTGGCCGTGTAACCTTGGACAAGTCACTTAACCCCTGCCTTTTCCCCTCCAAAAAAGCCACCAAAAAAAAAAGAGAGAGAGACTAATTTGTCCTTCACTAGGTCCATGATAGGTAAGGGAGGAAGTTTTCTGTTAAGTTTTTAACACATACATAATTTTGAGTTAGCATGACTTCTACAAGAAAAAAGTACCAGGTATAACTTTGAAAAAACTTCCGATGAAAAAAAGACATACCATCATTACTCTCTGTAAAATTCCTGAAGAAACACAATTATGGCAATATAGTTTGTTATTCAGTTGTTGTTTAGTCATGTCCAACTTTTTGTGACCCCATTTGGGTTTTTTTGGCAGAAATACTGGAGTGGTTTACCATTTCCTTCTCCAGCTCATTTTATAGGTAAGGAAACTGAGGCAAACAGGGTAAAGTGAACTGCCTAGGGTCACACATCTAGTGTCTAAGGCCAAATTTGAACTCAGGAAGTTGATCTTTCTGACTTTCTGACTCCATGTAACACTATCCATTATGCCACCTAGCTGTCCCTATGGCAACATCAACAATGTTATTCCTGTTTTATTTAATTAAGTTATAAGGATTTTGTTTATCTTTGTCTTTTTTTTAACTGGAAAGTGTAGGAGGGAAAAAATGTTTTTCAACTAAAATGAAATAAAATGAAAGATATTTTTAAAAAAGAAACAAATGTGTACTTGTTTGCTTATACGCATAAGTTTTTAGTGCTGGAAAGGACTTTAGAAATCTTTTAGTTTAACTCCTTTTACAAAGAGGGAAACGAAAGCCTATGTAGGTGAAGAATTGTCCATGGTCATGAAGCAGTAAAGAGCGGGGATATGAACTTGGGTCTTTTGACTCCAAAACCATTACTTTTTTTTTTTGCTACCCCACATTTTATTTTGCATTATATTTACTGATATGTTTTATATCCCTTACTAGATTATGAGACAGGATTGAGACTCAATCTCTATCTGTCCCCCAGGAACCACTGTCAGCACTTAAAATTTTTTGTGAAAAGATTCTACTGAACTATAAAGGTTTGGGGGTGGGATTGGAAGAATTTTAAAACTAAGCATGTTTTCATATGGAGGAAATGATGAAATTACTTGAACATGATTAAAGAGGGGAGAGAATGACTTCTGGAGAGTCCAACAACACTACATAACAATTATTGAACCTTATTCCCACTCCTCCCTCAGTGATGCATCCAAACTGGTGTGAGAAATGCCAAGTGTGGTTTCCACAAATTCTATAAGAACAATGAATGTTGCAAAGACAGATGTTACACAGGACATGCAAGAAGGTGTAAATCAAGAATGAGGGAAGGAAGGGCAGAATGACCCTATCCAATCATATAGCTGGAAGAAATCTATAAGTTTCCTCTTGGAGGAGACCCAAGCTTAACTGGCTCAAACTGGCAAGGGTCAAGGGATGGTCACTAACTTTTTACTAACATGCAAGCTTAAAGAGCCTCATGCATATTGGCTGACACACCCCACATAGAATTAGAGCCTCTTTATCCAAACATGTAACCCATGTTATTAGCCCATGTTTGAGAGGAGAAACACGTGAAGGAGTAACGTGTAGTGGACAGATCAGAAAGCTTGTAACCCAGAAGAGCTGGAACCAATCTCAGTCCTGAAGGGAGGCAGGAGGCAGGACCAGCAGTATAAAAAGATTCATATTTTTCTAAATCTCTGTAGTCTTTTGAAGAGGCTACCCATTTATTCAGGAAGAATAAATGTAAAACAAAGGTAAAGAAAACCTTCCTGGCTTTCCAAAGGGGATTATTTGTTCCTAGACTAAATATATTTCTCATTTTTTCAATTCCTTAAATATGACATGCTTTCTTCCATCTCAGTGTCCAACTCTGGTGGCCCACCCGCCTGGAACGCACTCCCTCCTTACTCCACCTCATAGATAGAGAGGAGGGTTTTTATCAAAGTGTTATCTGTGGGCACTCTGCCCAAAGGAATACAGATTTTGATGGCTGAAACCTCATGGGACATCTTGGGATTTACAGGCTAGATTTCTTTTTTACTCTTTCCTACTTATTTATTCTACCGTTTTTGAGAGGACAAAAAAAACTGGGACAACTGACTCTTTTGCCCCATGTAGTCTCATTTATGATTTCTTGAAATACAGCATTGGAAGACCAGGCTTTGATAAAGCCCATCGGGATTCAAATAGAGCTACTTGACTAGACCTTAAATCCAAATCACTGGCTCTCACTGATTGGCCAACAACAGGCCCCACCTCAAGCTTCATTTGGTCATTGTTTGCATTTTGATAGCTCAAGAATAAGTGTATATAGCAACTGTTATCTGTTTTGGCCAGAAACCCTGAGGGTCTTCCCCTCCCAGATTGATATTTTTTTTGACTAGGTATGAGAGGTCATTTTTTGCCTCCTATCTTACCTAGCCTTAATCACCTCAGACAAACTGAGACCTGGGAAAGCTCTTAGCTTAAAAAGACTAAGGTTTCCTACTGCATCAAGGGCCATCTCCAGTTGTCTTGATCTATATTTTGCCACTGGACCCAAATGGCTCTGAGGATAGAGTGAGGCTGGTGACTTTGCACAGCCCTGTTTCACTTAAATCCAATTCACTTGCAAGTCACTGCATGACCCTTTCTGGTCCCTGGTCCTCTTTGAGAATGAAGGACAAATAACAAGATAGAGAGGATCTCCCTTTAAGATGCCACTCAAACATCATCTTTTACATGACGTCCTTCCTGATTCCCTCCCCAACTACCTTATATTTAATGACTTTGTATCTGTTTGTATTCATTTGATGTCTATTCAGTATATGCTTAGACGTGTACTTGTCTCGCCTACTAGAACTGTAAGCTCCATGTGAGTAGAGAGTGTTTCATTCTCTGTACCTTGTATACGAAGCACGGTGTCTGGCACATAAAAAGTGCTCAAATGTTTGTTGACAGATTAATTAAAGGTAAAACTGAATCACTACTAGACATGGACTGATGCTTTATTCTCAGAACGTTATTCTAGATATTCTAGCATTGTCCCTGAAAACATTATCTGTAGACCCATACCTAAAACTAAAAGAACAACAAATATGGGAAACATAAGGCACTTAAGGAGGTCATTATACTCCCTTAGATGGTAAAGAACACCCAAATGCTTTCTACAATTGTTATAAACATGATTTGTGTATTCTCTTAAGAATCCCCTTAAGAATTCTCTTAAGAATCCTCAAACCTACCAATCTGGAACTTAAACATCAAAGTGTGAGTCGCTGCAGACTATTAAAGCAATAAAAGCTCACACTTATATAGGCTTTAAACCCTTCCACATACAATCTCTCATCTGATTTTCACAACGATCTTAAAAGACAGGTGCTATTACAATCCTCATTCTATGGATTAGGAAACTAAGGCAGGAAAGGTTAAAGTCTTGCCTAGAGTCATGCAGCTAATAAGTGTCAAAGACAGAGTCTGAGCACAGATTTACTTTGCTACATGTCCACATTCTATGCACTATACCACGCTGCTATTCAACAGGAACCCACAAACACACAGCAAAATCTGATAATTGCTTGTAATGGAGACTAATCAATGGAGTCTTTGATCATTCCCTTTGATCAATCCCCTGAGCAACCTGATGAGATCACAAATCATTGACCTTAAGGTGATATTACAGGTTAGAGAAGATAAAGAGGAAGGTATAGGGTGAAGCAGGTAGAAGGCTATACTTGGAATCAAACCTCAAACACTAGCAGTATGACTCTGAGCAAGTCACTAGGCCCCTATCTATTTCAGTTTCCTTATCAGTAAAATGAAAACAATAAAAGCTCCTGTCTCCCCCAGTATTATAAAGTTAGATAATATTTGTAAAGAGTTTTACAATATTTAAAGCAATATATAAACACTGGTTATTATCGTTATGGGCATCTCCTATGGAGCTTGGCATGGGCCCTGGTACCTTTATGAGAGAACACAGGGAAGTTCTCTGAATGGTCCCCAGTATCTGAAGCTGTCTCCTGATGACTGACTGACTAGTCCAATAGGACGGACTTTTGTCTAAGAAACTACCTTCCCTTGGTTCTATAAGAATGAGATGTAGAACAGCCCACGGCTTGGGCCTTTTTTCTTTTTTCTCTCTCTTGGATTTCTGGAATGGAGTACAATAAAGGCAGGAGTGGGGATCTCTCTCCTCTACCTCCAAACAGAAGCATCAATGGCAACTTACAGCAGAAACACATGGCAGTGGGAGATACATGCTTATATCCAGATTTCCCAATCCTGAATTCTTTCCTCTGCTTCGTTTTCCTTTGGGGGCACAAATTAGAGATTATCAGTCCTGACAGTGAATGTTTCCAGTTTATGGGTTACCTCATCAGTAATCCTGAGTTCCCTGGGGAGAATTTTCTTACCACATGCTTTGACGAAAATAGGACCACCAACAGAAGGACCCTAGAGCTAAAGGAATAATCATGTCACGAGGGGCCAGGAGATCTGGACCTTGCCAACCCACGATGTTGCTGTGAGTAGCTTGCATGGTACAGATCCAGGGTAAATGAGGAGGGTTTGTTCTGTACAAAGTGTCTTTACCATCTAAGGCAGAAGTTCTCAACCTGTGGGTTATGTTCAATTTGTAACAATGAAAATACATCCTGCATATCAGATATTTACATTACAATTCATAACAGTAGCAAAATTACAGTTGTGAAGTAGCAACAAAAATAATTTTATGGTTGGGGGTCACCACAACATGAGAGATTGTATTAAAAGGTCGCGGTATTAGGAAGGTTGAGAACCACTGATCTAAGGGAATATAACGAGCTCATTAAGTACCTTGTGTTTCCTGTATTTGTTCATAATACTTATGAATATTTTGTCTTACAAAGTTTCTGTGGTGGAAGAAATAAAGGCTGTCCCAGAGCTTATTTTATATGCTGTATACTTAATTCTTAACCTACCTTTGTGGTAGTTATTGGCCACAAATAGAGAAACCCAGACACAGGTCATATTTAAGCTTTGTTTTAGATATTTCTGCATCGTTTTATTTTAGAGTAAAGGCATGGTCAGAGAAAAATTGACTCCTCTGGGTTTATATGAGCCCAGAGGCCTATGTTGGGGAGTGGGGAGGGGAAAATGTGTGAGATTAATTAAATTGATCAGAGGTTCCTTGATCAACTCTCATTACACGTATAGTCAGAATTCATTTTATACCTCCACACTAAACAATAAGTTGCCTAGGAACATTATTTTTTCATTACTTTTAGAGAATTCCTGTTCAAGTACAGATTAAACCAGGACACTGAGATTCCCACTCTGAGATTCTATGATCTACCCATTGAAGAATTCTTTTTTCTATTCAAAGAAAAAAACCTATTATTTTATCTGCAAACTCACAGGCTGTCAGTATAATCTAACCTCTTCTATTAAAAAAAAAGAATAAATTAGGAAATTCTGTTAGTTAATATGAAAACAAAGTCATATCTTCTAAACAAGAATAAGAACTGACCTATATCACTGTTGTAGAGGGTTGATAAAGGAAGCCTATTCAACTTGTTAAGGTTAAAGGGACTCTGTGCAAAAATTCTGAATTCTCCTGGAGTGACTACATTTCACATCATCTCCAATAACCAGGTGCATCCTAAAAATGCAAATTTGGGCTTTGCTTGCATCTCCCTATGTAACATATCAGCTTTATTTAGGTCCTAGGATAATTGATGACCTCCATGATGCTATTTGCAATAATGGTAACCCAGGTATTTGTTGACCCTTTCACAAATCACTCAGGATAGGTGATTAAGTCTCAGGAGACAATATAATTGGTTCAGACCTTTGTGGGATTGGAACTCCTTTGTACTGCCTACAAAGGAGCAGTCAGACCTGCTAAAGATCATACAGTCAGTGATCAGAGCACAGAGTAGCATCAGACGAGATCTAAAAGTAGAACTAAGTTCTTGTGTGTGAGGGAATGAAACCTGCCCATCCCTATAACTCCCCAGGGAACACCTTCCCACTTCCTATCAGCACCAGAGATGGCAGCCATGGAAAGGCAGTATCTGAAGCATTTTATAGTTGTATGTTCCTAATTGGTAGAAGAAGCTCCAAGGTAGTAGTAGAAAAGTCAAGTCTTCTGGATAACTGTCAAGAATCTGGGGATCCAGAGATGAAGCCAAGATGTCAGAGTAACAGAAGAAGTGCAGTTAAGCTTTCCAATGGAACTCCTCCACAAGTATCTAGAAAAATGCACCAGATGGAGTCCTAATCAGGAAATCAAAGAAAAAAATCAAAGTAAGTCATATTTCCAGCTCAGGTCAGCATAGGAAGATAAACAAAGAGGCCTGTGGACATCTGAGATGGGGCCTAGTTAGGGGCATGCAGCCACAGAGGATTCTAGTATGTAAGAACTAAAAGAGGATGGAGGCTGTGCACCAGAGCACAAAATCCCAGGCTCATTCAGAAGGACCCTGACCTTGTGAAGGCTATGGGAACAGATGCCAACTAGCAGCTGTGCTGCTCACTACTCAGTTCTGGGTCACAGATCCAGGGATGACTGACAGGGGACCTGGGAGTGGGTGAGGAATGGTCACCAAGACTGCATCTAGTCTTTGTATGCTATTTTGCTATGAAAACCAAGGCTCGTCATTGAATACAACCCCAAAATCTACTGCAGTTAATTTCACCATAATTCTTAGCAATCCCTCACAGACAGAAATAATCTTTCTATGATCTAATCACTTGTTCTTACCTGCTTAATGAGTCTGATATGTTTCTCACAATAGAATACCAATAGCTTCACCATCCCCATTATCTAAATGTTCTGACTTCTTTGGAGAATCTTTGATTTTATGTCCCCTTACTGTGATTATCCATAAGTACATAATTGCAAACTAAAATCTTCAGTGTGATCAAAGGTACTATAATGCTATTCTTTTTAAGTTAAGCTAACATTTACCAGGAAGGACTGTGTTTGAACACTGGACTAGATATTATTACTTCTCTGATGTCAAAGTTGCCATCTTTGTACTCTCCTCTCCCCTTCAGTTTTCTATCTCTTTCTCATCACATTATAACTTGGCCTCATTGACAGAAAACAAAAAACTAAAAGCAAGAGCTTACATTGAAATAGAATTTATCATAACTATATCTTCCCACTCTTCCATTATGGAATTCAGTTTCTTATGCTTGAATGTTTCTAAATAAAGAGCCCTGGCTTTTTTCTTAACTTCTCTGAGATACTCTTAGAACAGAAAGCTCATAATTTGTTCTCTGTTTTCACTGAATGTTAAATGGCTCTGAAATTATATAAACTGTATTGCACAGATGACAGAAAATGCAGAGGAAATGCAGAGAGACAGTACCTGGAGAAAAGAAACTCATCAATCAGTAGCTTAAAATATGTATTAATCAAGAGGCAAAGGTCCTATAAATAGCTAGTTTGTTCCTTTTATTTCTAAAGGAAAGGCAGCTACAAATAGAAGGAAAAGAAATCTTATCTCTACAGAGTCCCCTCAGAAATTCCATTTGTCCTTTTGAAGATGAAATATATACCTTGCAGCTATTCAAAATGAAATGAATGATAGCTACTAACTGTCATGGTAGTAATTAAGTCAAACAAATCCTTCAACACAGTTTCTTTGATAAGGAGGTGCTATGCTTTAAAAAAAATGTTGGATATTTTCAGTCTTATTTTCAGTCTTTTTGTAGTTGAAGGGGTATACACAAAACAGTGACCATGGTGTTTTCAGCTGATAGCTGAGAGGTTTCAGAAAGAAGCTAAAGCTACCTTCCAATGACTGATTTGGCCCGGAGGAGAGAGAGAGAAAAGAATGACAAGGCCATGAAATGCAAAACACAAACTAGATAGGAAAGAAGATGAGGGATCTGTATGTAACTGAAGTCACCAAAAAGATATGCATTAACCATCAGGCTCAATCTGTGAGAAGACAGCTTGTCTTCATCATTGTCTGTGAGAATGACCTGTACCAAATTCCATCTGAAAGGTAGTCAGTAGTTCCGGGAAAGATGCTGGTCTCAAATCTCAAAGGACTCAGCCTGACTCAACTCATGCACCAGTGCCCTTCTGAAGGTCAGGACTGTGCAATGACTGAGGAAAAGCAGGCAGTCAAACACCATTCTTTGTAAGGTTGACCTCCCTGAGGAAGAACACATTGGGCACGAGAAAGCTCTAATTAAGCACTATTTGTGAGTGAGGGGAGATAATGTGATAGAATGAAAATGCATCACTCAGTATGAGTTTACCCTGTATAAAGCTCTATGCTAAGAAATGGAGATACAAGGAGCTTCATTCTAGTGGGGGAAACAAAATGTACAGATATAGATACAACGAACCATAAAAATAACTAACATTTATGTAGGACTTACTATGTGCCAGGCACTGTGCTAAGCATATTACAATTATAATCTTATTTGATCTGCACAACAACCCTGGGAAGAAAGTGCTACTATTACCCCCATTTTACAGATAAGGAAATGGAGGCATTTAGAGGTTAAGTGACTTGCCCAGGGTCACAGTTAGTAAGTGTCTGAGACCACATTTGAACTCAGATCTTCCCTGACTCTAAGCCCAGAGCTTCATCCACTAAGCTACCTACAAGATAGATACGAAAATAAACTTAGAAGGAAAAGCACTAGGTGGTAGGGAAACCAAGAAAGGGCTAAAGAATTTGAACTTTGACATGAGTTGTGAATGAAGCCAGAGATTCTAAATGTGGAAGTCAGGAAGGTTCTCCTTCCAAGATGGAGGATAACCAGTGCAAAGACAGAAGCCAGTAATGGAAAGTCATGTGTGAGCTACAGCAATTAGGCCAGGATGGCCAGATAGTAGAGTAAGTGAGGAGAAATAATGTGAGAGCAAACTAGAATGATATGAAGAGGGCTAGGGTATGAAGAACTTTAAATACCAGAGGATTTTAAATTTGATCTCAGAGATAACAGGGAGCCATTTGAATTTACTGGGAGTTGAGGGGCTGTCATGGTCAGACCTGTGCTTTAGGAAGCTATATGAAAGATGGATTGGAATGGGGAGAGATGAGACAAAAAGACTAATGAGGAAGCTGTTGTAATAGTCCAGATTAGAAACGACTAGGGCCTAAACATGGGTGGTAGCAATGTGACTGGAGAGAAAATGATCTATCCAAGAGATATTGTAGAGAAGGATTAGGCAAGAGATTGTGTGTGTGTGTGTGTGTGTGTGTACTACATATTATACTATATATGATATATATTATACATGATACATATTATATTAGATATAAATATACATTATTCATATATAGCTTATATATCTATATATAGGTACATATACCTATATCTATAGACAGATAGATAAATAGATATCGAATATGAGTGAGAAGTCAAGAATTACTCTGAAGTTATGGACCTGGATGACTGGAAGAATGGTGGTGCCCTCAATAGTAAGTAGGTTCATCTGGAGTCAGACAAATGGTTCTTTTCTGGCTTTGTTCCTTACCTATGTGAACTTGAATAAGTCCCTTCTCTATTGGCCTCATTGTACTTTTATGTAAACTCAAGGTGTCAAGCTTGATCCTACAATCTTGTGTCTAGTTGCCTATAGCAATTTAGAAAGATACTCCTGACTTCTTTCCTGATCCACATGAAGAAAACAAACATAACTAAGCAACTATGACTAACACTCAATAAGCAAGAATCACTATCACCACGTAAATTGAATTGTATAGGCCCATTGTCACAATGTCACTAGTGAATGAAAAAATGGAAAAAATATATGTCACTATCTCTCGTCAAGTGTGAGAATATGACTAGTATGTGGAATAGATCAGCACTTAGTGGAAAGTACACTAATAGGGAGAGGACCTCTGTTCAAATCCCAGTTTTGCTGCTTATGGTTTATATGACTAAGGTAATTTAATTTATGCAGGCTTCAATTTCTTCATCTGTAAAATAAAAAAGTTGAACTAGATAATTTCACAGGGCCCTTCTGAACTCTAGGGACTGTGACTGTATGAGGTTAAGACTATATCTTATACACAGGCACTGTGGTAGGGAGATCCATCCTGCCCTATCGGAAAGTCAGAGGGTTGATGGGATGGCTGTTTTGGGGCGGTGGGTAGGGGAAAGATGGGGAGAAAATTTGTAACTCAAACTTTCATGGAAATGAATGATGTAAACTAAAATAAAAATAATAAAATTTAAAAAAAGACTATATCTTAAAAGGCAAAAGGCTGAAAATTATGACTATTAGGAGCTGGCTGTCAGATACTGGGCAAATTACTTTCTGTGCTCTGGGCCTCTAGCTTCACTCTCTATAAAGTGAAGGGTTCTATTAAGGCTTCTAATTTACCTCTAAATTACCTCCTAAATTTAATCAAGAAAAAATAAAAGGATACAAAGTATATAGGCCTTTTTCACAAAATGCCCAATTTCTCATTGGGTAAATCAGCAATACATATATTCTTGTGCTTTACTAAAACTCTTCTGGAAATGCAACTCAAACCCCTTCATTTGAATTTTCCCCTAAAATAAGTAGCCAACTGCACGCCATTTCTCATGGGAAAGAAAATGGGTGTATTTTTCAAAAGACACACAAGCTATACCTTGCATCTACCATTCCTTTCATAGGAAATCCTCTAGCATTCTTTCCCCAGCATGGGTAAAAATCTTCACAACTCATCCTAACCCCAAAGTTTTGTTTTTGTTTTTGCTTTTTTTTTTTTTGAGGGGAGAAGGCTGGGCAACTGGGGTTAAGTGGCTTGCCCAAGGTCAAACGGCCAATAAGTGTTAAGTGTCTGAAGCCGATTTGTACTTAGGTCCTCCTGATTCCAGGGCCAGTGCTCTATTCACTGCGCCACCTAGTTACCCCATAACCCCAAAGTTTTAAAGCACAGGGCACATTTCACTAAACTAAATAGGCCATGGAACAGGAAGACATATTCATTCCTTTGCTCACATGGGGCAAATATGAACTTAAAGCCCTTAATGTCAGTCATTTTCTTCTTCTATCCAAGAAAATGAATTGTCCTTCACTTACCTCTCTTTGGGTAGGTTTGCATACCTGTCCTGTTTATCTTGTGCTCTCTTCTTATTCTCCTCAAACTGCTCCAAGACACCTTTTGATTTTCCAATAGGCAAATGAGGAATAAGTAAATTTCCATCTTTTGAATTTCCCCCAAACAGCTGGGGTTTTGCCTGATACTTTGTGAAAATACTCGGTTCACTCTGTTGATAATAAAAAAAAAATTCTTATAGTTACTCAGATGCCAGGTACTTATAATATTCCCCTCAGTTCTCTGCAAAGTAGGATGATTTCCACACATGAAATGATTCTAAACATGTAATTTTATGACTTTAAGTACTTTATTTTAGTCTTAGGATAACAGATTCTCCCCCAAAAAATAAGTGACATTGCCTATTGAAAATAAAGCTCTTAGAGAAAAAATCAATAATTCCATTAAAGAGAAAAGAATGAGAAAACATACCAAAGTTTGTGGGATGCAGCCAAAGCAATACTTAGGGGAAAATTTATTTCTCTAAATTCTTACATCAATAAAATAAAGCAAGAGTAGATCAATGACTTGGGTGTTCAACTAAAAAAACTAGAAAAAGAACAAAATAAAAATCCCCAAATGAATATCAAATTGGAAATGCTGAAAATCAAAGGTGAGATTGATAAAATTGAAAGAAAACTGTTGAACTAATAAAAAAACTAGGAGATTATTTTATGAAAAAGCCAATATGAAAGATAAACCAATGGTTAATTTGATTAAAAAGAAGACGGAAGAAAATGTACAATATCGAAATATACAATACCAAATATAGAGTATCAAGAATGAAAAGAGTGAATTTACCACCAGTGAAGAGGAAATGAAAGCAATCATTAGGAAATATTTTCCTAGTTATATGCTGAAAAACCTGACAGTTTGAGCAAAATTGATGAATGTTTGTGAAACTATAACCTGCCCAGAATAACAGAAGAGGAAAGAGAATACTTAAATAACACCTTAGAAAAAGAAATTGAACAAGCCACCAATTAATTCCCTAAGAAAAAATCCCCAGATTGGTTCCAATTTACCTCCTAAATTTGAAAGGAATGGTAGATGTAAGCTATAGGCTTGTGTGCCTTCTGAAAAATATATCCATTTTCTTTCCCATGAGAAATGGCATGCAGTTGCCTACCTATTTTAGGGGAAAATTCAAAATGAAGGGTTTTGAGTTGTATTTCCAGAAGAGTTTCAGTAAAGCACAAGAATATATGTATTGCTGATTTTCCCAATGAGAAATTGGGGATTTTGTGAAAAAGGCTTAAATACTTTGTGAAGTGGTTGATATTGAATTCTTTTATTTCTTCTTGATTAAATTTAGGAGGTAAATTAGATGGGTTCACAAGTGAATTCTACCAAACATTTAAAGAATAATTCATTCCAATAGTATAGAAACTACTTAGAAAAATGGGTCAAAAAGGAATTCTATCAAATTCCTTTTATGACACAAATATAGTTTTGATATCTAAACCAGGAAGAGCTAAAACAAAGAAAGACAACTATAGAACAATTTTCCTAATGAATACTGATGCAAAAATTTTAAATAAAAGACTAACAGAGAGATTAGAGCAATATATTACAAAGATCATATACTAATCAAAAGTGATTTAGAGCATTTTTTTTTGGAGGGGGGAAGGCAGAGCAATTGAGGTTAAGTGACTTGCCCAAGGTCACACAACTCTTAAGTGTTAAAATGTCTGAGGCTGGATTTGAATTCAGGTCCTCCTGATTCCAGGGCCAGTGCTTTATTCACTGTGCCACCTAGCTGCCCCTAGAGCATTTCTTCATATGACTATAGATACTTTGATTTCTTCACCTGAAAATTACCTGTTCACATCCTTTGACCATTTATCAATTGCAGAACAGCTTGTATTCTTACAAATTTGACTCAGTTCTCTTGAGAAATGAGTCCTTCATCAGAAACACTTCCTGTAAAGATAATTTCCGAGCTTTCTACTTTCCTTCTAATCTTGGTTGCTTTGATTTTGTTTGTATAAAAACTTTCAAATTTAATATAGTCAAAATTATTATTTTACATCTTGTAATATAATAATGTAATGTAATAATGTAATGTAATGATTAGGTGGGATTTATAGCAAGAATGCAGGTTGGTTCAATATTAAAAAAAAAAAAACTATCAGCATACCAGACCATATCAATAACAAAACCAACAGAAATCATATGATTATCTCAATAGATACAGAAAAAGCTTTTGACAAAACACAGCATCTATTTCTATTAAAAACAATAGAGAACATAGGAATAAATGGAGTTTTTCTTAAAATGATAAGTAATATCTATCTAAAACCATCAGTAAGCATTATCTGTAATGGGGATAAGCTAGAAGCCTCTCCAGTAAGATCAGGCATGATGTAAGGATGCCCATTGTCACTGCTATCATTCAATATTGTACTAGAAATGTTAGCTTTAACAACAAAAGAAGAAAAAAAATAGAAGGAATTAAATTAGGCAATAAAGAAACAAACCTATCCTCTTTGCAGATGATATACTTAGAGAATCCTAGAAAATCAACTAAAAACTACTTGAAATAATTGACAACTTTAGCAAAGTAGCGGGATACAAAATAAACTCATATAAATCATTAGTATTTCTATATACTTCCAAAAAATGCAGCATCAAGAGACAGAGAAACTCCATTTTAAATAACTGCAAACAATATAAAATACTTGGGAATCTACCTGCCAAGCCAAAATCAAGAACTAGATGAACACAATTACAAAATATGTTTTATATAAAGTCAGATCTAAACAATTAGAAAAATATTAATTGCTCATGGGTAGGCCAAGCCAATATAATAAAAGTGATAATTCTACCTAAATTAATTTACTTATTCAGTGCTATACCAATCAAACTAAAAAACTATTTTATGAACTAGAAAAACAACAACAAAATTCATATGGAACAACAAAAGGTGAAGAATAACAAGGGAATTAATGGGAAAAAATGCAAAGGAAGGTAGCCTAGCTACCTTCAAACCATATTATAATGCAGTAATCATCAAAAGTATCTGGTACCGGCTAAGAAATAGAGTCATGGATCAATGGAATAGATTAAATAAACAAAACACAGTAATAATTGTCATGCCAACCTAGTATTTGACAAACCCAAAGAACCCAGCCTCTGGGATAAGAACTCGCTATTTGACAAAAACTGCTGGGAAAGCTAGAAAACAATGTGGCAGAAACTAGTTACTGACCAACATCTTATACCAAGATAAGATCAAAATAGGTACCTGACTTAGACATAAAGTGTTATATCATAAGCAAATTAGGAGAGCAAGGAATAGTTTAACTGTCAGATCTGTGGAGGAGGGAATAACATTATGACCGAACAAGAGATAGAGAGCATTACAAGACGTGAAATAATAATTTTGACTATATTAAATTTAAAAGTTTTATACAAACAAAATCAAAGCAACCAAGATTAGAAGGAAAGTAGAAAGCTCGGAAATTATCTTTACAGGAAGTGTTTCTGATGAAGGACTCATTTCTCAAGAGAACTGAGTCAAATTTGTAAGAATACAAGCTGTTCTGCAATTGATAAATGGTCAAAGGATGTGAACAGGTAATTTTCAGGTGAAGAAATCAAAGTATCTATAGTCATATGAAGAAATGCTCTAGGGGCAGCTAGGTGGCACAGTGAATAAAGCACTGGCCCTGGAATCAGGAGGACCTGAATTCAAATCCAGCCTCAGACATTTTAACACTTAAGAGTTGTGTGACCTTGGGCAAGTCACTTAACCTCAATTGCCCTGCCTTCCCCCCTCCAAAAAAAATGCTCTAAATCACTTTTGATTAGAGAAATGCAAATTAAAACAACTCTGAAGTACTGCCTCACACATATTATATTGGCTAATACAATAAAAAAGGAAAATGATAAATGTTGGAGAGGATGTGAGAAAACTGGGACACAAATGCACCATTGGTAGAGTTGTGAACTGATGCAACCATTCTGGAGAGCAATTTGGACCTATGCCCAAAGGGCTATAAATATGTTCACACCCTTTGATCCAGCAATACCACTACTAGGTCTGTATCCTAAAGAGATCATAAAAAAGGGAAAAGGACCTACATGCACAAAAATATTTATAGTGGTCCTTTTAGTGGTAGAAAAATTTGGAAATTGAGGGGATGCCCATCAATTAGGGAATGGCTAAACAAACTGTGAAATATGAATGTAATGGAATACTACTGTGCAATAAGAAATGACGAGCAGGCAGATTTCAGAAAAACATAGAAAGACTTGTATGAATTGATGCAAAGTGAAATGAGCAGAACCAGAAGCACACTGTACACAGCAATAGCAACATTGTGTGATGATCAACTATGAATGACTTAGCTTTTCTCAACACAATGATTCAAGACAATTACAAAAGACTCATGGAAAACGCTATCTATATCTAGATAAGGAATTAATGGACTGAATGCAGATTGAAGCATACTACTTTTACTTAATTTTTTTCTTTTTCTTTTGGTCTGTTTCTTCTGTCACAACTATGACTAATATGAAAATATGTTTTACATGATTCAATATACATAACCTATATCAAATTGCTTATCATTTTAGGAAGAGGGGAGAGGAGGAAGGGAAGAAGAAAAACTTGGAACCCAAAATCTTGCAAAAATGGATGCTAAAAATTGTTTAAATATAATTGGGGGAAAAAATAAAATACTATTTTTTTAAAAGTACAAAACTACACAAGTAACAGATTCCCTGAAAAATTAGAATAGCCCAGATAGAAATTAATAACTCCATGAAATAGCAAAACATATTTTTAACAAGTCAAAAGACAAAAAAAGAAGAAAACATAAGGTATTTCATATAAAAAATAACTGACCTTGAAAACAGGTCAAAGAGATAAAAAAAAAAGTAAGAATCATCATACTATATCAAAGCCAAGACCAAAAAAAGTCTGGAACCATGTTTCAAATAATCATAAGTAAAAACTTACTAGTCCTATTAGAATCAGAGGGCAAATGAAATATAGAAATAATCTCCTAGTTACCTGATGAAAGAAATCCCAAAATGAAACCTCCTAGTAACATCATAGCCAAAACCAAAGCTACTAGGTAAAAACAAAACAACAATAACAAAAACACTCTGAGCTGCCAGAAAGATAGAATTCAAATACAGAGGAGTCACATTCTAGTTCACACAAGATTTGGCAGCTGCCACTATGAAGTACAAGTGAGCTTGGAATATGATATTCCAAAAGGCAAAAGATACAGGCTTACAACCAAAAAATAACTTACCTAATAAAACTGAAAATGATACTACAGAGGAAAAATGGAACTTTAATGAAATGAAGGACTTCTGAGCATCCCTGATGAAATGACTCAAGCTAGGTAGAAACTTGTAATGCCATGCACGAGCAGCTTTCCAGAAGAATGCTACTGTGAACAGCTTTTAAGGTTCTGATTACACAGTATAGTGAACACTCTATTCCATAACAAATCAAAGCAAAACATTCTCAGAAAATCACAATATAGTGTTCACAACAGCTTGTCATTAAAATGGCCTCACAGTTTTCACCAAAGTGGTCACAATATTTAGAACAAAGAACAAAAGAACAATTATCTAGTATTCTTAAGGAGGTTTGCCTCCTTACTGAGTCATTCAATCATCTCAAAATACAATAGTCAGTCTTCTACTCATGGGGCAACTAGGTTAACTTAATCAGTCACTTATCTAGCAATCAGTTACTAAGTATTGTTAATCACTAAATACAATCATTAGAAAATACACAAACCCTCCACCAGTTAATTCAATCAGTCAGTTATTCAGATTCACAATTACTAAGTATCATTAATCACTAAGTATAATCATTAGAAAATACACAAAACCTCTACCCCTAGGTCTCTAGTAAACTTCAATTTCATCACAGCATTCAATACCCAAGGAGAGGTCTTTTCTTCATCTTGACTCAGGGTGGTCTCTCAGATTCCCTGGATCCCCTTCCATGGTCCCAGCTCCTACCTGAACCCACCAAACAAGTCACCTAGATTCAGAGGCAGACAGCTCCCAGGTCCTAGTCCAGTTCTCTGGGCAATTCCTGCTCCACATTGAAGTTCACAGGCTCCAATACATCTCAAAACCTTCACAATTTCTGTTCCCAGGGATTCAAGGCTCAACCAAGCCACAACCAAACAAAGTTTTAGCATCCCAGTCATGCTTCCTCAGTCCTCCAGCAGTTCAGATGGCCTTAGGACCCAGAAGAAATCTCAGCTGGCTCCCAGAACCAAAATTACTCCTTCCAGGTTTTCAAAATCAAAATCCTTTTCTCCAGTCTAGGTGGGGTTTTCCTCTTCAGCCTTCCAGACAGCAGCAACCTCAGCCTTCCTGGCAGCAATGTCAGCCTTCACCAGATTCTGGTCTCAAGAAAATTCTGCATGTGCCTCTCTGGGGCTTTTCTTATATGCACACACACACCCACACACATTGGCTTCCTATTTCAGCTAACCCCTTCCTGTTATATCAGCAACAGGAGACAGAGTTCATACCTTCTGTTTCTTTCACAGAGGTTTGACTAAGGGCTAAGTACCTGCTTACTTGACATAACAAAAAGGGGTCTTCAAATTTAAATTAATTACCATTACAAAACTGTAAGATGCAAATACAGGAATCAAGAGAATGTAAAAAGGTAAAAATTGCTTATTTGAGCAATTGGGGTAGAAGAAGCATCACGTTTTCTCCTTGGATCCCTAATGTAATTAGATGAAACAGAGGACCTCGAATGATTTTTTTGTTGATCTTAATTTTGTTTTGATGATCTTAAAAAAAAGGGAAATAAAGGAAGAGAAGAAAGGAAAAATTACTACCTCACACGATTTAGGTATACAAGTAGAAAACTATACTAACAAAAGGAGCAGACATCACTTGAATTCCACTTTAACTGGATTCATTGGATAGAATGAAATGAATCAAAGGAGGGTAAAATATACAAAGAGACTTTGGTATAGAAATATATTCAACTCCCATGGAATAGCAGAGAACCAGAGAGAGGGAGGAGGAGAATAAGAGGGAGGGATTAATCATAATCAAAACAAATTTCAACTGTAGATATTTGATTGTAAAGGGTGCTAAAAGGCAAGAAAGAAAGTATAACAATCTGTGATTAGACATGGAAAGCAGACTGCATCAAACATAGATTCTTAGTGCTTTGTGCATTATTCACTTACCACCCTCTTCTTTTTTATAAAGAAGAAGGTGGGGAGAGAGGGGACAAAAAAAAGTATAAAAGAAAAGGATGGAGGGAAATTATACAATTAACACTCAAAACTTCAAATGATTAAAAAGTTTTTGTATAAAGCCAAGGAAGTTAAATTAGAAGGGAAATGGTTTCCTGCAGAAAGTTTTTGCAACAAGTATCTCTGATAAAAGTCTCATTTCTAATATATATGGAACAAATTCCAGTTTATAAGAATAAAAGCCATTCCAGAATTGGAAGAATATAAATGAACAATTTTCAAAGGAAGACATCTAAGCCTTCAATAAAAATGTGAAAAAATGCCTGAAACACAAATAGAGAAATGAAAATTGAAGCAACTCTGAGGTTCCACTTCATTCCCATTGGACTGGCAAAGATGACAAGAGAGGGAAATTACAAATATTGGAGGGGCTATAGGAAAATTAATGAATTGTTGGTGGAGTGATGAATTGTGAAAAGCCATTTGGAACTCTGGAACTATGAAATTAAAAGGCACTAATCTGTGTATACTTTTTGATGCAGTCATACTATTATTTTATACCTCAAGAAATTAAAGAGGAAATGGATTCTTATATGCAAAAATATTTATAGCAGTAAGCTCTTTGGTAGTGGCAAAGAAATGGAAACTAAGGAGGTGCCCATCAACGGGAGAATGGCTTCACAAAATATAGTATATGAATATAATGGAATACTACTGGGCCATAAGAAATAGTAAGACTTATAAATACGATCTAATGCAGAGGGAAGTAAGCAGAACCAATAGAACAATTACAAAGTATAAAAACAACACAAAGGCAAAAAAATTTGAAGCATCTTAATAAGAGCTCTAATCAACACAGTGACCAACTACAATTCCAGAGGACCTAATGATGTAACACGCTACACAACTCCTGACAGAATGGTGATAAACTTAAGATGCAGAAAAAGACATATACTTTAGACATGATCAGTGTGTGAATTTATTTCACTTGATTTTACATATTTGTTACAGGGTTTTGTTTTTCTTCTTTTTTTAAAAAGGGGGCAGTTAACTAGAGTAAGGGGATTGTGTGGAGATGGAAGGAACAGTAGAAGGCATAAAAAAGAAATGCTTGTTAATTGAAAAAATTAAAGTGTTTTTTTTTAACGAAATGACGCTTTCTACCTAGAGAAGTTTCTAATGCAGTGCTAAGGGATGTAAAAATCTTTCAGATGAAATGGCTTAATGCCAAATGCATACATTTCAAGGAAATAACAGTGAATTCTTAGTGTTAGGGAAGGTAGAAGGTTACATTTCACAAACTGATTAATTTAATTTTAGTTGCTGTTGCTCAGATGCAACTCAGTAATTGTGCTAATAGGTTTCTGTCAAAAATATCTCAATGACGTACATAGCTGACAAATTTCTTTTCACAACCCAAACTCAAAGTCTAAACACACTGAGAAGTGCATTAACTTTTTCAGGTCAGGCCTTAATTTTAGCACTGAAATCCTTCTGGATGGCTTAGTTTATAGCCTAGGCCCATAGGTCACTAGACTTTCATCAAATGCAAAGGTGGACCTGCAAAATGTTATAATAAATGATAACTCAAATTTCTATCAGGCTTTAAAGTTTACAAAGTACTTTTCTCAGATCCAGGAAATAGTAGAGCAAATAAACTAAACCCAGGTTTCCTGAAACCAAGTCCAGAGCTATTTCCATTGCACCATCTCTCTCTCTCTCTCTCTCTCTCTCTCTCTCTCTCTCCCTCCCTCCCTCCCTCTCTCTCAATTTAATCAGAGTAACAGTAAACACTAGGGGAGCAGGAAGATAGACTAATTAACAATGATTAAAGATTTAAGAGATTTAGAAGCTATTCCTGGTATGGGCACTGAGTCACATAACAAAATGGGCAAATCTCTGATTGTGCTATGTCTTCTTTATCTCCTCTGAACACTGACTTCTTTTAAGCACATCTTTTAGAAGGAGGCATTAACTAAATCTACAAATCACTTGGAGTTTCTTAGAAAAATTTGCTGTCAAAATAAAAAATGTATATTGCAGTGTAACCAAACACTCACAACAAGCCTTTTCCCCCCTGCAAAATCTAACAAGTAAAATTGCTTTACTGGTCTCAGAAAAAATGATACAACATTTGACTCTCCACAAGAAAGGTTGAAGCCCAGCTATACTTGACACAATTCTATTATTAATTATTAGTTAAATAACCAAAACAACTGCAAAAATAAATTATTTTCCTGTTCCATCCAAATAAGCAAGTCACTCATCTATTATAAACTCTCTTCAAATATTATCCTTTGAAATGTCCACCTCCTAAGACATATTTAGACAGATTTTTTTTTAAACATCCTACTTTCCTTAAGAATAGTGAAAAGATTGTAAAGAAATTATGTAAATCACACTCACCTCCTCAGAGTTCTGTTGTGAAGTTTTGGCATGTCTCAAGTGGGCATTGAAGTCCAAAGATGCTGAAAGTGATTGTGAATTCTCCGGACAGAACTGGGACCCAAAGAGGAACTGGGAATCAGTAAGGCTGGAGTAATCATTAAGATTGTTATTCCAACTAGATGGTTTATTGGTCCTAGAATAATGTAAAAATAGAGAGTAATATGCTTCAAGTCAAGAGATATTTTGAGGCAAATAAATTCTAGAGTCATAGGATTTAGAGATTGTTGAGTTCAGCTCTTTATTTTATGGACTACAAAAATGATTTATAAAGTGATGTGACTCACCAGAGGTTATAAGATGAATGAATGAACGAATGAACGAGTGAATGAAAAAGTATTTATTAAGAATCTATTATATGCAAAACACTATGCTAAATGCTGTAGCAATACAAACAGAAAAAAAAGAAGACAGTCTGTTCTCAAGGAGCTCACATTCTAATACAGGCAATAAGCCTATAGCTGAATTCTTTCAGGCTCCAAATTCAATGCTCTTGCCACACTATCATATATCACCTTTCTCATTTACAGACAACCATTTCAGTCTTTATTGTCACACTGCTTACCATCACCCTTAGAATGGTGCCACTAGCATTCTACTAGGTGTCAGTTAAGATTAAACTACTGTGACTATAATAAGCATTATTAATAAAAGATCAAGAGAATTCCTGGTACTGTTGTAGAATAACTTCCTTGACAGAGAAATTTAGTTAGCACTTCTAGTAACACCAGTGTATCTCACATAGGACCATCTTCATCTTTGAAAATATAGCTCATAAATTTTAGGGTCTAAAGGAGCACAGTACATCGTCTTCTTAAGATTTTCATACAGTAATGCACTGTTTCCTACAATGGCTTCTTGTTTCTTGTCCATTTATCATATGTGACTCATAGATTATAATATTGTAACAACATACTAAAGTTCAAATTTTTTTTATTTTTATAAATAAATTTTGCTTTAACTTAGGATATGTACAAATGTTCAAAAATATGAAGAACAAAAGGAAGGTAGTTCAAAAGAACAAAAAAAGATCAAACCCCCTTTCCCCCCAAACACAACCTCAAAAAACAGGTAAATAAAATAATAAAAAAAAGATTGTGGATAATTGAACATGTCTGGTTTATTGACTTTTAAAGCCTCTACAACCCATAATTCTCCCATATTTAAAACTTCTGTCCTTGTATTTTTCCTGTCTACCTATATTTTGCATACTTACAGCTTTCAGAAGGGACTTTAGCTATCATCTAGTCCAATCTTCTCATTTAAAGAAGAAGAAAGATACTTGGCCAAGGAATAATCAATTGTTGAAACCTGCATCATTTTCTGTGGAAGGTTATGGCATTCATTACCTCTACTATGATGATTTTGCACTGTTATTCACTCTTTTAACTCTTAGAGTATAGTCAGCAATATTAGCACAGTGGATACCATATAGTGGAAGTCAGTGGAGCTCTGTTGGACAACCTGATTCCACCAAATACTAGGTAGATAGGGCAAGCCACATAAACTTTCCAAGCCTCAGTTTCCTTTACTTAGCTAATGGATATAATACTTGTTCTACCTACTTCCCCGAGTTGTTGTAAAAAAAGATATTTTTAAACCAAAAAGCATTAATAAAATGTGAGCTAAAATTAATATCAATTCCATTTGAATTATAGACTGCATACTATATAGGTCAGGACAAATAAAAGAACATGAATGTCAGATTTAAGAGAAATCTAGACAATTTGAGCTATAGAGTACTATCAAACTATTTTAAAAATCAGTAGCCCAAGAAATAACTCACAAAGATCTTTCATCTTCAAAGTAAAAAGTTTAAAATAACTGAGTAGTACATAAATATAATCCATATCCTAAGCAAGAAGGATGTTTTATGTCATTAATGAATAATAATGATAAGTTATAACATAAACAAGAGGACACACACTCCACTCTGAAAAGACAGAGATATAAATACATATGTATACATGTGTGTATGTCCATATGTGTATATACACATATATATGGAAAATTGCATAATAATAGGTCAAAATAGATCTCCATGATTCCCCCCACAAGGCCACAGTGAATAATTAGTTTGACTAGAAAAAAGGCAGATTAGTAAGTCAATTTCAATCATACTATATGTCCATCTTAAGTTAGTTTTGAAATTAATTAAGACATTTAATTTTTTTCCATATTCAATACTAACTGCAATTTTTTTCTTAAAAAGAACAAAGCTCCAGCTTTCTGCTAAATTAATAATGAATCTTCAGGAAAGTGTTTGGAGAAAAGAAAGCACTCACTGAATAGTCATACAGGAAGACAATGAGAAATTTCTTAAATTTCTTCCTCCATTTCTGGTATATCTTCTCACCCATCACCCAAACCAGAAGCTAGGAAAGGCTGATAAAGGACATAAGCTTATAGATACCAGTATGTGCTCAAGATTAAACTGCTTCCTCTAAGCGGGCTTGAAAATTTTCTCTAGTCAACCCACAGATTGGGATAACTGACAGGACAATACTTACCTTGTCTAATTTAAAAGCTATTACGAACTCCTATAGTACTTAGAAGCTGTCTCACATAATTCCATACAATTATATAACTATATTATGATGCTAATTGTTTTATGTGTTTACATCTTATCTACCCAACTACACAGTAAGCTCTTTAATAGCAGGGACAATATATACGTACATACATATATACATATATATGCATATATACACACACGATATTTACATATATACACACATACATATATATAAAACACACACACACACATACACACACACACATATCCTCTTTATGCTCTATAGTACCTAATACAAGGCTGGGAACAATGTGGGTATTTAGTAAATGATTGTTGAATGAAACTGTTTCCTCAATTGTTTTCCCTGTGACCCTGTCCTCTGATTGGTGAACTTTCATTTTAGTCCTGTTCTCAATTCCCACACCATTTTGCAGCAATTTCTAGCTATGTGTATTGTCTTCCTCTATTAGAATATAAGCTCCATGAGGTCAGAGATTGCCTTGCTTATTAGAATTTGTATCACCAGGGTACATGATAGTGCCTGACAAACAGTAAATTCTTAATAAATGCTTTTTCATTCATTCATTCAATTCATTTTAAGTCCTAGATATCAGAGACCACACGTCACACTTCCGTATTTCTCACAGTGTTTAAACCAGAGCTGGACACAAAGTAATTACTTAATAAATAATTTTGTTGAATTAAACTGTTTCTTTAATTGAACTATAAAGTCTTTAAATAACATGGACTGTGTCTTATACCTGTATCTGCCCATAGTGTCTAAAACAATATTAGTCATATAATAGATGTTTAATGAATATATTTATTGAATTAAAATTTCTCCTTAAATGCATTCAAGCAAGTGCTTATGGACTGATTTACTGCTTTCAGATATGAAATACAGAACTTAAGAAAAAGACTAGACAGGGTAAAGAAAGGCCTTGTGGGCTTGAGTGGCAATAGACTGCAACATCCATGAGCGGAAAACTTCTACTAGAGAAGCGCAACCTTCCTGGATAGATAATAGATAAATGCAGCATAAGATCGTCCTTAATCTACGGAGTATGTAGTTATAAAAACTTACCCTGGGCCTGGGGGAACACTGAGCATCTCTTTGACATTCCAGACGTTAAAGTTCATTTCTTAAGATTCTATTAGGAAGAAGGAAAGTACATTAATTAAGTCAACTCATAGAGAAATTTTTTAAAAAACAATTTACAAATGCCCATTCTGTGGAAATTAGGAATGTTCTGACAATAGTATCTATATTATATTGCCAACAAGACATTTTCTTTACCACCATAACAAGGACCAACCTTTCCTGAGAGGAGGCATTTTTGAAGACTTTGTATAAAAGTACAAAGTATTCTAATCCATCATCTGCTAATTCAGTCAAAATTTCATATTTATTAACTTGCCAGGCCTATATTTGAATGCTGGCTCAGTCACTTGCCAGTTATATGACATTGGATGTGCCAGTTCACATCTTTGGGTCTCATTTCCCTTATTTTTAAAATAAGAGGTTTGGACCAGGTGATCTCTGTGGTTCCTTTAGCCCTAAATGTATGGTTCTCAAAGCCTGTGAGACAGGTTATTACGGCTTATCTTAATTTCACAGCTGAGGAAACCAATATTCACAGAGATGACATAAAGTCACAAAACTAGCAAACGTCAGCAGTGGGATTCAAACCCAGGTTCAGTATTCTTTCCCTTATATCGTGCTGAATAAAATTTATTTCTTGCCATCAGAAAGCTTATGTTCTAGTAAGAGATTCAACACAAATTATTATAAAGCCAGGCAGAATGTGATAGATCAAAGGAAGGGTCAGAACAAAATGCTGCCTATAGTGCCGAAAACAATGCTAGTCACACAACAAGTATTTAATGAATATATTTCTTGAATTAAATTTTCTCCTCAAATGCATTCAATTTCACATATAAAATACAGAATTTAAGGAAACACTCAGAATTCTGAGCTTCCATTGTGTTCACTTTGAAACTAAAATGCCAGTCCCTTTCCCTACTAAATCACACTAGTTGGAGAAATCTATCAAATAAGTCTGTCACATTTATTGAAAAGTCCTATTTCTGACAATGTTGCAGAATGAATACCCAGTCAATTACTATCTTGCTTTTCTAATTAGGAGAGCAACCTAGTACTTTATTGGTAGTCTGTAGAACATTATAGTAGTGTGCTTACTTTACTTTACAAAGCAGTACAAGTTTGTACAGGATTGTAGAAGTAGTTGATTTTCTCAGGAAATTGAAAGTTTCTCCAGTTGTGGGTGTTTAAACTCAAGTCATCTAGGTAGAGGAGGGATTATGTTGAGAAAGGAAGCATTCTCCTCATCCCATGAAATCACACACGTAGGTGGTTGCCTAATTTAAATACTTATACCATACATATTGATACTCCCTCAAACCCCCTTAACCTCCCAGTTCCTCATTTGCTCATTTGCCATGACCTCTGCCTCAATTACACACAGATGATCACACTCAACTTTGCCATCACCACAAATGCTCCACATCCATGTATATGATCTCTGAAATTCACAATCCATTGTCATTCCACCCCTCCCTCTACCTTCCAACCCAAAACCCAGTTCTTTATCCTCACTGTGACTTCCAATCCTCTGACTCTAGATTTTTACCGAGCCATCACCACGGCACTGGTTATGTTACCTACCATTCCTCATCTTGAGCATTTGGTGAACTGGTTTAACTCTCCACTGTCATCTTAAATCTCTTGCCCATTTTATCCTATCACAATCTTGCCTGGCCAAGTCTCAGTCCTAGATCACTCCCACCATCAGTTGACTTCACTTCCAAACACATTCTGCTAACGGAAGCTGGAGAAAATTCCAAAAACCATGCTGACTTGATCTATTACAAATTTTTGTTACATAATCTCAACTGGAACCTCACTGTTAGAAGGCAATTCTTTCTCTGTCTCCCTAAATGACCCACTATACCACTCACCACAGCAGTGTTTCCAACCATTTGCATCCCTCCTCACAGTCCCCATAGCTTCCCTCTCCTCTTACCCTGTAAGCTGAGGACCCTGTCCCATATTTCACTGAAAAAATTCAAGTTACTCTCCCAGACTCTTCTCCCCACTTCCTCAACTCAAATTTCCCAAATGCCTTCTGCCACTCTCTACCTTTACCCCGTCTCACATATTGAGGTGGTCCTTCATGCACAAGTGATCCCATTCCATCCTGTTTTTCCCAATAGATTGTTCCTCCCAAAATCCCCACTCTCTCATTTATCCTCAATCTCTCCTATTCTACTAGCTATTTCCCTGCTGTCTATAAACATGCCCATGTCTCCGCCATCCTCAAAAATCCTACACTTCATCCATCCATGCCTGATAGCTACTGTCCCATATCTCTCTTCCCTTTTGTTGTTAAACTCCTTGGGAAGGTCATTTACAATAGGTGCCACCTTTCCTCTCAACTCTCTTTTTAACTCTCTACAATCTGGTTTCCCATTATTATTCAACCAAAACTGCTCTCTCAAAGTTACCAATAATCTCTTAATTGCCAAATACAATGGCCTTTTCTCAGTCCTCATCTGTCCTGACATCTCTGCAGCCTTTGACAATGTTAAATCACCTCATCTGCTTAATACTTTCTTTTCTCTTGCTTTTTGTGATACAACTCTCTCCTAGTTCTCCTATGTATCTGACCACTCATTATGTCTCCTTTCTGAATCTTCATCTGTGGGTGTTCTAAAAGGCTCTGTCCCAGATTCTCTTCTCTTGTCCCTCCAAATTTTTTTCTCTCAGTGATCTCATCTGCTCCCCATTGATTCAATTATCATTTCTATCCTGATGATTATCAAATCTACTTATCTAGGCTTAACCTCTCCAGCTGACCTCCAATCTCTTATCAACAAATACATATCAGATATCTCAAACTAGATATCCTACAGACTTCTCTTAAATTCAACATCTCTAAAACTGAACTCATCTTTCCCCCAAACCCTCTCTTCTTCCCTTTTACTATTGAAGAGTACCACCATTCTCCCAAGTCCCCAGGCTCATAATACGGATATCTTCCCATCATCCTCAACTCCTTTCTCTCTTTCTCTCTCTCTCATACACTCCCCCCCCCAAAAAAAAAACCCAATATGTTTCCAAGGCCTGTCAATTTTATCTCTGTAATAGCTCTCCTAGATTCCTCCTTCTCTCTATTCACACAGCTGGCACCCAAGGGCAGACCCTATCACCTTTAGCATGCTAGTTGGTCTCCTTGCTTTGTCTCTCCTCACTCCAGTCCATCCTGCACTCAGCTACCAAAATGATCTTCCTAAAGCATAGGTCTGACCAGATCACACTTCTACTCAATAAACTCCAATGTTTATTTAGTATTCTCTGTGATCAATGTAAATGTAAAATCCTCTGCCCCTCTCCACTTTACTCCCCTCCCAGGCTTCTTATCCCTTACACCTCCAATCTCCAGGTACTATGAGATCCAGTGACACTGGCCTCCTTCCTTTTCCGTGCACAAGACAACTCTATTTGCAGACTCAGAATTTTTGCTGGCTGCTGTCTCCCAGGCTTGAAATGTTCTTCATCATCTCCACCTCCATGCTTCCCTCAACACCCAGCTAAAATCGTACCTTATACAGAAAGCCTTTCCTGATCTCCTTTAATTCTAGGACCTTCTCTATGTCTATTATCTCCAGTTTATCCTGTATAAAATTTGTTTGCACATGGTTGTTTGCATCTCCTCCATTAGACTGTGAACTCCTTGAATAGGGACTGTCTTCTGTTTCTCTTTGCATCCCCAGTTCTTAGCACAGTGCCTGGCACATAGTAGATGCTTAATAAATATCCGCTGACTGATTTTAAGTGATTTAACCCTGAACAACGACTCCAACAAATGTGTAGGAGACATATAAGTACTGAGATAATACATACTGAAGCAGTAATAGTCATTTCTTTGTTGTTCAGTCATTTTACTCATGTCTGACTCTTCATGACCCCATTTTTTATTTTCTTGGCAAAGATACTGGAGTGATTTGTCATTTCTTTCTCCAGTTCATTTTACAGCTAAGGAAACTGAGGTAAACAGGATTGACTTGCCCAGGATCACAGAGAATACTAAATAAACACCAAACAAATACTAAAGCATTTGAGAGTAAATATTAACATTTATATTTTACACCATCTAACTTTATTTTGGGAAGACTATCACACTGAAATACAAACAGTTCTTTTAAAAATAGTTCCAATTCAATTGGACATTCAGAGCCTGTTTATTATTCTAGAATGGTAATGCAAATCAGGAGACTAACATATTATTTAGAAACCAAGAAGCCATAAGGTCTCGGCTTTGCAATTAAACATTAGGTGAAAATGGTTTTGCACATCACTTTCTCCTTTTCATAGCTTTCCATCATCTAAAAACCAGTTCATAAACATTTGGTGCTCTCCATATAATTATTAGCTCTATGACTACAAGACGTTACTTAACCTTCTGAGTGCATCTCAGTTTTCTCAGAAAATGGACTTCTGATCTAGCACTAAATCCTAATATCCTAATTAAGGAAGAAAAATAAATAAATTGTCCATTCCCTTTGACCCAGGGGATTAACGTTGGGCATATGCCCTAAGGAAATCAAAGACAAAAACAAGAGTCCAATAAACCAAATATAGCAGAATCTTCCTCACATCACTTTGTGGTAGCAAACTATGTGCACGTCCATCAAATGAGGAATGACTGAACAAACTTCAAAATGTGACTATAACAGAACATGCAGTATGAGAAATGTAAGGAATTCAGAGAAACAAGAACGTTTATAGGAACTGATATGGAGGAAAATAAGCAGAACTAAGAAAATAATAAATATAATGACTACAACAATGAAAATGAAAAGAGTCTTTGTAATGGAAAAAATCAGTTAAACTCCCTGAGAATAGATAATGAAACCTACATCCTCCCTCTCTTCAGAAAGTTGGAAAGACAACTACTGCCAGCCAGAATATTGTATACATTATCAGACGTGATATTTTTCTTACTTGCTTTTCTTTGAGAGAAAGGTACTGAAAAACCGTGAAGGACTACAGGTAACAATTAAATGTATTAAAAACTAATCCTATGCTCTAATTTGAGTGATTATTATTTAAAGGACTCTACCCATGCACTTCCCTCCCTTCTCCGCAGGGGCGGGGGACTATAGGAATAGATTAACATTGTATATACTATCATATTCAGTCGAGGTGTTGGTTAACTTTGCTGAATTGCTTTTCTTTCTTATTTTTTGTTATAAGGAACAGCTCTCTGGGGAAGGGAGGAGAAGAAATATATTTGAAAATGAAGGTAATACAAAAGCAAAAGATATAAATAACTTAAAGACTACCCTATAAGCCACATTTCCTTATCTTAAAAAATGGTTACAGTTGCCACTAAATACTACAATTAATTAATTTGTTTCAACTTGTGTGAATATAGGGATATATTAATTTCCTCTTTGTAGTCTGTTTTCAAAAGAGTCCACTGAAAGACTCTTCTTACGAGGCAAATAAATGAATAACATAGCTAAATGAGATGAAAGCAGAAAGAATAGATTCTTTTTTAAATCAACTGGCTCCATTTAAACATTCTTTAAATGCCTCATACTTAAAGGAATCCCAAAGTTCAAAGGCAAAAGCAGTTCAGAAAGAGCTTAGCCAGTGAAAAAGGAAAGGTCAAAAATGATGGCTGGAATTCACTCAGACTCCTACCTGTGCTTAGGCCATAGTCCTAGCTCCCCAGGAGGCCCTTCTAGACTCCCTGAGGAGAATACCTAAGCTCACCAATTCCTGGCAGACTGACCACTGGCATTTAACTTGAATTCTAAGGGTACAAACTCATCAATAGTTAGAACTGTGGTTCTCAAACCTTGCCACAATCTTACCTCATTCATGGACCCCCCCCCAAAAAAGTTTACAGTCACATGTAAGAGATGTTTTATACACCTCACCCCAGCCCAAATTAATGTAACTAGCAAGATGCTCTACACCCTGATAAGTCTACCAGGTGAAAATGGAGAATGCTTCTTTCAATCAATCAAATCTATAAACTAGGTGTGAACAATTCATAGATATCACTACTGAGTCAACTAATCAAGCAGTGAAGTGCTTCAAATCATGAGATGAAATTTTTGTTGTTGTTCAGTCTGTCCATCTCTTCGTGATCCCATCTGGGGTTTTCTTGGCAGATATTGGATTTCTCCAGATTTCCTTCTCCAGATCATTTTACAGGTGAAAAGCTGAGGTCAACAGGATTAAGTGACTTGCCCAAGATCACATAGCTAGTTAGCAGTGTTTGAAGCAAGATTTGAAATCAGGAACATGAGTCTTCCTGACTCCAGGCCTAGTACTCTATTCACTATGCCACTGAGCTGCCCAACTGGATGGCATCTAATTAGTTGAATTAGACACACTTCTGTGCATATGTGTATGTCTGTGTCTGTGTCTATATACACATACACCCATATATATATGTATATATTTATATAAATGCTCCCAGTCTACCTGCTTTCCTTCTTGAATCCCTTCACTGATACACACACACACACACACACACACACACACACACACACACACACACACACACACACATACACCTGTCTAAACATACACACACGTAAAGGGATTCAAGCAGGAAGGTAGGAAAATGGGAAGGTTTGGGGAGTTTTTTGAAGAATCTGATCCTTATACACACTGTAACCACAGCAGTAAAAGGGTGGAGATAAGTCCAGATGGAGTGTCACCTTCCTCCCATTTACTTGGTCATCAAAGAAACTGGACTAATAACAAACAATGCATCCATCTGGTAGCTAAGAGGACAAAGTGGACAAAGGTCCAGCAGAGGGCTATATACACCTTAGAGGAAGGAACTTCATGAATTCTCCAGGAAGGAAGAAAAGGACTTCTGTTCCAAGAAGGAGCTATGAGTTACCCCTTTTCTACATTTGCTGTCTAAGCTTGAGCCCACTTTACCCTGAACTCTAGGTACTTGTGAGAGAGAGCTCCCAGTTTTTTGGGTTGAATGTTTACACCAATCATTCCTATTATAACATCTCAGTAAATGCCCCTTTCTAAAATCTAATTTAAGTCTGACTGGCTAGTTATCAACTGGGAGTACATTAGATGGGAACCTGTGAGCAATAATGCTAGAGAAACCAACCTCAATCCCTCATGGTTATTCTTAGGAGAGGAGAGTCAACTGCCCATTGTGGACACAGTCTACCAATGTTTGTGGGAGGTGAGATAGTGAAAGACCCTGGAAGGCATACTACACTCACAAAGCTCCAACATCCAACCAAGTCAGAGGACACCATAAAAATTTAACATTCATCCATTACAGTGAAGTTATCATAGAACTCAAAGCTACCTTCAAAAACTATATAGCTATTTAAGTATAATGGATAGAGAGCCAGATTTCAGGATCAGAAAGACTTTGGGTCAGCTAGTCCCTGGCACACACTGACTGTGTGATCCTAGGTAAGTCATTTAACCTTTTGGTGGCCCAGACAACCCTCTGACCACAAACTACAGAATAGCTGTAGATATGAATTGGTAGAGGAGAGTTTCCTCACCAGTTCTTGACCCTAATGATGTCAAAGATCTGAAACAAACAAAAAACCCTGGATATGTAAACATAATGAACTAGTTAGTTTGCAAGATAGAAATGAACCTCATGAGATGTTTTTTGGAGTCAAGAGGAAAGACTGGCTGGTGCCAAGCTGATTACATAGACTGAAAAGGAGTGATGTTTTTGAGAAGTAATCAACATTTTAATTGGTAGCCTTCTAAGCTAGGTTGCAGGTGTTATTCTAGCATCTGTAAAACAGAATTCTATTCATAAATGGCTAATACTTAATTCCCTAAGGGCCCCCTACAAGAAGTGTGATCATTTATTTGTTTGAAGAATTAAGCAGAGTAATATTCTAGTCAAGTCATTCTGGCTAGTGCATGTGAAAACAACTTCAGATTTTCCTATCACTTTTTTGTTTAATATATGTAAGTTTTACAAACTCTGACCAATAGTCATTCCTTCCACCTTTTCCCACCACCCTCTGGCCAGCACCCTTCTCAGAAAAGCAGAAACTTTTCAGAGGGAAAAAAAATGCAATCATGTCCTCCAGTCCTTTCACATTACTTGAAATAATTAACTTAAGACAAGTAAAATAAATTTGTTGCTACTTATAAAAAGCCAACATCAGCTCATAGTAAGACTGCATGAACTTTTATAAATAATTATCTACTATAAACTCAGAAACAAAATCAGAATGGTGGAGCACATGGTTTTGTCACTCCACAGATGTGGGGGATTACATTTTCCCAGTAAGGTACACCTGCACTGCCACACAAGACTGATCAAGTTGAAGGAATGGTGGGTGTCTTTATATAAATACTAAATTCCCAGTTTTCCTGTTTACTCCTCACCTTGATGCCTCCTTTCCTTAGACAATTATATACTCAGAGCTAGAACACATTTACATTCCAATCTGCTATTATCTACTCTGATTTAACCTTATGTCAGAAAAAAAGGGGGAAAGGGGGCATGCCAGGTCACAGCTTTTACCAAACTGGTGTACTGAAAGACTGAAGCTCCATGGCACTTACTTTGTCCACTCCTAAAGCATACTTCTGCTACTAAACTTTACCTGGATGTGTATACTCATTGTATAATTAAGTCTATAATTAAGTATTTACCTCAGCAATGGCAGAAGGTCTTCCCAGAAGGCCAGGATTTGCCTGCTTGACTCTTTACTTTGCATAGCCAGATGCTACATGCAAAAAGGTACTTAGTAAAATGCTTAGCCAGCATCTAAACGTCTACTTCAAAGAGTCAGGTTACCCTCATTATTTCTATTATACTATATATATTAGAGATGTGGATATGTGTATAAATACATATACATGTATACAGACATATATGTATACACATACATGTATGTTAAGACATGCATATTATTCATGTGGGGTAAAGTATATACAGGGAAGGGTGGGGAGGACTCAAAAGGTGAGGAGATGAGAGAGAAATATATGAGAATATATGAGAAGGGCTAAAAGGATTGTAAAGAACAAATACTTAGCATTTGTGTCTATGTGTTAGTTGCCTCATACATACACATGCCTACATATATATATATATATGGCTAAGGGGAAATCTTAAGCACTGTTGTGAACCAGCCTATCATTTAAGCCTAATCTTATCCAGCAGGTAATAACACATTATTCATTTTACAGATGAAGAAACTTAGGTTCTGAGAGGCTAAATGACTGGCCCATAAACACACGATTAGCCATATGAAGTGTCCTTTGCAGAATCTGAACCCAGCTCCCTCTCCCTCTTAGGTCTGGGACACTTTTCCAACTCACAATGACTGAAGAGGGTCGGTGCCTTTATGGGTAGAGGGGCCTGGAGACGGGATCAGTGTGGGTGAGGAGGAGTCTGAAGTTGTAGGAAGAGGGAAGGCGGGGAGGAAAGGACAAGACACAGCTGCCTTTGGAGGTAGGGCCTACAGAAGTTTAATGACCCCACAATTTGAAGGAAGAGCTGTCCTCATGCAGATACCCTCAAGGAGATTACACTGCCTCTGGCTTCTGCACAGCAGAGGAGGGGAGGAGGAGGGGCGGAGCCTGCGCAGCAGGGACGGGGGTGGGGGTAGGGGTGGGGGTAGGGGTGGGGGTAGGGGTGGGAGTGGGGTGGGGAGGGCCAGGAGGAGCCGGAGCGCGAGGCAAGAGGCCTCCTCTCCAGAGCGCCTCACCCCGCAATATAGGGGGGGGAGGGGGAATGATGAAGTGGGAGGGAATTGCTATGCTACTCTGCCCCATACCCACTCTAGCCTCAGAGCTCCAGAAACTCCCCTCAGGTTGGAACCTTAGCCCCAAAGCTTGGGTATCTTTAGTCCTCCCCCATCCCGAGAAAAAATACAGCCTCACCCTCTTTGTGTGACACCTGGTGCCTCACCTCCACCAGAGACCCCGCTCTCCTGCTGCCCACGTGACCAGATCGCGCCTTCGAGGAAGCAGCCAATCAAAGGACAGTAGCGAGCACGTGGCCTGCGGCAGCCTGGGCCTGGGGAAGCCCGGGAACACCGGTAAGGGGTGGCAGCCACGAGGTTGGGGGACCCTCTGGTTGGTCTTGAGTGAAGGATTAGGGGCCCCTATCCTTCCCAGGTGGTATCGCCTCTACAAGGTGTGGAAGAAACCCAGCTCTGGACGCTCATGACGATCTCCATTTCACCGTGAAGTGGACAACAGGAGGGAAAATGGTTAATGGAAAAAAAAAACCACAAAACTATGAACCCGTCGAGGACAGGAGCTCTCATTTTTTTATTTTGGTATTTCCAGCCTTTGCAATTTTTATTGGTCTGAAAGCGAGATGTTTGTGATGCACAGCCATCTCTGCAGCTGGAAGGATCCGTAGAGTGGAATTAGTCCGACCCCATGATTTTACAGATGAAGAAACAAGTCCAGGACACTTGATAGTAATTGTCAGGGAGGGATTTGAACCCAAGTCCTTTGATGCTGCTAGGGCTCTTTCCACTAGTGCTACCAAGCTGTCTCCCTAATACAATTACTCCTATAACATAATAGTGGAGCCAGAAAGCTGTGGCTGTTATTTCCTGATCCGTGAAAATAGGTTCCTCATTCCTCTCAATATTACGAAGCCCTTCTGACCTAGGAATCTATTTACTAGGTTTATATTACTATTTTACTGTTTACCAACCACCTGCCTACCTTTCCACCCAACTACCGAGGTGGGTAAGAAGGTGCTCCTGACCTAACAATGACTCTTCCCTTCTCTTATCGCTCTATCCAAAAGGGTTAGGTTCCAGGCTCAGCACTTCTCACCAACAGTATGCAGACGACTCCTTCCCTCTCGGACTGTTATCTTTGTAGGGAATTCCCATCTGCCCTGGATCATTGAACCATCTGAGAAAACAATGCCTCAGCCTTCTGTTACCATCAGATACTGGTACAAAGGTTCCTGCTCGGGAATGTCCTCTTCCCTTCTCTCTCATTAAATCTAGGGACTCCAAGCCTGATACTTTTGTGGAACTAGATTTAAAGGCTGCATAGCAGAGTAGAAAGAGAATTAGCTTTGGAATGAGGATAACTGGGTTTGTAATAACCCTATGAGTCTTTTACTGCATATATGATCTTGATCAAATCTCTCTTTAAGAAAATTTTATTTTCAATCCCAAATATTCTCTCTTCCCCATTTGTTTCCCACCCATTGAGAAGGCAAAAAAAAAAAAACACAAAACCCATTACAAATATGAAGTCATTCAAAACAAATTTCCACATTGGTCATGTTGGGGGGGGGGAGGCAAAAAAAAAAAGAAAAAATATGTTTCAATTTGCGTTCTGAATCTATTAGTTCTCTCTGGAGGTAGATAGCATTTTTTAACATGAGTCCTTTGAAATTGTGATGTGTTGTTTTTGTGTTGATCAGTTACTATGTCTTCAACAGTTGATTATCTTTACAATATTGCTGTTATTACACAGATTGTTGTCCTATTTCTTCTCACTTGGCTTTGCATCAATTTTTATATATTATTGGGTTTTCTGAAACCATTCTTTTTTATCATTTCTTACAACACAATAATATTCCATCATAATCATATACCATAATTTGTTTAGCCACTTTTCAGTTAAGAAGGCATCCCCTTAGTTTCTCATTCTTTGCCACCATAAGAGATGCTATAAATATTCTTTTTTTTAATGAAAATAAAAAATTTTATTTTAGTTTACATCATTCATTTCCACAAGATTTTGAGTTACAGATTTTCTCCCCATCTTTCCCCCACCCACCGTCCCAAAACAGCCATCCCAGTGTATCCCCCCTCCCCCAATCGACTCTCTCCTATGTCTTCCCCCCTTGCCCCTCTCACCTTTCAGTAGGGCAGGATGGATCTCCCAACTGCAGTGCCTGTGTATCTCAAGTTCCAGTTGGATGTAGTTAACAATAATAATAATTGCATATATATATTTAACATTTGATTATAGAACTTTAGATTCTAGATTCTTTCTCTTCCTCCCTCGTCACCCACCCCCACTGGAAGGACAAGCAATTAAATACAGTCTGAACATGTGAAATTACGCAGAACTTCTCCATAGTGAGCACACTGTGAGAGTCTGATTACATGTCCCTTCTTCCTATCCTGCCCCCCCCATCCACTCTCCACCCTGTCC
>CM053583.1:351555833-351592563 GCA_028627135.1 Pseudochirops cupreus | reverse complement strand
TTTTTTTTTTAATCTCTGTGGGGCTCTGCTTCCAGAAGGGAATGCTCTGTCCCAAATCGCTGGGGTCCTCCTGGCTGCTGTAGCTCTCAGGAAGGTGCTGGGTCCCTTTCCCACTTCCGGCTCACTGAATAAAGAAGACCCACAGGAACAACGCCCAAGACGATCCAGGCCGCTCAACGCAAGAGCTCTTGGCCTCTGAACAATTGCCCAGTCCCCCTGCAGTCTGCAGGCTGAGGGCACAGAAACTGCAATGCGGAGGCGGGTGCAAAACCTCTGCCTTTCACTTTCCAGCCCTAGAGGTGTTTTTCGGTGGGACTGCTTTTCTCCCAAGACGTGGCAAGTCCCACTGACCTAGTTCTGAACACCACTGCAGCTGCCGCCAATCTGCTCCTTTAATCCTCTTGTCCAGCCGCCCCCAGGGCTCAGCCAGGGCTTCAGGCCAGGCTGGTTTCCGTTTGCAGTGCTGATATGGTTCCTCGTAGCTGAGCTGACTTTAGTGTAAAGTATATTTGTGTGTGTTTTGGGGTTCTAGGATTAGTTTAGAGTCATATTTTATGGGTATTTTGGGGTGGCTATGTGAGAGCTGCGATATGTTGCTGCTCTTACACTGCCATCTTGGCTCTACCCCCCCTATAAATATTCTTGTACAAATGGATCCTTTTAATTTTTTTTTTTATTCTATTTGGGTTATGGAGCTAATGGTATGTTACTAGATCAAAGGGTATGCACGGTTTAATAGCTTTTGGAGCATAGTTCCAAACTGCTTTCCAGAATGGCCAGATCAGTTAATTCACAATTCTACCAATAGTGCATTAATATACCTGTTTTCCCATTCCCCTCAAACATTTGTTATTTTCCTTTTTTGTCAACTTTACCAATCTGATGGGTAAAAGGTAGTACTTCTGAGTTTGTTTTGATTTGCATATTAGTGATTTAGAATGTTTTTTCATATGACTATTGGTAGCTAAGATTTCTTTGTCTGAAAACTACCTGTTCATATCCTTTGACCATTTATCAATTGCGGAATGGCTCTTATTCTTATAAATTTGAATCAGTTCCCCATCTGTCTTAGAAATAAGGCCTTTATCAGAGAAACTTGCTGCAAAGATTTTTTTTTCCTGAGTTTCCTGCTCCTCTACTAATTTTAGTTCCATGTACAAAAACTTTGAAATTTTATGCCATCAAAATTTTCCTGGGAACCTCTTTATTTCTTTTTTGGACATCATGAACTCTTTCCCTATCCATAGATTTGACTGGTGATTTCTTCCATGCTCCTCTAATTGTTGATGATGTCACCTTTTGTATCTAAATCATCGGACTAAAGTCTTGAACCTAGTTCAATTCAACTATTTTCTGCTCTTGAATCTTTTATTCTCTTGTCCTCTCTGCAACTCATGCTTTTTCAGACCTCAACTTTGAGATCTCTTCCAGCTCTAATTCTATGATCCTATCATGTATTTTCTCTTGAACCTGAGTGCTGCTGAATATTGCTAGAGAAAGCCACACTACTGTGAATGAATCCACTAGACATGTGTGTTATCTAATCTCAGCAGAACTCCACTGGGCAAAGAAAATGTTCCAGAATTTTTCTTCTTTCCTCAAACTCCCATTTCTATCACCTCTTTGTCCCTCTCAACTGAGAACCTGACTTCCAAACTTCTCTTTGGAAATTGAGGCTATTTGCTATGCATCCCCTTCCCTCCCATCCCCAGTCCACATCTAAAAGTCCTTTTATATCATTCTCCTATATCATCTCCTTCTGCTTCAGTATCAGAGAAAGAGGTAGCCTTTTTTTGCCAAAACCAGCCCCTCTGTTCGCACCATGAACCTAACCCTCTCTATTTCCTCTAACAAATTGCCCCTTTGATCATTCCCTCCCTCATCTTTAATCTTATCTACTGGGTTCTTCTTAGCTGTCCACCAATATGCCTAGTCTCTTCCAAATTCCTAGAAAAAAAAATTTCTCTATCCACTATCTTTACTCTTTACCTCCTACTTCTTACCTCCTTGCAATTTGGCTTCAGACCCCCACCATTCAAATGAAATAGTTCTTTCCAAAGTGACCATGATTTATTAGCTGTAAAATCTGTTGACCTTTTCTTAGTCTTCTCTGCAACTTTTACCATTCTTTGCCAACCACCTCTCCTTCTAGATACTTTCTTTTTCCTTAGATTCCATGAAGCTACTTTCTCCTGGATCTCCTTGTTGTCCAAGCATACTCCTCTGTGAGATCTTCATCTTCCAACCCCTTACTAGGGCTGGTCCCTCAAGTTTCTATTCTAACCTCTTCTTATCTTATAGTCTGGCAGAACCAACAGAATAAATTTTGCTATATAACGCCTTTTTTTTTTGTTTGCTTCCATAATGTCTGGTCTCTATAGTTCTTTATACTTGTTAATAATGTACATAAAGATGTGCTTGCTATTCAGAATTTTCATAACTGCAAGTGCCAGCATGCCTCTATAGGGAAATAAATTGATACTACTTGATAAAAATAATGCATTCATACATATTGGTAAAATGAGACCTTTTTCTCCCCAACACTAGAATTTTTGAGAACTTTTCCCCAGTACCCTGTCTTGTCAGCTTTCATATAGAGAATCCAAGGGGAATACTGTAAATCTTTAAAAGAGAGGCTCCTTTTCATCTTTGAAGAACAAGCCTCTGGGCTTTTGTGCTCCTAAGCCTTGGTCAAATTAGAAACAACAACAAATTTTTCAAGATACTTTTCTTACCAGGCACTGATATAATTTCACTGTTTTGATTTATATCCTAAACTGTTAGAAAGATCTCTTCCTGTTTTCAGAATTGTGAAAATGCTTTAGTTAAGCCTAACTGAAGTGGTTTTTTTGTAGGTCCTCTACAGATAACAAATTTTGCATACCAAGCAAAGATAATGGGATGAGACCCTCTGATCTGAGCTGATCTAATAAGGGTGGTTTCACCATCTCATTAAAACTAATCACTACCTAATATCCCCAGGAACTAGAAAACTGAAACCCAGGATTGTAGTTTTGCTGGAAAGGGACCTCAGAAGCCATCCAATCAAAACTTCTCATTTGTAAATGAGGAACTGAGTCCCAAAAAGGTTATGTGATTTGTCCTAAGTCCCACAGGTAGTAAGGATCTGAAGTGAGATGTCAAATGTGTGTCAACCAGGATCTTTTCTGTATAAAAAGGTAAAACTTGTGAGCCATCTGGGAAAAATTATGAGATGCTACTGGGAAATCCCAACCCAACTAGGTGATCTAAGACAGCAGACCTTTCTCTGCTCTCTGGTCATACAACTCTCCTAGAAACCCTTGAAGTTACTACCATATTCCTTCTGTATTATTTTATCCAACTATATTCCTTTCTCACTGGTTCATATGAGACTGCAAGTCTATTCAGATAACTGGTAAAGACTCAATTCAGGATACAGATCTGCAGTGCATCTCATCTTATATTAACTTGTTCAAAAACCTGAGTTGGCTACAAAGAATATATTTTACATCTTAAATGAGTAAGTTTTGTGCATTTGACTTTTGCTTTTTCCCTTGGGTATAATAGTCTATCACAAATTACTCATTAAGAGGGCAATTATCATTAAAGGTAAAGAGGAAAATCTGATAAAGTCTTCTCTTCACAATTTCTATGAACCCCAAGAGTAACCCTGACTTATTTAGAAAAAGGAACTGGGCCCTAAAGCTTGTCCTCTTTCAGTGATTTCATCAGCTCATTAATTCAACATCTCTATAAATGACTACTCAAATCTATAGCTAACCCGATCTCCTTTCCTGAACCCCAGTTGCATATAACCAACTGCACCCTGGGCATCTCCACCTGGATGTCCTACTGGCATCTGGTAGCAGCAACCATACTGGTATACCCAGGATGGCTGCTAGGAGAGGTTCTTAGTTCTGCTTTACCAGGAAAGATAGCAGTTCAAGGGGTCAACAATCTTTTTAAAATTATATTCATTCATTCAGGGGAAAAATCAGCACCCTGAACTTCAGAGAAAATTCAAACAAAGAAAGCAGAGAAATAAAGACCAATAAACAGGGCTTTTAACTGTCTGAGAAATTAGCATAGATCAATAGACAGATCCAACTGTCTGACCAAGGCAATACATACATAGTTACCAGAGAGAGAAGCACCAACATCTCCGTTTTTCAAAGTGTGTATGGGGGGTGCTCCTTAATGCCTACCCAAAGTCTCATCTGGCCAAATCACACAAATACTCTTCCAATGAGTGAGCCCCAAAGCAAAACCTCACCTCAGAGTATATATACCCTTCTTCAGAGCCAGAAGGCATCACAACAACGTTGTAACTTAGTGCCTAATTAGAAATTAGCAAAAAGTATGAAAACCTTCCTACAAGCAAACCTCCCCTAAGCAAACTTCCCTTAATGAGCTCCATGTGAGGCCTATTAACGGGCTGTGAAGGTCTTAAATACCATTATCATTACACAGCTCAAATTATTTCTTAGCATCTCTTACATCCATCCCCTTATCTCTGCTTATACAATTACTATCCTAGTTTACTCACTACTAATTAAGAGCGATAGGGGAGATTTTAGTATGGCTTTGCCTGTGATGGGTGGCTGGGGTTAAACTCAGCATATTCAAAAGAGAACTTATCTTCTCCCCTAAACCCACCTCTTTTCCAAATATCCTGATTTCTGCTGAGAGAATTTCCATCCTTCTAGTCCCAAGTTAATAATTTTTGAGTCATCTTCAACTCATTTTTCTCCCTCATCACTCCCTATATTTAATCCATTTCCAAATCTTGTTGATTCTGCCTTTTGAATGAGTGAAGAAGCATTTATTAAAGATTTATTATGGACAAAGCACTGAGGATACCCAACAGAAAGACAGAGATAGTCCCCGCTCTCAATCTCACTCTAGACTACCACTTAAGACTTAGGGAGGAAAACCAACTTTTGTGCTGCTTCAGGTGAGACTTGTGTTGTCCAGAATATAGTGCAAATATCAGCAATTTTTGTTGTCAGTTGATATTTATAATAAAGGAAGGAATGTTGGAGAGAGGATGTGATGGAACAAGGGACTTTGAACAGTTAGTTACTAGAAGTAAGGAAATCCAGACTTGATTTCATCTTCGACTTGGCCATTCTGATGGCCTTTGGTCACTACCTGACCTTTAGGTTTGATGGCAATAGGTCCCAAACTGGAATCAGGGCCCTCAGCTAAGCATTCTAAAGCTATTCTAATAGCTTCAACTCTCCTGGCCAGATGTAGGGAAGTGATGCTTGATCTGAGCAATATGTATTCTTCCTGAAGTTGAGTTTTCCTGAGTTGTTTGACCAATCTCTTTTGAATGATCTTGGATCAAGTCTTATAGTGTTGCCAGATTTGATGCAATAGAGACATAATGGACACTTAAAAATGCTGAATTGAAAGGAGGTCATAGGTGTGGGAAAAAAATACCTTTGAATACCCTAATACACAACACAAATATTTGTGCAGTATGATATGTACAATATGATATGTATGATATAATTGTTCCAGGTTCTCAGAGTTGGTGGCTGCAAAAGAAATAAGACATGTCCCCTGCAAGAGTCTCCCCATCTGAATTTTCATAGTTAATGCCTATCCTAAAGGCTGGTGCCCCAGCTTTATCTGCATTCCTCTCCTCTACCCAAAAGTACTGTTTTTCACCCAGAAACAGAAGACAGAAGAAAGAACATTTCTACCATATGCTCAAACAACCAGAAAACAGATGAGCTGATTATTTAAGCAAATAACAGTAGCCCAGCATCCAAAAGCTTTGGCGTCTCAGCTCAGCCAAAACATTCAGTTGTGCATTATAAGAATCCTATATCGGATTTTCCACTTGCCTGTAAAATGCTGTATTTGGACAGCCTAAATATACAGCAGATCTCCACTCAAGAGCACATTCTTTACCTGATTCTAGCTGTCCCATCCACAGGAAGAAACTGTGAATGAGTTTAGTATTGCATATTGCTGCTACATGGATTTTTAAAAGTATACAGTATATATAACCAAAGAAAAACAGACCTTCATTTTAACAAAAATAGAAATCTTAATCATAGTCCTACCTGGAAATAAGCCAGATTTATTTTTAGTAAAAGAAAGAAAAGAGATACAGTACTGGGCTCCGTCTCTGGAAATTTTTACTGCCTAAGAGTGAAGACCTCCCTGTTTCACTTCTCATGCTTGTGACCTTATCCCCTTTCCCCTCTGACATTTCACCAGGAAAAAATTCCTTGTAAAAACTAAGAAAATCTAGCATTTCCAGGGGACTACACAAGGGCAGTTAATCCACTAATGGAGAAGTTGTAAAATGTCTTTCCTGGCAAATTGTAGAGTAGGAATTATGAAGATTCAGATAGGTCTAATGGACAAGAAGAATAGTCCATTCAACAAATGTTTAAAGTGCCTACTCTGTGCAGATCAGTATATTTAGTGCTTGGAAAAGAGAAAAAATTTAGAGCACGCTTAGGGATGTGTTAAATCACCTATTTTGTGCAAATCCAGACAGGAACCAACATAAACAAAGTTAGGAATGAGCATGGCCCATGGAACATATATGGGGACCATTCCTACTATGGTTGATGTGGAATATGAGCTCTTTGAGAGCAGGAACTGCTTCATTTTTTTGTCTTTGTGGATCTAGCACCTAGCACAATGCCTTACAGACTGCTGTTCAGTCATTTCAGTCATGTCCAACTCTGTGACCCTATTTGGGGTTTTCTTGGCAAAGATACTAGAGTGGTTTACCATATCTTTCTGCAGCTCATTTTATAGATGAGGAATGTCACAGGCATTTAATAAATGCTGGATGAATTGAAGATGGGAAACAAGGGGAGATGAAATTGTAAGGAGTGTTTAACAAGATGTTGCAATACTTGCTGGCTAGTTTTTTTTTTCCTTTTCCTAGCATTTTATTGTATTTTTCCAACCCTAACCCTAACCAAACTAAAGTAGAGAAGTATCTTTGGCATTTATACAACTTTAGGATAGATATTAAAATAAAAAGCTGTTCTATAAGGATATTGTCCACTACAGCAGAACATTTAAAACCAAGAGACTAAGCTGATGAGAAGCATCATGGATAAACTTAAAATGTAATTTCCTGGGTCCTGGTCTTTTCAAGAAGTACAGAGGAAACGTCTGAGAAACCTGTAATGAACTTCAGCTTCCAGTTTGCCCAGCATCCATCAGGGAGCAACAGCTGCCTCTACAGGAGTCAAGTATGACTGCCACTCAGGACAAAATGGCATATTTCAACATTTTATGACTGATTTGGGGAGGGGAGCAAATGATAGTTCTCCTCTGCCAACATCTCCAGGGAGCATTTGTTCCTTTGGCAAAAAGTGAAGTTTATGGACTGAATTGGGAGTTCAGACCTGCTGGAAGCAGCAGGCTGCCAGCTGCTTGGAAAGTTTATTTATATTGTATCTTTTAAATTCTGATTTCATGCAGAAAATGTATTTTAAACTATAATGCAAGCGGTTTTTTTTTTCCTTTTAGAGAAGTTGAGAAAGAGCTAAGTACCTTAATGGGAAATGGAGCATGAGCTGTATTCAGAAATTTTCCCTGAGGGCAGGCAAAAGAATGTGATAAATTTATGAATTATCATATGAGAATACTATAAATCCTAGGCCAAATTGAATGGATCCTGGGCCAGGACACTAGGAAGAAGAGATCCAGAAGGACTTCTGGGTAATTATACCCATCTATCTCCCCTTGTCCCTCTATATAAGGGGTAGATGCTTTCAAATATAGGAAAATTTCATGTTCTCCCTGTAGCAATGACATTAATTCTTTACATACAGAGGGGCTACTTAACACTTGTTAACCAGATCCCTTAACATCCTCTCTACCAGGGCTCCTTAACCATTTTTGTGTTGTGAACCCTTTTGACTGTCTGGTAAAGCCTAATGGATTCCTTCTCAGAATAAAGATTTATTATCTACATTCATAATAGAAGGAAATGTCCAATTTTGGTTAAAAAAAACATAAATATTTTTCCATCCAAGTTCATGGATCCCCCTGAAATCTATTCATGGACCCTGGATGTTTAGCACATAAGAACTCCTGGTCTAGGTTGTTTATCTGCTGGGACTTTGTATTTAGGTTCTGATTTTTTCTTCAATAAACTTAGAGTGCTTAAGACTTTTTTTCTTTAGAAATATGTTACTATTTTCTTCTTTTTGAAAGATGAGTAAAACAAGATAGCAGTGTTTTCCACACCAGGCAGTTCTGATATTAACTGACAAGCAGCCATGGAGATTGGAATAGAACTTTTTTCATCAACACTGGATATTGCTTTTTTTTTTGAGGCAATCAAGGTTAAGTGATTTGACCCAGGATCATTCAACTAGTAATTGTCTCAGGCTGGATTTGAATTGAGGTCCTGCTGCCTCCTCATCAGTGCTCTATCCAATGTACCACCTAGCTGTCCCAGAACACTACCTTAGTATTCTAAGCTCTCAGCCTTCACTTGAACTTCATTAGATTCATACCTGAACAGTGTTTAGACCTGGGAATATTTGATTGTGTGCTCCCTGGGAGATATTAAGAAAGTGGTCTTCTATTTATTATTGAAGAAGAAGAAAAATATTTTGAAAGCTCAGGTACATTTTTTCCTTTCACTCCTTGGTAAATTTTTACTATTCTGATGCTAACAGATCATTTGGAAGTAAGCTGGGCTGAGGAAGGGAGGAAGCATAGAATGGTAATGCCTGGTATAATTAAATTTCTGTCAACATCCTAAGTATGTCACTCTTGACCTCCTCAGAGGTAAGAACCCCTCCCCCATATCCAATCTGTTGCGAAGTACTGTCAATTCTGCCTTCACATCTCCTCTCATATATGTCCCCTTCTTTTCTCTGGCACTGTCCACTATCTCGGTGCAGGCCTTTGTCACCTCATTGATGACAAAGTCACCTGGTCTACTGCAACATTTGCTGGTTGGTTTCCCTGCCTTAAATCTTTTCCCATTTTGGTCCATCAAAATATTATCAAAATGATCTTTGTAAAGCATCAGCCTGACCATGTCATCGCACATTCAGTAAACTCCAGTGGCTTCTCATTATCTCCAGAATGAAATATAGACTCATCTGACTTTTAAAGTTCTTCATGACCTGGCCGGCCCTTCCTACCTTTCCAGATTTCTTACACTTTACTTCCTTCTGTGTATTCTATTATAATCCAGCTGATATGGCCTCCCTGCTGTTCCTCACACAAAAACACTCCATCTCCAGACTCTGAGAATTTTCATTGGCTGTCCCTCCTCCTCCCCATGCCTGAATTTCTCTCCTTCCTTTGTCTCTGCCTTCTGGATTTCCTAGCTTCCTGGATTGTCCTAGTTTCAGTCTCAGCTAACATTCTACCTTCTTCAAGAAGTTTTTTCTAGTTGCCTTTGGTGCTAGTACCTTATTTCTGTAATTATCTTCAATTTATCCTGTATTTAGTTTGTTAGTACTTAGTTGTTTCTTTCATTGGAATGTAGGTCCCTTAGGGGCAAGGGACCATTGTTACCTTTCTTTAGGTGGCCCAGTGGATGGAGTGTCAGACCTGGAGTCAGGAAGAACTGAATTCAAATCTGGTCTCAGACGCTTACTAGCTGTGTGACCCTGAGCAAAGCACTTTACCCTGTTTGCTTCAGTTTCCTCATCTGTAAAATGACCTAGAAAAGAAAATGGCAAACCACTCCAGTATCTTTGCCAAGATAACCCCAAATGGGCTCATGAAGAGTTGGATACACTGAAAGGACTGAATGACAACATAGCCCTAGAACTTAGCACATAGTAGGTACTCATAAATGCTTGTTAACTTGACTCACCAGGGAGTTTTGGTGATCCCTGACTTTTGGGGAGAGAGATTGGTTAATAAGAGAAACCCACTGTTATATTGTAGTTTTAATCTTTTAAGAACTACCCATCTCTTTCAACATTTCTTCTGGCTCCCTTGGAACTGTTTCTAAAATTAGTATCCCTGCCTGTGTAAGAGCTTGACTTCAAAAATGCACATTTTTCCTACATTCTTTAATATTTAAGTGAATGGAACTCAGACATTACTCTAAGTTAGATATTACTCTTAATCTCATTTCATTTATACAACATGGATTTATATATAAGATGTCCTTCTCAAGACAGCTGTCTTCAACAAAGTTACCTTGCCTAGAGGAAAAATGAAAACAGAAGGAAAACAGGGCAAAGAAAGCCAGCTTTCATTCCAACAATCAGTATTGTGCAGTCACAACTCATTCAGTATCTAAGCAACAAGGAGCTGACCACGGAGCATTTGTCTTTCCAGGCTTAATAGTCTCAAGCAGAGGAAATAGCAGCTACTCCAGCTGTTCACCTTACTTCCTTGGGAGATGACGCAAAGTGCTTTAGTTGGATCTTGGGTAAGAGCCTATCTACAACCAATTAGCTACATAATTGCCCTAGTCCTTAATTCTGCGACTTTTACTAATTGATTACCTGGAACTTGAGAGAGCCAAGAGAATTAAATATAAACAGAACTTAAAGATTAGAGGTCCCCAGCACAAAGCTTTAACTAGACATTCTAATACCCCAACCAATCCCCAAAATGTATTCTGGGGTGAGCAGAATTATAGGAGATCTCAGATCAGCTTTTCAAAATAAAGAGAAAACTTCTGTACCTCAGGAGAGACTCTTGAAATCCTAGGAAATGCTGTGGCTATTAGGGAAGTTATCCAGAGAGGAGAGTAATACATGTAGAGGAAGAACCAACTGATTTCTTCATAATTATTATTCCTCCTAACTAGTTGCTAAATTCAGTTTCCAATTTCAGAAGCACAAGTGTTTTCAGCACCCTGAGTCAAAGACCCTGTCACCCTAATAATTACAGGTCTGAATATAGGATTTAGAGTTTGGAGGGGACTTTAGAAGTCATCCAGACCAATCTACCTTTATCTAAAAATGAGGAAACTGGAACCCAGAGAAGGGAAATAGCTTGCCCAAAATTTCACAGGTTATATGCCTTTGCCTAGGGTGTGAGCTTGTAACTAGATTAAAAATGAACATTTGAAAGTCTGCCAATTTTCCCTTGCTCACTCACAACTCAAGTTTCTTCTAAATGGACCTACCTCCCTTATTTGCTGAGGCAGGGGACTCTAGGTGTTGAGTATCACATATCCTGCCAGACATGATTGAGGGTATGGGTGATTGTGTCAGATTGCTCTTTCTTTTTTTTTAATTCTTCCTTACAAAAGATGATTTTACTAGGTTGAGGAGAGCAGAGAGACATATTCAGTGATGAAGGCAAAGAAAAATAAAATATAGCTATAATTTTTTTTCAAGTCACTTCCACCTATCTCTTGTCCAATTCAGCCTTTGTAGATACTGCCAATGAGGCTTCCTTCCTCTATTCTGTTCTAGCTAGCCTGACTCCAATTTTCCTATGTAGATACCAGCCAAGATCACTCCTACTGGCTCCCTAACCTATTGGATAAGGGAGTATTGTATCAGCTTGTATCCTTTTGGCACACACCAAGTTCCCAGAGACAAGTCATTCGTTTCAGTGAGGCCACCATGAGAAGAGCCATCAAGAAAAGAAGGGACTTATTTAATATATACTAATGGATTCTGTTGATGGGGGCAGGTATAAGAAAATATAAACATGAAGAAGTATAAAGCTTTTTTTAAAAAATAATTTATTTGTTTATTTTTAGTTTTCAACATTCATTTCCACAAGATTTTGAGTTACAAATTTTTTTTTTTTGGTCTAGTAATTTTTTTTAAATTGATTTGTTTATTTACTTTTAGTTTACAAGATTCAGTTCCACAATCCCGTGAGTTTCAAATTTTCTCCCCTTTCTCCCCCCCACCCCCCACCCCATGTCGGCATGCAATCAAGTATAGGATTGAAGCAGTATAAATCTTTAAAGAAAAGCTTATAAGGTTCTGTCCCCAAAATCATTTGTGGATGCCTGCTGACAATCCTGGAAAACTTTTCCTTGTCAGTTGCCCTTTGCTTTCCTTCCTAGGGTCTGGGGTCCAGGATTAGCTTTTTTCTTCCAGGAAAAGGGCTGCACCAGAAACAATTTAGGATCATAAATGTTGTGTGACTGGGTTAAACCTAATGGTCCATTCAGCTCGGGATTTTGACGTAATATGGGTGGATATGTTTGGTCTCTTTGACATTAATCTTATTAAAAGCTAAGGTAACATCTATAGTCCTGTCACAAATTTATCAAAAATTTTTTCTGTTTGCGTTTCTATTGTTTGCCTATACTAATCTAACAAGTTTGCTAGTGTCTTCTATGATTTATCTGTCCTAAATGTCAGGGAGGCAGCATGATACAGGAGAAGCACTCTCAGCTCTGCAGGATGTCCGAGGTCCATAGCCATGGGGGGACCTTGAGTAGGCCTCACTTTTCTCCTCTGAAAAAGGAGGGAGTTGGACCAGAGGGCCTCTAAGGCTAATATATGACCCTAAAGCTGTAACAGCTGACATTTACAGAGCACTTTATGATTTACAAAGTGCTTTACTCATCTTATTTCATTGGATCCTGCTATTGATCCCAGCTCTGATAATTGCCAGCTGTGTGATACTGGGCAAGGCAAGGCGTTTAACCTCTGTAGGCCTCGGTTTTTCATCTATAAAATGAGGGGATTGTACTGAATCACCCCTTTCAGCTCTGTGTCTACGACTATATCAAAAACACAGTGAGGCCTATACTACAGGCAATATTGTCACCATTTTGCAGATAAGGAAAAAAATCCTAGAGAAATTAACTTTACTCGAGGTCACATAATTAGAAAGTGACAAAGTTGGAATTCAAACCCAGGTCTTCTGACACCAAAGTCGTGGTTCTTTCTACTCTACCACAGCTGTTTCCCTAATATCATTCATGATTCCATCCCCTACAGCCACACGCACAAACACACACACACACCCCCCTCAGACCACACACACACACACACACACAGAGCATTTTAGCATTTACTGTGTAAATGAGGCTGTGTTTCTCTTGTCCAGACTACTATGGATTTTGGTCATACCACCTCTTAGTCTCTGCCTTTCAAACTGGATTTGGAAGCTATTGGCTTTTGGGGTGGGGAGGAGAGAAAGGATGACTAAGGAGATATGAGAAACAATCTACCTAGGAGCTTGTAAGCATACTGTATAGTCAGGCTCCAATCTCTTAGACTCCCTCAGGACAAATATGACTGCTTCAACAATAGTTCTAACCCCAGGAAAGGCTGAACCATCTTCTACAGTTCTACTACTGGTCTACAATTTTCCCCATCAGGGATGGGCACCTTACCCCATTCCCCACTGTCTTTGAGTTACAGAAGTGGTTCCCCTTCTTTTCCTTGGTTCCCTTTGTTTTATAAAGATACACATGATTTAAGTCCTAATTATCCTAAAATAGTATCTGAATGTTTCCCCCTAAGAGCTGAGGTCAGAAACATTCCTCAAGAGGTTTGAACTCCAGAGAACTGAATTCCTTTCAGAGGTTTGCTTCCTCTCAGATGTGCTGCTGTGAGCTCCATTTGTGCAAAGGCACTGCCTACCCAGGAGCCTCTGTGGGTTGAGATTCCCCTAATGACAAGGCCCTGGGAAGCAGCCTTAAACTGATACCCTTAGGCATAGGTACCCAGGGACCGAGTCAAATTCATTACCTTTCCTGCTACTTATTACAGTACAACACTGGTTTCTATGGCCACTACAGAGGCCAATTCAAGTGTGAACTTGCTCAGGATTACCGCCTGGCAGCCAAGCCCCAGCCTCCAGCAGTGTTCCTACAAAGAATTAAGGTAAGAATGGAGGGGAGGGCATCACCGGCTGTAGGCCCTGGAAAGACAGGAGAGAAGAACCAAAGCTGGATCATCCATCCCTTTTGTCTCACTTTTCTTTTGCCTATCAAAACTCTTTTTGTTCTTGACTGCCCTCTCACAGCAGGTCCAGAAGTTCTGAGAGGAGAGTCATTTGCCCATAGGTAGACTTCTTGGCTCGCCCCCAGAATGAACTACCCCAGATCTTGAGGCAGCCTTTATGTTCCAAGGCAGAGATTAAACACAAACAAACAAAAACAAACTCTGAATGGTCGGTAAGAACGGGAAGGAATTGTTCTGTAGTTAGAAAAATAATGAAAAAGAAGGAAGAGAAGAAGGTCATTGAAGCACTAAATCACAGGCACACACAAAAGAGAACAGCAGGAGAGCTGGAGGGAGGGATAAACAGGAGAGTTTGGAAACAAACATGACATTGCTTTTTTTTGGTTAAAGCCAACTGTCGTAAAGATTGCATATACAGTACTCTCTCTTATTTATATATGGAATGTTCACTTTAATTTGTGTGTCAAATACAGAATAACAAAGTTTTTTGTTTTGTTTTGTTTTGTTTTAAAAAGAACATTGAATTTGAAGTTAGGAGACCTGGGTTCCAATCTTGACTCAGCTGGTTCCTACCTGCATGACCTTGAGCAAATGATTTCCCCTCTCTGGGCTTTAGCTCTATTGTCTGTAACATGAGAAGGTTGGTGACCATGCTATCAGTTCTAGGTCCTATGAGCAGTTGTCTTGGTCTGGGGGAGAAGCTGAGCTTCCTACAAGAATGTAAGCCCAGGTTACTGGAAGTTCAGGGGAAGGGATACAGGATCTGGTGTAATGAGCCTTGGGCTTGAGTCCCAGATCTGCTGCGACCCGTGAAGTCACTTTTCTATGGGCCTTAGTTTTCTTATAAAATGAAGAAGATAGACTAAAGTACTTACCATCTCTAAGTCTATTTTTTTTTCTTTTGGGAGGGCAACTGAAGTTAAGTGACTTGCCCAAGGTCCCATGACTAGTAAGTGTTAAGTGTCTGAGGTCATATTTGAACTCAGATCCTCCTGACTCCAGGGCCAGCGCTCTGTTCACTATGCCATCTAGCTGCCACCTAGCCACCCCCTCTATTTTTCTAAAGGTCCTTAGGAGATCAGGAAGCCAGGTCATGGCACTTTTCAAATCAAATGGACTCCTTTGTATCTAGTCACATTAGTTGTCTTTTCTTCTTCCTATGTGGTGTGAAAGGCTTGGTTTCTCCATCTAAATCAGTCAATACTCGTTGCTAGCTACACAACCAAATGCTCAACAAAAGTCTTCTGATAGTGGTTACTAATTTCTTCCAGTAAAGATGCCCAGGGCAGATAGCTGAAGTATCATTGGAAGATGGGTTGGCCCTGAGGAAGGAGAAGAATGAATCTCACTAGGGCCATGTCCTCAATTAGGCTCCCTGTTTGCACAACCTGACTGAGCCTCCCCCTTCCAGAAGGAGTAAGATGGCATGGATGGACCAATTCTTCAGTCACTAGTCCACTGTATTCAGTCACTGAACTGAATAGCTCATTCCTGGTAGGCAAATGCACCAAGTACTGCGTATTTACCAAAAAGCAGTTTTTGGTTCCATTTAGCTAGCCTAGGCAGTGGTAGGAAGAAAGCGAACACTTCTTTGGCTGTCCAAGAGCTCTAGCTTTCTTGTGTCTGATCTCATTCTTCACAAATCAGACCACTTGAGGACCCATTTTAGTTTACTTCTCTGGCCGCCTCTGATTCTACCAGATAAACTACAGATCATTGTCGGACTTTGCCCCAGATTTACCTAGATAACTAAAGTCCCGCTGGGCAGATCTCTCCCAGTCCTCAATTTTTCTCTGAGACATAATGTATTGAGACAATAACAGTACCAATAACTGACATTTATATATCACTTTAAGGTTTCCAAAGTGCTTTACATACACGGGTGTCCCTGTACTAAAGTTTAAACATGCATGAAGACTTTTGGGACAACCCCATATTATATTATTCACTCCTCATAACAACCCTTCGAGGTAAAGGCTACAGATATTATTATTCTTACATTGCATATAAGAAAGCTGAAGCTTAGATAGGTGAAGTCATATGTCCTGGGTCCTAGAAGTAGGTGTTTTTTTTGAAGTGAGATTTGAGTGCGAGTTTTAATTCTAAGTTACATACCATTATATGGCATATACCATTATATCTTCCCTAGTACACATTCTTCCCTGTCTAGAACAGATGTAATAATTTCAGAAAACAGGTCTAGGAAATGCTTCCATGTTCCCAATTTTCTCAACAGGCTTTGAAAGACTGGTCATCTCAGGTACCAGTGCCCCATCACTCAATTATCCTCCATACTCAGGGCAAATCATTTCTGTCTGAAAGCCAACAGCAAAAGGGTTTCAGCTCTTGGAATTATTAGCAAAGCTTTTAGTAAGAGCTGGTTTGTGACCATTTTCCAAAGAACTGATGGTGGAACTGAAGCAGTCTGGGAAGAACAATGGAGTCTTTTCCCTGGATACTTTCCCCTAGATGTACCAGCCCAGAGCAGAAGGTTATACAGGGTGAGGGAGGTCATAAAGGAGCCCATGTCCAAAAGTGCAGGATGTAGCCACAAGTCCTTACTTAAAACACCCTTCAGGACTAGGGAAAAGAATCCATAGTGCAATTGAAATGAAAATTTGAAACAACTGAAAAATAAAAGGGCTAGTATGGTGAGTCCTTAATTAATCTATGTAATAATAATAGCTAATATATGTATGGTGAGTTTAAGTTGGCCAAGCAGCTTACATACATCATTTCATTGGATCCTCAAAACAATCCTGTCAGGTCAGTACTATAGGTATTTTTATCTCCATTTTACAGACAGGAAACTGAGGCCAGAGAGTGCAGGGTCATGCCCAAAATTACCTAACTAGTCAGCGTGAGAGATCTTTCTTTGCTCCATGTTCGGCACTTTTTTCATTGTACCACGCTGCCCCTGAAGACTGCTTGGGTATTGGGTTTCTAATGACAAATTTAATATTCTGATTAGATGAAGATTAGCAAAAAGCTAATCCTTTTTGCTTTAATTCTTGCTGTTAAAACCCTTTCTAAAATGTCTAAATTCATTTGTCTTGTTTAGCAACTAAAATCTGGTGAACACCATTGCAGCATTTTTTTTTGATGATTCAAATGATACAATTCAAATGATGCCCAAGGACCATCACTGATGGTGTACAGTCCCATAACTGTAAAGGCAGAAATCGATGGGCATTGCGATGACTCTGCCTTTTCTACGGGCCATTGCTTTTTTTTTTTGAGGGGGGAAGGTAAGGCAATTGGGGTTAAGTAACTTTCTCAAGGTCACACCGCTAGTAAGTATCAAGGATCTGTGGCTGAATTTGAACTCAGGTCCTCCTGACTCCAGGGCCAGTGCTCTATTCACTGCGCCACCTAGCTGCCCCTACCTTTTCTTTCTTAAGTAAGACTACGTATGAAGCTCTGTGATTTCATCAGTCAGTACTCCTCTCACCCATTGTGGTAGATCACATCTCAAAAACTCCATCACTTGGGAGGCTACTTTCAGTTGATAAGCCTTTCCAAACTTCAGTGGGCTCATACCCAGATGACAAATACACAGTTCATTCTTAGGTCTATATTTGAAGTGTTTAGCATTGCATGGGTTCTACTAGAGCTTGCACTCAGCTGACAGAGCTTTCAAGAATCTAAAGTCACCTTCCTGTTACAATGAGGCTTTGGAGAAGGGCTTTAATCATACTTGATATATGTTTGCAATAAAGGGAGGTAGGAATGGAAGACTGTCTCTGCCTGGGCTGTGCAGGGTTGCTCAACAAGCATTTATTAAGTACTTACTGTTAGCCACTGTGGTAGTTGCTGGGAATACAAAGACAAAAATGAAAGTGCCCTCAAGAGCTTACATTCTAATGGCAACACGTACATAAATAAGTATATACAAAATAAATGCAAGGAAAATTTGGGAGGGACAGAACTAGCAACTTGAGAGAAAAGAGGAAGTCTCTTGTAGATAGTGCACTAAGCTCTGAAGGAAACAGGAGTGCATGCCAGGAATGGGAGACAGCCAATGAAAAGGCATGGGGAAGCAAGAGTATCCTGTGAGAGAAGCCACATGAAGGCCAATTTGGATGGGCCATAAAGTACATAGAGGAGTGAGATATATAGATCTATCTATGTATAAAATAAATCCAGAAAGGTAAATGGAAGCCACGTTGTGAAGGGCTTTCAATGCCACGTGAAGGAAGTTTGTATTTGATCCTAGAGGGTACTAAGGAACCTCTGCAGTTCACTGATCCAGGGAGTGAAATAGACTATTCTATCACTTTGGCATTTGTGTGAAGGATGGACTAGGGAGAGGAAAGACTGAAAGCAAGGAGACTAACTAGGGTTAGGCTCTTACAGTAGTCCAGGTGTGGTGATGAGGGACTGAAGTAGTGCTCAATGAGTGGAAAGAAGAACTATTGAAGAGATGTGGAGACAGAATCTACAAAATTCGGCGACTGGTTGGATATATAAGGTGAGAGAAAGTAGGTGATACCAAAGCTAAATGAGTGGAAGTGCTGTTCAAAAGAAAAGATGATGAGCTGTGCTTTACATATGTTAAAAACGTGACATCTGTGGGACATTCAGTTCAAAATGTCCACTAGGCAGTTTTGGTGGTGTAGGACTGGCGTTCAGGAGAGAGACTAGGGTAGGATATATAGACCAAGAAGTTACCTATGGAGAGATGATTGAACCCAGGTGAATTTATGAGGTCCCAAAGTGAGTGTATAGAGAGAAGGGGGCCCAGAACCTTGGTCCATACCCACTGGACTTAAGGGAATAATATATGGATAATGCAGGTCTTGATCAGATTACCCAGACCCCAGAACTCTGCTCTAGATTTCCCAACTGAGTATGATTTGTGAATTTTTGAAAACCAATAGATTCTTTAAATAGTATGAGATATATGTGGAAGGACAGCAGGGGGGTAGCACATCAGTAAGTACCCTAAGAACCATCTCCATTTTCACTGAACTAAACAGCCCATTCCTAGTAGGCAAATACACTCAAGATCAAATTTGTTGAGTATAGATAATACAGAAAAGAAAGTTGGATGTTTCAAATTTCTAACCAGTTGTATTATGGGATATTTCTAATAGTCCTGATGAACTACCATTCTCTATTCAAGTGATATTTTTGCTTAATACCTGGAAGAGAGCATGATTGTGGTAAACAAAGCCCTGGGTTTTGAATTAGGAGACCTAGGTTCTAGTTGCCCTCTGCCATACCATTCTTCCCTTCTCTGAGCTTTCATGGCAGTTGACAAGGGCTCAAGGCTACAGAGTCACTGGTCACATTAGAGGTCACATATTACAAAGAAGGGCAACCTCTACTTCTCATTAGAAATGCCTCTAAGTGTATGAGTTCCTTCTGAAAGTATTCCTGAAGATGCTGATCTTTACTCCTGGTGTGTGGATTCTCATTAACCTCAATATCAGAGGCCAGCATTTCCCAAATTTATCCCAATATGAAGAATCTACATAATTTTGGAGTCCATAACAACCCTTTTTCCTCTTCATTTTCTTATTTGCTTCTTTCTCAAAAAATCGACTGCAGAGAAAACAACTCCATTTTTCTGAAAACTTTGGGATAGTTAGTTGTTCTAGTATCATGGTACCATAAAGTAGGGGAGAGAATTATTCCCCCATCTCATTCCATTTTTTATTTTCTTTCAAGGAACCACCGGGAAAACACTTATTCTCCAAACATGACAATCGTGGTGTCTTTGATCCAGTGAGTGTTGGAGGAGGGTGGGAAGGGTAGCTCCTAAGTCCCTTCCCCAGTTCTATCCAGCTCCTGATATCACTCTGTCTACAGCAAGGTCTTAGATGGACCATTAGGTCCCACTCTCCATTCCTTTGTTCTAAATCATCCTTTCAGCCAATTAGGAGACTGTCTTGGTAGTGGGATTTCAGAGGCACTGGAAAAGCTCTGGTGTTCTGCCAAAATATTTCGCTTCCTGACACCGTAGTTCTCTGCCTGACACCTTAATAGGTTGACTTATTAAAAATGCAAGTACTTTTGGAAGAGTTACACTTTAAATGTTATCAATCATTTATGCCTTAGAATAAATCTAAGAGCAAAGTCTAAAAGGTAGAGAGGAGAGGAAAACAGGAAGGCATTAAGGGATGAGAAAAGGAGAAGCCTTAGATAGGAATATGGCAGATATATGGTTTTGCTAGGGATGGGATGTACTTGTGTGTCCCTTGGGGCCAAGACCAAGCTTTGCATCAGGGGAGAAGCCCTGGGCCTGGGATCAATGAGTTGTGACCCTCTCTTCTGTTATATAGGGAATAGGGAAACGGAAAGCTTGGGAGAAGCTCAAGAAGAGATGCAATGTTTTCAGCTGGCCTTCTGATGATGAAGCCCAGGGCCCCCTTGTTTCCAGTTACCAGAAAGACTACTACCAGAAGGAGTCAGGTGCACCAATTTTTCAGCCATTAGTCCACTATATTCAGTCTGGAGTCCCACATTCCCTAGACTTGAAACGAATACCTAGCACCACCTACCAGCATACCTTCTGCCATCAACTTGTAAGCCAGATGCCAGATGAGAAGTTTAAAAAGGTTTCTGAGACCAGGGAAAAACTGGGGATTTCCCAGATTTCTAAGTCTAAGGAAAAACTGAGAATTTCCCCTTGCTTTGCCCCAAGTGCTTCCTCCCAAGCTCTGCCAGAGCTCCCTGTTACAGTGAATCGTAAGAAACCACAGCCCTTCCTGCACTTCACTATCTCTGACTGTTTACGTTGGCTCGAGCCATTAAAGAAAGTAGGTTAGTCCTCATCCTTTGCCAAAGCACCTAGCACGCCAGACTGTTTTGCCTCCTTTTACAGCAGGATCCTTCAAAGGAACTAGGGATTTTTAGCCTGGAGAAGAAAAGACTTACTGCTATCTTCACATATTTCGAAGCCTGCCTTGTGGAAACATGATTAGACAGACTTTTGTTCTATCTGGCCCCAGAACTAGAACCAATGGGTGGCAGATTTCATCTTGCTATCAGGAAACCCTTGGAACAATTAGAGTTATCCCAAAGTAGATTGGGCTGCCTCAGCAGGTGTAGTAGGTTTCCCATCACTAGGGATCTTCAAGTAGAGGCTGTTGCAGAAGTGAGTTCTATTCAACTATGGGTTGGTCCAAATGCCCTCTGAGGCCCCTTCCAAATCTAACATCCTCCAATACTTTGAGGAGCATGCCAGCAGGGGAGCCAGAGCCTAGCAGGCCCAGCACAAGCTCCCCCACACCCAAGTTCCCACACCTATTCTGGCCCTGAGTCATGCTGTAGGCAGGGTTCAGTTTTTGTGAGACATTCCTATTTGGAATGTCAAATCCACACTGGACCTATGGAAATAGGAGTTGGGTCCCAAGGGAAAGATTAAGCTACTTCTGGGGCAATACCTTTTACATGAGCCATTCTCATAATGGTGCTGCTGGTGGAAGGGCATGACTTAGGTAAGAAGGGGTACAACCAGAAACCTGCCTCCAAAGTAGGAGGCTGGAATGAATAAAGAAGTGTGGAGTGTTACATACAGCAATATTCAGTGGGGCAGGAGAGGGTACTGCCAGAACCAAGTTAACACAGGATACCCAGCAGCACCAGCTGTGGTATTTGGTAGTTCTCATGGCTCTGCCCTTGCCTCCCACATGAAACAGCTATAGGAAAAGCAAGACTTTCAAACCACATTCAGGAATAATGGAGATCAAGGGAAAGATAGGAAAGATATTTCTTGGGGAGGGCAAGGTCCCTTTTGTGGCTCAGACCTTCAACCTCTGCCCATTGAGAGGAGATGGAGGACAAAAGCTTGACCTAGGGATCAAAGACTAGGCTGTTGATATATGTAGTTCATGTAAGTTGCCAGGCCAATGTAGGAAGATGGTTGTATTTTCTAGGAAGGGGACTATGCTCTGTCTGGCACCCATAGTCTCCTTCCAAAACTCCCCCTCTCTAAAAGGGGGACCAAAGTCCAAAAACGAGAGACCTCAAGATTGTCCAAAATCTGAAGGGCTGCCATACCACTCTGTTTGTATTGCAAAGAGCTTTTCTATCCATTTTCTCTTGGATCCTCATACTGAGCCTATATAGTAGAAAAGGAAGTTATTTTTCCCATTTAACAGATAAGGAAACTGAGCATCTAAAAGGCTGGTAGTGCCCAGGTCTCCAGCTTATTCTTCAGATAGCCTTTACAAATAACATTATAATGAAAGAATATAACATCACAAGACCCACGTGTCAGAGAATACCTTCCTTGGGACAGAACAAAGATGGCTGCAGCAGTCTGACAAGCCATCATATGGGCATCTTGCCACTGTGTTACTAAGAGGGAGCCTGGTCACTAGTCCTCTAGCCTGCCTGAGGAGTCTCTAGTTGAGGAGTCCCCATGAAGCATTAGGAAGATGCTCCACACTCTCCATACAGGCCCCAGGACCTGAATGCTAAAGAAGCAGGAAACAGGTTTCTGGTCCGTGTTGTGCTCCCCTTAATTGGTCCTTGGGAGAGAATGGAAATAGGCAGCGTTCGCAGAGTAATCACCACCACCACACACTTGGGTAGGTCTTCATATTTCATGTGATGACAGCTTTGAGCCTCACAACAGCCCTGTGAGGTAGGTAGGGCAGGTTATTATAGATCCCCATGTCACAGATAGGGAAAGCTGAGGCACAACGAGCTGGAGTGACTTGATCAATGTCACCCAACAACTACTGGTGGGATGGGGAACTAGAACCAAGGTTTCTCAAGCAGTGCCAATCCCATTGAATCACACTTGTCTCCACCTTCCCCCAATACTGAGCAGAGAAAGGTGTCTGGGCAGGATAAAACTAAGTTCTTCCCCACCCAAGAGCAGCCCTGCCCAAACGACAGGCCTTTGTTGCCTCAGCACAAACAGCTCCACTGAGTGTTGACAGTGTGTTTACAGTGTTGTGTTTACAGTGAAGGCCAGCTTTATTCAGGAGGCGCAGGTGTGCCAGGCCACCTCCTTGTAGGCACTAAACTAGGGAGGAGTTCCTATTGGGTCCCATGGGGCTATTCCTGACTCTTATTCAGCCTAGGCCCACAGGGATGGTACAGCTACTAAGGGCCACAGCAACTCCCTGCTGTGGCCTAACTGGGTCAGGACCACAATGGGGAAGGGCCAAGGGGGCATAGGGATGTGGAGGAAACTGTTGGCCTCCCACTCCCAGACAAGTTGGAGCCCTAGAGCCCTGGTGCTCAAGATGTGTTAATGCCAAAGACAGCTCAGTCCCTGGGTAGCCAGTTTGACTTTCTCTCACCACCTCCCCTACCCACCCTACACTCTTTGGATGGCAGTGGGCCACTCTCACCACTGGAGCCAACCCTCTGGCTGTTGTTATATGTCCCAGGTTCAGCTCTTGACGAGGGGCTACTCTGTGTCCCTGGCTACTCCTTACCTCAGAAAGCCAAAGTTTGTTCTAAACATGGACAGGAAAATAGCATCACTGAGCCAAGGGTAGAAGTACACTCTCCTCCCCGCCCCTACCACCCAATCTCTGCAGAAACCGCTGTTATGGTCTTTGGTGGGCAGGTCTGATCAGGTGGGTTGTGCCAGTCTTCAGACCCCATCCCGTAGGCACAAGGCCTCCACAGCTCCACTGGGGCCCTGGGCCACTCCACCAATGACAAAAAGCTGCTGCCCGGCCTGAAGACTGGAACAGGAACATCGAGCTGTCGGCATCGAGGGCAGTGCCTCCCATTTTCTCTTTGCCAGGCTGAAGCCTTCTACAGAGCCCAGGGGACAAGGTTGGTTGCCTTTGAGAAGAGAGATCCAGTGTGATGAGAAAAGTCTGAGCCCTTGGGCCAGGGGTGGCTCCAGGAGGATAGGCTACATGGCAGCATCTGGACTCTACCAACCCTGACCCAGGTCAAAGAAAGAACACTGACTATGGGGGCTTTACAGGTCACCTAGTCCAAGCCTCTTATTTTATAACTACTTTTATTTGATGCTTTCAGGTTTACAAAGTCTTTTTTTCCTCAACAATCCTGTTGGATTAAGTAGCAATTATGTTGCTGAGCCTGTTTTCCAGATGAGGAAAGTGAGGCTTTGGGAGGCTCTGTAAATTGTCCACGGTTACACTGAGAACCTGGGTACCTGGGTCTTCTGACTCCTAATCCTGTGTCCCTTCTACTGTCTCATGCTCTAATCCTGCACCCAGAGGAATTTCACTAATGCTGGAAAGCACATTCAGTTCCTTCAGAAGACACCTCTCTTTTAAAACTCTCTACCACAGCAAAGATCCCTAAGAAAATATATTTTATATTTGAGTTTTTAAAAGTTGCCATGCATTATATTATTCTCAAACCATCTCTGTGAAGTTAAGGCAATTAACCATCTCCATTTTACATGTAGGTAAACTGAAGGCCCATTAAATGTCTTTATACACCAAGTGACACCAAGAAAGTGGAGAAAGATGATGTCTAAGCTTCAGATGTAATCACTGTAACTCCATGTAACATTGTAATCACACAACTCTCTGGGGTAAGCTCGCTTGTCTAGTGGTCAGTACTCCCACAATCTTGCCCTTTCCCTACCTCAAATCCTAGAGAGAGAATAAACAGGGCTAGGGTTCTAAGGCTACTCACCAAGTCCTCCCACTGCCACAACTCGGCCCCCAAGGTAGCCAGTCACAAAGTCTGCCCTTTTCTCCCTCATTCGAAGAGAACGAGGAAGCTTTGTCCAGGAACCTGTGGGAGACACAGCACAGTTTCTCTGAACTATCAAATCAGAATGAACTCTCAAACCACTGCTATGGCTCCCAAATGAGAACTGAAATGGACCCAAAACCCAAGTTTAGACCTGCATCTAAAAGGAAATGCCCACGTCCTCTGGCCAGGGGAACAAATCATGGTCTAGGCACTCAGACTCTCAGCCCTCAAGTGACCTGGGACTCACCCTGCTCAGAGTCAAACATTTCCACAGTGTTGACAAAGTGTGGGCGGGAATAGAAGTTGTGGGGTCCAGGTTGCTGCAGGCCCCCCAGGCTAAAAAAACTGCCTTCTGCCATGGCACAGCTAGCAAAGGCCCGCCGGCTGGGCACACTTGGGTACCGAGTCCAATTCTGCATCTCAACATCAAAGACCTCAAAGGCAGTTACAGGCAACTTCCCCTGGCGGCCGCCTGGAAAATAAAGGGAAAAGATTTTAGGAGAAGTCAGAGTAGGGCATTCCTCCCTTCTCAGCCTCTTAGCTCTCAACCCCTTGGTCCCTCTCCTCATGCAGAAATCACACAATTCCCAATTATTTGCATCATCCTCTGCTGCCCACAGGAGAAAATGAAAGTAATACTTATAGGAACAGGTTCACAGTCCCAGTCCTTGCTGGCCTCATCTCAAAAACTGGCCTCTGGTCATAAGTTGGTCCCTAACTCTAGTCACATAAACCTGAGACCTGGAGCCACTTACCCAGAACAAAGATCTTATTCCCCTGAAGGAATGTGGAGGCCCCATAGCAGGGTGTAGGCATGGAGGGCAAGGACAGCCATCGGTCTCTGGAAGGTTCGTACATCCTCGCCAGTGCTTGTGGGGCTGTGTCTGAACCCATCCCACCTAGAGCATATACCACACCATCTGCCAGAGAGAGGGCCAGTTTCAGACTTTAAATTCCTGGGGGTAAGCTTGCCTAGACTAACCCTTTCTGGGATGGGACAACCCTCAGCAACCATTTTGGTTAGCCTGAAGCTCACCACAGACCAAAAGAAGTACTTTTGGGCAGGGACACCACAGCTGGGTAGATACAGGAGATGGATCACCATCAGCAGGAGGTTGTCAACAGCTCATTCCTGTCCAATTCCCTACCCTCCCTGTCTAGCTTGAGATCAATTCTTCCCCCCACAGGAATGGGGAGGGAGATCCCCAATGCTATCTGCTCCCTGGGTCACTAATGGGCACCCCCCACCCCTTGGTTCTCTCAGTTGAGAAGAGCACAAAGCGGGGGAATCTATAATAGCTGGCACAATCTCCCTGGAGACTCCATAGCAACCAATCTAGCATCAAAGCCTGTAGTCAGTCAGATCCACAACCCAGAGGCCTCCCCAACCCCAGGGCATAAATAAGTGTGGGTAGAGGCAGGGGACTAAATTGCCAGCTAAACCTGGGGATGGAGTGCTCAATGTATGATGTGGGGAAGAAATCCATGAAGAGAGAATCCCAATGTGGAGGCTCGGGCAGGAGATGGGTATGGGGTCTCAGTACAGGGATGAAGTCAGGAAATTGGGGAACAAAGTAGAGTTAACTATATATGGAGGTTTCTCTGGATTACAGGATCCAAATTAAATACAGAGGGAGAATAAAACAGCTGTGGGCTGTATTTTAATATACTGATCAGACTGAGGAGGAATAAGGGGAGAATTCCTGGATACCTCCATTATCCTTAGCCCTGGCCCCAGTTGAGCAGAAACATTTTCCTGGACTCCAGCTTAGGAATATTTGGGAAGAAGATTCTGGTTTCCAGGAATACATCCCTACCCCACCTCAGTGAGAGATAGAGAGAGAAAGAGAGAAAAGAAAGAGAGAGAGAAAGAGAGAGAGAGGAGGGAGGGAGAGAAGAAGGGAGGGGGAGGGAGAAAGTGAAGGGAGGACACTGTAGGGGACACAACAGAGCAGGAAAAGGAGGCAAAGGTCAACAGAGAAGATCTGCAGGTGTTTCCGCGACAATCACCAGAGGGCCTAGGGCTCTGGTGTCTGGCAGGAACTTTTATCTTGCCATAACTCCCTGGCTTTCTTCTCCCCAGCTCCCCTCTGTCTTGCTCCCCTTAGTGGAAGGGTAGAGGTGGGAAAGGATATCAGCCAGGTAGGAGGTCTTCCAATTCAATGTACTCAAGGTTTTAGACAGGAATCTTCCACTTAGCCCGTCTTCACATTGGTTCCCCTACCTCCCAGCCTATTTATAACTGTGGGAGCCACTGCTGTCTGCATTCCCAGCCCTTATGTCTCCTAGAATGAGTAATAAAGGTTTGATTTTTTGGGGGGGGGGGGAAATGAAGACTCAAGCCAACCTACTCCAGGAAGGAGGCCCCCCTCCTTCCCTTGAATGGAAAGGCTGCCCTCCCTGAAGTTGGTCACCCAGAGATGGCTGGAGCCTCATTCCCCACCTTCTACTCAGAGTACTAGCTCCTGCTGGGGGGGATGTGCAGACCAAGATTGTGGGCTCAGTGTGTAGGGTGGTGGGTGGTGGCCGGGGGGACGTCTGAGGGTGACATTTGGTAGGGGTGTCTGGGTCTGAGAAGCTCCTCCATGAGGGCTCTAGTTCTTAGCAATTTGGGAGTTCCAGACGTTTTTCTCATCACTCCCTTTCACATTCACTTTTAAGTTTCGGTTACACTCAACTGTTGTTCTCTCCATACAGAACGCTTTCTTCTTAGCCATTAAAACTCCTCAAGACTCAAGGGCTGCCTGCCTTGTTCAAGAAGCCTTTGCCTCACTACCTTTCATAATATTTATTTGTATACATGTTATCTCCCAGTAAACTATAAGCCTCTTGAGGGAAGGAGCAGTGTCATTTTTCTTATAAGCAGCCCTAACACAGAGCAAGAGTCTTGACCACAGTAAAGGCTTAATCAATAGACACTGATTTTAATACCCAGGTCAAAATGCCTGTCTTGGGTGAAGGTGGGGGAAGTGACCTGGGGGAAAAGAAGAGAGAGAAAAACCACAAGAGAGCCAGAGACCCTATGCAGCATGCTAGGAAAGACACAAAAAGGTTGGGAACGGGGTACGAGTTAGGGGTTGGAAGAGGCTCCTCCCCCTTGGGATCCACTAGGAACCTGAGGTCCCAGCCGTTCCCTCCTTTCCCTAAATAGCCCTTCAGAGCCACTCTCCTAAGATCATTGTTGAGAGTTAGAAGGGAACTTAGTCATCATCTAGTCTGACCCATCATTTTATAGAAATGAAAACAGATCCAGAGAAAGGAAAGCATTTGTCCAAGTTCAAATAGGTATCAACTGGCAGAGTAGGAATTGAAACTCAGGTCTTTTGATTCCAAATCCAGGACTCTTTGTTATAAGCCACTGCCTCCAGATTACCCTGTGTTTGATCACACTCCTCCACGATCCTGAAATCCAAGAGTCACATTCTATCTCCCTTGGAGGTCCAGTGTATCTTTCACTCTTTCTCCAGGGTCATGCACCTACCCCCAGATCACCCCTCCCACACCCAAGCTCCTACTCACCCCTCTCCAAGGCTGAGATGCCCATGGCTGGCTGTGTCAGGGCAGCTCGAAGCTCCCAGCGGCCTTCATCCGTGTGATAAGCCTCCACAGAAGCCAGGGGGGTTTGCCCGGCATCCATACCCCCAATCACGAACACCTGCTTGCCCAGGGCTACTGCTGCTGCACCAGCTCGGGGTGTGGGCAGTGGGGGCAGGGAAAGCCACTTGTGGGAAGCTACATCCAGTAACTCTGCCGTGCCCAAAGGCAGTCCTACCCGGCTGCATCCACCCAGCACAAAAAGGTGCCCATCCTGGTATGCAGGTGTGCAGTATACCCGACATGTGGGCATGGTGGGGAACACATGCCAAACGAAGGTGCGGGCACCACTGGTGGCCATAGCTGGCTGCTCACTTGGGGGGTACTGGAAGTGGCTGTTGGCCCAGGGCCATGACCCAGTCAGTCCCTGATGACACTCCCCCCCAGTTTCCTAGTCTTCAGCACCAGTGGGTGTTTCCTTAAGAGAAAGACAAAGAAGGCTGCTGAGCTCAGCAGGGGTCACAGAAAAGCATCATTTCCAGTCCCCGAGGCTGAGCCTAAGAATGAGACATTAGTCTGTCTGTCTGTGGCTTTCTGTCCTGATCTCCAGGGGCAGAAAACAAGCTCCTCAGCCCAGCTAGGAGGTTGAGGAGGACTGAAGGGGAGAGGATGCACCTTTACCTAGAAAGGAATCAGAGAATATAAGAATCAGAAAGGATCTTAGAGGGCTGCTAGTCCAGCCAACCCATTTTGCAGATGAGGAAACCAGGGTCCACAACAGGGAAATGATTTGTCCTAAACTGGTGACAGCACTGCGACTAGAACCTAGGTGACCTAACTCCCGGTTTCTGTCTACACCACCTGAATCATGAAGGAAAAGGGTTAGGTGTTGGAGAGGCAGGAGGGATGTCGAGGGGCCGCCGGATGAAATCGGCTGGAGAATCCAGGCGCGGGGAGGGGAGGGAACGGATGCACTTGGGACCCCTGCCCTCCCAGCATCCCCAGGGCCCCGTAAGAGCCCTCCAGATGGGAGCAGAAAGGAATAATACAAGGGTCTGTGCAGGTGTGCGCCCCGCCCAATTTTCCCCCCCCCAACAGGAAAGCTCCTCCACTCCGGCCGGACACTCGCCCGGCTCTGCCCAAACTTCTCGTCCCGCCGCCGAAGCTTGCACCTTCCAGACCCCGCAGCCCCGGGCAGGGCGGCCCGAGGGCCAGGAGCGTGGCTCCGGAGCCTCGCTGCCAACTTCGCCCAAGCGCCCCTCTCCCTCCCCGGGGCAACACTTACCCGAGGGTCCTGGCTCAGCTGCCCGAGGAGAGGGCCGGGCCCGGCGGGTGGTCACCGCGCCGAACCCGGCTCCGAACCCGGCTCTGGCCCCGACTCCAGCTCCGGCTCCGGCTCGGAGCTCGGTGCTGGAAGCTGGCTCCTCTCGGCCGTTCGGGAAGGGGAGGGGAGCGGGGGGAGGGACCGGGGGACGGACCCGCCCCCTCCCCAGCAAGCCTCCCCCCGCCCCGTTTTCGCCTGCTTCGGGAAACCAGCCAGCGCCTTAACCCTTCGTCTCCCACGAAGGAAAGAGGGGCTGGCCAGGGAGGGGGTGCGGCTCCGGCCGGCCTCGGGAGAAATGGGGCGGGGGAAGCTGGGGGAGCCGCCGAAAGGCCGCGGAACGGGGAGCGAGGCCGGGGGCTGGCCTTCCTTCCCCGCCCCTTCTTCGGACAGTCCCGGAGAACGTAGGACCCCAGGTAGAGGGGGAGGGGGAGAGGCAGGGGGAGGGCGGGCCCCCCACGCTGGCCCGATCCGGGTCAGATCAGAGTGGCGATGGGGGCATTGCGTCCCCTAGCGGCGGCATCGTGGCGCAGCAGCTGGCCAGCCAGAGCTGCCCACGTTGGGGGGGCAACGATGAAAGGGAGGGGCTAGGAAGTAACTCACTGCAGAGGTGCGTGCGAAAGGTTTACCAGGTCCTACCGTCCTGCGGAGTGTCAAGATCCTCTTGTTGCAGAGGACACTAGAAAGTGGCCTTTTCAGGCATCGTCCCCACCCTCTTCGGTCCCGCCGAGCCGGCTTTCGCTGATCCTCCGCAGGACTTTCATCTAGCTGCCCCCCGCGCCTGGAATGCACTCCCTCCTCACCGGAGCCTTTCCAGATTCCTTCTCCCTTCAGAGCTCAGCTCAAATACCATCGCCTAAAGAGGCCTTCCCTGATCCCTCAGGGAATCGTACCCCAACTATTTATTTTTTGTCCGGACCTATGATTTCAGTGGTGTAGGGAGCTGCCCAGAAAGAAAACTCCGTCCACCAATGCAGATGAGAAGCCAATCTGCAGTTTAGTGTTACCTGCGGCATGGATCTGGCGAAAGCGTCGGGCTCGGCACCACCCAGCTAGTACAGCTTCGAGGTGGGATTCCTGGAGCCCAGTTCTCTAATTACTCCCCTCTCCCCCAGGCTGTCTCTCTATCCTCCCCCCAATTATCTTGTACTTGTTTTTATGTGCTTAGTTATGTACAACCCCGCCCCCCCTCTTCCCCCATGCCAGCCTTCAAAAGAATAAACTTGAGAAGAGGTGCTAAATAAAACTGTTTGTATCTCCTGCCCTGTGACACAATGCCTGGCACATGAAGTAGGCGCTGAATACTTGCTTTTTTTATCAACAGATCTCTCCTGACTTCATGTCCATGGCTCTTGGCACTCCAGGAATTGAGCCCCGCCCCAGCCCCAGCGGGCCTTATGGGGGATATGACCCTCACATTATTGTGATTTCCTTTCCTCCAAAGAAGCCTGTCCTCCACCAGTCTCCCCTGAAAAGGCTGGGGGCATGGGGGCGGGGATGGGACTCCAACTGCTCCATCTAGGGGATTTGTCATCCCTTAGTTACACACTTTTTCAAGACAACTCAAATACCAAGTCCTCCAGGAATCTCTTCTTTTCTCCTCTGAATATTCATGCCTTTGTATCTCAGTGGCACTCCCACAGGCAGATTGTGGTTACTTGTGTTCGTTTTTTTTTTACCTTCCTTTTATTAAAAGACCGAGGCAAAGAAGCAGAGTTTGATTCCCAATAGAGTCCCGCCCAAAATTTGTCCAGGGCTTCCGACATCAAGCACTTACTGTGTGTGTCTCTCCTCTCCTCTATCCACGTGGGGCATCATGCCCTCACCTGAGGGTGCTCTGCCCAAAGGAAGGGTAAATTTTGATAGCTGAAACCTACCTTGATACCTTGGGGTTTACCTGCCAGATTTCTTTCTAGCCCTGCCTAAACCCAAGACCATGCCCAAAATCCAAGTCACTCTGGCTCCCAAGGATTGGCCAACAATTGTTGGCGCCCAAGCACCACTTAATGGTTATTTTGGGAGGCCCAGATGGCTCAGAGTGAATGTAAATATTAACTGTTTCCCTTTTGGCCAAAAACCCTTAAGTTCTTCTCCTCCCAGTTTTTTTTTTTTAATTAAAGGGGTCATCCCTAGACTCACAACTTAACCCTATTCACTGAAAGGGCATTGCCTCAGTCAAAGTGAGAACTTGGAAAGACCTTTGCTTAAAAAGGTCAACATCTCCCACTGCATCTAGGGTGGTCTCCAGTCATCTTGATCTGTCTGGCCATTGGACCTAGGTGGCTCTGGTGGAAAGTGAGGCTGGTGACTTTGCACAACCCTCCCTCACTTAAATCCAATTCACCTGCAAATCATGGCACCAACTTCTGATGTCATGGTCCTATTTGTAAAACCAAGGACAAACCACACAATTATGTGGTGGACAACACAGTACTTGGCACTGAGAACATGAAGCCAAAAAAAAAAAAATCAAAAAAATCTTTTCTCAAGTTTGTTCCAAGTAGACAGAGATAACACAGACAACATGTACATATATAAGTCTATACAGAATAAAAACAAAATGAATACAAAATGGTTAAATACAAGGTAATTAAGGAAGGAGGCACTAGCGATTTCAAGGACCAGTAAAGGCTTCATGAAGAAGGTAATGACTCAGCTCCATTTTGAAGGAATCAAAGGCTTTGGTGAAGTGGGAAGGAAGACATGCCAGGTTCTTGGGAAGTCAACTTTCAGGAAGATACAGGAGTGGGGTATGCCATGTGTGAGGAATAGGGTGAAGATCAGTCTGGCTGGACTGAAGAGTGCAGGAAAAAGAATCATGTATAATATGGTTGGAAACGGATTGCAGCCAGGTTATGAATTGTTTTAAAAGCCAAATAGATGATGCAAAGTGAACTAAGCTGAGCCAGAGAAACAATATACATAACATAAATGGAAAGAACAGCCACCACAGAACAAATGAAACTCAACATCAATAAATTATAAAGAACAAGTTTGTACCCATAGAAGAGATATGAGAAGATACCTTCCCTGCTCTTTTGCAGAGGTGGGGATCAACCGGTGTGGAACATTGCATATGATAGCAGATTGTTTACATATGCTCACTGGTTTTGCTGATTTTTTTCTCTTTTAAAAAATCTTTGTTGTAAGGAAAGAAGAGGAATACAGGGTGAAATATAGGTGTCATGTAAAAACAAAAGCTATCCATCTATTTTCTAAAAAAAAGCCAAACCAAGGTGTTGATATTTGATCCTACGGGCAACACAGAGCTACTAGCATTTGTTGAGTAGGAGTGACGTGATCAAATTTGTGCTTAAAGAAAATCACTGGGGCAGCTAGGTGTCTAAGTGAGTAAGAGCACCAGCCCTGGAGTCAGGAGGACCTGGGTTCAAAACTGGCCTCAGACACTTAACACTTACTACCTGTGTGACCTTGGGCAAGTCACCTAACCCCAATTACCCTGCCTTTCCCCTCAAAAAAAAAAAAGAAAATCACTTTGGTAGCCTCAAGGAAGAAGAACTGGAGTGAGGAGAGAGTTGAGGAAGAGACCAAATAGGGAGCAGTCGAGATGGTCCAGTCAAGAGGTGATAGAAAAAAAGGATGAGTGCAAGAGATATTGTGGAGGTAGGAATGGTAATATTTGGCAGATGACTGGCTATGTGAGGTGAGGGAAAATGAGGGGTCAAGGATAACATTGAAGTTACAAGACCTGAAGATTCAGTGTCTGGAGTCCTAGGAGATAAAGTGATCTACCTAACAGGTCTGGTAGGTGTCAGGCACAACTTGAACTCTGCTCTTCTTGACTCTGAGAGTGGCCCCATCTTCACTAAGTCCCCTGCTTCTCATTTCACCAAGAGGCAAGAGAAGGTGACAGTGGAGAGGTTAGGTGGCAAAGTGGATAGAGAGCACTGGCCCAGGAGGACCTGAGTTCAAATGTAATCTCAGACACTTACTAGCTGTGTGACTCTGGGCAAGTCACTTAACCCCAACTACCTCCAAAACCCCCCAAAACCAAAACAAAACGGTGATAGTCTCATTGTACTATGTCCTACTGAAGTCACACCTGGAGTACTGTGGTCAGCTCAAGGGGTCACACTTTGGGAAGGACATGGGTACATTCTGGAGTGCATCTAGAGGAGGATATAATGGAGAACATGCCATGTGACTCTGGCTGAAGGAGCTAGGAATGCTTAGCCTAGAGATGCCTGGGGGATTAAAAGTCTAGGGGGTTTTCAATTAGACTATGTGACTATAATCAGACTACTAGACTGCCTCTTTGACAACTGGTGAATAGCTGAACAAATTCTAGTATAAAAATGTAACAGAATATTATGACAATATAAAAAATGGCCCAAAAGACAATTTCAAAGAATCCTGGGTAACTCAAAGGGATGCAGTGATGTGAGCAGAACCAGAAGACTTTATACAAGGACAACATTGTAAAAAACAAACAAGAAACAATACTGAAAGACTAAGAAACTCTGACCAATGAAATGACCAACTGTGTCTCCAGAGGTTCTATGATGAAGCAATGTCAATGCACCCCCTGACCGAGAGATGACAGATACATAGGATAGAGGCATACATTTCTGGACATAGCCTCTGTGTTTTGACTGTGTTTACTTGTTACAAGGATTTTTTTTCTTTCAGTTTTTAATTGGGAGTGTTGGTCGTTATCCATAGTGATGCCAAAAAAAGAGGGGCATTGAAATATTTTTAAAAATGCATAGAACATTATATCACATTGCTTGCTGTCTTGCGGGATGGGGGGAGGGCATCGGGAGAAAAAATTTGGAAGTCAAAATCTTATAAAAAGTGAATATTGAAAACTATCTTTGCATGTAATTGGAAAAAAATACTATTAAGTGGGGAAAAATAAATAAAAAATAAGAAAGAATGCACAGAACTGAAGGAAGTTCAGAAGCAAGGAAAGGCACTGTTTTGAAAGCAACATGTACACTTTATTGCATGCTTTTATTTTTAAAAGCAAATCATATGAAAGGGAGATTCATAGTTTCATACAGAATCTTTTGGTGTTTGAAAATGCTTAAGGTTCAGAATAAAAAATAGTAATTGTTCTTTGTTTTGTTTTTTAAAGAGCAGACTGCTTCTTCTTCCATGGAGATATGACGGGAATTTGAAGGGCTATCACAAGACCAAGCCTGGAGTCAGGAAGACTCATCTTATGAGTTGAGTGACCCTGGGCAAGTTACTTAACCCTATTTTCCTCAGTTTCCTCATCTATAAAATGACCTAGAGAAGGAAATGGCAAGCCACTCCAGTATCTCTGCCAAGAAAACCCCAAATAGGGCCACGAAGGGTTCGACACAATTGAAATGACTGAAAACCAACATGGAAGAACTAGAAATCCACTTGTCCTGCTAGGACAGAACTAGAAGCAAAGGGCAGTTGGGCGGGATAACATTTCACTTCTAAGTAAGAAAACAATCCTAAACCATGAGAGATATAAAAGAGTAGGAAGGGCTGGTTGCACTAGATAATTGAGCTCTGGGTCAGTGCAAGATACCAAAAGGTAGAAGGGGGATAGAGTTGATTAGGGTCAGCAAAATAACAGACTTTAGAGATAGAAAGTGATGAGGGAGAAGGGGTGTGGGATTTCTAATGAAATCCGTTCTAGGTTCGTTGTCAGAAAAAGAATTTACTGGACCCAGCTGTCCTTTGGTAGAGTCATAAAAGTTTATTGTTTCACTGAGGCAAGGGCTGCAAGCTGAAAGGGATTTAAGGCAGAGTTATAAAGTTATGCTTTTCAGTGGGCAGGGGGGAGGGGGGAAATAGAAAAAAAGACCTGCAGAGTGCTGGGGGATAGAGGTGCTGTTTTAAAGTCATAAAACCGTCAGTCAGAGGTTCATTATACTAACTAGGTGGGCAAAGGTGGGATTAGGGAGGAGTCTGGGAATGGTTAAGTGCTTAAAGGGCCATACATTTTTAATACCAACTGCGCAGGCGAATTGCCCATAATTCAGTGGAAAAATCCGACGGGAGGTGGAGGGAGAGGTGTGGTTTTTGCCTTGACACTTCACTAGGTAACTTTCTGGTCAAGGATGAATGACATAGGTCCAACATAGCTGCTGGGAGTATAGGCTTGATTGTTTCAGGAGGTGCCAAGTTTGGAAGCTAGACTGATTAGAGACCATCTCAGGAGGGAGTTAGCTCCTTGATACAGTTGCTCAAGGTTTCTAAAGCAGCTGGCCGCCAACAACAAAGGCATTATGTATTTCTCTAAGAATACTTGAGTGACTGATTCATGGGAAACTATCTAGCAGACTTTGAGAAAAGACTTTGAGGCTGGGGGCAAGGGGAGGGGCAAAGTGAATGCCTTTATGGCTGAAGGAAAGTGTGACTTTTACAGCTTAATGGCATAGACTTGTTACAAACTGATGTGACATACATAGTTACCCAACCACAAGTGAGATTTTTACAAACTGGGGTACAAAAGCCCCACCAAAATGATACAGAAGCACCTCATCAGAAAGTACTTAGAAATCAACTGGTCCAACCCCCTCATTTTCCACATGGAGAAACTAAGATAAAGTTAAGAGATTTGCTGAACGTCATACAGCTAGCAAACGGAAGAGCCAAGATTTAAGCCCAGGTCTTTCTGACACCAAACCCAGAGCCCAATTCACTATGATCATTGTGGATTCACCTGTGTGCTCAAGTTGACTAGGTGAAGGTAGGGAAGGAGGCAGGAAAAGTGCAAAGGGAAGGAACATGTTGGGTGAAGAGGAGTCCTAGGAGACAGGTGTGAGTCTGTGGGACTCATAATCTAGTGGCAAAACTCATGGCAGGAATGGTTAAGGGAATACAAGGCAGGACTAAGTAGATTGTGAAATTGGGGGTTACAAACTATAAGGACAATAGAGCTCAGGAATAGCAAACCAAGGAAGGCTAGTACAATCCTGAAAGACTTCCTAGAAGAGGTGGTATTTGAAGTCGGCCCTTAAAGAATGGTTAAATATGGATAGGGGAAGAGGTGTTTGCATGGAGGTGTAGAGAGAACAAAAGTAGTGAGCCAGGAATGTGTTTTGTAAAGCATGTTAAGGGCCAGGGAAACCAGACTGCTTGGTCCCATTGCCAGCTTCCTTCTCAGGACCAAAAATGTGTATTTACTACAAGGCCCAGCACACAGTAAATAATATTTACTAAAGAGGGGCGGAGCCAAGATGGCGGCGTAGAAGCAGCAACACATCGCAGCTCTCACATAGCCATCCCAAAATACCCATAAAATAGGACTCTAAACCAATCCTAGAACTCCAAAACGCACACAAAGATACTTCCCACTAAAGTCAGCTCGGCTACGAGGAACCTTATCAGCACTGCAAACCGAAACCAGCCTGGCCTGAAGCTGCGGCTGTGCCCC
>CM053583.1:351541439-351555333 GCA_028627135.1 Pseudochirops cupreus | reverse complement strand
AAAAAAAAAAGAGAACTGCATAAGGCACTGGGAATTTGAGTGATTTGTCCAGGGCCATTTGTTTTGAGAGGGGAATAATAATAATAGCCATTTCTATGTTACTTTACAATTTCTATGTCATTCCTATAGCTCTTTAAGGTTTGTAACATGCTTTACAAATATTATTTCGTTTGGATCCTCACAACAACCCTGGAAGCTAGATGCTATCATTAGCCCCATTTTATAGAGGAGGAAACTGAGGCAGACAGAGTTGAAGTGACTTGCCCAGGGTCAAATAGCTGGTGAGTGTTTGAGACTGGATTTGAACTCAGGTCTTCCTGACTCCAGGCCTACACCATCAGCTGCCTTTTTGGTTTACAAAGTGGTTTCTTTACAACCCCCCAGAGACATAAGTACTACAATTATTATCCCTCTTTAAGATGGATGATAAACTGAGGTTCACAGAAGTGGTGATGTGCCCAAGACCCCGTAGCTCACTGAGGAATCTGAAGGAGTTGAACAGGTGAAGTGGGAAAAGGGCCAAACACTAAATAAGATGACCCAGTTCAAATATTGCCTCTATTATTTACTGCCTATGTGACTTTGGGCAAATCACCTCATCTCTCTGACCATCAGTTCCCTCCAGTATGGTAGGGTGAATGACTTTCCAAGGTCCCTGCCACCAATTAATCCATAATGTTGCCAGATTCCAGAACAATTCTTCTGAGTTACACCACAGCAACTTGCCCAAGGCCACAGGGAGTCAAGAGAGGGTCCTGAACGGGAACCCAGACATCCTCTCATCTGTACCCATAACCTTACCACAAGCTGTGCCCTGCTCCAGGGGGAGGGGGAGAATGTCTCCAGGGGAACCCGATTGCGGATTAATTAGGATACTTTAGACTTGTGCCCACTGGGATATATCAGATCCTTTCCCAACAAAAATAAAATGGCACTATAACCTTTACAAAATACTTTCCTTATAAAGGTCTGTGTTAAAATCTCATTTTACAGAAGAAAAAAAACGCTAAAGCTCAGAGGAGGTCAGGGTCACACAAGAATAAATGTCAAATAAGATTTCAACCTGGCTAATGTCAAATCAGGATTTCAACAAGTCCAGCACTCCTTCCATACCACTCGAGTGCCTCTCCTTAGAGCTCCCGAAGACTCACTCCCTCACCTTCCTCAATAATTAGAAGCCCAAAGACCTACCTAAGACACAAATGTATGTTGTCAACAGGCACACAAGGCTGCATGCCCGCTGGCAGCAATGCCAAGGTCCTGAAATGCTCCTTACCCTTCTGGTTGAACTTCCCCCAACACACAGTGCTCAGGTAAGAGTTGAGGGCAGCCAGAGGGCCCTGGCCAGTGGCACTGTCAGACACGAGGATGGTGTTGTTTACATCCATGTGAAGGACCAGTTTTTTGGCTCGTGTGCTGAGAGGGTGTTCAGGGGAACCCGAAGAATCCTGACCCTGAGCCACAAGACCTCCACCAGGAAGGGGACGCTGAAGCTTCCGGGGCTCCCCCAGATCTGGGATCCCTAGAGGTGAAGGAGTCCTCCTCAGGGCCACGAGGCTCTGTCCATTGCCATCTTTCTCTGAACCTGCCTCCATGGCAGGAGTTCTGGGGGGGTCTGCTCAGGTCCGGACTGACAGCCCTGAAGGCAGCAGCTTCCTCCCCGCTCACGCCCTGCAAGGGGGGGATGGGGGCTGAGAGGCAAAGAGGAAGCTTGAGAAAAAGACTAAGGAGGAAACAGGAACTGGCGGTTGGGAAAGGGGGGTGATTTCAGGTGCAGGCGAGAAGTGTTGATGAAGGGAAGGGAGCAAGAGGCTGCACGGAGAAGTGGTCTCTGTGGCTGGGAGGAGAAGGGTTAATGGAGGAGGGGTTCCTTGAGGGTCAGGGAGCTCTCAGGAAAAGGGCCAGGGCGCAGAGTTTGGGGCCATAGGTCAAAGGCGGTGAAGGATCTGGTTTGCAAGAGAAGAGAGAGAAACTAAATGACTGAGGGAGGGGCAGCCGGGGCGGGGCGGGGGAACCGGAGGTCAGGGATCAGAAGTCCGAGACTGCTCTGGAAGAGAAAGGTCAAACCGCGGCCTCGGGGTTTGCAGGCAAGCCAACACCGGGTCATGGCTCCCCAGGGCGGGGCGAGTGGGTGAGGGGGTCTCCGACCCAAGTTCCGCCTAGTAGCCTTAGCGGCGCGGTCCCGGCTCTTGACTTCCGGACTCAGGTTGCCGGTACCACAGACACCGGAACTGGCCGCCGGACCTGGCCTAGAGCGGCTCGATCCCGCTCCCAGTCTTGTAGTGCCCCCTGGTGAGCGGGTCCGGCCAGTTCCTCCAGTCCGATTAGGGGCGGGACAAGAACCCCCAGCTGACTCCTCCCTCTCCTAGCCCTTCCGGCGAGCCCTGCCCATTCGGACCCGCCCCCAGACCCTTGGGGCACCATCACCAAGCCAGCCCTAACCCATCCTGTCCTTATCTACCAACCCTTGGGTCTCTATCTGGACCGATGGCCTCGGAGTCTCTGTCCTCTGTTAGGCTAACCCCTGGGATCACATCTTGGTCCTGCTAACTGATGACTGTGGGACTTTAAGCAAGCTACTGAACTCTGGGCCTCAGTTCCATCAAATGTAAAATCGTGGGGTCAGATCAGATGACCCCTAAGGGCCCTTTCTACTCTAAATCCATGACCTTAAATAATTTCTAAGATTCCTTGTAGGGAATATTGCAGAGGGGTTAGAGTATTGAATTTGGGAGGATTGAAAGGGGGTGGGGGTGGGTCCACCTCCTGCCTCAAATGCTTAGGAGCTGTGTGAGTTGGCATAATTTCTTTGAGCCTCAGTTTTTTCAACTGTAAATTTGAGATAACAATAGCAACAAGTTTTTAGGGGTTTTTGTGAAAGGCAAAATGAGATAACTTTTGTAAAGCTTGCAGTGACCCTTACATGTCCATTATGATATTTACAACTCTAACTTAATCCAAGTCACATCTCCTGCCCCTTGCCGCCCCATCCCCCCCACCTCAGCTCAACTCTGCCCTCAAGCAGGTTCTCATCAAAATAAAATTCAATTCAACAAACATTTACCAAGTGTTTGCTGTGTGTAAGGCATTCAGCTAGGTGCTGGAGGAATGTAAGATCAGTTTACACTGGTTTGGAGGCTATAACACTGTATTCACTATTAGTAAATGCACAAACTTGGGCTAATTACCTGGAAGAATCAGGAAAGACTTCCTGCATGAGAGGATACTTAAGCTGAACCTTGAAGGAAATGGAGGATTCTCCAGGTATGGGAAATGACCTATTCAAAAACAGGGAGACTAGAGATAGTGGGCCAATTTGGCTGGAAGGTAGGTAGAGTAGATGAAAAGGAGTAAGTCAAATAAGCCAAAGGTGTTAGAAGGGGAATAAGGGTGATTGGCTCAGTTTTTGCCTCTCCAGTTTGTCCCAGAATCCCACTTACCTATGAGGGAGGCAATTGAAATCAGTGTCTCTAGCTGGGATGGCTTGAGTACCCCTGCATGGGAGGAAGGAAAAGTGTGTTTAATCAGGATATGGGGGAGGGTTGGGTGGAGACAAGGTAACCAGGGCTCTTTGTTTTTTCCTGTTGGGAGCCTCCTTTCCATAGATGTGTTTATGTTGACACAGCTGCCTAGGACTGGGCTACCACAGGGAAGTAGGTTTTGTTTGCACAGGATATCACCTGCCTGCCCTTCCCTTGCCCATGTTAACCTTTGGCCAGGGCAAGTGCCTAGTGCAGAGGTTATAACCTAGGCAGAGGCAGAAGCATCCATCAGCTGGAGGGCAAGACCCAGGTCAGAATCCTTCCTCTGACCGGAGCCTAGCCAGGGTCTCCTGTACAGCCAGAAAACTGAACAGGTAATGGGTCCTTCTGTATCCTCTAGGACTGGCTGGGAGTGCTATAGCTGGAAACCTTCCTAGAACAGCCTTTCCTTCAACAGGAGTCAAGATCCCATCCCCTCAAATTGTGTCCGAGAGTAAAATAGGGAACAGAATCTGGGGATGGGGGGACATGTGGAGAGCAGAACACCAACCCAGACTATGATTTCCAGGATCCCGAGGACCAACCCCTGCTAAGGAGAAGACAGACAAGAGGATGGATACAGATAAAGAGGGAGGGCAGTTGGAATGCCAGGACCCCAAGGTGGGAATGCTGTGGCCAATGCTGTGACTTCTGTCTGACTCTCTAAGATGCCACTAGCATCTCTTGTTCTTATGACCTTTGAACCTTTTTTTGACCCCCAAATTTGCCATTTTCTCCCACCTTTGAGCTTCTGCTATTTCCCCCCTAAAATCTAAAAGACTTCCCTTCCTAAGTTCCATTACTGAAAGTCAACTCAAATATGACTTCTTCCATGAATACTCTGAAGACTTCTCTGATCTTTCCCTTTCAGATCTCATGAATTACTTAGCTTTTGTTGTGTGACATATGTATGTAACATGTATTCTATGTATCATATGTATGTAACATAATTATGTGACATGTATTCTAGCTAGCTGTGTTTTGTGCATCCTATGTCCTTACTAGATTGTGAATTGATAGAAGCGGGGACTGCGTCTTATCTAAACTCTGAATCTCCTTGAGGGCCTAGCTGTTTGATTAGCTGTTGTCTGTCATTCTCAAAAAAGATCAAAATGACATTAATATGGTGGGGATCAAGGTACAATGTGTCCAATTGTGGCTGAGCAGACAAATACAAAAGCTCTACATCTCATATTTCCTTTGAGCTACTGCGATTCTGCTTTGCTGATAGAGCACAGGGCAGGATGCAGGAAAACCATACTGTGCAGTCCTGTGCCAGTGTCTCCCATGTCTCACAATCAATTCCAGTTTTTCAGAGAGACCTTGAGAGTGTTCTTGTATTGCTTCCTCTGACTACCATATGAGCATTTTCCTTGTTTGAGCTCTCTCTGTAAAATAGTCTTTTAGGCAAACAAACATTTGACATTCGAACATGATCAGCCCATCAGAGTTACATTCTCTTCAGTAGAGTTTGAATGCTTAGCAGTTCAGCTCGAGAAAGGACCTCAATGTCCTGTACTTCAACTTGCCAGAAGATCTTTACAATCTTCCTAAGACAATTCAAATGGAAGTGATTCGGTTTCCTGGTGTGGCATTGGTATGCTGTCCAGGTTTTATAGGCGTACAACAATGAGGTCAGCACAATGACTCTATAGACTTTCAGTTTGGTAGGCAGCCTAATATCTGTTCTCTCTCACACTTTCCTTCGGAGCCTCCCAAACACTAACTCTGGCAATGTGTTTGTCAACTTTATCATCTATCTGCATATTCCTGGAAAGTACACCACCAAGGTAAGTTAATTTATCCCCAGCATTCAAAATTTCTCCCTTTGTTGTAACTAATGGTTCCACATATGGATAGTGTGGTGCAGGCTGGTGGAGAACTTTCCTTTTTTTGATGTTGTTAGGTCAAAATTAGCACAAGCAGTAGAGAATCAACCTCTACAGTGTCACATCTCAGCCTCAGAGCCTGCACTGAGGCTAACAAAAAGTCATGCACCAACTCTCCTTCCACTTTAGTCTTTGACTTGTAACCTTTTCAAGTTAAATAATTTACCATCAGTGAGGTGGCTGACTTTGATACTGTTTTCATCCTTCAAGGGCCTAGCATAGTGCTTTTGTCCATTAGATACTTTAATAGCGCTTTGTTGTGTTGGATTCCTGTTGCATTCCTTCTTCTCCTTGCAGGAGCTGGGTTTGGAAGGTCTAAGTCCAAGGGAGCAGGAGAGCCTGAAGTTCCTTTTGGACACCATTGCTGCCCTGGATGGGGATGGAGACAGGGATAGGGACAGGGACTCGGAGGCTCTCAACAGTGGTCAAGTCTCAGCATCTGGTAAGATCCTGGGCACAGGAACACAGCAGGATTGGTGAGGATAGATCCTGGACTAAATGAGGACACAGAGTCTGCAGGAATCCAGCTGCCCCTCACCTCATAGAACATTGACTGTCAGGAATTTTACAGGCCATGGAGTCCAATCTGGTTGGGTAACTAGTGGGGACACTGGGACCCAAACAGGGAAGAGAGTCTCCCAAGTCACAGAGATGTAACTAGCACCTAGGTCTTGAGATGTGACTCCTAGCCCAGGGTTTGCCATGCTACCTTGCACTACCACTTCTTTCTCACATGATGGGAATTTTGGATTAGTGGGGGAGAGGTAAGGTAGTATAAGGAAGTACGGGAGTACTAAGGCTCTTCTCCCCTAATAAATCTAAGCTGTTTCCACCCTGCTTTCTTAGATAATTCTATGGAGCACAAACGCCTGAGCTCAATGCATCAACCCCTGGCTACCCCCAAGAGACCGTGTAAATTTGACACCATTGTAAAGGCTGGCATCAGTGTCCGGGAGCTACGGGACCATTTCCGGGGACTGAACCAGGGACCAGGGACCAAAGAGACCACAAGAGAAATGCTGCCTCCACGTGCCCAGAAGCCTGGGGTTCTTCCAAGCCATATCCGGTTTGCAGGAACCCCTAGCCAGGTTGCTAGGGTTCCCAAACTGTGAACTGGTCACTAAAGGGGACCTCAGGGTTCATAAGAGACTTTAAATTCCAGAATCTCAGAACTGGAAGAAGACCTCAAAGAGCTTCTAACCTAAGCCATGATATTATGAACAGTAGTCCCTCCCATAGCATCCTAGAGAAGTGTTTATCCAGACTTTACTTGAAGACTTCCAACGGTGGAGAACTTACTACTCACTGAAGCAGCCCATATCACTTTGATGCAGCTGTTACTGTTAGATTTCTTCTTCCATGTAATGTCTTCCTGTTGCTCCCAGCCCTGCCCTGTAGAACCAAGCAAAACTCTGGATCATCCTTGAGATACCTGAGACTTCTCTTTTCTAGGCTACACATCCCTAGTTCCTTCAACTTATTTTCTGGTGGAATGATCTGGTTACCTCAGATGTGTTCCAGTTTGTCAATAACCTCCCTAAAAATGTAGCAGGCACAGCTGTGTGATCATCTGACCATGGAGATGATCTCCCTCTCCCTCCCATTCTGGACATTGTACCTCTCTGGATGCAATTTAAAATTATGCTACATTTGTTGACTGCCATGTCACACTGACAGACACCAAGCAGTAAGAGGAGAGGGGTGGACTAAAAGACCTCGAAGATCCCTTTTAATCCTAAATCTATTATCTATTGGTAGCCTACTAGTTTCTTCACAGAAACTACTACTGTCCAACAAGACCTCCCTTTTCTGTACTTACGCAATTTGACTTTAAGAATCATAGGATTTTGGGGTGGCTAGGTGGCACAGGTGGCACTAGGTGGTCCTGGAATCAGGAGGATCTGATTTCAAATCTGGCCTCAGACACTTAACACAAAACGAGCTGTGTGACCTTGGGCAAGTCACTTAAACCCAATTGCTCTACCTTCCCCCTCCAAAAAGCAAAAAAAAAAAAAAGGAATCATAGGATTTAGCCTTTCCCCCACAATGACAGCAGAGGCAAAGAAGGAAGCCATTGTCCTCCGCTCCCCTCCAAGACAGAAGCCAAGTCCAAGGCCTTGAAGACCAAGAAGGCAGTGCTGAAGGGTATCCATAGCCGCAAAAAGAAGATCCAAACATCCCTCACCTTCTGGCAGCCCAAGACACTAAGACTTCAAAGGCAGCCCAAATACACTTAGAAAAGTGTCCCTTAGAGAAACAAGCTTGATCACTATGCCATCATTAAATTTCCCTTGACCACCAAGTCTGCTATGAAGAAGATTGAAGACAACAAGTCCTAGTCCTAGTCTTCATTTTGGACATCAAGGCCAACAAGCATCAGATCAAGCACACTGTAAAGAAGGTGTGTGTCATAGGCATGGCCAAGGTCAACACACTGATCCAGCCTGATAGAGAGAAGGCCTATGTCCAACTTGCTCCAGACTGTGGTGCTTTAGATGTTGCCAACAAAATTGGAATCCTCTAACTTGAGTCCAGCTATCCCACTCCATCTACAATAAAAACTTTTCCAATAAAAAAAAATACTAGGATTTAAGACTGGAAGGAGTATTTGCAGATTAACTCCCTCGTTTTACAGATGAATACAATGAGGCACAGAGAGGTTAGGTGTCTTTCCCAAGGTCACATAGCTGGTGCATCACAGAGCCAAAAGTTGAATCCAATATTCTTGCCAGGGTAAAGCCCTGTGGTCTCTGAGCTAGGGATGGGGACCAGGAAAGACTGTAGTATTCAAGAATTGATTGACTGGTTACAGATAGAACCTCCTATACCCCAAAACAAGGGATCAGAGGGATGGACATTAGAGGAGCCACATTTACTGACCACAAGCAACACTGGCCCCATTTTGCCCAGACCAGCTTCTCCCACCAACCATGGGTATCCACTTCTTTGGGACGTTTCACTTCTGTAGCCCAGAGTAAAGTAGGGAGATGAAACTTCAGTGTCCTCCCTTCATCTCTCCTTGGGGGCCTTCTCTGAGATGTGTGAAGGATCCTGGAAGATCATGTCCAATGTTTCCACTGATACTATGATTTGTAGTGGACTGGGGAGTAGAGGAAAGGGCGTGTTGAAGTTCTCATGGATCCCTGTTAATTGTTAGACCAAAATTGTTGCAAGAAGCAGAGAATCAATCCATGCATTGTTGCATCTCAGCCTCAGAGCCTGCACTGAGTGCACAATCATCTACTAATAAAAAGTAAGGCACCAACTCTCCTTCCACTTTAGTCTTGGCACCTGGAAAGGTCTCATATGAGTTCCTTTGAGTTTGGCCTCTTGAGGAAATGGGGATTAAAACAGATCCCAGAAGTCTGAACTTTTGGGCTATTCTCAGCCTCACTCTGCTGCTTTTCCCTCTTCCTTCATGGCCTTTCTCCAGGGTGGGGAAGGAGATAGGTGTTAGGGCTTGGAGACCAGAATACATAAGCCAGATCAAGTATTAGGCTGGGCCCTTGGTGATTACTCATAGCTGCTTGGACATTAATTGCCAAGTAGATGTAATGGTAATGGGATTTGAAGACCTTCCATGCCCCTTGTATTGGCAAACAAACAGGGTACTTAGCACTTTGTTTCAAGTTCATGATTGTGTCATGTATTAAGGTCCAGAACTTGTGAATCCCACAGTGGGATGAACTTGCTGATGTAACAGGAAGGGGGAGAACAGGGAGGAGCTAAAACCATATATAAGGAAAAGCCCAAGCTAGACAGCCAGAACTTCTTCCCAGAGCTGCTGAGAACTTCTGAGAGCCAGCCAAAACTGCTGAGAGCTGGAACTGCTGAGAGCAAGCAGCATGGAGGCTGAATGAGTGAGTGAGGAGAGGAGGATCCTTGCTTGAGGGAGTGAGTGAGAAAGGAGGATCCTTGCTTGAGGGAGCCTGTTTTGTTTTGAAGGCTTGGGAATGTGGGTGTTGACTGCATTGACTGTGTGTACCGACTTCGTGGTTACTATAATGACTCTTGACTTTCTGGTTTTGGGACTTGGTTTCTGGTATTTGAATAAATGCTTTGGTTCTATCCTCCATGTGGAGAGCCTGTTACATTTTGTGATTCACAACCATACCAGCATATTCATAGCCACCGTAGGTGTTGCTGTTACAGTAGAAGAGCCTTGCCCTCAAGAAAATTCAATATTTAATTCTATAATTGAGCAAGGAGTTAAGGAGAAAGCCCTTAAGAGAAGGGATGCCCCAAAGGTGCCTGAGGAGGGACCCCAGGGAGAGGGGAAGTGCCAGAGGTTACTGAGGAAGAAGATTCCCTGGGACTCCTTTCAGGGAGAAAGGAGCTATATGGAGGGGAAGGCCCCAGAGGTTACTGAAGAAAGAACCCACGGGATTTATATCCACCCTTGGGAATGAGCCTGAGATAAGGAAGAAATTCTAGGAAAGGACAGGAGGCACAGCATGACTTTACCTGTGTAGCCCTACCGCTATGCTTATCTGGAAAAAGACTCCTGGTCTACCTTTCTATTTCATTCTTTTCCTGCTGGAAGCCAGCTGCTTGCTGATCAATGATGTTCAGCCCAAGTTAGACACGGGGCAGGTCCTGGACAACTGGCATGGCTTTGAAAGGATGTGAAACTCAATGGAACCAGGTGTTACAATGAAGACTGGACCAGACCAACACAACCAGCAGATGCTGTTAACTACTTCCCCCTACCTCCCACTAGATCCTGATACTTCTATTTTCTCTAAGTGTTTCCTGAGCAGATCTTGACAAGTTCCCAAATCCTCCACTCCTTTTCCTGAACCTCTTCTCCTGATTGAGGGTCAGTCAAAAGATCAGAGAGGAAGGAGGCCATGAAAGGGAGCATTTACATTACAGTTTTGCTATTTGGATGCTGCTACTGCTTCTTCTTTTTTAGAGGGCAATTGGGGTTAAGTGACTTACCCAGAGTCACACAGATAGTCCGATTTGAACTCAGGTCCTCCTGACTCCGAAGCCAGTTCTTTACCCACTGTGCCACCTCACTGCCCTGGAAGCTTCCTTACAATTATCTCATTGGACTTTAATAAATCAAGTAGCTCTTAAAAATTACATTGGGTCTTGTGAACGAAGTCTAGTAGTAGAAACTGGGAGGTTCCCATGAAACAGGATAGAAGCTCAAGGTAGAAATGTGAGATTTTTCCCATTTTAGACATTTTTTAACACATCCAAGTCCAACTCCTGGATCTATAAAAGTCAGGGCCAGCTTGCCTGTGGGACAGTTTAGGGAGGGAGAGTTGTCTCAAGTAAAGCTAATAAGCATTTGTTAAGCACAGACTGTTCTAAGTACTGGGCCACAAAGAAAGGCAATAGAAAGTCCTTGCTCTCCAGGCAACAACATGCAAATTACTATGTACAGGCAATACACATACAGGATAAATTAGAGATAATATCATAGGGAAAAGAGGTAGCTATGTGGCCCAATGGTTAGAAAGTACTGGATCTGGACCCTATGGGACTCAAAAATCCAATCTGAAACAAAAGGAAACTGAGGCAGAGCTCCAGGCACAATCAGTTAATTAGGGAGACTGGTAGTTGCCAAGCAATTGAATCTAAGACTTTCCTCAAAGTCAAGGATCCCCCTGTTCAGTGACTAGCCCCTTTTTTGACCTTGGAAGGTCAAAGTGATACATTACAATTCATGACTGGTTGTCTTTTTAAGAAATTTTTTCCCCCAACTACATGTAAAAATGATTTTTAATATTTGGTTTTTAAAATTTTTGAGTTCTAAATTCTCTCCCTTCCCTCTCATTGAGAAGGTAATTAATTTGATATAGATTATATATATGCAGTCAAACAAAACATATTAGTCATATTGTGAAAGAAAACATATGCAAAAAAACTCAAGAAAAATAAAGTATGCTTCAATCTGCATTCAGACTCCATCAGTTCTTTTTCTGAAGGTGGATAGCATTTTTAATCATAATTTCTTTGCAATTGTCTTGGATCATTGTATTACTGAGAATAAGTTAAATTATTCACAGGTGATCATTGTACAATATTGCTATACAGTATGTCCTAATTCTGCTCACTTCACTTTGCATCAGTTCATGTAAGTCCTTCCAGGTTTTTCTGAGATCATCCTGCTCATCATTTCTTATAGTATTACATTATTCCATCACAATCATATACCACAACTTCTTCAGCCATTCCCCAGTTCATGGGCATTCCCTCAATTTCCAATACTTTGCCACCACTAAAAGAGCTGTTATAAACATTCATATACATATAGGATCTTCCCTTTTTTTTTTTTTATCTCTTTGGGATACAGACCTAGTAATGGTATTTCTGAATTAAAGGGTATACACAGTTTTATAACTTTTTAGGTATAATTCCAGATTGCTCTCCAGAATGGTAGAATAAGTTCACAACTCCACTAACAATGCATTAGTGTCTCAGTTTTTCCACATCCCCTTCAACATTTGTTATTATCCTTTACTGTTATATTAGGCAATCTGATAGGAATGAGGTAATAACTCAGAGTTGTTTTAATTTGCATTTTTCTAATCAGTAGCGATTTAGAGCATTTTTTCATATGACTATAGATGGCTTTAATCACTTCACCTGAAAATTGTCTGCTCATATCCTTTAATCATTAATCAATAGAAGAATGGCTCTTATTTCTATAAATTTGACTTAGTTCTCTATATATTTGAGAAATGAGGGTTTTATCAGAGAAACTTGCTGTAAAATTTTTTTCACAGTTATTACTATGTATTTCCCTCCATTCTGTTTTTCCTATTTGTCCTACTCTCTCTTTTCACCCTGTCCATTCTCAAAATGTTTTGCTTCTGACTTTTACCAATTTACACTCCCTTCTATTAGCACCTCCTATGGTAAAATAGATTTCTTTTTTTTTTTGAGGGGGGAAGGTAAGGCAGTTGGGGTTAAGTGACTTGCCCAAGGTCACACAGCTAGTGAAGTGTCAAGTATCTGAGGCCAGATTGAACTCAGGTCCTCCTGACTCCAGGGCTGATGCTCTAATTACTGCACCACCTAGCTGCCCCAGTAAGATAGATTTCTATACTCAACTAAGTGTATATAGTATTCCCTCCTTGAGCCAATTCCAATTCCTTATCTTCCCCTCCACTGTAAAAACTCTTTTGTGCCTCTTTTATGTCAGATAAAAACCTCCATTCTACCTCTCCCTTTCCCCTTCTCCCAGAGCATTCTTCTTCCTCACCCCTTAATTTTGTTTTTTTAGATATCACCCCCATCATATTCAACTCACACACATGCTTTCTCTATGTATACTCCTTCTAACTGCCCTAAAAACGAGGAAGTTCTTAGGAGTTACAAGTATCATTTTCTTCCTATGCAGGAATACAAACAGTTTAACCTTATTTAATCCCTTATGATTTCTTTTTCATTTTTACCTTTTTATGCTTCTCTTGAGTTTTATATTTGAAAGTCAGATTTTCTGTTCAGTTGTAGTTTTTTCATTAGGAATGCTTGAAAGTACTCTATTTCATTGAATATCCATTTTTCCCCCTGAAGAATTATATTCAAGTTTTACTCCTAGCTCCTTTGTCCTCTAAAATAACCTATTCTAAGCCCTCTGATTTTTTTTAACGTAGAAGCTGCTAAATCCTGACTGTGGCTCCACAAAATTTGAATGGTTTCTTTCTGGCTTCATGCAATATTTCCCGTTGACCTGGAAGCTTTTTGAATTTAGCTATAATATTGCTGGGGCCTTTCATTTGGGAATCTCTTTCAGGAGGCAATCATGGATTCTTTCAGTTTCTATTTTACCCTCTGGTTCTAGAATACTGGGGCAGTTTTCCTTGATAATTTCTTGAAAGATGATATGTAGGTTCTTTTTTCTACCGTGGCTTTCAGGTAGTCCAACAATTCTTTTTTTTTTTTTGTCTTTTTGGAGGGGGTAAGGCAGGGCAATTGGGATTAAGTGACTTGCCCAAGATCCCACAGCTAGTAAGTGTTAAGTGTCTGAGGCCAGATTTGAGCTCAGGTCCTCCTGACTCCAGGGCTGGTGCTTTATTTACTGTACCACCTAGCTTCCTCTAGTCCAATAATTCTTAAATTATTTCTTCTCAATCTATTTTCCTGGTCAATTTTAAAATTCACATTTTTATCTATTTTTTCATTCTTTTGATTTTGTCATATTGTTTCTTGATGTTTCATGGAGTTATTAGTTACTACTTGCCTAATTCTAATTTTTAAGGAATTATTTTCTTTAGTGAGCTTTTAGTGCTTCCTTTTCTGTTTGGCCAATTCTACTTTTTAAAGAGGTCTTTTCTTGGGGGCGGCTAGGTGGCACAGTGAATAGAGCAACGGCCCTGGAGTCAGGAGGACCTGGGTTCAAATCTGGCCTCAGACACTTGATACACTTACTAGCGTGTGACCTTGGGCAAGTCATTTAACCCCAACTGCTCTCCCCCCCCAAAAAAAACAAAAAAAAGACTTAAAAAAAAAGTTCTTTTCTTCAGA
>CM053583.1:351503548-351541339 GCA_028627135.1 Pseudochirops cupreus | reverse complement strand
GGAGGAACATATAATTAGTCTCTCACAATATGCCCACTGTGGAGAGGTTCTGTGTAATTACACATGTCCTTCCAGTGGGGGTGGGTGACAAGGGAAGAAGAGAAAGAATCTAGAATTTAAAGTTCTATAATCAAATGTTAAAAATATATATGTATATGTATATGTATATGTATATATGTATATACAATTATTATTATTAATATTATTAACTACATCCAACTGGGACTTAAGTTACACAGGCACTGTGGTAGGGAGATCCATCCTGCCCTTCTGGAAAGTCAGAGGGGTGATGGGGGAGGACATAGGAGAGAGGGGTTATACACTGGGATGGCTGTTTTGGGTGGTGGGTAGGGGAAAGATGGGGAGAAAATTTGTAACTCAAAATCTTGTGGAAATGAATGATGTAAACTAAAATAAATAAAAGTTAAAAAAAAAGTATATATCTCCCCCCCCCCAAAAAGGAGTTCTCATCAATGGATTTTGTGCTTCTTTTACCATTTGATCTATTATGTTTTTCAAGGTATTACTTTCTTCAGTACTTTTTTTATGCCTCATTTACCAAGCTGTTGACTCTTTTTTTCATGATTTTCTTACATCATTCACATTTCTTTTCCCAATTTTCCCTCTACCTCTCTTATTTGATTTTAAAAATCTTTTCTGAGCTCTTCCAGGAATTTTTTTTTTGCCTGAGACCAATGCACATTTTTCTTTGCATCTTTGGATGTAGTAGTTTTGACTTTGTTGTCTTCTTCTGAGTTTGTGTTTTGGTCTTTGCTGTCACCATAGCAACTTTCTACGGCTAGGATCTTTTTTCCTGTTTGCTCATTTTTCCAGCCTATTTCTTAACTTTTAATCATATGTTAAAGTGGGACTCTCCTTCCACGGTGGAGTGGACACTGTCCTAAGCTCCAGGCCTTTCTTTCTGCTGCTCTCAGAGCTAATTCTAGAGGTCTGCAAGTTTTCAGTTCTTCCAAGGTGGTATGATCTAAGGAGAGGTGTGGTCACTGTTCTCCTGGACTATGCACTGATCTGTCAGTAATCACAAGCACTTTTTTCCACCCTGGAACTATGACCAGTTCCCTGCACAGACAAGCTCTGCTATGTTAGTGCTCCCCCTCACCCTAGGACTGTGACCTAGAACCTGCATCTGCATATAGGCAATGCAACAGAGTCCTACATTCAGTGCCAGCAAAGGGACCCCTGTAATCTCCTTCTGACCAGTTGTTTGATCCCCTTACCCTCTGTGGGCTAAGCTACTGATTCAGCCACTCCCAAGGCCTACTGATGGTTTGCTGGGTTGCATCTTGTGCTGGCACAGCCTGCACTGGAGTGCATACCATTGTCACTCCAATGCAACAGACCCTTCCTGCCCACCTTCTAAGTTGTATTGGGCTAGAAAATTATTTCACTCCATCATTTTGTGGGTTCTTTCACTCCAGAATTTATTTTGAGGTGTTACTTAAAGTCCTTTGGAGGAGAATTGGGAAGAGCTAAAGCAAATCCCTGCTTTTTCTCTGTCCTCTTGGCTCTACCCTGAATGATTGGTAGTCTTCAGAAGCAGAGGAACTCCTATGATTTGCTGAGGGAGATGTCCATCAACTCTAGTACTTGGCCGAAGTATTCTGGGGCCTTCCACATTGTAAGCAGTGGCCTAGGAACAATGAAAGGAAATCGTGGTTTTTTTAAGCATAGTTCTCTTATAGGAGTTATGGGGGGGGGGGTACTGCTAACACAGCAAGTTCCTAACATAAGTTAATATAAATCCTTATACAAGGCCTAATTAAGAAAGTATAAATCCATCCTATAAATAAAATAGTAATTTTATCATCAATACATGATGGGTTAATTAATTATGACTTTTTTTTGGAGGGGGAAAGACAAGGCAATTGAGATTAAGAGCATTGCCCAAGGTCACAAAGCTAGTGTCAAGTGTCTGAGACTGAATTTGAGTTCAGGTCCTCCTAACTCCAGGGCTGGTGGTCTTTCACTGTGCCATCTAACTGCCCCCTGACTCTTATTTTTATAAGTAAGTCGAACTTAATTCTATTCTACTTAATTCACTAATATAATTACTGATATCCATTAGATCATAATGAACTGAATAAATACTAATTAAATTGAGTAGGGGCATAAAAATTATCTTTGTAACTCAAAAAGACCTGAGTTTAAATCCTGCTTCAGAACTTAACTAGCTGTGTGACCTTAAACAAGTCTCTTAACCTCAGTCTGCCTCAGTTTCCTCATCTGTAAAATGGAGAAAATAATAGCACCTATCTCCCAAGGTTATTTGTGATAATAAAATGAGTTTGTAAAGTGCTTTTCAAACCTTAACTACATATATATATATATATATATATATATATATATACATAAAAATGCTAGTTGTTGTTACAATTTGCATTAAGAGGAACTGGGAAAAGCTTGCAAAAAGAAGTAGGAGATGGCTAGGTGATGAAGAGTTAGTTGTGAAAGCCAGAGGATATTTAATCCTGGAGGTAATAGGGAGCTTTGGTGTTTATTAAGTAGGAGGGTGACATGATCAGACTTGCATTTTAGGAAGGTAACCTTAGCAACTGAATAGAGCCTGGATTGGAGCAGGGAGAGACAAGGCAGGGGGATCAGCTAGAAAGCTATTGCCATGGTCTAGGAAAGAGTTGAGGAGGGCCTGAACTAGTGTGATGGCTGTGTCAGTGGAGAGAAGGCAACATATAGGAGAGATAGTATGAGGGAAGAATGAATAGGACCTGACAAATGATTGAATATGGGGAGAGTGAAGAATCAAGGTTGGCACTTGGGTTATAAGCCTGTGTGGCTAGAAGAATAGCGGTGTCCTTGACAGTAACAGGGAAGTCAGGAATAGAGGAAGGCTTTGGGGAAAAGATAAAGAGTTCAATTTTGGACATACTTTGTTGAGGATGTCTCTAGGATATCCAGTCTGAGATGTTCAACTCTCCCTTCTCCCCCAACCCCATAAATACCAACCATACACACACTGAATACTCTGACAGTGTGGGAATGATCTAAGGGTAGTACCACCTGGTGGCAAAAATATATGATACATATCCCAATTAATTAATTAATTAATTAATTAATTGACAGCCTGCTTCTCTGTACATTACAGAAGGCAGGGGAACAGGTCACGTGCAGATTATTACAGCTTTTGGCAGAACCATCAAGTTGTGTACAGTCAGCTACTTGTGCTGAGTCAGTCTCAGTAAGTCCATTTTAAACTTTGAGTATGAGGATAGCTAGACTTTAGGAGAAAGCTTCTCTTCTAGGATATGGTAATGAAGGAAGAGCTGAGGTGGCACTAATCCCATCTCCTCAAAATTATATGTACCAATCAAAATGTTTTTACCTTTAGGAAGAAGTAGTTTGTCCCTGTCAATAAAATGGGTGAATCCAGGCCAGTCTTACTCCAGCTATCTTGCTGCCTTCCTGTCTAAATAAAATCTTTTAACTTTCTTTTCCAGAGTTTGCCTTATTGACCAGGGTGAGACCCAACAAGATTTCTTTTTTTCCCCACTTAACAGTATTTTATTTTTTCCCATTACATTCAAAGATAGTTTTCAACATTCGCTTTTACAAGATTTTGAGTTCTAAATTTTTTTCCTCCCTCCTTCCCCTGTCCCCTCTCCAACATGGCATGCAATCTGATATAAACTATACATGTATAATCATATTAAACATTTCCACATAAGTCATGTTATGAAAGAAGAATTAGAACAAAAAAGAAAAACCACAAGAAAGAAAAAAAAGAGAAAATAGCATGCTTTAATCTGCATTCAGACCCCATAGTTCGTTCTGTATATGTGGACAGTATTTTCCAACCGAAACTTTTTTTTTAACAAAATAAATACCTAGTCCATATTGAAGAGGGTCACCATAAAATGATGAGGTATAGGGTTAGGGGTGCTTGAGACCCCAGAATACCAACATACTGGGTCCTGCCAGATGAATTGGATTCAAGTCTTCTCTCAGCCAAGGAAAAGCAAAGTTTATTAAAAGTTCGCCATATTGGGTACACTCTTAAGGAGCGTCGGTATCTGTGATGCTTACATTGGACAAGCAGGCCAGAATCATCTGACACAGAGCAAGTATGTGCTAGAAAATTCTATAGTATTCTCACAACACATGGAGGCAAGATGGGGTCTTATATACAGGAAGATTGTGGGAAGAATCTAGGGGTGTTCTAGAGGAGGAATTTGGGAAGGGTCTTCAGGAAGAGTCAGATGAGGTCAGACTTCAGTAATGAGTGATTAAGGGTGGGAAGTTGCTGCAGGCTAGCTGGAGCTGACAGATATTGGTGGGCTAGGCCAGTTCAAGGGTGTAACAGGATTTGGGTATAGATATTTTGGGAGGATCAAGAGTGGGAAATTGCTGGACAAAGGAGGGCTAAAGATTTGGGCAGAGCCAAAATGAAAGGCCTATGGCCTCAGGCAAATGCCTCATCAAATGGGAAGATTCAATCAGAGTTCAAGAGGGTTCCCAGAGTCTGTACCTCCTGAGTTGTGAGGACATAATGAGATAATATATGTAAAGATCTTTGCAAATCTTAAAGTGCTGCATAAATGCTAGCTATTATTATTATTATTATTATTAGCTTTTTGGAGGGGAGAAGGCAGGGCAATTGGAGTTAAGTGACTTGCCCAAGGTCACATGGCTAGTAAGTGTTAAGTGTCTGAGGCCACATTTGAACTCAGGTCCTCCTGACTTCAGGGCCAGAACTCTATTCACTGTGCCACCTAGCCACCCCACTAGCTGTTATTATTTTAAATGATATTTTATTTTTCCCAATTACATGTAAAAACGATTTTTAACATTCATTTTTCAAAATTTTGAGTTGGGGGGGGTGGAGCCAAGATGGGGGAGTAAAATTTTGAGTTCCAAATCCTCTCTTTCTCTCCCTTCCCTCCTCTGTAAATGGGTAAAGGATGGTAAGGGATAGTAAACAATTTTCTTTCTTCTGGTATTTTTCTTTCTTTTCAAAAATTTTAATTTTTTAAAATTTTTCCACTTAATAGTATTTTTTTCCAATTACATGTTAAGATAGTTTTCAACATTCATTTTTATAAGATTTTGAGTTCCAAATTTTTCTCTCTCCCTTCTCCCCTCCCCAAGACAGCAAGCAATTTGATATAGGTTATACATGTACTATCATTTTAAATGTATTTCCACATTAGTCATGTTATGAAAGAAGAATCAGAACAAAAGGGAAAACTCATAAGAAAGAAAAAACCTGAAAATAGTAATGTTTAAATCTGCATTCAGACTCCATAGTTTTTTTTCTGGATGTGGATAGCATTTTCCATCATCAGTCTTTTGGAATTGTCTTGGATTGCATTGCTGAGAGTTATGAGGTGCAGGCTCTAGGAACTCCCTTTAGCTCTCCTTGCATCTTCCCACATAAGGCATTTGCCTGAGGCCATAGTCCTTTCATTGTGGCTCTGCCCAAGTCTTCATCTAGCCCTCTTGTCCAGCAATTTTCCACCCTTGATCCTTGTGTTCCACCCTTGGCCTAGCCCGCCATTGTCTGTCAGCTCCAGGTAGCCTCCAGCAACTTCCCACCCTTAAACACTCATTACTGGAGTCTGACCTCCTTGACTCCTCCTGAAGACCCTCCCCAAACTACCACCCCTAGATTCCCACAACATTTCTGTATATAAGATCCCATCTTCCCTCCATGTGGTGTGAGAGAACCATAGAATGACTTAACACAGACTTGCTCTGTGAGGGCACCATAGAATGACCTAGCACAGACTTACTCTATGTCAGACTTGCTCTGGTCCCCTTGCCCAATGCAAGCATCACAGATACCTAGGTTCCTTAAGAGTCTACCCAATATGGTGAACTTTTAATGAACTTTCAATAAACTTTACTTTTCTTTGGCTGAGAGAAGACTTGACTTGAATTCATTCAGCAGGACCCAGCGTGTTAGTATTTTGGGGTCTTGAGCACCCTAACCCTAACCACATCAAGAGGAGCTAGGTCTATCAAAGTTGGTCATCACACAATGTTGCTGTTACTACATACAATGTTCTCCTGGTTCTGTTCCCTTTACTCAGCATCAGTTCATGTAAGTCTTTCCAGGTTTTTCTGATATCTGCCTGTTCAGCATTTCTTATAGCACAATAGTATTCCATTACATTCATATACCACAACTTGTTCAACCATTCCCCCATTGATGGACATCCCCTCAGTTTCCAATTTGCCACTTGTAATGGTAATAGGGATTTGAAGATCTTCCATGCCCTTTGTATTGGCAAGCAAACAGGTACTTAGCACCTTGTTTCAGTTCATGATTGTATCAAGTATTAAGATCCAGAACTTGTGAATTCCACAGTGGGAGGAACTTGCTGATATAACAGGAAGGGGCAGAACAGGGAGGAGCTAATAACATACATAAGAAAAAGCCCAAGCTAGACAGCCAGAATTGCTAAGAGAGAGAACAGAATTGCTAAGAGAGAGAGAGAGAACTGCTAGGATCCTGAGAACTTCTGAGAGCTGCTGGGAACAAGAAATGCTGGGAGCCAGAACAGCTAGGAGCAAGCAGTATGGAGGCTGAGGAGCTACCATGAGTGGAGAGAGGAGGATCCTTGCTTGAGGGAGTGAGAGAGGAGGATCCTTGCTCGAGGGAGGCTGTTTTGTTTTGAAGGCTTGGGAATGTGGGTGTTCACTGCATTGACTATGTGTACCAACTTTGTGGTTACTATAATGACTTTGACTTTCTGGTTTTGGGACTTGGTTTTCTGGTATTTGAATAAATGCCTTGGTTCTGTCCTCCATGTGAAGAGCCTTTTACATTTTGTGATTCACAACTACACCAGCATATTCATAGTTGCTGTGGGTGCTGTGAATATTGCGTTGCTGATGTACCACTACAAAAAGAACTGCTATAAATATTTTTGTACATGTGGGTCCTTTTCCCTTTTTTTATGATCTCTTTAGGATACAGACCTAGTAATGATATTGCTGGATCAAAGGGTGTGCAGTTTGATTGCCCTTTGAGCATAGTTCCAAATTGCTTTCCAGAATACTTGGATCAGTTCACAACTCTACCAACAATGCATTAATGTTCCAATGTTCCCCATCTTCTCCAACATTTATCATTTTCCTTTTCTGTCATATTAGCCAATCTTATAGATGTGAGAAAATACTTCAGAGTTGTTTTAATTTGCATTTCCCTAATCAATAGTGATTTAGAACATTTTTTTCATGTATTTATAGATAGCTTTAGTTTCTTCATATGAAAATTGCCTGTTCATATCCTTTGACCAATTATTAATTGGAGAATGACTTGCATTTTTTTTTTGTCTTTTAGAGGGCAGTTGGGGTTAAGTGACTTGCCCAAAGTCACATGGCTAGTAATGTGTCAAGTGTCTGAGGCCACATTTGAACTCAGGTCCTCTTAACTCCAGGGCCAGTGCTCTACTCACTGTGCCACCTAGCCGCCCCAATTTGCATTCTTATAAAATTGACTCAGTTCTCTATATATTTTAGAAATGAGGCCTTTATCAGAAATACTGTCTATAAAAATTGTTTCTCAGATCTCTGCTTTCTTTCTAGTCTTGGTTACATTGGTTTTGTTTGTGTGAAAACTTTTTAATTCAATGTAATCAAAATTATCTATCTTGCATTTCATTATGTTCTCTACCTTTTATTTGGTTGTAAATAAAGTGGTTTTCCCACAAAGAGGGTTAAAGTTGCCTGAGACGCCAAAATACCAACATGCTGAGTCCTGCCGAAAGAATTCGACTCAAGTAAAGTTTATTGAAAGTTTGCCATATTGGGTAGACTCTTAAGGAGCCTAGGTATCTGCGGTGCTTGCATTGGGCAAGCAGGACAGAGTAAGTCTGTCACAGAATAAGTCTGTGCTAGGCCCTTCTGTGGCACTCTCACACAACACATGGAGGGGAGATGGGGTCTTATATACAGAGGAATCTAGGGGTGGTCTAGAGGAGGAGTTTGGGGAGGGTCTTCAGGAGGAGTCAATGAGGTCAGACTCCAGTAATGAGTTTGGGGAGGGTCTTCAGGAGGAGTCAATGAGGTCAGACTCCAGTAATGAGTTTGGGGAGGGTCTTCAGGAGGAGTCAATGAGGTCAGACTCCAGTAATGAGTTTGGGGAGGGTCTTCAGGAGGAGGTAAGGAGATCAATGCAAGAGTGGATTGGTATTTGGATAGGCTCAAGGGTGGGAAGCAGATGGACCGTGGAGGGCCAGGCTAGTAACAGAGGTTGGGCCCAGCCACAGTGAAATACCCATGGCCTCTGCAAATGCCTCATCAAGTGGGAAGATTCACTCAGACTTCAAGGGGGGTCCCAGAGCCTGCACCTCATCAATAAACTCTTTCCTTCTCCATAGGTCTGACAGGTAAATTATTCCTTGCTTTCCTAGTTTGTTTATGGTATCACCTTTTATGTTTAAACCATGTACCCATTTTGACTTGTTTTTGGTACGTGGTATGAGATGTTAGTCTTTGCCTAGTTTCTGACATACTGTTTTCCGGTTTTCCCAGTATTTTTTGTCAAATAACAGTTTCTTATCCCAGATGCTAGAGTCTTTGGTTCATCAGACAGTAGTTCATTGTAATTGTTGAGTGCCATGCCTTGTGTACCTAACCTGTCCCACTGATCCACCACTCTGTTTCTTGGCGAGCACCAAATAGTTTTGGTGCTTGTTGATTTACAATATAGTTTTAGATCTGGCGTGACCAGGCCACCTTCCTGTGCATTTTTCCATTGATTCCTTTAATATTCTTCACCTTTTTGTTCTTCCAGATGAATTTTTTTATTTTTTCTAGCTCCATAAAATATTTTTTGGTAGTTTGATTGGTATGGCACTGAATAAGCAAATTAATTTGGAACTGACATTTTTATTATATTAGCTCAGCCTACTCATGAGCAATTGATACTTTTTCAATTATTTAGATCTGACTTTATTTGTGTAAAAAGTGTTTTATAATTGTGTTCATATGGTTTCTGGGTTTGTCTTGGCAGGTATACTCCCAAATATTTTATATTGTTTACAGCTATTTAAAGAATTTCTCTTTCTATCTCCTGCTGCTGGGTTTTATTTGTAATACATACAAATGCTGATGTTTTATGTGGGTTTATTTTATATCTTGCTCCTTTGCTGAAGTTGTTAATTATTTGAAGTAGCTTTTTAGTTGATTCCCTAGGAGTCTCTAAGCATACCATCATATCATCTGCAGAGAGTGATAGTTTTGTTTCCTCATGGTCTATTCTAATTCCTTTAATTTCTTTTTCTTTTCTTTTTGCTAAAGCTTGTATTTCCAGCGCAATGTTGTATCATAGTGGTGATACTGGGCATCCTTGCTTCACTCCTGATCTTATTGGGAGGGCTTCTAGCTCATCCCCCTTACAGATAATGCTTGCTGATGATTTTAGATAGATACTTATCATTTTAAGGGAAGCTCCATTTCATCCTATATTCTCTAAATAGCTATTATTATTATTATTATATGCAAAGTATAAAGTTACAGGTCATTTTCTTTTTTATGGAATCACTTACTTTATGTGAACTCCTGAGATGGAAAGGTGGGTAGAAGATGCCTGTGTTCCTACCAGGATATGGGGCTAGAATACCTTTTCACAATGCAATCTCTCCATTACCTCCTGAGCTGAGTATGAATTGCTCCAGATCCCTGGTCCCCTCCCTTTCACAACCTGACCTGTATTTCACATGGCTCCCAGCCTCCTAGAGTATATTTACTAAGTGAGATTAGAAAAATGAAAGATACATTAAAACTTCTGAATAGCTCTGAGACATTCTTAGAAAGGTCTTTAGTCTCCTCTCTCTAGTGGTCGTAGTCTATTCCGTAAAGTTCTGAGTTCTCAGCCAAGGGAACAGAAGAAGCTAGAGATCATTTGCAGAGGGGAATTATCAGGCATTCCTCTCAGTATCAAAGTCACAAAGAGGAGAAATGGAGTAGTCTCATCCTGTAGTAGGTAGGGGTGGAGAGAAGATCTTTTGAACAGGCAAGTGATAGAGTCAGACCTATGCTTTAGGAGTATCATTTACCCAGCTGTGTGGAGGATGAATGAGAGGGGAGAGACTTGAGCCAAGCCGAACATTTAGGAGCCTTAAGGCTATAGTCCTATTGAGAAGTGATAAGAATTTGAATGAGGTCAATTTGCTATGTGAGTGGAGAGACACAAGTATGAGAGCTACGGAGCGAGAATCTTTAAGACTTGACAACCACCATTGGTTGTCAAAGCTTTGGAAGGATTAACAAGGGAGGGTCCCCAGGAAACCAAACACGTAGAAGATTAATGGAGTTTTGTCTTATTGTACAAATATTGGTCCCCCAGAGGAAAAAGTGTTGGTTTTTTTAGGGGGGGGGTAATTCTTTCCACCTAACTGAAATTCAATGGGATCTAGAGCTAGAGGGGGCCTTAGAGAGACAGTAAAAGCACAGTGCCACAAACTTTTCTCTTGAAAGCATACTGGATTTATAGAGTCAGAGAAATGGGTTCAAATCCTTGTCAATTGGTTAAGCCACTTAAGTTTTCTGGGTTTCAATCACCTCACCTATCAATCGAGAGGATTGGACTAGATCTTAAAACTTTCCCCACTCTCAATGGATTTTTTTTTTTTTTGGCAGTATTGGTTGGCTTTGTGTGACCCTTAAGGGCATGCACAGTGCAAAGTGTGCATGCTTTGTGTTCAGAACCAAGGCTGAAGTGAAATTGCATGCAACTTGGGCAAGTGCTGCCAGAAACGCCTCATATTCATTACTCATTTGATTTTTAGTTAATTGTTGGTTGTTGCTCATTCAGAAACCTTTTGCTATTACCAAATTTTTCCGGACCCCATACAGGGTTACAACTCACAGTTAAAGAGGCACTAGACTAGATGGTATCTAAGGTCTCTTCCAGCTCTAAATCTATAATCTTATTTTTATAGATAAGCAAACAAAGGCCTTCAGACACCTGTCAGGTGAAATGATTTGTCCCAGGTCATACAGGAAAGTTAGTAGGTGAAACAAAGGCTGTCCTGCAGCCAATATGCATCTAGTACCTGCAACGTTTATATACGAGTTGGGGATCCCTTTACCAATTTTTAGGGAAACCTAGACACAAGCTCTACCTTGAGTAAATTAAGAAATTTTCCTCGGTCAATTTCAAGTGGATACTCAAAAAAAAATGGGTAGTTTGAAGAAGAGTTGTTTTAGATTTATGTGTGGCAGGGTGGAGGTAGAGATAATGAGTTCCTTTTGGGATATGTTGAGTTTGAGATGCTGTTGGAAAACCAAATGGTTATGTCCAAAAGCGGTTGCTGATGTGGGACTGGAACTCAGAAGGTTAGATCTTAGGAATCACCTGCACAAAGAATGTAAGTGAACTCCTGGGAGGTGATAGATGAGATTGCCAAGAGAATGAAGAGAGAGAAGAGGGTTCATGACAGAGCCTTGAGGGACAACCACAGTTAGTGGTGAGAGATGGATGATACTCTATCAAAGGAGACTGAAGACTGGTCAGATGTAGAATTGGGAGAAGGCAGAGTTAAGAAAATCCAGGGGAAAAAGAAAATGGGGCAGGGAAGGTGAAGAGAGTCAACAGTGTCAAATATCCCTCAATGTGTCTTCCCACCATCAGACCCACATACAGGAGTGTCATAACCCATACGGATTGTAAGGGGGAGTAAGGGCAGAGCTGTGTCCGTCTTCAGACTTGAGGACTCTCTGTGGGATAGAGCTTGATCTCTCTCATGCTTAAGAACTCCTTGAAGACAAGACTGAGTGTACTCCACTCAGACTTGAGGCTCCCCTCTATATGGGCCAGTGTCTCCAGTTCAGATAAAAGACTTCCTAAGGAGAAGGTTATATCTACTCTCAAATTGGAGCTCTCTGGTGTCAGAAATGGATCTTCCTTTCATATCAGAGGGGCACCCAAAGAGCAGGCCCATGTTTTCCCCTCTGACTGAAGGCTCCTTGAGGGCAGGTCTGTGTTTTCCCCTCAGACTGAAGGCTCCCTGAGGGCAAGACTTTAATCACCTCTTCACATCGACTCCTAGAAGGTAGAGCTGATTTTTTTTCTCCCACACTGAGGCTCCCTGAGGGCAGGCCAGTGTTTCTCCCACAGACTGAAGGCCCCTTGAGGGCAGGCTTGTTTTCCCTCAGACTAAAGGCTCCCTGAGGGCAGGCCAGTGTTTCTCCCACAGACTGAAGGCCCCCTCAGGGCAGGCCTGTTTTCCCCTCAGACTGAAGTTTCCCTGAGGGGAAGACTTTAATCACCTCTTCACATCAAAGACTCCTAGAAGGTAGAGCTAATTTTTTTCTCCCACACTGGAGGCTCCCTGAGGGCAGGCCAGTGTTTCTCCCTCAGAATGGAAGCTCCCTGAGGGCAGAACTGTAGTTTCCCCTCAAATTGGAGGCTCCCTGAGGGCAGGAATATGTCTCCTCTAAATCTGGATGACCAGGGCTAGAGCAAAAATGGGACCAGGAACCGCCACGTGGGGGCGTGGGGGAGACCCTAGGGGGCGGGGACCCTGGGGGGAGGGGAGGGGCCGGGGGTCCCCAGTCCGGGAGGGGGGCTCTGGGTGGGGGGGGCGGAAGCGGAAGTGGAGCTGCACTTCCGGCCCTCAGCGGGGCGGCCATGTTGGAGCGGCGGAGGCGGCGCAGAGGCTGGTCCCGGGTCCCCGCGGCGACGGCCGGTAGGTGTTGGGCCCGCGGGGCCAAGCCGGCCCGGGCCGTCCAGAGGGGGCGCTGGGCCCGGGGCCTGGCCTTGGCGGCGGCGGCTCAATCTGCCGGGCCGGGCCGCAGGCAGCGCCAAGGGGGCGGGGCTGGGGGGGCGCCTCGGAGCCCCTCCCCCACTCCAGCCCTCCCCCTCCGGCCCTCCCCTGCCCTCCCCTCCCTTCCCCGCCCCGTGCCACCCCCTGCGCCCACCGCCCTCCCCCTCATGAGTCCCTCCACAGTCATATCTCCCCACCTATAACTCCCCCATTCTTACATCCTTTTTGGCCCCTCCACCCCCAGACGACCCCCAGGTTTCCTGCCCCTCCCACCCTCTTCTTTATTCACCTTATCTCTGCCTTCTCACGCCTACCTGCCAGGCGCCCTGGGAGCGAGATCTTGCTGCTCCCATAGCTCCAGGCACTGGCACTCCCAGCCCAGGCACACTTCTCCATTTTTCACTCTTCCTCTGCCCTCTGATCGCCCCGGGCTCCCCGGTCCCCATCCTCCTCCTCATCTCGGTACTCCTTACCCCGCCCTGAATCCCCTCTCTGTCTCCACCCCCTTCACCATCAGCGTCCCCTTCCTAGCTCCATCCCCATCTTTTCTTGGACCCTGCCATCCTCCAGCCTGCCTGCTCCTCATAAAGTTCAGACAGCCCAGCTTCCCATCATGCTCCATGCGCCTCTGTCTTGGAGCTCTCTCTGTCCTCAGGTTTCTTCTCTCAGCACTCCATCATATATCCATCAAGGTCACACCCCCGCAAAAACAAAACAAAACAAAACAGAATAACCACCTGGGCCAGCCATCTTCCTCATTTACTTCTCATATGGGCTTTCTGAATCAGCCCTCAGCTTCTCACCTGTGGAGCCTCCCAAACCCATGGACCTGCAGAGCTTCCACTGTCTCTCTTGAGTTCCTCCTCCCAGTGGGTCCCTCTCCAGTCTCCCCAACCTTCTCTCAGTTCTGCCTCTGTATGACCTTGGGCCAGTAAGTAACTTCCCCTTTCTGAACTTCAGTTTTCCCATCTGTGCATTGTAGGGGTTTGAAGGTCCTATCTAGCTCTAAATCTGGGTTTCTTAATCTCCCTTCTGGTTTGTACCTTCACTGGTTCTAATCTGTTTTAGGCCCCTAACTCTGTCCTCTCACATGTTCACACCTCAGGCCCACTCCCTTCTCTTCTTGAGGCTGTGGGGAAATACAGATCTAGTTGGAATGCCTGAGGTACCTTGCAGTGCCTGGTTCCTTTGTGAGCCCCTGAAGCCTGTGATGACCTAGGCTTCTGGAAAGCCAGGGTTCTCTCCAAACCAGCCACAGTGGGAAGATGCTGGTGTAGGAGAGTCTGGATGAATGACCCTCAGCTCAAAGGTCAGGCAGACAAAACACCCCAAGCAAGCCCAAGACTCCCTCCATGCCCCTCTTCCCTCCATGTCCCCAGCCCCAGGACCCTGAACCTTCCCTTTTTTCCACTTCCAAATTCAGATCCAATAAAGGGCTAAGGTCCTGTGAAGGAAAAAAAGATTGTTTGTGGTTTAATGGGGGTGGGGTGTCACTCTCACTGGCTCAGCCTGATGCTGCCAGAGCCTAAAGGAATGTTTCTAAACAAAGAGGTGACAATTGCTGCTTCTGGGAATAAGATAATCTACCAGGAGTTTTCAAATTGCTACCTGAGCCCATTAGGACTATGAGAAGTGTGTGTGTATGCTAGAGAGACAGCTCCTGGTGTTGGTGTGCATAGGGAATACTACTTAGTTAGGGCTCTGCTTGGGATCCCACAGCACTAAGCTGCTACTGATCTTTTAATGAGTTAGCTGCAGCTGGGGAGGTTGCTCCTGTCCCTGGGTCCATAGGCCCCTGGGAGCAGTGGTATTGCACAAATACTTCCCCTTCCTTCCGTTTCTACTGGAAGCTGTGTCTGTGTTGAGTGCTGAAGAAGTCAGTCGCTCCAACCAGTGCCCCGTCAGCAGGCTGCAGTTGGGTAGGTGGGGATCCCTTTTGTCTCCAGGAACGCTGGTGCTTATCTGGATGGATGATTGGTGGTAATGAAAGCCACCTGAGGTCTGAGGAGTTGCAGAAGTCTGGAAACGTTTCCTATTTGCTAATGAAAAAGAAAGCCTCAGTCTGACTCCACTATCCCAACAACTGGGCCCAAGGAGGCTCCTCTACGAAGGATTTTGGGCCAAGCCCAGGCCCAGGGCATCTTGCCAGGCTTTGGAAGGCCTGCCCTTTGATTGTCTCTCTGGCTCAGAATTTGCCCTGGAAGAGGATGGGGAGGTTTGGTTTGAGAAGACAGTTTCCTGCTTACATGCCTCTCTCTGGGAAGGAACCTGTGAATCATGGGGTGAATTGTTCTCTTGGCTTCAGGCTTTCTTGGGAGGAATGGGGTGGCAGTTTCCCTGGGTGCCATCAGAGGAGAGGGGTGAAAAGGCAAAATCTAGCCTTAGATTGGGGGGACCAGGCTGAAGTGCCAGGGAACTTACTCCTCAGTTTCTTCCAGGTTTGAAAGAGGTTTTTATCTTTCCAGTCACCCTTTAAGTAATTTTGGGGTCTTTAAAGATAAGAAAGCCTTGACTTCACACTCCCTTTGGCCAGGCTCTGGAAAACCTTAGTACTGGGACCTAGAGACGTATTTAACAGCCAAGCAAGAGTCAGAAGCCTGCATTTGGATCCCAGCTCTTCTTGGCTTGGTACTCGCATGATCTTGTACAAGTTACTTGGCCTCCCTGGGCCTCAGTTTCTTCATTTGTAAAATAAGGAGGTTGACCTAGATCTCTCATGCTCCTTCCAAATCTAAATTTATTGTTCTTTGAACATTTCCAGGTAATATTCTTTCTCAGAAAACATCCAGCATAACCCTTTCATTTTATTAGGGGGAAAAAAAATCCTGCAGGGTCAAATGACTTCTCTGAAATCACTCTGGTTTTAAGTAACAGAACTGGAATTTCCAATATTCTTTGCAGCTTTAAATCCTATAATTCCCTAGGTTATTTCCTCCCTGTAGGTCTCAGTTTACTTCCTGAAAAAAAGGAAAGGGTTGAAATAGACGATTCCTAAGGTTCCTTCCAGCTCTAATCCACTGACCCCATGAGATCACTCTTTCCCTGGGGGTAGGAGGAGAAGGAGACAAAAGAGTCTGCTAAAGGGATAGCCTACCTTTGGGCCACTTTCCCCTTTTTGTCATGTGGGGATGTTGGTCTTTATGCTACATACCTCACAGGGATGTTATGAGGATAAATTTGAGTCATGGAAGTAGCTATGCTTTAGTGGAAAGAGCCTCTAACCAGAAATAAGGAAACAGATTTAAATCTTGACTGTGACCATGGGCAAGTGATTTTTCTCTGAGCCTCAATTTCCTCATCATTAAAATGGGGATAATACACAAACTACTTACTTCCCAGGGTTGTTGAAAGGAAAGACTTTAAAGCAGCATGTAAATAAGTTGTAATTACAGATTTGAGGCCCACTGGGGGGAAACGACCTGACTAATATCACACAAGTAGTAAGCACATAGCCTGACCAAATTTCCTTATGGAATCCAACAGTAGCCAGCCTTCTGGAAAAGCCAGCATCCCTCCTGTCAGAGGCAGGATTCCTGCTCAGGTCTTTTGACTAGATAGCCACTTTGGGGAATGTGACCTACCTCAATGTTCCTAGTTTTGTTTCCCCCTCTCTCCCCTCCCCCCCACACCTATTCACAGGTCCCCTCTCCTGTCTTACAAAAGGCAGGTAGGCCCATTCCCATTCCCTAAACTCTTGACTCCTCTTACATTCTTCCCTCCAGGTACCTCCAGGCATGGATTTTCTTGGGTGGACCGATGGTAAGCAGCTTCTTCCTCAAGCTGTAACCTCTTCCCAAGTCCCAGCCCACCTATGGCCATTCATCTTTCTGTTACACACCTCCTCTCACTCTCAGGGCTTAAGAGTAGATTTTCACTCTTCTTCCTTATGCCCCATGTCCATTTAGCAAATGTTTATTAAACGTCCACTACGTGCCCAGCACCGTGCTAGGGGTACAAAGACGAAAACAAACTATCCCTGCCTTCCAAGAGCTTATATTCCAGTGGGAGTAAATAACCAGAATGCATATGAGTGCTATGAAGCATAAACAAAGTAAGTACAGTTTTCAGGGGAGGACCTGGCTCTGGGACTGGGGTCAGGAAAGGTCATAACTATAATGTGGCACTTCAGCTGCATACCAGCTGTACAGAGGTACAGGGATGGGCTTGGTAGCTAGGCTAGTTTGGCAGGAACAAAGAGTAGTCGAAAGAGTAATATATAATCTTCATCAGAGGCTGGACCAAAGGAAGAGAAGATGGGGCATGTTATCTGGGGAGTTTACGATAGAAAATGCAGCTCAGATTAGCTCTATTTTATCAATAGATTGTGTGTCAGAAGAAAGAAAAGGAAGGAGGTATGGCATGAGAGGTTTAAGTTTGGAACATTGTCTACTGGGGCTGTGCAGTAGAGAATCAACAGAGTCAGAGGATTTCCTGACTGCTTTGAGGGCCGAGTGAGATTAAATAGCTTGGATTTGCAGTGGATCCAGGCAGCATGGTTCAGCAGCACCTGAATAGGAACAGAGATCTCCATTCAATCTCCCTGACATCTCTGTTTCGTGCATGTAGCACAACCCTCATCAATGCTCATCATCCCTCACTTGTCCCGTTTGTAACCTTCTTAGCAGTCTTCTTGCTTCTAATGGTTTTCCTCTCCAGTTCCATCTTTTCCTAAAGATTCCCAAATAACCTTCCTATGAGACAGGTGTGACCTTATCATTCCCCTTCTCAAAAACCTTCAGGGGTTCCCTAGTGCATGTAGGACAAAAAAGGAATTTACCCTGACATTAAAAGCCCTCCATAATTCTGTTACCACTGTCCTTTGCCATACTATCTCAGTACTGTTTCCCATTACACACTTCAGGCAAAATCCAGCCATCCTGGAGGACTAACTGTTCTCTAATCTTGGCCTGTCATGCTTCAGGCTTGAATTGTACTCCCTACTCTTCTTCACCTGTTAATTCTTCTCTTTCCTCAAGGACTAACTCAGGTGTCAGTCTTCTCTGATCCTTTGTAGTTAAAAGTGTTCCCTCCTTCAAATTTTCCCTGAGTACATGGTCTGGCTCTCTTTTGTCCCTGTTGTTCTCTACCTTGTGTTATCCAGGGGTAGGGACCCTGTGTCCTTGAGGCCACATGTAATCTTCTAGGTCCGTGGGTGTAGCTTTTTGACTGAGTCCAAACTTTACAGAACAAATCCTTTTATTAAGGGGATTTGTTCTGTGAAGTTTGGATTCAGTCAGAGGCTGCACTTGAAGACCTCGAGGGCCACATGTGGCCTCGAGGCTGCAGGTTCCTCACCCCTGAATACTTTAATTAAAGTCAAAAGACATGACTATATGCAAGACACTATACTGGGATCTGAGGATTCATGAAAAAGAAAGTCCCTCCTCTCAAGGATCTTATAATTTAAGATGAATACACCATGTATACAGATAAATAAGCAGAAAGTCATATAAAGTCACATCTAGAGAGACAGAGCACTAACAATTCTGGTGACTCAGACCTCAGGCAGAGAGAGCTGTGCTTTGAAGGAAGCTGGGGATTTTGGGAGTCAGATACAAGGAGAGAGTCTGATATTGGGGATCACATGTTCATAGGTATGAAGAAGAGAGATGGAATGTCGTATATATAGGCAACAGCTACTAGACTAACTTAGAGTAGAAAGTTCACGAAGGGAATACCATGAAATAAGACCAGAAAGAGTAGGAAGCATCTAGATTTTTGAGACCTTTAAATGCTAGGCCGAGGAGTTTATATTTTGTCCTAGAGGCAATAGGGGACCGCTTGATGAAGGTCTTTTGAGTTGGGAATGATATGGTCAGATATGCACTTTAGGAATCTCAATCTGGCCACTCTGTGAAGGATAATTTGGAAAAGGGAAAGACTAGAATGAGGGAGAGCCATTAGGAAGTTAGTGGGATGGCCTAGGGTAGAAATGACCTGTGCCTGAATTAGTGTGGGAACTGTGTGGGTAGAGAGGAGACTGATGTGACAGATTCTGAAGGCATAGAGGCAACAACTCTGGGCAACTGATTGGATGCCTAGTGTGAGAGGGAAACAAGAGTCAAGTGACTATTAAGGCTGGTGGTCCCCTTAATAAAAGTGGGGAAATTTTGAGGCAGGATGTAGGGGGAAATTAGGAGTTCAGTTGTAGAAATGGTACATTGGAGATAACGGCAGGAAGAAACAAAAGAGGGTCACCGAGGCATTTTTTTTTAAATGCAGAGAATAGAAAGAAGGTCAAAAAGAAGCAGAAACAAGTATGGCGTCTTTGAATATACTAAATATGTATAGTAAAAAAGAGAAACAAAACTCTACATATTTGAGATGTTCAGGTGTCATGTGTAGTGGTCTTTTGTTATTCTGCTGTTATGTGGAAATGCACATTTTATTTGGTCTTTAATTTCAGAGTAAACATAACAGTTTAAATCTACTTTGTGCTATGGGAACTGTAGTTCAGGAGAGAGATTAGGGCTAGATATCCAGATTTGGGAGTTATTTGCATAGATATGAAAGTTGAAGCCATGGTGTTGATGTGATCACTAAGAGAGAGTGTTGAGAAAGAAGAGAAGAGGTTTCAGGACAGAAGCAGGAGTAATGCTCAGAGTGCCCTGTGCAAGATGATCCAGCCAGGGGGACCAAGAGCAGCTGTCAGGCAGTGAGGACAAAAACCAAGACAGCAGCATTAAGGAAGCTTAGGGAGGAGGGTGGTGGTGATCAACAGGGTCAGAACTGGCCAAGGATGGCAAGTAGAATAAAGACTATGTAATTGGGTCTGGGAGAGAATATCATAGGATCATACATTTAGAATTAGAAGGGATCTTAAAGGCTACTGAGCCCCCTCATTTCACTGATGAGGGAACTGAACCACAGCGACATTAATCACACAACTAGTAAGCTTCTGAGATGGGATTTGAGCTAGGGATGTTGTAGACTTTGGAGAGTATATACATTCTAAATCAAGCAATTAAAAACATTTGTCAAGTGTCTGGCACTGGGAATAGTGAGAGAAGCAGTCTCTGCCCTCAGAAAGTAAGCATTCTACTGGGAATACAAGAAGTTCATGGATGCATGTATAGAAGATAGATATTAACTAAATACATAGTGATTTGGGGATGGGAAAGGGGCTCAGGAAAAACCTCTTGAAGGAGGTGACAGTTGAGCTGAACAGGAGAGGAGGGGAAGCCTTTTGGGCCTGTAGGCTTGGAATTACCTTTCACTGCCCTCCACTCTCCCCTCACCCCCACCCCCCCAGAATGTAAGCTCCTAAAGGGCAGGGCCTGTGTCAGTTTTCATCTTTCCCTAGGACTGGGAATAACATAATAGACACTAAATAAATGTTTAAGGTGAATTATCTTATGAAGACATCCTTTCTGAAGGCTGCACTGAGGCTGTGATTGTTGTCCTTAATTGGGCTTCCTCTTTTTCTTTGAGGTGTCAAGCACTGGTTTGTGGGCCCTGGACAGCTCTTCACAGCCTAATGCCATGAATGTGGAGGTGGATAATGTGGAGGAGAAAGCTGTCCATTCATGGTCCAGAATCTCCTCTGCAGGACAGAAAGCCTTGGAGGAAGCACTCCTGGTCTTCAACCCCATGTCCAAGGACCTCAGTGACACAGAAGCCCAACTTGTGGCCTTTCTCCAAGGTCTCCGGGAGGAGGGCTACCAGCCCACTATACTTCGAAGCAAGGATGTGTATGGCTATAGCTCCTGCACAGCTGATCCCCCCAGCCAAACCAAACACCATGTTGGCTCTGTTGCTCAGGCCAAACCACTGCCCTCGGACGTTCCCAAAGCTACTTCCAGGAGCCTTTTGGCTGTCCCAGGGACCATCCTGGGGAGGTCTTCTAAGGTTTCTAGTTCCCCAATAATCAAAACCAGCTCCACCAACCTTTTGTTGAACTCGCTGAAACAGTCAGGCTCAGGCAGTGGCAAGAACTCATCAGTGGGCTTCCCTACCCACATGTACCCTGGGGTATACCCAGCTATGCGGCTCTCTGTTGTTCTAGAAGCCTTGGTCCCTTTAAAGGCTACAACATCCTGTTTAAACTCCAAGTATAAGCCTCTAGGGATCTCAAATTCAGACCTTAAGCTGCTGAAGGGCTCAGGGAGATCCCGGCAATCAGCTCCCAACAAAACCACTAACAAAGGGCACCGGTGTTTGATCCGGAAAACACCAGACCGAGCTGCCCTCTCAAAGGGTGGACGACGGGGCCCCAGTGGTGGTGTCCTTCGGGAGAGCAATGCCTGCAAGGCCTCGGGTGTCCTAAATGGTAGGCGTCGAAAGAAGGGGACCCAGGTGAAGACTTCCAAGAGTGGGGCCAGGACTGCCTGTAGGAGTGGCAGAGGTGGCCATCCAGAAGCCACAGGGCCAAAGAGGAAAAGGTCAGAGGAGGCGAAAGAGACCCCAGCCAAGAAGAAGAGCAAGTTGGGGCCTGGACTAAGCAAAGCTAGGCTAGTGCCAAGCTCACCGAACCTCCTGAAGTTCCGGGTCATCAAAGTGAATAAGCGATTCTCTGATGAGGAGGTGCGGCAGAGAGCACAGAAGATCCTGAGAGTCAATTTGTCTCCAGTGATTCGGATCCAGCCACTGCCCCACTCTGTCTCCTGATTGACATAAGGTCCAGTCCAGGGCCCATTTCCCTCTGACCCAGCCAGTCCACACACCACTGCCCCCTCCCCCCCAACTCATCCACCCTCCCCTGTGGGAAGGGGGAGTGAGAAACTTTGATTCTCCTGCTGGTGGCTGGAGCAGCATGGGTGTTGGGTGACAGTGTGTTAGCTGATACCTGCAGACTCTGGGCAGCTTGCTCCATTCCTGTTTCAGGCTCTCTGGCCACCAGGCCTCTGGGACTTGCCTGCCTGGCTCTGAGCCACATTCAGAAATGCAGGGAGATGCCTCCCCCGACCCAAGGGAGAGAGCAGGGTCTTACTACCTGCCCTCAAAGAGCCACTGATGGCTTCACCCGAACAGACCTTCCCCAAACCCTTGGGGGAGGCAGTTTTGTCATGACGTGATGCACTGTGATTTGTTATTTTCCAAGCTCTATGTTTACTGATTTCATTTTGATCAAGTTTTATATCTTTATATGCCCCTGTGCCCCTCCCCCCACCCACAGTGTCTGCCTCCTCCATCAAGAGTCAGAGCTTGGGGTCTCCTCCCTTTTTTCACAATGCATTTACAACTCCTCTTATTTTGGGTCCTCTCCATGCTTCCAGGAAAGTTGCCACTGAAGGAGTAGAGAGTAAATTGGTTTCAGTAACAGGTTAATTGACAGCCCCTGGTACTTTCCTTCTAAACTAGTGCCAGGGGCCAGGTCTGTTGCTTACCTAGTGTCCATTGATCTCAGTGAGGCATCTCCTCAGTGCTTCTGGGGGCGCAGCAGAGGGAGCCAGTGGATAAACTGGCAAGTAATTCAGTGTTGTGGATTTGCTCTGACTTCCCCTGGGTGGTTATGGGAGGCTCTGCCTTCTTGGAGTTTGCTTCTGTGGATAGATTTGGACAGAGGCCAGCTCACTCTCCTGTCCTGAGGTAGCCCGGGCTTGGACCTTGTGAGCAGAAAGGACAGAGGCAGGTACCCGGGCCCTTCTTTCTGCAAGATCATGGGGGTGCCTGCCAGGGGAATGAGGATAGGGTTGTGACCCTAAAGCTGATATCTAGGCCAAGAGAGGAAAAGAGGAATTTTTTTTTTTGGTCTACTTCTTCCCAGGGGGACAGAACCAGACAGTGACTCCTTGTCTCCCGTCCTTGCACACCATGAGTCTGTGGGCAACTATCCAGAGCTTCAAGGCCTTTCCTCAGGGCTGCTGTTTCCCTCCCGGCTGCTACTTTCTCCCCAGGGCCTTATCTCTAAATCCCTGCAGCTAGACCTTGAGGAATTGTGGCTGTCTAGCCCCAGCCTTTCTTCCCCTCTTTCCCTTCATCCTTTCCCAGAATCTGGTCCTCCCTCCCTTCCTTTCTGCCAGTCATACTCTAGGGTCTTGGCTCTGGGAGTGTGTGTGTAGAGGGAGGGGGAGTGGGGAGAGATAGGTTTAGTTTCTCCCCACTTGGAACAAAAGGATGATTGGAAGTAGGAATGGCCTGGCACACCAATGGTCGTTGTGTCTCAGGACCAAGACTTTGAGGCCTTAATCCACCTCAGACCCCATTGTGGGCCTGTGGAACAGAGCTGGAAGCCATGGAGCCAGGTCAAGCCATGCCCCTTCCCAGTCAGGGGAGTACTCTGTTTCCGGGTAGGCCCCTAGTGCCAGTCAGGCAATGGTGGCTTCAAAGAGCGCCTTTGTGGATGGTTGATGTAGGTTTGGGGCCTGTGGAGGAAGTTCTCCATTATCCTTACTTTCATAGAAGTTGAGGAGTATGGGGTAATGACTGAAAGGCTTGGTCACCATTGGAAAGTATTTCCCAACTGGACCCCGGACTCTCAGATGGGGGGCTGAGCTGGCACTCCCCCCCCTTAAATTTGAATCCAAACAGTGTCCCCGTTCCCTTCATCCTGCTCTCAAGTCATCCACCCTACCCTTGCCCTCTGCTGTCTTTGGGTCCCTCAGAGTCCACATAGTGGCAATGGTGGGGGTGGAGCCTAGAAGGCAGGTCACCATTCCTTCCCTGGTTGGTGTCCTTTGTGACTTTGGGAAACTCGAGGACCAGACCCTCATCCCTGCTGCGTGTTCATTGGTTTGTTTGTGACGTCTCCACGGATGCAGATCTGTGATGTTTGGTATGCAGTTGTGGCCTGTGAAGAGTGCAACTGACTTCAGGGGAAGGCCCTCAGGCCTCTGGGGTCTGAGGTCTTGCCGGCATTTAAGTTAAATGGGAATTATTGACCACTTGCAGGCCACTTGTTCTGCTGTCCTCAGTAAATGGTGCTTCATCCTCTGCCTCTGTGTCTGAGTACTTTTTCCCAGGAAACTAGAACTTTGAAGGGGTTGGAGGTGGGGGCAGGGGAGCTGCTGGGAATGAGAAGTGAAAATGCAGAAGTTTATCCTCAAGGACAATGTAAGGCTGGAAGGTTTCAGGAGAAAGATGGGAGTCCTTTATTTCGCTTTCTCCCTAGAGGAATAGCAGGTAATCCCCATGGGCTGGCCCACTTGAGGTAGAAACCCCATAGATTGAGCTGCAGGGTATATTGTGCCCAGGAACTTTTGGGAGTGGACCATAGGGAGAAATTTGAGTTAGTCTTAAGGCAGGAGTACCCCAGCTCTACTTCCTCCATTCTTTTGACCATCCCACCCCCCCCAACTTCATTCTTCACCGAGACAGTAGACCTTTCTGAAGCAGTTTTAAGAATTTTCCCTGGCTCCTATCCCCTTCCCTGGCCCCAGACCTCTCACTGCTCAGCTTCCCTCCCCTCCCCTGGGCCCCGAGCTCTGAATGACATTCCCCTGAGGTGCCTAGAGACGCTGCTTTTCTGGGCTGGCTGGGGAGGGGGTTCATTTGAATTAGAATTTGCTCCTTTCAACCCAAAGGGCTGGGGCGGGGTGATGGGGAGTGGCAGTCTGGGAGAAGCCTCCAGCACCTGCCCTGGCCAACACTGGTGTCTCTGCAGCCCTAACCGCTACACATACGCACACATAACCCTCCAGGATCTAACAGTGCTGGGCTCCAAGATGTGAGTATGTTGAGGGGGTGTGGGAGGAGGCTAGCACAGGGAGGAGAGAGGTTTTTCCTTTTGCCCCCATCTCAATTCCAGGGATGAGTGGGATGAAGTCATCTTCCCCCCCACCCTCACCCCCAGCACTCTGCTTGTCTGGACTCCAGAGGTGTGGAGTCTGAACTGAAGAGGGAACAGCTTGGATTGGGGTGGGGGTGGGGGGTATCTGGTGCAGGGGCAAGTCTTGTTCCCCACACTCTCATACTTTCTGTTTAACTCACTCTTCCATAATAGGTTCCAAGATGTGAGTTGAAGGTGAGGGTGGGGGGGGAGGTTGGGCTGGAAGGGAAACTGCCTGGTGGTGGTATAGTCATTTTCCACCACCCATCTCTTAGGCACGTCTCCTCTCACTAACCCTTCCCCACCCAGGCCCAGCAGGGGAGTAGGTAGCTTGAGCCATCTATACTGGATAACCACTGCTCCCCATTGCTCAGCCACAAGCCAAGTGGGCCACTGCTTCATCCTGTTGCTGCTGCTGCTAAGTAAAGGGGGTGGCCAGGGAGGAAGGAGGCAGGAAGTGGGGGACTTTTTGTCCTTTTAGTGGGAGGCTGAGGGTTCTCTGGTAGGGGGTGGTCATTGAGAAGAAGGGTTGGAAGTTTCTCTTCAGGATCCCACCTCTCTTCTGGTCCTCAGTACAGATACCCTATGCCTATGCCCATGAAGTACCTGACCTTCTGCCCCAACCTGGCTGCTCTGGAGGGAGCTGTTACCCCCCCACTGGTAATCTAGTTGTGGGCAGGAGCCAGAGTCTCCATGCCTCATCTACCTGTGGTTTGAGGGGGCCTGAGCCCTACTGCATTGTCAGCCACTTGCAGGTGCGTATTGGGCTAGGGCATTCTGCTTTAGCAGCCTTTGAGAATGAGGCATGACTCCCAGAGGGAGGAGGGTCAGTCTCCTAAGGGACCTTTGAGGATAGTGGGCTCAAAAGCTTCTGCAGGAGATCCTGGGGAGTTTTCTCTTGGGAGTAGAAGTGAGCTTAGGGACTTTTTTGAGGGGAGGCTGTTTGGAGACCCTGACCCCTGCGTTCCTCCACCTAGGACTCTGAGAAATGCTTCTTCTGTGATTCAAGGGGCCAGGGAGGCCATAGGATCAAGAATGTGATTTCCCTGAGTGGACCTGATGGGCAAAGAACATGGTGGCAGGCTGAGAGTGGTGAGGGGGGAGAGGTAGTGGGGAAGGGGAAGGGGAGTCAGGGAGAAAAGACTTGTGAGCCAATGGGGTAGAGTCACTGGATGGGCATCAGGGTTGCTTTGACCAGTTCCTTATTGGTTCAAGGTGTGGAGAATGTCAGTATCCAGCTGAACTTGGAGGGAGAATTCTACTTCACCCACCTTATCATGACCTTCAAGGTACTGAACACATACCTCTCCTTCAGTTTTAGATGCCACTGTATTTTTCCTCATATGATCCTTGACCCCTAGGTGGGGCAGTGGATAGCATGATGGGTCTGTAGTCAGAAACACTGGAGCTCAAATGCTGCTTCAGATGCTTACCGGCTCTGTGCCCCTGGGCAGATCCCTTAGCCTCTGTCTGCCTGTTTATCTATCAAGTGGGGAGCACAATAGCATCTGCCTCTCTGGGTTGTTGTGAAGATCAGATAAGATAATTGTAAAGCAGATAACTGGCACATTGTAAGAGCTGTGTGACTGTTGGCTGTTATTACTAACACAAGTGACCCTATTCCAAGTGACCCAACCATGGTGATGCTTGGCCTTATGCTTCCAAGTCCAGTTACTTCCTAACCTCTGACCCCCTGGTGACCTCTGACCATACTAATACCTCATTCATTGATCCTGTGTACCCTGACACAACTTTCCCTAGACGTTTCGGCCGGCTGGTCTACTCATTGAGCGTTCAGCAGATGGGGGTCATTCCTGGCGAGTTTACCGATACTTTGCTCACAACTGCTCTGGCCTTTTCCCTGGGGTTCCCCTTACACCTGGCCGAAAAGTCAGTGACCTTGTCTGTGATCAACGTTACTCAAACATTGAACCATCAAGCCAGGGTGAGGTCAGTCCTTTAGTAGAGAAGAAGGCTGAGGGATGGGGGTGGGGGCCGTGATCAGAGTTTCAGGTCCTATTTCCTGCCCCCATCTCAGGTAATTTTCAAAGTTCTGGACCCAGCCATCCCTGTGGAGGATCCCTATAGTCCAGAGATCCAAGGTAAGTGACCTTTCAGATGCCCAGACCCATTGACCTCAGAAACTTCTTACCCTGAGACTTCCCCCAACCCCCCTCCAATATACTGGGACATTCTCCACAGAAGCTTAGACCCAGAGTAGGCAAACCCCATGGTTCTGTGTGACCCCCCTGAGAAGAACACGCAGCAAGACAAGGTCTTCTAGTCAGAAAGAGGTTTCCTTGACAACCAAATCATTCCCTGGCTGCTCTACCTCAGTCAATGCTTCTCTCCAGGCATTAGCATTTTACAATGTTTTTGACATAGTATATATTTTTCTTTTTTCTTCCCTAAAGCAAAGGCGTTTGATGAAATGGTAGAGCAAAGAGAGCATATTTCTTAAAGGGGACTCATCTTTTCCTTCCCCTAGATTAAAAAAAAATTGTTTCTAAGAAAACTGTTATATTTTATAAATAAAGTTACATGGTGGCTTCTTCATAGGAAGATTAGCCATGTAGATTCATTGATTTTTAGAACTGGAAAAGACCTTAGACACCCATCTACTCCAGACCTCATAAAGGAAGAAACAGAAATACAGAGGGGATGGGAATTAACCCAAAGTTAATCAGGGGCAGAGATAGGGATCCAATCCAGGTCTAATATCTTTACCAATATATCAGAACCCCTTAGGGAACGATAGCTTACAACAGGGCTGGGTTATTTGTTCAGTTGTTTTTCAGTCATGTCCGACTCTTCATGATCCCATTTGGGGTTTTCTTGGCAGAGAAACTGGAGCGGTTTGCCATCTCCTCCAGTTCATTTTACAGATGAGGAAACTGAGGCACAGTGAAGTGACCTGCCCAGGGTTACACAGCTAGTGAGCATCTGAGGCCAGATTTGAATTTAGGAAGATGAGTCTTTGTGACCTCAGGCTTGACACTGTTCCTTGTGCCACCTCGGCTGTCCTGGTCTGTTTAGCAGAGATTAAGCTGCGCCTGGAACAGGCACAAATCCATGTGATTTGGTGAGGCCTACACAGAAGGAGCCAGGGGATGAAGCATTATGGGCAGGGAGAACAAAGGACGGGAGGCTAGACTGTGCCTGATGTGTTCCAGTGAGGAGCTGGGCTTTGTTGGAGCACAGGCTAGGAGAAGCCCTGGTCTCTAGTCACATGACCTGCACTAAATACTGGCACGGCCCATCCTTAGGCCTGTGGCCAAAGGCAAGTGATTTGCCTATCTGGACCTCTGTGTTCTCATCCTGCACTCCCAGCTGAATATACTGTCCTGATCAACGCAACTTAAGGGCCTTAGAGAGTTGCCCAGAGCCATGAGGGGTTAAGTGACCTGCCCAGGCTTATACAACCAGGGTGTATGAACCAGGATATCAGAGACAGGACTGGAACTCTGCTCTCTTGGCTTTGATGCCGGTGCTCTGTCCACTCCACTGTGCTGTCTTTCCAGCTGTAAAACAGGAATGCTAATATTCCCACAGTGTTAGAATGGTCTATGACCCTTATGGCACTCTGAGTCAGGGAGGTTGTCTTTAGGTTATGAATAGTCTCAAATGTCCTGTAGACACTGGGGAATCATTGAAGGGTTCTGAGCAAGCAAATAGCCTAGGCACCTCCCTGAATTATTTTGGCACATGTGTGAAGAATAGGTTGGAGAGGAAGATGGACAGGGGAGACTGAAAGGGGTTTGTCCAGGCTGATGTCCCCATCCCATCCACCATCACTTCCCCACTCTTCCCAGAGCTGCTTCGAGTTACCAACCTGAGGGTAAATTTCTCCAAACTCCACACATTGGGAGATGGGCCCCTGGGGGGCTGGGGCCACCACCGTGGGCCTCACTACTACTATGCCTTGTATGAGCTTGTGGTCCGAGGAAGTTGTCTTTGCCATGGACATGCCTCTGAATGTGCGCCTGCTCCTGGTGCCCCACCTAGTGTGGATGGCATGGTGAGTGGAAGTATCTGAGGGCAGAGGGGTCTGGAGGTATCTCTTTGGGATGTGGGGAGCAGGAGGGTGTTGCTTCCTGAGGACTAAGTCTCTGGAGTCTCTCTAGGGGTTGGACGCCCAGGGTCTTTGTGGGATTCAGAATCCTTTCAGCCTCTCTTGAGGCAGTGTGCCCAAAACCTTACCACCACAACCATTTGTAGGTCCATGGGCTTTGTGTGTGTCAGCATTGGACAGCTGGACCCCACTGTGAGCGCTGCCAGGACCTGCACCATGACCAGCCCTGGCGCCCAGCCGAGCCTGGAAATCCTCATGCCTGCCAGGGTGTGTGTTTCTTGTTGCCTTCCATAATCTGTGTGCCCCTGCTATCCCCTGGGTATCTCTGACACACCAGTCTCCTTCTCTTTCCCCTAGAGTGTGAATGCCACCAGCATGCCAGGAGTTGCCACTTTGACATGGCTGTTTTTGTGGCCTCGGGCAATGTGAGTGGAGGTGTGTGTGATTCATGTCAGCACCACACAGCTGGGAGGCACTGTGAGATCTGCCGACCCTTCTACCACCGGGACCCCCGTGAAGACCCCCGTTCCCCATATACCTGTAAACGTAAGTCCTTTGATGATGAGCCCTGGCCCCTACCATGAACCTGACCCATGAACTAAACCTGGTATTTGCCCCCCAATCCCAATCCAAATCTCTGATTTCACTCATAATTTAGACCCTGGTGTTTGACCCCTTGTCCCAACTCTGTTTCTGTGTCCCCAGCTTGTGACTGTGACCCTTCAGGCACCCTGGATGGGGGTCTCTGTGACACACATACAGATGAGGTCCAGGGACTCCTCTCTGGACAGTGTCGCTGCAAGGCCCATGTGTGGGGCCCACGTTGTGATACCTGTCGTCCTGGTTACTATGGTCTGAGCCCAGCATTACCTGAAGGTTGTTTGTGTGAGTGATCCCAGAGACTCCATGACCTTGGATCCCAAGCCCTTCAACTCAGAATACCTGGTCACTAGAGCCTGAACCTCATGTAGCCCAAAGCTTGTCTTGTGACTCCTTGACCTGAGAGTTCCAGAGTGTGATCCAAAATTTAGGAGGCCCCAACCTCATGAGTCTGCATTTCTTGAACCCCTTGGACACAACTCAGGACCCCATGACCCCAAGAACTACCAATAAAAGACACTCAGTCTCTATAGCCTGAGTCCAGTTGGATCCAAGGAATTCTGTGTGAATGTCCCCCAAATCCAGGGTTTCTTGACTTTTGGCCCAGGACCCCATAATCCCCTGATTCCTAGAGCCCCCAAACTTGCAGTCACTATGACTAGCTGGATACCGTTTAAAGGCTGTCTGTGTAAATGACCCCATGTCCCTGGGAACCCCAATTCAGGACTCTGTGACTCTTAGCCCAGAACACTCTGATTTAAACCCCGTTCTCTGAGCCTGAGGATCAACTTCTGTCACCATTCCCTCCTCAGTTTCTCTACAGTCATCCTTTCCATCCCCTTTTGATACATCTTTGCTTCCCTAGCCTGCAGGTGTGATCCAAGGGGCACAGTTCCAGGTGACACCCCCTGTGACTTCATCAGTGGTGACTGCTATTGCAAACGTTTTGTCACTGGCCAGAGCTGCGACCAGTGCCTGGTGAGTTCTTATCTTGGCCTTCCAGCCTCACCCTGTATACTGAAACCTAGTCTCCTCCGAGCCCTGTTCCTTGTCCCCAAGACCCTCAAGCCCTGAGTCTGTGCCCTCACTCAACATCTTTGGCTCTTTTTCCATTTACTTTTGTATTGACTTTACTCCATCAAATTCAGTGCAGATGAAGCTGCTCTGCTTAAGCTTAAGCTGGTCTACCTCCAGATCTCAGCTTTCCCATCTGCAGAAAGGAGAAGGTTGTACCCAGCAGTCCCTGTGGGCCCTCTGACATTCTGTGTTCTGTGTTCAGCACTGATAAGTGATGTTTTCCATTCTTAGATCCCTTCCAGATCTGAAATTCTTTCTTTTAAGGTTCTAAATAAGCTTTTGTTTTCTCCCCAAGACACCTTGTCTGCCAAAGTGGCAGCAGGATACCTTCGTGTGAATTGTTATTATATGGAATAGGAAACACTCTCAGAAAGGGGACTTGCCCAGAGTCCCATGGCTAGTTTGTGGGAGAAATAGGATTATAAGCTGGATCTTTTGCTTCCAAGTCTTGCGCTTTTTCTGCTAAGCTACACTGCTTCTAGATTAGTTTATCTACCCAATTATTATTTTAAAAAAACTTTCAGTGTAGTTCTTTTTATTGGAAAATTGAATTTAAATATCACCATACACTAAGTTGAAAGATGATACATAGAGTGCACATATTTCAAGGAAATGGAGTCTAAGGTACCATTCCATACCATCATTGCTAATCAGCTCTCACTGAGATTAACTTGGGCCTGATTAGGAGATGCTAAGACTCAGAAAGGATTGAGAGATCACTGCGTTGGATTCCCCTCATTTTAGAGATGAGGAAACTGAAGCTCTGAAACATTTCATAACTGGGCCAGGGCTGCATGAGGAGAGCCAGGATTTGAACCCACATCCTCTACCTCCAAAAGGATGCCAGTGCTGCATGCTGTTCTTTTAAAACTCCCTCTGAACTAACTTTGGAGTCTTACTCCGTGGCTCACACACCTGATTGAGAAAGGATCTGGAACTTTGATTCTCCGTGGGTAAACCAGTGGGTTGTTTAAGGCTCCTCCCATTGAGGGGGCCAATTGACATTGGCTGGTCCTAGGAGATTACTCCTGGGCCTTCAGGAGTCAGCAGCCCCTGTGATTCTCTCTGTCTCAGTTGTAGACAGAGACTAACTAATCAGAGGGCTGATTAAAGGACCTAACTTATCTCTCTAGAAGGCCTCTGTGCTTCTGCTGATGCCTTAGAGTCCTCTCTCTTCAACCTGGCACAACCAGTGCCCAGAGGAGATTCTACCTGATCATTATCTGTCATTCTCCCAAAGAACTGGTAGCACTCTTCCCAGCACAGCTTTGTGGCTATCACTTGAGATGGTGTTTAAAATTTGCCCACACTAGTTCCTCTTTAAGTGCCCTTCAGTGCCACTGTTTTTTTTTTTGTTTTTTTTTAATTAAAACTTTTATTTATTTTAGTTTACATCATTCATTTCCACAAAATTTTGAGTTACAAATTTTCTCCCCATCTTTCCCCTACCCACTGCCCCAAAACAGCCATCCCATTGTATCACCCTTCCCTCAATCTATTCTCTCCTATGTCCTCCCCCCAAGTGCCATTGTTTTTTACAGCGTCTTCCACAGGGACTGGATTTCTGGAGAAACTTGTAAGTGGGCCGGTGCCCCCCGTGGGGACAGGGGAGAAAGGTAGGAAGGAGTATCTCAGCAGTGGCATGCAGGTGGTAGCAGGAATGGTGATCTCTTGATTGCCAGAGGGTGAAAATGTGCTCCCTGCCACGTCAGCAGTATGGGAAAATCTATGGTTGCTTACCCAAGTTGCATCTCTGAATGGAGACAGACTTTTTCAGTCAACAAGTTTAGACAAAAGTCACAAAATTTTTCTAAAATTTAATTAAAATACTAAAATTTTTCTATCTCAGCCACTCCATGGTACTCTAACTGTAATCCTCTTCACCTACTTCAGATTGCAGACCTTGCCCTGTGGCTACCAGAGAGGAGGCAGCTTGGTGTAAGATCCTGGGGTTTAGAGACAGGAGAGCTAGATCTGACTTCAGCTGTCTGTCCTCATGCAAATCGTCTAACTTTCCTGAGCCCATTGGCCTTGTCTGTAAAATGGGGATAATCATAGCCATATCATCCACCTGGAAGGAATGTTGTGAAGGAAACTCTTAGTACGCGTTTAACTCCTTCAGGAATATGAATCAGGTAATTTATGACTTTTCTCCTCCTTCTTCTCTCCTTGCAGCCAGAATTCTGGGGACTGAGCAATGACTTCACTGGTTGCCGGCCTTGCGACTGTGATTTTGGTGGAGCCTACAGCAATAGGTGGGGGTTTGGTCAGTAGGGTTTGGTTAAGAGCCTGCTAGGGGAAGGGGGGATTCCAGATAGTGCCAGGGCCAGAAATGGAGGAGTAACCTTATCCCCCTATGCTGCCTGTGTCACCAGGTGCTCATCAGGGGAGGGGCTTTGTCCTTGCCGCCCACACCTACAAGGCCGAGACTGCCTTGAGCTCCAGTCTGGTTACTTCTGTGCATCCCTGGACCAGGCTGTAGCTGAGGTGGAGCTTGGGCAGAGGCTCAAGCCCTCTGACCCCCGGCTGCCTGTGAGTATATGAACTCCAAATGTTGGTGCTCAGAGAAGGGAGAGATGGCAGAAGAACAGTCGGGGTGGGGGGGCTCTCTGGAGGAGGAACTTGAATAGAATAAGTTGCCTTGGAAGACAGTGAGCTTCTCACCACAGAAAGTCTTCAAATGGAGGCTGAATGACCACTTGTCAGGATGGACACATTGTACCAGATGCCCTTGGGAGGCCCCAGTAGCTTAGAGATTTTGTGAGTCTCTGAGCTGAAGGCAAGGGGGAAAAGAGGTGGGGTTGGTATCTTGAAGATGGAGCTGACTCTGGCAATGGGTTCCCAACTAGAAGGAGACATGGACTTTTAGCCCTGTTGTCCTTCAGGGAGCCCTGCTACCTGATGCCCCCCCCAACTGCCTGCCAACAACAGGACCTATGCTGAAGAGACTTAGACCTCGGCTCCGGCGCCAGCGTGGCACTCCCTGCCCTCCCCACGTTACTCGCCGAGGACGCCATAGCCACCCACCATCCAAGGTGAGGGGTCAGTGAGAAAGCCCTGTGGGTGAAAGGAGGTTGGGAGGATGGGGGGTGTTGGGGACACTTTCTAGGGTGATAGGAAAAGAAGAGGCCTGGGCTTTGCCCTCAGAGAGCTCCCAGTCTGTAGGGAGACAAAGAAGAAGCAGAGCCAGATATTCCCCTTGAGACCTTACAGTATGATTTCTGTCTCATTCCTAGGCTGCTGGGGAGCCCTGGCCTTGGAGCAAGGGCCCCCATACCTCCTCTTGGACAGGCCCTGGGTTTGCCAGGGTAGAAGACAAGGCTGGCCTCATGTTCCAGGCCCCTCCAGTACCACGAGCCATGGAATATGACATCATGCTTCGTTATGAAGCTCAGGTTAGGTCTCTCGACTATGAGCTTATGGAGGAGCTAGGGAAGTGGGGAGGGAAGCTCTTTCATCCTTGACCCTTTGATACTTCCAGGCCCCTGAGGACTGGGAGGCCCTTGTCAGTGTCCGTGCCTACTCCCTGCCCAGCAGCGCCCGTTGTGCCAACGTGTTGCCCTCAGAGCAGCTCTATCAGGTGGCCCTACCCTCCAGGCACAGGTATGAGGTTAGTCAAGAGGGACCTAGAAAATTAGGTGGGGTACAAATGTGGAAGAAACCAGGAGGGTGGGTGAACACAGGCACCCATCCTGCATTAATACCGCCTTTCCCTTTAGAGCCGTGGTTCTCTCTAGACCCTTCTGCTTTGAACCTGGAACCAGATACATGGTGACCTTGAGACTACAGCGAGGGACAGGTGCACGGAGCCTCCCTGGGGGAACCATCCTGATAGACTCAGTGAGACTTTTGGGGTCCCTGCCTCCTAACATGTTAGGGTCTCTGGCACATCTCTTCACCCCGCAAAGTTTCCCTGAGCCTCACTGTTCCCAGCATTGGGCTCAGCACAGTCCGGGAGCTTGAGAAAGAGGAAGCCTGGGCCCTTACCTCAGGGAGCTCCTTGTTTTGAGAAGGTCTCCCCTGGAAGGGTGACAGATGGCAGATGAATGAAGGAGCTTGTATAGCTCAGACTCCCAGGAGGGAAAACTGAGGCCCAGTGAGGTGAATTTACTTGGCCAAAGTGACACGGGTGTTTAGGGGTGGAGCTGGGTTTTCATCCAGGTCCTCTGGCTCTTTGTTATTGTTGTTTGTCGTTCAGTCGTTTGGGTGCCCGTGGGGTTTTTGTTGCAAAGATGCTGGAGTGGTTTGCCATTGTCTTCTTCAGAGGATTAAAGCAAACAGAGGTTAAGTGACTTTCCCAAGGTCACACAGCTAGTGGGTGTCTGAGGCTGGATTTGAACTCAGGTCTTACTGACTCCAGGCCCAGTCCTCTACCCACTGAACCATCCAGCTGTCATACACTTTGTATTGTCCTATGCTGCCTCTCATTTGGGCCTTAAAGGACAGTTAGGATTTGGAGAGAAGAGAGTAGCATTCTGGGCAGGGGATTCAGAACAGAGGCAGAAATAAGCTTAGAATGTGGCAAAAGAGAGAGAGTATGAGAGCTTTGGGTCCCAGGCTGGAGGGTTTGGACTGAACCATTCTTGACCGTGTCTGACATGGTCAGACATATGACACAGGATATTTATCTTGATGGCTGTGTAAAGGATGAACCTGAGGATGGAGAAGCAAGAGGTGGGAAACCTGCTTAGGAGGCTACTGCTGTTGTCCAGAGAGACAGTGAGGGCCTAGACTGGGGGAAGGTTTCCCTGTATGTTGAGGCAGTGTTCAGGCCTGGGGTGATTGGGAAAAGGCAGACATTTCTCTGTGTGCCTTATGCTGCAGAGGCAGGTATCTGCTGTAGCTGCCAGGCATTCTCCAGGCCTGTTGAAGGAACATGAAACATACTCTTATCTGAGGAGTGGATAGGAGACACCAGACCCTGGATGTGGGGAAAGGGGGTGAATGCATCTAGAACAAGCTTGCTTTGAGCCTGATTGGACCAAAATGGAGAATTGCAGGGAGGAGTCAGTCTTGTGGGCCTGATGGAGTCTTGGGAAGCCCCTGTTTTGTTGTAGATGTGGAATAGGGAAAACGAGTCTGTGGATAGGAGACAGAAAGGGCGAATGAGGGGAGAGTGAGTCAGAGGAGAGAACTCAGTATGAGTTAGGACTGAACTTTTTAGTTGGGCCTTCCTGACAGAAAGCTGGGCTGGGTTCTAAATCCTATATACAGCCTTTTATCCCTACGGAGCAGTGACAGTACTGGGGAACCAGGATGAGATTGAGTTGTCATTTTCTGTCCTGGAATGACATGTTTCTGAGGTCCCCTATAGTCTATGCAAAGGAAGAGAGAGAGTCCTTGAGCCACAGGGGAGATGGGCAGCCAATGAAAAGTACCTTAAGGACAAGACTTAATAAAAACTGATTGGGTGTAGGGGTGATGGAGAATGAGTCAGCAGTGATTCTAAGGTTTTGAGGCTAGATCATGGAGAGAAAGATGGGGCCCTCAACTGAAATAGGGAGGTTGGGAGGAGGATCAGGTTTGGGGTGGAAGATAATCAGTTCACTTTTGAACAAATAAGGTCAAGGATACATCCAGGTGGAGGTTCAGTTTAATTCTTAGCTTACCGAGCACCTGCTTCATACAAGGCTTTCCACTTGGCACTCAGGATACAAAGAGTAAGAAGAGAGACTATTTCTTGCTTCAAGGAAAATGTAGTGTACTGGAGAGATTCAGCATATACTCAAATAAATATAATGCCAAGGAGAATGTAAAACAGACAAAAACAGGATCCAGACAAAATACTCTAACAAAACTGGGTGAGGGAGAGATCCCTTTAAATTGAGGACATTAAGGCATCAAGAGAAGAAAGAGCCAGAATGAGGAGGGCAGCTATTCTAGGAATGTGTGCATTCATGGAGACAAGAAGGGAGGATTAAATTGAGGAAGAGTGATTGGTACAATTTGGCCAGAATATAGAGTCCAGGTCTGGAGAGAGATGTGGGAGTCATCTGCATAGAAGGAAGACTAGAAACCATGGGAGTGAGGAGTCAAGAAAGGAAATGGGAATGGTTTTTTTTTTTTGCTTTACAATTTTTTTTACTAAATAGTAGGATATAATTTACCTTATGGATTTAATATGATGATAAACACATAAATATTCAAAACTTAGTAGTCATCATAATATAGTTACTTAACCTATCAAACCCAAATACATGTTGGGGCAAATGTTTACAATACCTTGCTGTTGTTGTTAAGTCATACCAGTTGTATCTGACTCTCCATGACCAATTTTGAAGTTGTTTTTTGCTCCTCAGTCTCTTTTGCTGGATCTTCATCCTTTACTTATTAAATGTTTCCAAAATTCCATCCTTGACTCTTTTCTCTCTATGCTATCTATCTCTGTTCATCCTGTGGGTTCAGTTATCTCTAACTTGTAGATTTATATTTCCAGTCCCATCCTCTCTTCTGAGCTCCAATCCCACATCTCCAGCTGTCTTTTGGATCTTTTAAACTATATTTCCTGTAGACAGGCACTTCAAACTTCACATGTTCAAAAGAGGACTCATTCTCTTTCCCTCAAAAGTCTTCCCTTCTTCTAAACCTCTCTATTATTTTTCTTGCAGTCACCAGTCTTTCAGGTTCACACCCTCAGTGTCATTGTCTATTTGTCTCATCTCACATGTTCAGTTGGCCTAGTTACACCATTCTAGCATTCCTCATATTGATTGATCCCTTTCTCTTCACTCACATAGCCACCATGCTAGTTCAACCTGTATCACCATTGCTGCAGTAGCCTTTGGATTGGTTTGCCTGCCTGAAGTCCAAGTGACGTCAACCTCCATTCCATCTTCTACCTAGCTGCCAAAGGGATTTTCCTAAAGCCAGGGTCTATGTCACCCCCATGCTTAATAAATTCTGTTGCTTCCCTATTATTTCCGGAGTCAGATATAAAGTTTTGGCATTGAAGGATCTTTTTACAGCTTGGCCCTTTCCCATCGTACGCTTTACCTCCCCTTCGTGTACTTTGTGGTCCAGCTACGTGACATTCTGACTCGTCTCTTGCCTTTGCCCCATCTTTCCTCATGCTGTGGATATTTCCCCTTTTCACTTTTACCTCAGAATGTACCTGGTTTCTTTAAAGGTTCAGCACAGAAACCACTTTCTGCAGGAAGCCTTCTCCAGTCACTCATGCTTTCCCATCTGTGTCTGTGTCTTTCCTCTATCTGTGTGTTTACATGTTGTCTCTCGTGTTAGGATGTAAGCTTCTTGAAATCAGGAACAGCTGTTGTGTTTTTGAAGGTAGAGATGAAGTTTCCAGTAGGCAGAGAGGTAGAGGGAGTGTGTACCAGGCATTGGCAGAAGTCTCTGTCACAGTGCACTTGTGATTTCTTTTCCGTGATTATCTTCTCATGCTTCTTGTGTTGGAGTGTCAAACTTTCTTTTCAGTTCTGGTTTTTTCAGCAGGAATGTTTGAAAGTCCTCCACCTCATTGAATGACCATATTTTCCCCTGGAATATGATGCTCAATTTTGCTGGGTAGGTGATTCTTGGTTTTAATCCAAGCTCCCTTGATCTCCGGAATATCATATTCCAGGCCC
>CM053583.1:351402086-351503048 GCA_028627135.1 Pseudochirops cupreus | reverse complement strand
TTTTCCTGCAACGTTCTTATTTCTCTTCCCAATTTTTCTTCCACTTCCCTTATTTGGTTTTCAAAATCCTTCTTCAGCTCATCTCTAGCTTTAAGGCATTCTTCATGTTTATTGGAGGCCCCTGGTGGGGGTGCTCTGGCTGCGCTCTCCTTCTCCCTCTCTCTCCCATGATCTTTCTTTTCCCCAAAGAAGGAATCTAGGGTTTGGGGGCTGTTCTTACTTTGCTTTTTATGCTTATTCTTACTCATGGTTGTTCAGTCCGTGATTTTTTTTTTAAATCTCTGTGGGGCTCTGCTTCCAGAAGGGAAAGCTCTGTCCCAAATTGCTGGGGTCCTCCCGGCTGCCGTAGCTCTCAGGAAAGTGCTGGGACCTCTCCTACTTACTTCCGGCTGACTGGATAGCGAGGACTCCAGGACCGAGGCCCAAGACGGCAATCCGGATCCAGGCCTCTCAACGGGAGAGCACTGGCCTGAGAACAATCGCTTAGTCCCCCTGCTGTCTGCAGGCCACGGGTGGGAAGCTGCAACGTGGAGGCGGGTGCAAAACCTCTGCCTTTCGCTTTTCCGCTCTGGAGGCCTTCCGGCTGGACTGCTCCTCCCTCCCAACTTCTCAAGTCCCACTGACCTCATTCTGAATGCTGCTCACAGCTGCCGCTAATCTGCTCACCGCTCCTGTCCTCTGGCCGCCCTGGGGCTCAGCAGCGGCTTCAGGCCAGGCTGGTTTTGGTTCGCAGTGCTGATATGGTTCCTCATAGCCGAGCTGACTTTAGTGGAAAGTATATTTGTGTGCATTTTGGAGTTCTAGGATTGGTTTAGAGTCCTATTCCATGGGTATTTTGGGGTGGCTATGTGAGAGCTGCGATATGTTGCTGCTGCTATGCCGCCATCTTGTCTCTGCCCCCCAGGAAATGGGAATGTTGAGGGTTAGTATACTTTCCAAGGTCCCTTGGGATTCTCAGATTTCCTGTGACCCACCTGAGGTCTCCCAGTCTCTTTCTCATTTTTCAGAGAGGTTCCCGGTCCTGAATCTGGAATACTAGAATCTGGTTCTGGTCAGTTGCCCAGTTCCTGTGAATAGATACCATTTCCCACAGACTAGCCTGTCCTTAATGATGCCCCTTTCTCCATAGCTGGTACTTCTGCCTCGAGTCGAGGAGCTTCCAGGCCTAAGAAGGGGTGATCCTGGGGCATTGGGGCGCCTAAGAGAACTCAGTCATGCTCAGTGTCTTGAAGCTGCAAGAACACTCCCCCTGGGGCCCCCATCAGAATCCTGTGCCCGCTTGATCTGCAGCATCTCTGCTCTACTCTATGGTGGTGGCCTGGGTGAGCGACTCTGAGTGGCTGAGACTAGGGAATGTTGGGTAAAGGAGTGATCAGGACTAGGGTGGCTCATGGGGCTGGAGAAATAACAGTGAAGTCAATAAAGGAAATAAGAAAGAGGGACTAAGGAATTACATTGTGGTTTATTTTTAATGAAGCACTTTACACGTGCTATTTCATTTGGTCCTAGTTTTAGCCTTATTTTTAGATGAGTGAACTGTGGCAGAGAGGGAGGTTAAGTGACCTGCCCAGGGTTAAACAGCTAGGATTTGAAGTTAGAACTTTCTGATTCTGACTCCAGCCCTCTGCCCACCAAGCCACCTCCTTGTCTTGGAATGGCCCAGGACTTGGCTGGGGACTGCCTAGAAGGACCAGGGTAAAAGGACCACTGGGGTGGAATGAGGATCTGACTTTGAAAGTGGACATGTATGTAGGGGGATAGGGTAAGATAAATCGGAGGGTTGGGAGGCACGACCAAAGAATGACTGTGGACATGGGAATGGAAAGGTGGTGGGGTAATGAACGAAAGTATCTTTTATCAGGGCTTAGTCCTAAAGGTGTTTGGGAGTCAGGCACCTAGGGCTCAGTTCAGCCTACCTCATCCAAACATTGCTCCCCCACCTCTAGCCTGTGAGTGTGACCCACAAGGCTCTCTGAGCTCTGAGTGTGCCCGTGTGGGTGGCCAGTGCCCATGTCGACCCCATGTCATTGGCCGGCGCTGTGACCGGTGTGAGACCCAGACATATGGCTTTGGCCCAGCAGGCTGCAGTGGTGAGGACTGAGACAGACACTGGGCTGAGCACTGGGTGGGCATGGAGATGGGGTTGGGGAAGACTTCTCCCCCACTCCCACACAACCTGACCCCTTGCTGCTTCCCCTAGAGTGTCATTGCTCCCCCGAGGGGTCCACCAGTTTGGCCTGTGATCCTTTAAGCGGACAGTGCCCGTGCCAGACAGGCATCATGGGACGAAGGTGTGACCAGTGCCTGCCTGGCCAATGGGGCTTCCCTCGGTGCCAGCCCTGTGAGTGTAATGGGCATGCAGATCAGTGCCACCCACACACAGGTGTGTGCCAGGCCTGTGGAGATGCCACCACTGGGCGTCACTGTGAAAGGTGAGTGAAGCCTACTCTTTTAAGTCCTACCTAAGAAAGGAGATACGGCTCCTATCCTTAGGAAACCTTCAGAGCTTTCTGGGCAATGTTGGGGTGGTGGAGGTAGGTGGCACCCAGCCTGGTTATTAGCACCACACTATTCCCACAGGTGCCAGGATGGTTATTATGGAGACCCCGTCCTGGGCTCAGGACAGCAGTGCCGGCCTTGTCCTTGCCCTGGATTCCCAGGCTCTGGTAATTACCATGGGACCTCATGTCAGGCAGATGGTGGGAGTGAACGAATTCTGTGTCTCTGTGCTCCTGGTTATGCAGGTAAGTGGTAATAGTGGGCATTAAGGCTAGAGAACCAGGGTCTAATCTTCTAAGCCCCTCCCTTTCCCATAATACTAACTCCTGTTTTTATGGCAACATTAAGATTTACAAAGCACTTTCCCCACAGCAGTCTGTAAGAGAAGTAGTGCAGGTATAATTGTCTCCATTTTATTGATGGGGAAATTGAGGATTAGAGAAAAAAGGACTTGCCCCAGGCGTCTAAGGCCTGAACACTTTCACGAGGACAAAACTGAGGGAGCATAGGGAACGAGCTGTCTTTTCTTGGGTGATTTGTTTGCACTGTTTTGATGGTAATGTGGATGCTGACAGGTGATGCTGATGGGAATAATAGCAATTCCCTAGATCTTTAACTTGTGCAAAGACCTGTCCTTTTAACCATAATCCTGTACGAGTTAGGGAGCACAAGGGTTCTTCTGTTCTTCCCAGTTTATAAATGAGGAAACTGAAGCTTGGAATAGGAAGTGATTGAAGATTTCCGATTGAGATTGAGAGCTCTGGAAGGAGACCTGAGAGGTCAGCCAGTCCAGGCCCCTTCTTTTACAGATGAGTAAACTGAGGCCCAGAAAAAGAGAAGGGGCTTGATCACACAGTAATAGCTTAATCTGTACAGCACTTCAGGGCTTTCTAAATATTCATTGAGTCTTTCTAAGTTTTATTGACGAATTTCGATCTCACGTCCTCGTCTTTTCTAGATGTGCCCTCCTCCTCTCTCCTCCTTCCGCAGCGGGCTGTCCCTTGTGACAAAATAAAAAAGGCCTGTTAAGGCAGAATCGCCCACCTCTGGCCCCAGCCGTCCCACAAAAGGAGGCGCGATGTTCTTTTCTGGGACTTTTCGCTGGACAGTGCGTTCAAGTTTGGCCTCATTTTTCTTTTCATTTCTGCTGTTTTAGTCACGATTCTTATTGCTTTCCTGGTAATGCTGACCTTTCTAAGCAACAGCTTCATATAAGTCTTTCCGGATTTTTTAATTCCCCATATTTGTTTTTCACGGTGAGAGAATGTTCCGCTATATCCACATACAACCGTTTGACCGTCCCTCTCTTTGTTTCTAGTTCTTTGGTATCACAGAAGCGCTGCTGCGGTTGATATGTTTGTGTTTGGGGGCTTTCCGTCCTTAGAGATCTTTCTCGGGGTGGTAGTTTGCTTTCCAGCGTGGTTAGGACGTCTCACAGTCCACAAACAGTGCCTCGGCACGCCTCTCTTCCCACGGCCCTCCCAGCGCAGATTGTTTCCATCTTTGTCACTTTGCAGGGCAGAAGGAGGGAACCTCAGAGTTTTCATTTTCTTTTTCTTTTATTTTCATTTTTCTTTTTCTTTTTATTAGTTTTTGGAGTCAACTTCCCTATTCACAGACTAATAGGATGAATAAATAGATTGTAATTCTTCCCTTGAGATTTGTTTGCTTGTATTCTTTGGTCAGTTATCTCTTAGGGTCTTTTTAAGACGTACAGAATTCTTTCCTTCTCACTCCCACCCCCCCACCTCAGGATTGCTGTGAGGGAAGGAGTACAAGGACTGGTATCCCATCTTACTGGTCTCAGCATTGGGATGGCTGAGTAACTTGGCCATAGCCACACAGCTGGTGTCAGAGCTCAGCCTTGTGCGCTGGGCCTAGGGATCTGTATAGGACTTAATGAAATGGTTTCTCTCGCCCTCTGCAGGTCCTCGCTGTGACCGCTGCTCTGCTGGCTACTTTGGGCGCCCCTGGCCAGAGGGAATAGTGGGGGGAGCACCATGTAGACCCTGCCAGTGCAACAACAACATCGACCCTAGCGACCCCATGGCCTGTGACCCCCACAGTGGTCACTGCCAGCGCTGTCTGCACCACACCCATGGGCCACACTGTTCACGCTGCCAGCCTGGCTACTATGGCAACGCCCTTCGGCCAAGAGGCTGCCGGCGTGAGTGGGACTGAATGGTGGGAGACTCTTAGAGAGAGAGATGGTGGATCCCCAGCCCCACCCTTGCCTGTCTTGCTTGTACCCTCTGTTCCTGCCCCAGCTCCAGCTTTTATCATCCAAAGCCAAGCTCCTCCTTTGAGCTTTGACATTTCTCACCTCTACTTACCCACTAGGTTGCAGCTGTGACCTACAGGGCACAGTGCCTGACCGATGCCTGCCTGAAAGTGGCATCTGCTTCTGTGATAGGCTCAGTGGGCACTGCCCCTGCCGCCCACATGTCCTCGGGCGGCTCTGTGACCGCTGCGCCCCACAGTTCTGGAACTTGGGAGGGTCTCGGGGCTGTGAGCCCTGTGCTTGTCACACCCAGCACTCGGTGCAGCTAACCTGTCATCTGGTAAGGGAGCATTTCAGGCTTATTAACGTTTGTGCAGATATGCTTGAGTGAATGTTAATATGTGGCTGCCTGGGGGATGACAGTTGGGTGTCTGTGAATATGTTTGAATGCTCACCTGCATGCGTGTAAGTGTGATTGTGTGGGTCCATGCTTGTGTGTCCTGCTGTATGTATATGTATGTTTCTGCATTCAGCCATATGTATGGATGTGTGTGTGTGCATGTGCATGTGCAAGCATGTGTGTGTGTGCGTGTGTGTGTGTGTGTGTGTGTGTGTGTGTGTGTGTGTGGTGGGATGAGCAGGTGTGCCTGGGGACAGGACACACAGAGGGAATCCTGGGCTGACAGGGGTGGAGAAGGAGGTAGGGGAATGGCTTGATAACTCAGGGTCAGATCACCAAGTGCCTCAAATGCTTGAATACGAGGTTTGGACCAATATCCTAGAATTACAGTCAGCAAGACGTTCTGAATGCCTGTCAGGGGCAGTTGTGGGCATTTGTTGGTGCGGTGTAGTGAAAAGAACAAGTGGCCTCCCAGAAGTCAGAAGGCTAGGGGCTTAATCACCCTGTGACCCAGTGTTTAGCTAGCACAGCAGCACACAGTAGGCCCTTCAAAAAGACTTATTGACTTGACCTTAGGCCTTAGTTTCTTCATCTCTAAAACAGATAGTAATGCTTGAACTCTCTGTGTGTTAAATTTTGGGGGGGCCATGGAGTACACTAGTAGAATAGCAACTCTGGTGTTGAGTCTTGGCTCTGGCTCCAGCACTGTGGGACCAGAGACAAGTTGCTTCCAGGTACAGTGAGGTGAGCCCTGTCTCCAGAGTCAGAGGAGCTGGGGCCCAGCCCTGGCTCTTGGGCCAGTTAGCACTTGTATGTAACCAAAGCTACCCCCGCTTTCTGGGCCTAAGTTTCCTCTTATGTCAAATAAAGAGGTTGTAATTTATAGTCTTAGGTCCTTCCTCTCCTCAAGAACTTACACTGCCCTCTGTGGTGAACTGTGCAAAAAAAAAAGTTATCCCCCTTTTTCTAAAAAGTTAGACTTTGAAGACAGTCTAGTGTAATCTCCCTTCATTTTACCATTGAGGAATATTGAGGTGCAGATCAGTGTCCTGACAGGTCAAGGGTCACCCAGCTGGCCTGTGGAAGGGCCAGGGTGCACAGCTGGGTCCCTGACTTCAAACCCAGAACCTCTCACAAAGGGAGGAAGGGCCCACGCATTCATTCATGTGGGCTTCCTTAGGGCAGAGTACAAGTGGGTCCTTGGGCCTGAATCAGACTCACAGTGTCTGGGATATCCATCTTCAAGATTCTAAAAGGCTCTCCTGGGAGAGGACAGATTAACTGGCTTGGTTTGGCATCGGAGGGCAGCCGGTCCAGTAGCAACAGGGGACAAATTCCAGAGAGACATTTATACTTGATGTCAGGAAGAAATTCTTTTTTTTCCCCCTGAATTAATTTATTTATAGTTTTCATCATTCACTTTTATAAGACTTTGACTTACAGATTTTTCCCCTTCCCTCTCCTCCCGCTCCCCAAGACAGCGTGGATAAGCTGTGTATGTACAGTCATATTGAACATGTTTCCATGTTAGTCATGTTATGAAAGAAGAATCAGAACAAAAGGGGAAAACCACAAGAAAGAAAAAGTAAGAAGATAGAATGCTTCCATCTGCATTCAGCCTCCATAGTTCTTTCTCTGTGTGTGGATGGTGTTTTCCATCATGAGTCTTTTGGAAAGTAAAAGTTCTTTACAATTAAAACTATCCCAAAGTGGCATGGGCTGCCTCAGGGGGCAATCTTCAATATGCCATGTGTATTGAGGCCACTAGGTGGCGCCATAGTGCGCAGAGCGCCAGGCCTGGAGTTGGGAGGACCCAAATCCAAGTACAGCCTGGGACACTTCCTAGCTGTGTTACTCACTTCACAAGTCACTTAACCCCTGTTTACCTCAGTTTCCTCATCTGTAAAAGGGGATGGATGATAATAACAGCACCTGCCTCCTGGGGGCTGTCGTAAGGATCACATGAGAGAGTGATTGTAAAGCTGTTAGTGTTGTGCTTTGCACATAGTGATCCCTATATAAATGGATGCATAGATTATGTGTTTTATATAGGCACATAAAATGTATAGCATGTCATAGAAGAACATCTATCAAATCATATATGTGATGTGTTATAATGAGGATTCTTTGAGGGCTGTGGATGGCTGTTAAGGTTCTTCTCGTCTCTAAAATTCTGGGATGCTGTGATCATAGGCTCATAGCGTGTAGGTCAATCAGAGAAGGGCCGTGAGACTCAGAGAGGGGAAGTGATTTACATGGTTTGTATCAGAGCCAGGATTTGAACCAAGCAAAGGCTGGTTTAGAATCAAGGCAGAGATGAAGGAGCCAATAGCAAGGGAAAGACTGAAGGTGCATGAGAGTGACTGAGGGATGATCTATGGGCTGAGGTCCTGGAAGAGATGGGTGGGTGGGGATGAGATCATTTGGGGGGCAGAAGGGTAGACTGGGGAAGGATCAGTGTTGTCCAAGAGAAGGGGCTTACAGAGAGCAATAGAAAGACTGACTGAGAACCTCTGTGTATGTGGACTGTGTCTTCGTCCTTCCAAGAGCCCCTAGTGAAGGAAGTCCCGTCCTGGTCTCATATCCCCACAGGTCACTGGTCAGTGCCTATGCCGGGAAGGATTTGGGGGACGTACCTGCTCTCAGTGCCAAGAAGGGTACTGGGGGGACCCGGAGAAGGAGTGCAGAGGTGAAGAGTAGAGTACCTAGACATGTGGGCTGAGGGGGAGGGGGTGTTGTAGAGGTACCTAGGTGTGGTGGAAAGAGTCTGGGTTTAGCCATCAAAGGACCTGGGTTTGAATCCCATTCCTTTTACTTACTAGTTGTATGACCTTAGACAACTCACTTCCCTTTTGAGTTTTTTTACCTCATCCGTATAACAAAGGGTTTGGACTAGCTGGATCTCTTAAGATGCCTTCTATCCTATGATCCTAAGAAAAACAAAGTGTGTGTGGGAGGGGTTGGGTGGATTTAGGGACCAGGGAAATCAGTTCCCTGTGCTGATTCCATCTCCTTTGTTTTTCCCCAGCCTGTGCCTGTGACCCTCAGGGCTCAGTCTCTCTGCATTGCCATCCTAAGACAGGGGCCTGCTGGTGTCTCGATGGCATCTCAGGCTCTCAGTGCAAGGCCTGTGCCCGGGGTTCCCAGGGCAGTTTCCCTCACTGCCGTCCCTGCCCAACCTGCTTCTCTCAATGGGATAGACAACTGGATGTCCTCCAGCAGCAGCTGGCCACATTGGCTCAGGGGAGGGATGCCCTGAGCGAGGTGGCTACTCATTGGGGAAATGGGGGGCGGCTGATGGCCCTGGAGGCAGCCATGGGGCAGATCCAGGGAGTCCTGGTATCCACCCGGCCCTTGGGGGGGCCCCTGCAGCAGCTCATGCAACAGCGGGATGGACTCAGGCAAGACCAAGGAGCCCCAGGGGCTTGGAAAAGGGGTGGGTGGGTGGGATCTTAGGGTCTGTCAGGAACTGGGGAATCAGGGAGCAGACTTTAGAGGCCATTTCCTGAAGTCAGAGGTCAGCTTCTGACGGGAAGGGTTAGTTGGAGTTGGAGTTGAGGGCGAGTGGACACTGTTCATCCTTGAATGTTTCCACATCTTTATAGGAGGGAGGTGTCAATGCTGGGCCGTTGTCTTCGAGGGGTAGAGCGGAATGTGGGTGTGAGTGGTCCTTGGGCTGGAGCTCAGCACTCCCGCATGGGCCAGCTGATGCAAGAAGTAGAACATCTCAACCACTTGACCACCCAGTTCAAGGTGGTCCCAGGAGGAGCCCAGGGTATGGCCCAAAGGGGTGTTGGTGACACTTCTGGGGGACTGTTGGGAAAGAGGCTGGTCTTTACATGCTGACCTGTTTCTCCCAGATGCTGCTTCCTTAGTCTCCAGGGCTGCTCAGATCTCCCAGGAGGCTGAGTTTGGTGTCAGAGTCACAACTGCCCTGATGGATACAGAGAGTGCTCTGAGCCAATCCCGCAATGTCCGACGCAGAACAGAGGGGCTACTGCAAGAGATGAAGCCTCCCTTCAGGGCAGCCGCCTGGGGGGAGCAGCTCCAGGGACTTGTGAATGCCTCCTGGGCCCTGAGCCCCAGCCTAGCCCAGCTCAAGGTCAGAGCCTTTGGGACAGGAATGATGAGGGTGTTCTAAGTTTGAGGTGGGGGATTGTGACCCTAGGAAAGATCTCTAGTGTAAGGAGATCTCTGGTGGGGCTCAGACATCCCAGACAGGGTTTCTGGTTTGAAGAACCTGTATTTAAGAGTCTCTTCCTTCCCACCTCTAAGAGTTTGGGTGAGTTTTTCTCCTCCTACCTCTCATGGCCTTAGTTTCCTTCTCTATGAAATTACTAAATTAAAGTAGATAGCTTCTCCAACCCCTTCCAGTCTGTTCATTCCGGACTCTGCATTTCTGTGACTGTGGGGTCAGGAGTCTCTGGTATCTCTTGAGTTTCCAGAGACATCACTCTGGGCCCATTGTCTGTGTCAACAGGTCTGTGGGGGGCCATGGGGTGTAGGGAGGGCCTGCGCTCTCTTCCCCTGTGGGCCAGCCTCTTGTTTTGGAGCACTGCCCACTTCTCTGTGGGCACTGGGGACTGCCCGGAACACATCCCGTGCTTTGAGTGCTACAGGTACCGGATTGGGGCAGCTACATCGACGGGTAAGGAGGAACCACACTGGGTGGGGGATAGGAGGGGCCGGCGGGACTGGAATTAGAAACTTGGGGAAGATGGGCACATGGGGTGAGATTCTGCAGGGGGATGAGGGTAGGGCCAAGACAATTAAGAAGGACCAGCTCTACTAATTCACTCCACTCCCCCAGCTACAACGGGTTGGGACCACAGCAGGGGCTGCCCATTCACGGGCTGAGGAGACACTGAGCCGAGCTCGAGCCACATGGCGAGGGCCTGGCACTGCTCCCATCTTGGCCACTATCCAGAGGATCCGGGCCTTCCTTACAAGTAAGGCCAAGGTTGAGGGCAATAAGATAATGATCCTCGTCCCCTCCAGTCAGACACCCGAGCAGGGGGATGCAGAATTCTGGGCTCAGGGTCTCAGCAGATCCTCTCTCTCATGATCAGGGTTTAGGCAGAGTCTAGGTCAAGAGTAAGGTTGACAAGTCACGGTCATATCAAGAGCTACCAGGAAGTTAAGAGTTTGTGCTAGGGTCACAGTCCAAGGGTGGTCGTGGGGGGGGGGGGGTGTCTCTCTTTGTCTCCATGGAGGTATTGACTTCCCTCACCCAGATAAAGCAGAGTTTAGGGTCAGGCCTGCAGGATCTGAACTAAAAAAAAATACTAGTTGGCTTCAGAAGATCTGGATTTGAATCCTGTCTTCAATACTTAGTAGTCATTGACCTCAAATAAGTTGATTTCCTTCTCTTGAGTTTCAGTTTTCTTGTCTGTTAAGTGGGCATTATAACATGCTGCCTACTCTCAGGGTTAGGGCATGGGATTTAGATCTAGAAGGTCCTTAGAGATCTTTATTCTGAGAAAAGTGTTTTGTCAGTCTCAGAGTACTGTAGAAATGGGAACTCTTGCTAACCTTATTTCCCTAGCCAATCTAGAGGAAGTCATAGTGCCCAGGGCACTGGGCCTGGAGTCAGAAAGACCTGAGTTCAAATTGAGCATCAGATACTAACTGTGAGACACTTGGCAAGTGACTTTACCTCTGTTTGCCTCAGTTTCCTCAGCTGTAAAATGGTGATAATAATAGCACCTACCTAAGGGTTATTGTGAGGATCAAATGAAATAAAATTTGTAAAGTGCTTAGCAGACAGCACCTGGCATATAGTGGGTATTTAAAAATACTTGCTCCCTGCTTCTCTCCTTCCTCCTTTCCTCCCCTCCCAATCAAGTTTAAGAATCAGAATCCATGTCTGTAGTATGATATCAGTCCCTTGTCTTCCTACCACTCCAGATGAAGGAGCAGACCCTGAGAGTGTGGAGCTGGTGGCCCAGAGGGTCCTGAAAATCCCTCTGCCCCAGGGGGGCCAGAGAGCAGTGGAACAGCTGCTGGAGGAGATCCAAGATGCCCTCCAGCTCCCAGACAGTATGGACTGGGCTCTGCCTTCAGCCCAGGGCCTCCTTCAGCAAGCACAGTGGGCCAGGTAAGGAGCTGGGGCTTCCTGGATTATAGAATGTGCAGCTGGACAGGAACTGAACCTGAAACTAGGCATGGTTAAAGGACTTGTCCAAGGTCCCACAGTGAGCTAATGGTAGGGCCAACATTCAGTTAATGAGCATTTTAAAAAATGTGTACTGGGTGCCCAGAACCTTGCTAAATAAGTAAGTGTTGGCCATAAGAAGAGAAGCAAGACCATGGTCCCTGCCCTCAGGGAGCTCCCACTCTAACAGGGGAGACAACATGCAGTGTCTGGTCAAGACAGAGAGAGCACGTGGAAGGTAATCTCAGAAGGGTAGGGGCTGGGGGGAGGAAAGGGGGCCCTGGGAAAGCTCTCAAAGGGGTAGAATGGGATCTGAGCTTGGAAGGAAGCCTGTAGGCAGAAGGAAAGAAGGAGAGCCTCCCAGGCATGGGAGACAGCCAGCTAGTAAAAAGGCACCTAGTCGCTGGACTGTAGCCTTCACCCAAGGGAGTGAGAGAAAAGAGCAAGATTGTTCGGGGCTTTACCTGCCAAACAGGAGGTTATATTTGAGTGGGGACTTGAACTTGTGTTTTAGGATTCCAGGTCCAATTCTCATTTGACCAGGGAGGACAAATCTTGCTTTGCTTACCTAGAGCAGAGCACTTGAAGGCATATTTACCTGATCCAGATCCCCCTGAAGCAGAGGAGGATGATGAGGCTTGTCCAAGGTCACCTACAGCATGGCAGAGATGCTCCCATTTATCATGGGATTTGGAATCCAGTGAACCATCCATTATGTGTCATGCGTTATGCATTGCTGACAAGGCCCTCCCTGAGACCATTGAGCACTCAGGGTTGGGTCCAGGGCCAGCTGACCTTCCCTGTGCCCACAGGGAGGATGCAGACAGAACCCAGGACGAGGTTGGGAAGACCCAGGGAGCTCTAGCTGAGGCCCAAAACAACTTAGGGAGAGCTGAGAGAGAGCTTCGGAAAACAAAGCAGGCGCTGAGGGGCCTAGAGGTTCAGACACAGGAGGTGAGATCCCAAGGGCTCCCATTTCTCTCCCACAGGCCCCATATTTCCTAGAACCACCAGATTCCCCCCATATACTCCAAGTATTCAGCACCTGCCAGTGGTGTAGGAAACCTTCCCTAAAGTCCCATATGCCCCTAACACTCCAGAAAACTCTTCCTTTCCTTTATGTATCATGTGCTCCCCAATATTCTTCAAGCCTCCCTCACTGAATTTTTTATATTTCTTTACACTTGTTAATTTTCTCATTGTCTTCTGTGTCCCCCAACACCCTTAAAATCCCTCAGGATTCACTGTACCCCAGCGCAATGCAAGAGACTTCCTACAATATCCCTCAAAATAATCTCAATTTTAAAAATCCCAATATCTCATGGCTTCAGTCATACAAACCTTCCCAGTGTCCTCCCAAATCCTTAAACTTATCCTAATGTCCCTAATAACATTTAAGTGTCCCTTGTGTCCTTCAGCATTCCTGAGACCTTTCCCTGTGACCTCTGGATCCCCTACCACCTCCCTAAAGCCCCTAGTGTCCCCTCCAAAAGAACAGAAGCAAGCCTTTGACGTAGGAGAGAAGGTAAAAAAACAAAGATCTTGTGGGGTAGAGGGGAAATCTGCCCTGTGTCAGGATATTGTAAAGTGGAAAAAATGTCACACAGGAAGGGAAGGGAAGACAGATTCTTGTACAGTTGGAATGAATAACAAATTTGAGACTCTTGAAGAAGAATTGGAAGAGCCTGCTTTGTTGAAGGAAGTAGCTGCTCGTCCATTTGTGGGGCTGTCAGGTGAGAGAGCATCCAGTAAGGGTCAGAGGCAGACAAGAGGGGTGACTGGTGCCTCCTTGCTCAGAGTCAGTTTTATAACAGTCATAGAGAGGTCTGTTATTTTCTTGGCAGCACATGGATTAAGTACATAACTGAAAACCTCCCATGGCTTGTCAAAACATATGACTAATATCTGCTTCTGGTGACTCATATGGGTACAAATAATATTGCCAGAAGGAGTCTATAAAGTATTGCCAAAGATTAAAAAGTGTCAGGCAAGAAACTGGAGACTGAAAGGATCCAGGTGGTATTTTTATCACTGCTACCCTGTGAAGACAAGGGATGCAGGAGAGAACAGCTGTCTGAGAAAATGATGCTTGAGAATGGGATTTTGATTTCTCAGCCATGGCTTAAAATAGGGAAACAATAGACTTCTGGACAGGGATGGAACACACCTAACAAAAGTGGGTAAGATTGTATTTGCCTTGTGTCATACAACTCTAATTAGAAGGACTTTAAACTAAAAATAATGGAAGAAGGGGAAAAAATTGCTGGCATATATTCAGACTAGAAACCATAGAGAGTACCTATATTGTAGGAAAAGAAATAACAGTTTGAGATCCCTGCAGTCCACAGATGACAGAATCCAAGAGAGGAGCCAGTAGTAAATCTCACAGCTTCAGGTGACAGACAGATACATAAAGTATAAGCAACAAGCAAAATTAAACTAACGGTTCTAAGAAGACAGACTTGACCTCCTGGTTGTCATTGAGACTTGACCCGTGACTGAAAAGCAAGCTAGATAAACCTGTAATGTAGCACCATTGTATATTAAGAAGACATTCTCCTGAGGAGCAGTCCGGGAACCAGAGGATTTTGGCATGGGCACGTTCAGGAAATATTCTCACCATCCTGGAACATAAGCAGCATATAGCAAGGGCAGTGATAGTGATGGAGGGGAGAGTCACGTGTCTAGCTTTCAGCAGGAACCTGCCTGGAGCAGAGCAGTCAATCACTTCTTGACTTACCTTAATGATATTTCCATGCTTCAAGAAGTGGAGGAACCAAGAAAGAGAAAAAAATCTCTTCTGGTTCTACTTCTCAATTACAAGGAAGAAACTGGTCCCTGAAGTGGAAATGATGAGACTCTTGGAGCGGCGTGTGGGGATCACTGCCTCGTAGAGTTTGTAACTGAGAAGGAGAAGTTGGGCATCATCTGACATGCTTCCTTGATCTTCAGAAAGCAGATTTCAAAGGGTTTAGAGGAAGGAAAACTAGCATTCCATGAACTAAAACAAAATTCTAGAAGTCAGCCCAGGAGGGATGGGAGACTCTCAAAATGAAATTCTGAAGACACAAAGGGAAACAGTTTGGATTAAGAGGTAAAAGTGTAGTTGTTTGAAGAGAACAAAATTAGATACACAGAGAACACACCACCCAAATTGGGTTTTCAGAAGGTAAGTATAGAAGACAGAAGCAAGAGTAATAGGTATGGTATAATAACAGGATCAATGTAAACACAGCAGAATTCTGTACAAATGGTGTCAGTAGAGCTAAAGCTCAGAGTGAACTGAGGCCTCTGAGGAAAGGTAAAGACTTAATGAGAAAAAGATGGGTTTTTAAAGGCTATGTTGGGAAAAGTGAGATCAAAGAAGAGAAAGAACTTGGGGGAATGTGGGTGGAATGGTGATAACTGACCATCAAGAGAAAGCCAAGTTGTTCGGCTTTTATCTGAGCTGTTTTCTCTGCCAAGCAAAATCTCCTTTGGACTGGAAAGGACAAGAAAGATGTCTGATAGGTAGTGGATAATTAGTGTAAGTAAGGAAATAGCAGCCACAGTATTGATGGAGTCCCTCCTCGGTGCTTCCAGGTGCTGGAGCTACCAGTGCAAAGGAGCTTACATTCCATCATGGCACAGACAACATGTAGACATATGTCTAAGCATGTACAGAAGCAATACAAGGGAGTTAGGGAGGGCACGAGCACTTGAGGGGTATGGTTTAGAGAAGGTTTCATGAAGGTGATGTTCCAGCTGTTTCTTGAAGGAAGACAAAGTGTGTAAGGTGGAAGGGAGGAAGGAATATATTTCAGGCATGGAATATGCAAAGGCATGGAGATAGGAGATGGAGTACCAGCTGTGAGGAACAAAGAGGTGGCCAGTGGTCTTCTAGATGGTAGAATGTGGGAAGGGGAATATGATGATGCTGGATAGGTTAGGCTTAGGTGAAGAAGGGTTTTAAAAGCCAGAGAATTTATATTTGATCCTAGAGGCAGTAGGAGCCACTGGAGTTTATTAAGAAGGGGAATAAAATGGTAAAATTTTGCTTAAAGAAAATGTCTTTGGTAGCTGTTGGGGAGTAGACTGAAGTGGTGATAAGACTTGAGATAAGGAGACCACCTAGGACCCTGTTACCATAGTCTGGTTGAGTGATGAGGTCCTGAACTAAGATGGTGCTTGTGTCGGTATGGAGATGTTGGATGTAACAGATGTTGGGGAAGTAATTTGGCGACTGATTTGATAAGTAACATAAAGGAAGGTCAGGAGTCAAAGGTAATGCTGAGGTTACATCCTGGAAGATTGGCAGAGTGTTGATGCCTTCTTTAGAAATAAGGAAAGATAATGAATTCTGTTTGGTCCATACTGAATTTTGAGGTCTTCAGTCTGAAATTCCAATTCGCAGTTGCTGATTTGAGACTACAGTTCAGGGGAGAGACTGGGATTGGATATATAGATCTGTGAATCTTCTGCTTAAAGATGATAAACTCATGGGAGTTGATGAGTTCACTCAGAGAGACAGAGAGAGAGAAGAGAGCTCAGAACAAAAAGGCTTGGAGAACACCCACAGTTGGGGGAGTGATATGAATGTTGAAACACAGAAGGAGGCTTAGAAAAAATCCATGGTCAGACAAATAGGAGAACAAGGAGAAAACCTCCAGGAATGGGGGTGATCAGCAGTGTCAGATGCAGCAGAGAGATCAAGAAGGATGAGGGGTGAGAAGCCATTGAAATCATGGGTAATTTTGGAGAGGGTAATTTCAACTGAGTGATGAATGGTGTCCAAAACCATATTGCAAAGTGAAGGCAATGAAAGTAGACAGCTTTTTCTAGGAGTTTGTATGGAAAAGGGAGAAGAGATAGGACAGTAGCTTGGGGGAATGGTTGGGTTTATTGAGGTTTTTGTTTTTTAAGATGGGGAGACTTGGGCATGTTTGAAGGCAGTAAAGAAGGAACCACTGGCTATAGATTGAAGATTAGAGAGAAAGGGGAGATGATTGTGGGGTCAGTAAGCTGGAGAAGACAGGATGAGATCAAGGGCACATGTTAAAGGGGTTGGACTTGGCAAGAAAAGCCACTTCATTGTCACAGACTAGGAGAAAGAGAGAGTGATATTAAGGGATTTGGGGATGAATTGGATAGGAGAAAGACAACTCTTGAGTACAAATTAAGTCAAATGGCCTCAGTTTTCTCAGAGGCCAAGTCTTCAGCTCAGAATGTTGAGGGAGGGGAAGGTATGAGAAAGGAAGCATAGGACTGGGAAAGGGCAAATGTCCAGATTTTTGCAATGGGAAGAGAATGGTGTATACAAACTATAGACCAGTGAGCTTGACATTGCTTCCTGGAAAAATTCTAGAATGTATTATTAAAAATATAGTTAATGAAAATCTTGATAAGGAAGTAGTGATCCAAGAGCCAGTATAGCCTCCTCAGAATCCCACAGGCCATGACAAACTGAGTTTATTTTCTTTTTTGACAGGATACTGAACTGGATAGATCAGGAGAATGTTATGGATAGAGTTTATCAAGATTTCAATCAAGTGTTTGATAAAATAGTATCTGCTGTTCTTATAGAAAAGATGTAGAGTTATGTGTGTGAGACAGGATCATTAGATGAATTTGGAACTCATTAAATGTTGAGATGCAGAGAGTAGTTATTAAGGGTTCATTGTCAGCTTGGAAGGAAGTCTCCAGGGGAGGGAGAGCCCATCAAGCTGTGCTTGGCCTTGTCTGTGGTTCTGTCAGGGACTTGGATCAGGGCATAAATGGTATATTTATCAAGTTTGCAGACAGAGCTGAGAGGCTTGGCTAACACACTGTTTCAGAGAATCAAGATGCAGAAGGGCTTCACTGGCAAGAACATTTACTGGAATGTAATAAAGTGACATTTAATAGGGATAAATGTGAAGTCCTGCCTTTGGGTTCAAGAAATTGACTTCACAATGACAAGATGCAAGAGTGTTTAGGGAATAAGTAGTTGGTGCGAAAAAAGTCTGTGGGTTTTAGTGGACCGAAGGCCCAACAGGAACTTACCGAGTGATATGGCAATCAGCTACGCTAATGATAGACTCATGAGCCTCTCCGCTCCGAGGAGTCAAGGAGGCCCCTCTAGGGGTTTGTGTCCAGTTCTCACTAGTGCATTTTAGGAGGAATTTTGATAGGCTAGAGAACATCTGAATGAGGGCAGCCAGGGTGACTGAATTAGGGATGTGTAGCCTGTGGAAAAGAAGACTAAGTGATTGATAGCTATCCTTCAAGTGTGCTATTTGGCCCCAGAGTGCAGAACCAGGTGGAAGATACAAAGAAGGATGTTTATAATTGATGTTAGGAAAAACTTCCTGACAATGCCAGTTTCTAGAACTATCCATGACAGCCTGCCTTGGGAAGAGATATGTTCCTTGTCTTTGGAAGTCTTCTTGTAAAGGCTGGATGACCCCTTTCTTTTTTTTTTTTTTGCTTATTTGGAGGGGGGAGGGCAGGACATTTGGGGTTAAGTGACTTGCCCAAGGTCACACAGCTAGTAAGTGTTAAGTGTGTGAGGTCACATTTGAACTCAGGTCCTCCTGACTCCAGGGTTGGTGCTCTATTCACTGTGCCACTTAGCTGCCCCTGGATGAGCCCTTTCTGAATGGTTTGTTGTGGGCATTCTTCCTCAGTTGTGGCTTGGTATAGATGACTGCTGAGGTCCCTTCAAGCTCTAAAATTCTGGGATTCCTGTGACCTCTAACACTGCTCAGAAATCACTTGATGTCCCCTGATCCTCGTCAACATTCCTCAAACCCCAATACTCCCAAGAAATCTCCCTCTGTGCCCTTGAGCACTAAAACGCTCCTTAAAATTTCACCAATGTTCACTGTGTCCCTCAGAATTCCTTAAAGCCTTCCCTAATAGCTTTTGTATCTCCCAGCACCCTAGGAAACCACCCCTTTAACTTCCCATGTGTTTTGTACTCTTCAAACTTCCCTTAATAACTTATGTATACAGACATCCCAGGAAGCTGCACCCAGTGGCTTCTGTGTCCCCCAACACCTCCTGGGCCTACTTGAATTTACCCCAGGACTCCCAACATACCCAGGAAACTCATGTCCATTTTGTTCCCCAACCCTATCCTTCCTCTGCCTTTGTCTTTGGGTCTGTCCAAAAGGAACCCATTCTCTGAGGTCCCCTATGTTCCTCAACATGCTTTCATCCATCCCCAAATGTGCCCTTGGACTCCTAACATCCCATAAAACTTCCCCAATGTCCCCTAAAACTCAAATCATTAGAAAATCTCTCCAATGTCTCCTTTGAGCCCCCAAATCCTGAAACTCTCTCACAATGCCCTTTGGGACTCCCAAGCTCAGATTCCACCTTTAAAAAGAACAAAAACAACCAAACCCTTTCCCCTCTGCCCTAACTCCACTTTCTTGTTCTCTCCATCCCTCTCATTTGGCCCCTGACCACAGATGGCATTAGGGCTAGTTCAGGCCACACATGATCTGGATGTGGGTGCCACCCTGGACCAGCTCCTGGGGGCAGCAGATGCTCTGCAGGCCCAGGTGTCAGAAAATAAACTACAGCTGAAGGAGGCCCAGGAACAAGCAGAACAGGCATCAGGCACAGCTGCAAGCTTGGGCAAGGTGAGACGGGCCTTATTCCTGGTCACTACTGAGGTTTGCAGGATCATGTGTCCTGGAAAATAAGGGAATTACGCTAGCAGATATAAGGGTAGCCAAGGTGTTCCAGGAATGGAAGGGAGGTTATCCTTGAGGTGAAAGGACTCAGCCTTTTTCTTTTTGGTGAGGGGAAGGTAGGGCAATTGGGGTTAAGTGACTTGTCCAAGGTCATATGGCTAGTTTTGTGTTACATGTCTGAGGCCAGATTTGAGCTCAGGTCCTCCTGACTCCAGGGCCAGTGCTCTATTCACTTCCACACGTAGAGGCCCCAAGGCCTCAGTCTTCTGAGTGCTAGGAGGAGAAAGGGAGGCCGAGGGTGAAAATTCCCAAGTAGGGGTAGGAGGCCTGAGGAACAGAGGCCTCAGAGAGTCCTGTGGTGGGAACTGACTCCCAGGTGGGTGGTGGGCTCTAACTCTGTGGTAGCTAGTTTCTGAATTGGGAGTCTTGAGTGCAAGAAGAGCCTGTGGGTGGGAGGGTGATGGGTCCTTTCTTGTCCTTACCTCCTTCTTCCCACTGGTTCTCCCTGCCCCCAGGAGCTGCACATGGCCAAGCTACAGTTCTCAGAGCTGCAGTCTGGGATCAGTGGCCTTGGGGATGAAGTGAATGGGGCCAGAGATCGTTTGCAGCAGATTCAAGCAGAAGCCAGGGAGCTGCTGAAGAAAGCAAACAGGAGCCGGCACCGTCTGGAGGGTGAGGCTGTGGGGTTGTGAAATCTGGTAGGCGCCTGAGGGTCCGAGGATTTCAGGGGAGCCTTGGGCATTGAGGGGACTCAAGGAGTCCCAGAACACGCAGTTTCTGGGGACCCTGATTGTTGGGGCAGGGTTCTCAGAAAAACCTATTTAGAAGAGATTCAGAGCCCTGAGTATGGGAGGGTTTCTGAGGTACTGGAAATTTGGGGGACTTTATTCTAAAGTATATCCTAGATACTAGGCGTCTCCTAGGGGCCATGATTGTTGGAGGTCTTAGGAAGACCAGAGTGGTTGGAGAAGGTTTTAGGAAGAGTCCCAAGTACAGGGGCTCCTAAGCAAGGTAGTAGGTATTGGGGTTTTTAGGCTTGTCTGAATATTTGGGATCTTTGGACAACAGATATTTGGGGGTTTCAGGAGGCTTTGAATGGTTAGGAGTCTTAGCAGTCCTCGGATGAGAAGCCCAGGTATTTGTGGGTCACAGGTAGACCACAGAGTGTTAGAGAATCTCCAGATGTATGGGGGTATGGGCTTTTCAGAAGGCCCTGAGTATTTGGGTTCGTGAGTACCGGGAACCTTCGGGAGCCCGGGGACACTTGCAGATCTCAGGGGCCCTAAGTGTCCAGAGGTGGGGAAGGTCTCAGCGGCCTTGGGTTTTGGGGGCCCTGAATGTCCGAGATTCCAGGGGATCCTGGAGGGCCTTGGGTATCTTCTGGGGCTGCGCCGTGAGGGCCACTGAGCCTCGTGTCCGCTTCCCAGGGCTGGAGAAACGCTTTGCCCGGAATGAGCAGACACTTGGAGAGAAGGCAGCTGAGCTTCGGGTCCTGGAGAGCAGAGCCTTGGGGCTGTTGGAGCAGCTGAGGCAGGAGGCCAGTGCCCACGCCACCTGCTGAAGCAGCGACCCCCAGTAAAGCAAAGACTCCCCCACCCCAATAGAGAGAAGTCCCAACATTCTGGAATACAGACCACCCCCTGCTCTCCAGAAGCACCGTGGCAATCCCCGAATATTCCCCCCCTCCCGATATGCCCGACAGCCATTCCCCGAAGACCCCCTCGAGGAACCCCGGCCCCCAGCCGCCGAGAGCCCCCGCCTCCCCACCTTGCAGAGGGACCGCAGCCCCCAGCCCCACCAAGGATCTGCAGCCGCCTCCATCCCCGGCGCTCAGCACTGTCTCTTAACTGCCCGCCCGGCTCGGCAATAAACTTTCAGGGAAGCGACCGAATTTATGAGTCCTGCCCTCGCCTCCCTCCCCGCCCCTTCCCGAGTCCCGCCTCTGGAGCCCCCCGGGGGACAGGGCGGGGCGCGCCCTACCGCGCGCTCCGGTCTTCTCGCGGACTCGCGCATTCCGGGACCCTCGCGGCCGGCGCCGAGGCTGCGCGCGCCCGGCCCACCGCAAAGTCCGGAGCGGATCAGACGGACAGCGGGCCGGGCCTGGCAGGTCACCCGGCTCTGGATCCCTGGACCAGGTCCCTCAGTCATGGCTCCTGCTGTGCCTAGTCCTTGCACGGCTCTTTCTCCACCCCGTCTCTGTTAATCTTGTTTGTTGCACCCATTCCTCTGTCTGGGAAGCCGAGACAGCTTCATGTCAGTGCAAAATGGAAATGATACTCTTCCCCAGCTCTGGATTCCCATCCCAGAGAAGGAGGAGAAGGAAGTTCTCTGGCAGCCTCAGCCCTGGGATGGAGAAGTGGATGGGCTGAGCCACCTGGACGCCTAACTCAACACTCCACCCAGGCCTCTCTAGGCGCTGCATCACTTGGGGTTCCCTCAGAAATCCTCAGGTCTTCCTTCTCCCCCCCCCCCCACTGAAGAGAACAGGCTTCTTTTTCTTTGTGTGTGCTCATTGTCTATCCATCCCTCTCCTTCCCTTCCGCTTTAACACTGAGCCAGGGCCAGGCATGGAACTTTGCAATTCAATTTGCCTAACATAACGAAGTGTCTATCATGTGCAGTTCTGTTGGGCTTTGAGGGAAATACAGAGGTTAGATAAGACAGTCTAAAGCTGCCTGGAAGGAACCTCAGATGAAGCCCCTTCATTTTAGAGGAGGCCTCGAGGGGTCTTTTTGAATTTGTCCAAGATCACATACCGATAAGTAGCAAAGTCAGGATTAAAATCTAACTTGGTGCACTTTGCACTGCACCTGTGTCAATAACCACAATACATCCTAAGTGCATCAAAGAGTTACCTGAACTTTTTCATTTGGCCACCCAGACCTTTAATCTCATTCCTTCTCTCCAGTCCATCAAGTAATCCACCTTATTGCATTTACTCTAACATCCTCTGCTCAGAAATCTTCAGTGACTCCCCTTTGCCCATGGAATAAAAGCATCTAATTCTACATTCATAGAACATCAAGTCCAAGAACATGAACTGAAGGAGATAGGATCCAGCCCCCACATTTTGCAGAAGGTGGAACTGAAACCCTTAGGAAGCTGACACACTTGCTAAGGCCATGGCTGGTCTGTGACACATCCAAGACTAGGCTGCAGGCTGCATACGTTCCAAACCAGCAGTCTGCTGCTCCCCCACCTTATTCATTCTCTTCCTGTCTTTCCAGGCTTGTCTCATTTCACCCACTCAGGAATTTGGATTTCTTGGATTTCTCAGTTTCATCCTACCTTCTGTTTACCTAGCCAAATTATTACATCTGAACTCTTCCCAATCCTTCCCCATCCTTTGGGGGTTATTTTAGATCCCACTCCCAGGAAGCCCCTGAACTTCTTGCCTTACTTTTCCAGACAGATTGCTAGATTTGCCAGTGAATTCCACATCTGCCACACACTCCCAATCCTTGCAGGATCTGGTTGGAGGGTGGGCTTTGCTGACCCAGGCCTGTAGAAGTAAGCGTAAATAAAGTTGGTGGACTCTGATTGGTCTCAAGCTATGCTTGGTCTCTATGCTGTATCCCTTGAGTTCCATCAATATAAGAGAGAATTTTTTGTCAGAGGATATATTAGAGAACATTTAGAGACCTATCTCACATATTTTAAAGGTGAAAAAAAACCGATTAGGTGGTTTGCCCATAGTCAATAAATAGCAGGTATCAAACGGGTTCTCAGACTCCACATCCAGTGCACTTTTCACTTTCCCACATTCCAGAACTGCGGGAAGGGGTTGCATCAGATAGATCTCCTCCTGCCCACCCACGGTTCCCTGTTAACCACCCATTCCTAGCTAGGGGAGCCAGGGTGAAACTCCCTGGAGAGTGAAGGGAGGGAAGTCTGGTCACCCCATCCTGGTTGGGCCCTGCCCTACTCCAGGCCGGGCTTTTCTTCTAGCTGCTGCCCTTCCCAACTTTCTCCAAAGTCGGCCAGGAGGGATCCCAATCTAGAGCGAGTTAGGATCGGTGGCTTGGGACTTGGGAGCCCAGGGGCTGGGGGCGGAACTGGAGCTGGAGCCAGAGCCCCAGCAGGCCTGAGGGTTTGAGGGCTGCTTCCAGGGGCCAGAACACCTCCTCGGGGGGCTGGGGCTGGAGCGTGGTTTGGAGAGGGGCATCTCGGGAGCTGCCAATCACTCTTGTAATTTACCCACCTTCCTCCCTGTCTTCCCCCGCCACCAGGATGGGGCTGATCTTGGGGCATCAAGGGTGGGGCCCAAGGGGCCTGGAGCTGTGGCTGCTGCTGGTGCTGATCGGTAAGGGAGGGATGGGGGAAGGGAGTCTCACTCCCCACCACTGGGACTCCAGCAATATCTCTGGGAGCCCTCCAGCCCTCCTGCAGAGTTTGCCTCTGGGGAAGCCCAGGGGCCTTAGCCCGGACCCCTTGTTGTTGGGGGCCTGTCCATTCCCTTGTCCCTCCATTGGTCTGTCATGGCTTAGGGGTATCAGGGTATCCTTAATCTGTAGAACCTGAGGTATTTTGGCAGGTGACTTTGCTTTTTGGGGTAGAGGATATCTGTCCCGTTCCTGGGCCCGTGTGGGAGGACATGGGGAAGGGGAGAAGAGTGTCAGTCCCAGCTCTGATCGAGTCTGACCCTTGGGGGTGGGGTGTTTCCTCTTTGACTCTCTCTCACTGTGGGCCCCCCCCCCTTCCTGCTCCTTAGTGCTAACCAAGGCTCTGGTCGAGGACCCGGACCTGCCTTCAGCTGGCTGTTCCAGGGGAAGCTGCTACCCAGCCACCGGAGACCTCCTGGTTGGCCGGGCAGACCGACTGACCGCCTCATCCACCTGCGGGCTCAGAGGTCCTGAGCCCTATTGCATAGTCAGTCACCTACAGGTGGGTCACTGCAGGGGTCAGAAACATCTTTGGAAGAGAGGGGCGTCCCAGGCCGTGTGAGCAAGATTGGGAAGAGACACACAGAGTTGAGACATATAGAGATGGTGTGGGATTTGGGATCAGAGGTCCTGGGTTTGAGCTCTGCCTCTGCTACTTGGAGTGTGTATGACTCTGGACAAGTCACTTTCTCCCCCTTCCCCCTGTTCTTTATGAGATGAGGAGATTGGGTCTGTAAGTCCCATTTAGTTTTCATACTTTTTGATTCTATGACTGATCTTTAGGGGGGTGGGGGCTCTTCCAGGATGAGAAAAAGTGTTTCCTGTGTGACTCTCGGCATCCGTTCTCTGCCCGCCACCCTCAAAGCCACCGAATCCAGAATGTGGTCACCAGCTTTGCCCCGCAACGACGTTCAGCCTGGTGGCAATCAGAAAATGGTGAGACCACTTGGGCAGGTGTCACTGGGCAACTTGGGAAGGAAGACCCTGAGGGGTGGGGAGAGTTTAAATGTCACCTGCCCAAAGGTGGACTGTAGAGCTGGGTGCTGATGACCCAAGGGAGGAGACCTGAGCATTGGGGACTGACCAGCTTTAGAGGGGACAAAGGGTGACCTGGCGGCTATGAGTCCTTGGGGAGAAGAGAGGGGTCTTCATGCCTGATTGTTCCCTATTTCCCACCAGGAGTGTCTACTGTCACTATCCAGCTGGACTTAGAGGCTGAATTCCACTTTACCCACCTTATTATGACCTTCAAGGTAATAGAGTTCTTGGGGTAGAAGGGGTAGAAATTAGGGATTGAACTCTTTTGGGGCCAGGACCCCTGTGACCTGTGACTTTTCCCATAGCTCCTATGATAGGCAAGCACCCTGTGACCCTTCATGACCCTTCACTTCCCTTTTTCCCATGGCCGTCATGTATAAAACAGTGATCCCTGGGACTTACTGGCTGTATCATCTTGGATAAACTAACAGTCTTCTCTGTGCCTCAGTTTCCCCATCAATAAAATAAAAGGGTTGGACTAGAGATCCCTTCCAGGTTACATTGCTATGATCCCAGTGACCCCCTTGTGATACCCTACAGCTCCTGTGACCTCCCTGTGCTCATGCATGACCACCTATTCACCAGTCACACTATCTCTGAAGGCCTCTGACCTGCCCTCATGACTCCCCCTTCCCCTTAACAACTCCAGACCTTCCGCCCAGCCGCAATGCTGGTTGAACGCTCCTCAGACTTTGGGAGGACCTGGCGCGTCTATCGCTACTTTTCCTATGACTGTGGCTCTGACTTCCCTGGCATCCCTCTGGCCCCACCTCATCGGGTGGACGATGTGGTCTGTGAATCTCGCTACTCAGAAATTGAACCATCCACTGAGGGGGAGGTGAGAGAGCCCCACCAACCGACTGCCTTTGAGGAGGGCAGTGGGGTGGGATGAGGGTGTCCTGAGGGTCCAAGGGAAGGAGCCTCAGGGTTGTTGGGACATGACTGGTCAGCCCTGGCCACCCCTCCAGATTCAGGATCTCCACAGGTCATCTACCGTGTTCTGGACCCAGCCATCCCCATCACAGATCCCTATAGTTCCCAGATCCAGGGTGAGTGTGGCAATGGCCCCAAGTCAAAGATCCTTTTATGACCCTCCTCCTCATTCCCTATGGGCCCCAATCTGGTATCTGGCTGGTGGCTATTCAGGGCTGTATGGGCTATTTTGGCTTCTTCCTGCACCCCCCAGAGCAGGTGCTACGGCCTGGGTTTAGCTCTAAGCTGGGTGGGAGCAGCATTTCTGAACATGACAGCAGCAGCTGGAGGTCCCCACCCCAGATGCCTCCATCTCCAGGAAGTCTGCCCTTGATTGGAACAAAAGGAAGCCCAGGACTCCATGGTCCTTTCCCTTCTCTCCCCACCTGACCCCCCAACCACCAAGGAGCTCAGAGGACCCTCCCCCCCTCAGGGTGTCAGGGAGCCCAGAACACTAGAGTGCCAAAGCTGGGCGGTGGGGAGCTTTGGACGCTGTGTCCATCCCTCCATTGCTGCTCCCTTACCCCAGACCTACTGAAGATCACAAACCTTCGGGTGAATCTGACACGGCTGCACACTCTGGGGGACAACCTGCTGGACCCCCGTAGGGAGATCCGAGAAAAATATTATTATGCTCTCTACGAGCTAGTAGTCCGTGGGAACTGCTTCTGCTATGGTCACGCCTCCCAGTGTGCTCGGGCTCCTGGTGCTCCCGCCCATGCTGAAGGCATGGTGAGAATGGCTATTAAGTAAATATGAGGGTGGAAGGACTTGGGCATGGGGGTATTGGGCACCAAAAGTTTCAGTACTTAGGAGACAAGACCCCTTCAAAGTAGCCCATGACCTCTTATGTTCACCCCCACCTCCAGGTACACGGTGCCTGTGTTTGCAAACACAACACAAAGGGACTGAACTGTGAAAACTGCCAGGATTTCTACCATGACCTGCCCTGGCGGCCAGCTGAGGATGGCCATTCCCATGCTTGTAAAAGTGAGTCCCCATCTTGCCAGCTTCCTGGCTGGTGTGCCCTACCTCCAGCCTTTTCTAATTCTAGTACTTCTCCCCAAACCCCCGCCCCTGTCCCTCCCACTATGACCACCTCTGGATGGAGGTGGAGAAGATATTTTCCTGATGACTACTTAGTCAAAGAAAGATAGGGGGATCAGAAAATCTCAATAGGGTGTTGAGGGGCCAGCCAGGATGAGTTAAAAGAGCATGGGGGTTTTGTATTTCATCTTCCTCATGGGTAGGAGAGGGGTTGGGGGAGGGAGAGAACCAGAAATTGAAAATAAAATAAAATTGAATAGGAGGAGAAAAAAAAGATCATTGGACCTTGCGACTGAGGGTCAAGGGTGAGAGTGGTTCAAAGGACAGGAAACCAAACTTAGAAGTTTCCATGAATAAAAAGCAATGTTACTTAGGATCCTATTTCCATTCTGTGTGCAGCTCTCTTAGCGACAAAAACATGTTAGCTAAACTTGTCCACTCTTAAAATATGATTGCCTATTAAGGGAGGAAACGGGGCAGAGAGACAGGGAAAAGCTTTGCCCGAGATACAGTGCCCTCTGCCATCCTCGGGGAGGGGAAGGAAGCCCACAAGAAACTTTCTCTCGGAGTGTCTCCCCTCCTCCCCACAGAGTGTGAATGTCACCAGCACTCCCGGACCTGCCACTTTGACATGGCTGTGTTTCTGGCCTCTGGCAACACAAGCGGAGGGGTGTGTGATGTTTGCCAGCACCATACGGCTGGGACGCACTGTGAAATCTGCCGGCCTTTCTACTATCGAGACCCTGCGAGGGATTTGCGGGACCCGGCCGTGTGCCGCCGTGAGCCTGGGGGGGTGAATGGAATGGGGGGGGGTCGGGGAGGGCAGTGGTGGAGGGAGGCTCATGGAAGAGGCTGGGGGTCTTGGGGTGACTCTCTTGATTGCTCGGCAGCCTGTGATTGTGACCCTGCTGGGGCCCGGGATGGCGGCCTTTGTGACCCTCATGATGACCCTGCCCTGGGGCTTGTCTCTGGCCAGTGCCGTTGCAAAGAACATGTGATGGGCCCCAGGTGTCAGCGCTGCAGAGATGGCTACTTTGGGCTCAGCACCTCTGACCCTCAGGGCTGCCAGAGTATGTGCTCCCTATCCCTGATGTCCCTGTGACTCCTGTCACCCCAGACTGCCCAGTGATCTCTGTCACCTGGGTCGTGCATGGCCTTCTAACCTCCTAAAGTTTTGCCTGCTCCTTTTAAACTTTCATTGTCCCTATTCTGCCCCAAACTTCGTGTCCCATAGTACTGACCACTCCATTTGAGTCCAAATGATGGACCCCAGACCTCCTCTTCTCCTGTCAGGACCTCTGACTTTTCTGCTGATCTTGACCTCTGCTCCCAGACCTGAATCACTTTCTGATCCTGGACTTTTCCCTGCCATGTACTTTTGACTTCCTGATTTCCCCAGACACCAGCCCCGTCCTCTGCCTCTTCCTCTCTCATAGCACTGTCTCACCTGCCTATCCTTGACCACATGCATCCCTGATGTTGCCCATCTCGGGCCTAGAGATAACAATGAGATTGTTTTTGATGGGCATACTCCTGCCTCACTAGGGTGCCAGTGTGATCCCCGGGGTACCGTGCCAGGGGGTCCGTCTTGTGACTCTAACAGTGGGGACTGTTTCTGCAAACGCTTGGTTACTGGAAGGCATTGTGATCGATGTTCGGTGAGGCCCTGAGATAGGGGTGGTACTCCTGAAGGGGACCAGGGTTGTGCCTAGGGGAGTTTCCTAGAGGGAGCATGTAGGGGAAAGATACTAGTGGTGGAGGTACATGTCTCTGGGGATTGGGAAGAGGTCTGCCACCTCAGTGACTCCTTCCTCTGCCCTTAGACGGATCACTGGGGTCTGAGCCATGATTTACTTGGTTGTCGGCCATGTGACTGTGATGTGGGAGGTGCCCTGGAACCCTGGTGAGTCTTTTTTTAGGGAGATTAATGCTGGGGAATTAAGAGACATATTATGTGGGATCTGAAGTCAGGTAGTTCCCATGGAGAATCAGTCTGTGAGGAGGACCTGAGTTGAAATCTGACCTCAGACACTCAGAAATCTGGTCTCAGACCCTGGGTAAATCACTTAACCCCAACTGCCTCACTTTCTTCCCCCGCAAAAAAAAGAATCAGGAGAATCAGTCTGTGATTGGAAGAGTATCAGTTGTGAGTAGGTATTGGGGAGGTCCAGATGTGTTGTGGAGCATTGGTCTGTGACTTGGGTGGGGGTGAGGGGAACATGGATAGGTCTCTTGATGAATCTTTGTGCAGGGTGGGGGTAAGGATTGGTGTGGGGAGGATATCAGTCAGTCACTGGAAGTGGGGTAAATCCCCAGGTGTGCCGAGGACTCGGGGCAGTGTCGATGTCGCCGACACATGTTTGGGCGACGCTGTGACCAGGTGCAGCCTGGATACTTCTTGCCATTCCTAGACCATCTCACCTTTGAAGCTGAAGCCTCCCGTGGGCAGGTGGGAGCCAAGGGTGGTAGTAGAGGAGGCTGGGGAACCTACTTGGGGTGGGAGGTAGTTTTTCAGGCCCAGTAAACAAATGACCTCCCTGGCAGGTCCTGGAAGTGGTGGATCGAATAGCACACCCTGGGATGGCAGTCTCCTGGACAGGTGTGGGCTTTGTGCGGCTACAGGAGGGTCAGACCCTCGAGTTTTTGGTGGACACAATATCCCAGGCCATGGACTACGAGGTGCTCTTACGATATGAACCCCAGGTATGGTCCCCCTTTCTTTGGTCTTTGGTCCCAAGACCTTCTGACTCACCTCCTTGCTGATCCCCCTCAACACCCTACAAAGACCTCTAAATTCTCCCATTCATCAGTCCCCTTTTGCCCACATATGCCTGAGGTGACCAAATTCCCCAGGAGTTTACCTGGCCTTCCATATCCCAGCACTCCATTCCTCTCATTCTCGAGGGCGATCTCTGCAGGGAAGTTGGGGAGTGCTAGACTTCCTGTCAGGACACCTGGTTCCAAATCCCAGCCCTGACTGTAGTGACCGAGCCCCTCGGAACCTTGGTTTCCCTGTCTGTGAAATGTAACAGTGTTTGCATGACCTACCACCCTGGGGTAGTTTCATGGAAAGTGGTAAACCAAAAGTCCTTTTAGAAATAGGCGTGGTTCTTGTTCCTGCCCTCCACTCACAGCCAGGGTCCCCAGAGGCCGAACTCTAACTCCACCTTCCCACCCAGATCCCGGAACAGTGGGCAGAGGTGGCTTTGACTGTGCAGCGCCCAGGGCCTGTATCTCCCAGCAGCCCCTGTGGCACCACTGTGCCTGAGGATGACCACTTTCGGGGGATGCTGCAACCTGGTGCCAGGTGAGGGAGTGGAGGGGGAGGTGGAACCTCCCTGATCTCCTCCTGTAAGGTCTAAGTGCCCACCTGGGCTCTCCATGGTCTCAAGTGCGTCTGTGTATTTGTGGGGGTCCTCAGACAGGGGGCTACCTCTTCTCTCACCTGGATTCCAGAGTGGGGAGGTTCTAGGTTTGGATCACAGCCCTGATCTGTCTATCTGTCTGTCTGTCTGTTGTGTCGCTTTGGGAAGGGGGGAGAGAATGAGCATTTATATAGTGCCTCCCATGTGCCTAGAAATATTATCTCATTTGATCCTCACAGGTAGGTACTGTTATTATCCCAGTTGAGGCAGAGAAGTTAGGTGACTTGCCCAGAGTCACACAGTTAGTAAGTGACTAAAGCCAGCCTTTCCTGACTCCACACCTGACATTCTGTCCACTGTGCCACCTGCTGCCTCAATGTTTTTGGACAAGTCCTTTTTTCGATACTCTCTGACCTTGTTTGCCTGTTTGTAAAAGGAGGGGGTTGGATGTGACCTCTAAGTTCCTTCCCAGCTCTCCATCATGGGATCAGATTAATTCAGAAACAGAGAGAAAGAGTGCTAGATTTGGGTACAGTGGGCCAAGATTCAAGCCTACCCTATGCCACCCTAGTGGGCATGAGACCATTTGGGGTGTAAATCCTTTTATCTCTCTGGGCTTTAGTTTCCTCATCAGGGGTTAGATCTGACGCCTTCCTGAGGCTTTTGCAGATGAAGAGCAATGAGGATTGATAATCACTCACACATTTGTAGTTTTTGTGAGGTTTCTAGGTCCTCTGCACATATTAAGCTTTTAGTAAATGCTTCATTCATTCAGCCTTTCACTTTCCCTATAATATCTTTTGCAAATATCATTATCCCTACTTTACAGATGAGGAGACTGAGGCTCAGAAAGCTGAGCAACCACCTGGGTAGTAAATGTCAGAGCTAGGATTTAAACATTCAGGATTCTAGATTCCAAGTCCAGACCTTTCTTTCATATGAGATGGTAAAGCTCCTTACGTGTGCCTGGGATTATTGTCATGAATTCATTTCATGTACATTTTCCAAGCTCCTACTGTGTGCTAAGCCCTATGAAGGTTTTCTGCGAGAGGCAAAAATAAAAAAAGACCCCATCCCTACCTTACAGGACTGTGTAGGCTAGTACAGTGGTGTCCAACTCAAACAGAAACAGAAGCAATTAACAGTAACATTTGGCTCTCTGCAGGCCACATTTTGATTTCAAAAAGCACATGTTTATATATTCCTTTTTTTATTAATATATCAACACATCATAGCCAGACAGGAACATTTTAACCTGATTGGGGCCCCACTTGGGAGAGTTGTGGGCTGCGTGTTTGAGGCACCGGATCTAAGTAAGGGTGATGATGCCCAGACACAAAGAATTCTAGTATCAGACAAGATGTGAGCAGGGTCAGACACAATGCTATTGAGTCTCTGAAGAGGGAGAGATCATTTCCAGCTTCAGGGGACCAGGAGGGTGTTTCCAGGGAGAGCTGGTATTTGAGCTGGGCCTTGAAGAATGGGTAGGATTTTAGCAGGTGGGAGTGAGGACACATTCCAGGCAAAGGGAACAGTGTAAGCTGGAGCAGGAAAACACAGGGTGTGCTCAGGAAATGGTGACTAATCCTTTTTGGCTGGAGGGTAGGATACATGACAGGGAGTGGGATCGTTGATGCTCAGAGCTGGAAGGGACCCACAGGGTCATGGGGTGCAAGCTCCCACCCCCTCATTGGAATCCCCTCTAGAATTACTGTTTCCAGTGATGAGGAAATTCTGAGGCAGCGCTTCCCAACTTGGATCAGCTGTGAAGATAATGGATTTGACTTAAGTGGAACTGACATTTGGTCCCCAATAATTTCTACCCTTTGCTCCTTATTATGCCCTTTGAGGCCAAGCAGGAGTCTTAAAATGAAGTCATTTACATGATAACCATTCAGATGTCTGAGTGTTAGACTTGGGAGCTAGAAAAACCCAAATTCAAATTCCACCTTAGCCATTAGAGTCAAGTCACTTAACCTCTGTGGCCTCAGTTTTCACATCTGTAAAGTGGAGTCAATGAAATCTAATGTCCAGTGTTCAGAGGGATGCCTAGAGAGGGAAATACCCAATGTGGCCTGTGCCCAAAGACTGTGCCAATACCCAAGAACTTCCTGAGGGTGCTTAGTACTTAAGGATGAGGTTGCCTGACTGAGCTCTCTTTGCCCACTGCCCAGCTCTCCCTAAATCTATAATCCTTGATATAGCCATATGGCCTAATTTCCAGCGGTCTTCTCATCTCCTCTGGACATATATCTCCAGCTGATCAGTGTCCTTTTTAATATGTGGTTGTGTCTGGCCCAAATGGGGTACAGTATTACAGATGGGGTCCAATCAGAACTGGGGACAGTGAGCCAGATGTGATCTGTACCTCCCTAAATGTCATCTAGCTAGAGATGGATACAAGCTGGACACGATACAATGCAACACATCTGGGGTATTTGGCCAGAAGTGGACAGGGTGTTCCAGACAGAACCAAAGAAAATGGAAGATTTCTATCTCTATCAGAGATTTTTACTGGTCGGTTGATCTCTTTATCTCCCTCCCACTCTTCATCTTGTCAGGCAACTGAGAGATTCCCCCCTCCCTCCCATGGGCACAATCTCTAGAACAGCGGTTCTCAACCTGTGGATTACGTTCAATTTATAACAATGAAAATAATCCTGCATATCAGATATTTACATTATGATTCATAACTAGCAAAATTAAAGTCATGAAGTAGCAACAAAAATAATTTTATGGTTGGGGGTCACCACAGCATGAGGAACTGTATTAAAGGGTCGCGGCATTAGGAAGGTTGAGAACCACTGCTCTAGAAAAGACTGAGAGATACTTAGGGGAGAGACAAAGGGAGAAGCACAGCCAAGAGAACTAGATAGTTTGGGTTGGAACAGTGCCAACCAGAGGCCTTGAAGGTCTTTCATCCCCTGCCCTGCCAACATTCTGGAGGAGGTAGGGAAGGAGGACCATAATGATGGGAACTGACCTTGTTCTTGTTTCACTCAGATATGTGGTATTGCCCTATCCTGTCTGTCTGGAGCCCGGGGTGTCCTACACTATTCGCCTGGAGTTAACCCGAGCTGGAGGAGATACTCGCCCTGGAGCTCCTACTCCCAGCCTGCTCCTTGACTCAGTGAGTTCCCAGAAGAAGGGTTATCTGGGTGCTGGCAGTGCCAAGGAGATCACTGATAGTGTCCAGTGAGATGCCCAGTGTTTGGGGAGATAACCAGGGCAGTCTGTACGTAAGGGCTGTCACTCCCCCATGAGTGCCTGGGAGTGGGTGGTTCAGGCCTAAGGATAATCTGAGCTTTTTCTACATCCCACCAGCTGGTGCTCTTGCCCCGATGGTCATCCCTGGAGATGTTTAGTGCAGGTGATGCCAGTGCCCTGGAGCGACGGGCAACCTTTGAGCGTTACCGCTGCCATGAGGAGGGCCTGATGCCTGCCAAGGGCCCCCCGCCAGAGGCCTGTGCCCCTCTCCTCCGAAGTCTGGCCGCTTTGCTTTACAATGGGGCCCTAGGTGAGTCATTGCCCATGGGCAGGGGGTAGGGGAAGAGGCGGCTGTGGCATTACTAGGATATGACCTCATTTCCCTGCTTTCTCTTCAGCCTGCCAGTGTGACCCCCAGGGCTCCCTAAGCTCTGAGTGCCAGCCCCATGGTGGACAGTGTCCATGCAAGGCCAACGTGGCTGGAAGACGCTGTGAACACTGTGCCCCAGGAACCTTTGGCTTTGGCCCTTCAGGCTGCAGGGGTACTTTTCTCCCTCTACTTTCCCTCCTCCTTCTTCCTCTTCTCTGACCTCTGTCATCTTTTCCAATGTCATGTCCCTTTTCACCCCCACCCCCCTAAATGAAGCCTCAAAGAGGTCCTGCCTGGCTCTGAGACCTCCTGGCAGTGTGCCTGGGTAGAGATGACCACCCCTCAGAGCCTCAATGTCCTTATCTATAAAATGGGTCTAATATTACTTGCCACTACTGACTTCATGGGACTGTACTGAGTAAAGGCATTGTCATTGCTAGAGAAATGGGAGTCATTGGGTACCTGGGGAGCACCACAGTGCACAGAGCTCTGACCTTAGAGCCAAGAAGACCCGAGTTCAAATCAGCCACAGACACTGACTAGCTCTGTCACCTTGGGCAAGTCCCCCCAGCTTCAGTTTCCTCATCTGTAAAATGGGCATAATAGTAGCACAACCTCCCCCAGGGTTGTAAGGAGCAGATGAGATAATATTTGTAAAGTGCCATAGAAGTGCTGGCTATATACTGTATACTGCAGGGTCCCTCCCACTCTTGCTTCACAAGCTGCGCCATGCCCACTGCCCCCGCTTCCCTATCTGTCTCCTCAGCCTGCCAGTGCAGCCCTGAAGGCAGCCTCAGCAGTCTGTGTCACGAGGCCAGTGGGCAGTGCCCTTGCCGGCCTGGAGCTTTTGGGCCACGCTGTGATCGGTGCCAGCCTGGACAGTGGGGCTTCCCCAGCTGCCGCCCCTGTCACTGTAATGGGCGTGCAGATGAATGTGATCCACGGACTGGGTCCTGCCAGGGCTGCCGGGACCACACAGCAGGGGACCACTGCGAAAGGTATGAACAGGGACAGGTAACTAAGGGTGGGGAGGCAGAAAAGGAAGGGAGAGATGCTTTGGTCCTAAAAACAAACTTTCCTCACCCTCTTTTGTCTCTAGGTGTATGGCCGGCTTCTATGGGAACCCAGTGCTGGCATCTGGTGGCCACTGCCGGCCTTGTCCTTGTCCTGAGGGCCCAGGGGGGCAGAGACACTTTGCTACCTCCTGCCATCAGGACAGGCACTCCCAGCAAGTGATTTGTCACTGCCAGCCTGGTTACACTGGTGAGTAGGGGGGAGGGGAGGCTTCCTGGAGGAAGGGAGGCCTCAGGTGAGTTGTTGGGGAATGGAAAGAAGAGATCACTCAACCTGCAGTCAGAAGATCTAGCTTCTGACTCTGCAGCTCCAAGGTGAGTGATCTTGGACAGTCAGGCAATCAGCAAACATTTAATAAGCCTTGGGCCAGGTTCTGGCCATGTGCTGGGGACAGTGATACCCAGATTGAGGCAAGTTACTTAGGCGTTGGTAGAGTGAGGGAATTGGATTTGAGGCTCTCTGTGGCTGGTTTTCAGGTCTTACAGTCTTACAGTTTATGTTCTAAGGTCCCTTTTAGGACTGACATTCGTTTTCCAGTTTTATCTTTCTAGCCCCAAGAGTTGATTAAGGCACCCATGGCAGGCCTAGAGCCTCTCTATGAATTCTCTGCAGTTTGGTCCTCACCCCTGTTGTCTGGCAGGCCCACGCTGTGAGGAGTGTGCCCCTGGACACTTTGGGGACCCATTGAGGCCAGGTGGCCGGTGCCAGCCATGCGAATGCAGCAACAACATTGATCCCATGGACCCTGAGGCCTGTGACCGTCGAACTGGACAGTGTTTGCACTGTCTACATAACTCTGAGGGGCCTCGCTGTGCCCACTGCCGCTCTGGATACTATGGGCAGGCTGCCCACCAGAGCTGCCGGAGTGAGTGTGGGCCCTGGAGGCATGGAGCCAGAGTGGGGGTGAGGGCAGCTAGAATAGAGCTTGAGGAAGGACAGCCCTGCCCTTAGTCTAAGGGGGGGAGACTCAATGCCTGCTTTCTGGGAGTATCTGGTCTGAAGTGGGGAAACAGTCCCTGCCCTCAAGGAACTCCTATTCTGAGAGGGAAGATACAGCACCTGCCATCAAGAGTACCTGCTCTTGTCATGACCTGGGCTCCTGGTTGGCAGGGTGCACCTGTAACTTTCTGGGCACAGAGCGCAGTCAGTGCCCCTCTCAAGACAAATGCCATTGTGACCCTGGCAGTGGGCAATGCCCATGCCTGCCCAACGTTCAGGGACAGAGCTGTGACCGTTGTGCCCCCAATTTCTGGAACCTGGCCAGCGGGCGAGGTTGCCAGCCCTGCTCCTGCCACCCCAGTCATGCTACCAGCCCCTCCTGCAATGAGGTTGGTGCTCCCCTGGCACTAACAACCAAAGCCTTCTTCCCCTTCCCTTGACCTACCCCTTCAGCCTCAAGGGTTCACTGGGGTGGGGAGTCACTTCTTTTTCTCTGGGGAGCACTGTGGATTTTTGTGAGGGAGGCCACAGACCTGAGGGGCAGGGGTATAGGGAGGTGGGTCGTGGTGTTTCCTGAAGGGCTCTTCCTGGTGTGAAGGAGCTGTGCTTCATAGGCTCTTTGAGGGGTCCAGAGCCACAACAAATGGCATCTCCCCACAGTTCACAGGGCAGTGTCATTGCCGAGCAGGTTTTGGAGGCCGCACGTGCACTGAGTGCCAGGAGAATCACTGGGGAGATCCTGGTTTGCAGTGTCGGGGTGAGCAGATGACAGGGGAAGGCAAAGGAACGAGAGGGATGAATAAGTAGCATGAATTGGGGGAGGTCAAAAGCACAAAGGCTGCCCCAATATAGTATATGCAGGACAGGGGCTAAATGAAAATGCCCATCAAGGGGGTTTACTTTCCTGACCTTGCCTCTTCTCTCTCCTCCCTCAGCCTGTGACTGTGACCCAAGAGGCATTGAGACCCCTCAGTGCCACCACGCCACAGGGCACTGTGTCTGCCGGCCAGGTGTGGCAGGTGTGCGCTGTGACCAGTGTGCCCGAGGCTTTTCTGGTGTTTTCCCTGCATGCCAGCCCTGCCATGCCTGCTTTGGGGACTGGGACCGGATTGTGCAAGGCCTGGCCTCTCGAACTCGGGCACTTGAGCAGCGAGCTCGGGAATTGCACCAGCTAGGGGCTCTGGGGGCCTTTGAGAAGAACTTCCGCCTCCTAGGAGAGAAGCTGGGTATTGTGCAGGGCATTGTGAATGCCCGCAATGCCACAGCTGCTGCCACATTGCAGCTTATGGCCACTACGGAGGATCTGAGGTGAGGGTACTTAAATGGAGGGGGGACTCATTCCATCTCTCCATTCCTGGCTCTGTATTCTCAGAGCCCCTGGTCATGGCATCCACCGTTGGGGACTCACTCTTCCCCAGGGATAGAAGAGAACAGGGTTGTGTTTTTTTCCTCCCTCGATGCCACAGGCATGATATTGAGGAAGCTACAGGACAGCTGACCAAGCTGGAGGGAGAGCTAACAGATGCCCAGGATGAGAATTTCAATGCCAATCATGCCCTGAGTGGATTGGAACGGGATGGCAGAGCTCTTAACCTTACACTGAGGCAGCTGGGACAGCATCTGGATGTCCTGAAACATTCCAACTTCCTGGGTCAGTACAGGGAGATAGGGAAGGGAAAATGGATAAGGTCACTGAGCTGTGGCTGAAGGGGACCTCCAAGGCCATTCAGTCCAAGTCCCTCATTTAGCAAATGAGTAAATTGAGGCCCACAAGTTAAGTGACTTGCCCAAAGTCACCCAGGCTTTTAGTGGCAGAGATGAGATGTGAATCCAGGTGGGTCCTCTGACCTGAGAACCAGTCTTCTTTGTACTGTACCACAATGTAAAGGACACACCCAGATTGGAATTCTGTTTCTTACTTTCCCCGAGTGACCCAGGGCATGTCCCTTTGGCCTGCCTCTTCATCCATAAAGTGAAGGGGTCAGGCTAGATGAACTTTAAAGTACCTTCAAGGTCTACCTCCTATGATTCTGTGGTCCTGGGGGCCAGAAGATGGGAGGACAGGGATGAGTAGATGAGGTGGTATGTAGATTTGGCTTGGGTGCCAGAGAATGGGGATCTCTTGAGTATATCATTGCCTCTGGCCTTTTGCTGTGCTCTCAGGGGCCTATGATAGTATCCGTCAGTCCCATGCCCAATCATTTGAGGCAGAACATCGTGCAAACCACTCGGCCCTGGCTGTACCTGGCCCTGTGAGCGACTCAGCAGGAACTCGGCGCCGAGCAGAGGGCTTGATGGGCAGCCAGAGAGACATCTTCGACCGAAGGAATGTGGCCAACCGGAGGGCTCTAGGTGAACTCTCGGCTAGGGCCAACAGCCTCAGCCTGACAGGCATCAATGAACTGGTGAGCTGGGCACAGAACAAATATGGGTTGTAGAGCTGGGTCTGGAGCCAGCTGGAGGCACATTGGAGGTTTGTTGTAGAGCACGAATTAGTGGACAGCAAGGAGAGGCCAGATTTGTTAAGGGTGCTTTAGAAGACATCCCTGCGAAGTCACAGGTGGGAGGAGGGGTCCATTTAGGTGACTCCCAGTTCCGAGACTCTGATTCTGCTTCACAGTTAACCTGGGAGATAAGCCAGCCTCCCCCAAAATGTGTCTGGAGAGTCACAACAACTCCCAGACATCCGATATGGAGAGAAGAGAGCTGTCTTTCTTTCATGGGCATTCCTGGGTGACATGAAGCAGGGTTAAGTAGGTTCATGGTTCCTGACTGTCCTTTTATAATCATGAAGAGGGTTTCCCTGGCAACTTTCCTGTGCCTTTAAAAAAAAAAGGCTCCCCAGTTCTACCTTAGAAAGGCCTGGCCTTAACTTTTAACATACATTACTTCTTTTTCATTTGAGTAAATTTTTATCACTATCTTTTATAACCCATTTCACCCTCTACCCCTTAGATCAATCCCCAGAGTGACATTGCTTGTAACAAATAATCTTTTAAAGGAAAAAAATAAACAGAAGAGGAAAAAAAGGCACTAAAATGAATCCACTGAAAGAATCCAACAATACAGGCACCATCCCACACACTGTACTTCCCCAGCTTCTGTAAGAGTGGGGACAGATAAGCTTCTCCTTTTTTTCTGTTTTTTTTGGAGGGGAGAAGGCAGGGCAATGGAGGTTAAGTGACTTGCTCAAGGTCACATGGTCAGTGCTCCATTCACTTCACGACTTAGCTGTCCCCAGATAAGCTTTTTCAAGGGATTATGCTTTTTTCCTTTCTGAATGTTTTAAAAACAGGCACAATAATAGCTACTAACATTTTAAAATTTTTTAAAATTATTTTATTAAATAGTTAAATATTTATTAAATATTAATTTTTTATTATTTACATTTATTTTTATTAGTGTCTATCCCACTGTTTTTCCAAATTGAACAATTGAGGGGGAAAAAAAGAAAGAAAAAAGGCCTCATAACAAATATGCCTCATCTAGCCAAATCAATTCCAGCATTGGCCATATCAAAAAATGCATGTTTCTTTCTGCATTTTAAGGCTATTGTTCCACTAGCAGAAGTTATTCACATTTCTATAGGCTTATAAAATAATAATAGCATTTATGTAACACTTTCAAAAATTGTTGTTAAGTCATTTTTCAGTCACACCTGACTTTCTGTGACCCTGTTTGGGGTTTCCTTGACAAAGATACTGGAGTGGTTTGCCATTTCTGTCTCCAGCTCATTTTACAGGTGAGGAAACTGAGGCAAACAGGGTCCCACAGCTGGGCAGATGTGAACTCAGAAAGATAAGTCTTCCCAGTTCTAGGCCTGGCCCTCTGTCCTGTACCTAGCTGCCCATATGGCACTTTGTTTGCTACATGCGTTACAAATGTTATCTCATTTGATCCACTTTGGGAAGTAGGTGCTATTATTATACCCATTTTATAGATGAGGACATTGAGGCAGACAGAGGTTCAGTGACTTGCCCAAAATCACATAACTATTAAGTGTCTAAGGCCAAAGTTGAACTCAGGTCTTCTGTCTCCAGGCCTTGAGCTCTGTACTCTGCCCCACCTAGCTGCCAGAAGTTAAAAATAAAGTAGCTAAAGTTCAGTAAGGCTAACGTATTTGAAGTAACGCAGTTAGTAGGTGTTAGAACCAGGATTTGAACTCTGAGTTCTGTCCTCTTTCCATTAGGCTATGCAGTGATTTTCTCAGAAGGGGCATTTAATGTAGGATTGGATTTTGGTCAGGATTAATCAATCAGTCAAACACTATATGCCAGGTACTTTGTTAAACCCTGGTGATACATCCCTGCCCTCAAAAAGCTTCTGTTCTAATGTGGAAGGCGACATATAAATCAGAACATACGGGATGAACACAGAGTAAATGGTCAGGGACCTTAGAGGTGGTGGCCAGGCACCTGGGGGAAGCAGGCAGGGTCTTCTGGAGGAGATGGCACCTGAGCTGAGTCTTTTTAAAAAGCCAGGGATTCTAGGAGTCAGAGGTTAGGACAGCATTGTAGGGACTGGAATGTCTGCGGGAGGGGCAGCAAGTCATCCAGGATGGCAGGATATCTGTGGAGAGGGGAATAGAATGTGAAAAAATGGGGAAAGGGGAAAGGGACCAAGTTGCAAAGACTTTAAATACCAAATAAAGAATTTTATATTTGGTCCTAGAGGTGACAGGAAAGCACTGAAGGGGTGACTTGATTAGATTTTTGAGTCCTGTTTCCATAATGGAAATCTTAGGCTGATCTACTGTTAGTGGCATTCACTCTCCACAACTGGACTTGCCTAATGAAGGTAGGACCCATGCGTGCCCTAACTGCCTGTGTTGTGCCAGGTATGTGGGGCCCCTGGGGACGCTCCCTGTGCCACAAGCCCATGTGGCGGGGCTGGCTGCAGGGATGAGGACGGACAGCGTCGTTGCGGGGGCCTGAACTGCCAGGGAGCAGCAGCCACAGCAGATAATGCACTGGGCCGGGCCCGTCACACGCAGGAGGAGTTGCGGCGGACGCTGGGAGATGCAGATGGGCTTGTGGGCAAGGTAGGCATCACATCCAAGAGGTTGCTAAGTAGTGAGGAGGGGATGGGGTGAGCATTGGAAAGGGGTGTGGACAGAACCAAGCTTGTCCCTTGCCTCTAGGTGGCAGAGGTGAGGCTACAAGCAGGTGTGGCCCGGCAGCGGGCCCAGGCTGCCCTGGAAAAGGCCAACGAGACTCGGGACCGAGTGGAAAGGGCAAACCAGGAACTTCGTGAGCTGATTCAAAATGTCAAGGACTTCTTGAGCCGTAAGCCTGGGGACCAGTTGGCCAAGGGGGGTGGGGGCAGGGCCTGAGCATGTGTCTGTGTGTCTCAGCTTGTATCTGTGTTTCTGCAGAAGAGGGAGCTGACCCTGGCAGCATTGAGGCAGTAGCCACCCATGTACTAGAGCTGTCCATCCCAGCATCACCTGCTCAGATCCACCATCTGGCAGGTGAGATTGCCGAGCGAGTGCGGAGCCTTGGGGATGTGGACACTATCCTGCAGCGCACAGCAGGGGATGTGCGCCAGGCTGAGCAGCTTCTGCAGGATGCCCAGCGGGCCCGGTGAGCTCAGATACCTGCTAAGTGCCTGGTCTATTCCAATCCCTGATCTCTGACTCTAACCCCTCAACACCCAAATGGCTCAGTTCAGCCCCAGTGCAATTTTCTGATACATAATAATACCTATAGAGCATGGCCAACTTTAGCCTTTTGAACCCACCACAAAATAGCAATGCTCAGAAATCCCAATCAGGCCTCTTTCTTCAACCCTGACACATCTGGAACATCCTTCATGATGCTCTACGGCAGTGGTTCTCAACCAGGGGGTTATGTTCAATTTGTAACAATGAAAATACATCCTGCATATCAGATAGATTCGTAACAGTAGCAAAATTATAGTTATGAAGTAGCAATGAAAATAATTTTATGGTTGGGGGTCACCGCAACATGAGGAACTGTATTAAAGGGTTGCAACATGAGGAGGGTTGAGAACCACTGCTCTAAGGTCAGCCCTTTGATTCCTAATCTCCTTCTCTGATATCTTAACTCCCCAACTCCTTTGTGCAGGACCTGGGCCCAGGGTGAGAAGCAGAAGGCGGAGATGGTGCAGGATGCTCTTGAAGAAGCAAGACGGGCGCAGGGTGCAGCCAGAGGTGCTATCCGTGGGGCAGCTGCTGACACCGAGGGCACTGAGCAGACACTAGGCAGGGTGAGCCCCCATCCGGCCTATTGTCAGGGTGCTCAGGCCATAAGAACATGGAGTTAGGGCAGGAAGGGTTCTTAGAGATCATCTAGTCTGATTCCCTCATCTTATAGTTAAGGAAACTGAGACCTGGGAATGTTAAGTGACATGCCTAAGTCACAGAGGTGGTAACCGAGGCCACTCAGGCTATACACATAGGTCTTCTGCCTTCAAGTCCAGCTTTTTACCACCAAATCATGCTGCCTCCACCACTACTCCCTTGACTCCAGGGAAAGGCTGATGCAAAGATAAAAAGGAAACAGTCCTTAGCAGGGAAGAAAACACATGTATGTAAGTACATGCAGAAGCTATACAAGATAAACACAAGATATTCTGGGTAAGAGGGCACTGGGGTCTAGAGGAATCTGGTTATAGAGAAAGTGATACTTGGGCTGAGCTTTGTAGATTACCAGGGCTTCAAAGAGGTGAGGAAGGAGAGCATTCCAGGAATGGGAAACTGTCAATGCAACGGCCCAGGGATGGGAGACTAAGGTTCCTGTGTGAGGAATGGCAGGAAGGCCAGTTTGTTTATGTGGGAAGTAATATGTAACAAAGTTGGAAAAGTAGGTCTTTGGGACCAGTTTGTAAATAGCTTTAAATGCCAAAAAAAGCAGTTTATATTTGATCCCAGAGGTGACAGGAAACTATTGGAGTTGATTGTCTTAGGGATGGACAGATGTGGACAGATGTATGCCTTAAGAAAATCACCTTAGCAGTTGAATGTAGGACTGAGAACAGACACTTGAGGTGGGAAGACTAAAGGGAGGCTACTTGGGTCTGTGAGCTCAGAACCTGGCGAGGGGGTATATGTGAGCATAGGAACCCTCTGGTTCTGTAGGCCTGATGGGACAGAGTTCTACTGCCTGGCAGCAGCAGGAAAGTCTGTCCTGAGGCCTGGCAGTTCATCTGCAGGTTCGGGAGAAAACAGCTGAGGCAGAGCAGGACTTGAGCGTGGCGGCAGAGCGGACCCAGCGGCTGGATGCCCAGCTGGATGCTTTGAAGCTGAAGAGGGCTGGAAATAGCCTGGAAGCCACACGAGCTGAAGAGACAGCTAACAGTGCCCAGGGTCGGGCCCAGGAGGCTGAGAAGGTACAGGGGACAGGCGGACTGTAAGACATTGCCATGGTTACCTGGATGCAAAGACTTGCCCTGGGGAACATGAGGATGGAGCTGAGAGGAAGGGATAACTGGAGGCAGATGAGGTCAGCATCATCTTTTTTCCCCTCACTTAATAGTATTTTTTTTTCCAATTACACATAAAGAGTTTTCAACATTTACTTTTATAAGATTTTGAGTTCCAAATTTTTTCTCCCTCCCTCTCCTCCCTGCTTCCCAAGACAGTGTGCAATCTGAGATAGGCTATATTTATACAATCATATTAAACATAGTTCCACATTGGTCGTGTTGTGAAAGAATCAGAACAAAAGGAAAACACTACAAGGAAGAAAAAAAGGAGACAACAGTATGCTTCAATAGTATTTTCTTGGAGTGGGGCGGTAGGATATGTCTCTGATAGCATGGTATTCTCACTCCCCTTCCTGGGCAGTTGCTGAAGGGCCAGCTGGGTGACCGATACCAGACAGTGAGGGATCTTGCTGATCGGAAGGCCCAGGGTGTCCTTCAGGCTAAGGAGAGGGCTGAGCGGCTTCGGGATGAAGCCCGGGGGCTGCTACAGGACGCTCAAGACAAACTTCGGAGGTTGCACGGTGAGGCCAGAGGGAAGGGGGGTGGAGGTGGGACAGGTGAGATGCAGCCCCAACTTTCAGAGAGCCCCCCTGGAGGAGCAGGGAGATAGAGACAGTACAAACATCTGCTTGGACAAAGCTGTATATGCAAGAGTAGAGAAGACTGCAGAAAGACTTGGGGTGACCAGAGATAAGTAGAATCAGTCCTGGGAGGTTGGCTAGTGGATGTGTCCTGCTGTTGTTTTATGGGATATGTAATCTTCAGAGCAAGATGGGGCTGACAATAGTGGGGTGAGCAATAAGAGGCTGGTGAGTTATGGGAAAGGCCAGCACCAGGAACAGGGAGTTTAAATGTGTATTTGTCTGCAGAGCTGGAGGGGACATATGAAGTGAATGAGCGGGCCCTGGAGGGCAAAGCAGCTCAGCTGGATGGCCTGGAAGCCAAGATGAAGGGTGTCCTTCAGTCCATCAACCAGCAGATTCAGATCTACAACACTTGTCAGTGACTCCTCCCTTCCCTTCTCCTGGCCTGCTCCAGCAGGAGCTCATGGGTGGATGGTCACACATCCCTGGCATCAACATCTCCTGACTGGGGTTGGGCTCAAGGAGCTGGACAATTATGGTTTGGGCAGTGGGGTGGGGAATGTTCTCTGTCTCTCAAACTCTCTTGGGCCATTGGATAAATCTGAATTTGTGAAGCTGATCTGTGCCTGTTTGATTTCAGGCGTGTAGGAGCCCACACTATGGCTTGGGGCCTGTTCAACCTCTATTTCTTTGTTTTTAACTTGTTTCTATATCATAGTCAGTTCTGGATGTGTTCATTTCCCTACTCCCCAATGAGCTTTCTTTCTATCTAAAGGCAAACAGCTGAGGGTTAAAAGCACTCAAGCCAAATAAGCCACGTTCAGTGCCCATGGTTCTCCCCACTCCAGGGAGAAGAGGGGGGGCCTGTTATTTCTCTCTCCCTTCGTCCAGGCCAAGATGACAATCATTACAATCTCACAGGGCTTGGCTTCGTTTGGGGTTCTTTCCATTTAACCTTTGGTGGCTTATACTGTTTTCCTGGTTCCATTTACTTTACTCTGCTTCAGTCCATTTGGGTTTCTCTTTATTCCTCACTCAGCTACTTCTTTCCCCACCTAAAATTCAGTCCCGTTCTCAAGTTACAATTTGTTTTTGTTGTTGTTGAGTCATTTTTTTCCAGTCATGTGATCCCATTTAAGGTTTTCTTGGCAAAGAGACTGGAGTGCTTTGCCATTTCCTTCTCCAGCTCATTTTACAGATGAGGAAACTGAGGCAAACAGGGTGAAGTGACTTGCCCAGGGTCACAGAGCTAGTAAGTGTCTGAAAACAGATTTGAACTCAGGAAGATGAGTCTTCCTGACTCCAGGGCCAATGCTCTAACCATTGTACTACTTAACTGCCACAATTTGTTTAGCTTTCCCCTAGTATTGGGCACCCCACTTAGTTCTACTTCTTTGCTACCCCAGAAAGAGTTGCTGTCAATATTTTGTTTACATAGGAGACCTTTCTTTGTGTTTAACATCCTCTTATGAGAAGCAGAGGGGATCTCTGGAGCAATCATCAGTCCTTAAGCGTGAATAAAGTACCTTGGATAGGTCAGGCTGGGTGGGAGGGTAGGCAGCAATTGAGCTTAGATTTGTCTCTGATTCATCTTTTTTAAAAAATAGTATTTTTTCCAATTACATGGAAAAACAATTTTTAACATTCTTTTAAAAGTTTTTTGAGTTTCAAATTCTCTCCCTTTCTGCCTCCCCACTCCCTGATACAGTAAGCAATTTGATATAGGTTATGCATATTCAATCAAATAAAACCTACTTCCATATTAGTCATGTTGTGAAAGAAAACACAGACTGAAAACACAAACCCACAAAAAAACTGAAATACAGTATGCCTCAATCTGTATTCAGTTTTCATCAGTTCTGAAAGCAGATAGCATTTTTCATCATGAGTCCTTTGGAATCATGTTGGACCACTAGGTTGCTGAGAATAGCTGCTATTCACAGTTGATCATTGTATACAGTATTACTGTTACTGTGTACAATGTTCTCCTCACTTCACTTTTTATCAGTTTATACAAGTCTTTCCAGGCTAACCACCTGGCTCATTTCTTATAGCACAATAGTATTCTGTTACAATCATATACCACAACTGGTTCAGTCATTCCCCAATTAAGGGGCATCCCCTAAATTTCCAATTCTTTGCCACTACAAAAAAAGCTGCTATATTTTTGTACAAATAAGTCCTTTTCCTTTTCATCTCTTTGGAATATAAACATAGTAGTTATATTGCTAGGTCACAGGGTATGCACAGATTCATAACTCTTTGGGCATAATTCCAAATTGCTCTCCAGAACTGTTGGATTAATTGACAACTCCACCAACAGAACATTAGTGTTCCAATTTTCCCACACCCAGTATCTTCTCCATTTATCATTTTCCTTTTCTTTCATATTAGCCAACCTGATAGGTGTGAGGTGGTATCTCAAAGTTGTTTTAATTTGCATTTAGAGCACTTTTTTCATATAATTATAGTTTTGGTGTTTTTTGTCTGAAAATTGTCTATTCATATCTTTTGAACATTTATCAACAGGGAAATGACTTTTATTCTTAAAAATTTGACTCAGTTCTCTATATATTTGAAAAATGAGGCCTTTATCATAGATACTGTTAAAAAAATTTCCCCCATCTTTCTACTTTCCTTCTAATCTTGGCTGCATTGGTTTTGTTTGTACAAACCCTTAATTTAATATGATAAAAATAATCCATTTTAGGGGCAGCTAGGTGTTGCAGTGAATAGAGCACTGGCCCTGGAGTCAGGAGGTCCTGAGTTCAAATTTGGCCTCAGACACTTGCTTGACATTTACTAGTTGTGTGATCTTGGGCAAATCACTTAATCCCAATTGCCCTGCCTCCCCCCCCCCCAAAAATAATAATCCATTTTATATCCTGTAATGCTATCTCATTTGGTCGTAAATTCTTTCCTTCTCCATAGATTTAACAGGTAAACTACTTCCTGCTGTCCTACTTTGCTTATGGTATCACATTTTATGTCTAAATCATATACTCATTTTGTCCTAATGATGAGGTACAGGCTCTGGGAAACCCCTTGAACTCTGATTGAATCTTCCCATTAGTTGAGGCATTTGCATGAGGCCATAAGCTTTTGGTTGTGGCTCTGCCTAGACCTCCACTGTCCATCTGCTTCCCACCCTTGAGCTTATCAAAATATCAATCCACCCTTGAACTGGCCTAGCCCACCATTGTCGGTAGGCTCCAGGTAGCCTCCAGCAACTTCCCACCCTTAAACAATCATTTACCTCATTAACTTCTCCTGAAGACCCTCCCCAATCTCATTACTGGAGTCTGACCTCATTGACTCCTTCTGAAGACCCTCCCCAAACTCCTCCTCTAGACCACCCCTAGATTCCTCCCACAACTTTTCTGTATATAAGATCCCATCTTCCCCCCATGTGGGTGAGAGCGCCATAGAATTTTCTAGCACAGACTTGCTTTGATGTCCAATACAGGTGAACTTTTAATAAACTTTGCTTTTCTTTGACTGAGAGAAGACTCCAGTCAAATTCATTCGGCAGGACCCCTAGTGTTGGTATTTTGGGGTCTCAGGCACCCCTAACCATAACCCTCTACATTTTATGGGGAAACTCTTCATTTTTATGGTTTTTCATTTTTAAGGACAGGGAATCCTTCATTTATCTTGGCATATGATGTTAGATATGAGCGTATACAGTTTCTGCCCATTTTCCTAACACTTTCTGTCACATTGTGGGTTCTTGTCCCAAAGGCTTGGATCTCAGGGTTTATCAAACACTAGATTACTAAGGTATTTCTACTTCCTATTCTCTCACACCTGTAAATCCTCTTTTCAGAATGGTTAGGGTAACCCGCAGCTCCACCCACAACGTATGTGTTCACCTGCCTATCTGCAAGCCCTCCAAAAATGCTGGTTCCCACCCAAAGAGCCAGAGGCTTGATAGATGCCCTTTCCAAGGCAGTGCCCCACTCTCGTCCCTCCCGGCCCGGGCCAGGCCAGAAGAAGAAGCCCGGCCCTCCCTGCTGGGCGACAGGAGGCCAAACTGGCACATAGACGCTGGCCCAACCGCCGAAAGAAGCGCGAAGGTTGCTCGCTTCTGTTCCGCCTCAGGGCCTGACAGCCACGTGACAGGCAGACCTTCTGGGGAAACGCCCCGTACCCGGCAGGTCACGTGGCCTCGCCCCCCCCCCCTTGCTCTCCCTCCCCTTAGCCCCGAGCCCCCTCCGCACCTCTCCCGGAAGTGCGTCACCGGCTCACTCTCTCCTCCCTCCGCCGCCGCCGCCGCCGCAACTTCAAGTCGAAACAAAACAAGCGGCGGCCGCGGCGGCGCCGGGCGGGGGGGGGGGGGAGGGACGGGACTAGGGAGGTGTAGGGAAGCGGGCGGACCGGAACCGGAACCGACGCCGACGCCGGAACCGGAACCGGGAGCGGGTTGCTAAGGGGCCCGGAGAGCCGAGAGCAGGGCTGGCGGCGGCGGCGGCCTCGGTGAGTGAGGGAGTGAGGGAGGCCCTGCCGCCTGGGGCGGAGTAGCCGGGGCCGCCCGCGGCGTATCGCCGCGCAGCCCGCCCGCCCGCCTGCTTCGGCCCGGCCCAAGGTCACGGGGAGCCGGCTCTGGGACCCGGGAGGCCGGGAGCCCAGTGCCCCAGCTGGGGGGGCGGGGCCGGCCCCTCCTCCGCCGTCCCCGCCCCCTCCTCCACCCTGGGCCGAGCCGGGGAGGAGGCGGCTCTCTCCGCCGGCTGTGGGAAGGAAAGCCGGGCGTCCTGGAGGAAGGAGGAGGGGGAAGGCCGACTCCCAGCCGAAGAGACTCTTCGCACTTGGTAGGCGAAGTCAGGGCCCAGAGAGGCTTCCAGCTGGATAGCCGAGGTCCGTCCGTCGCGTGGGTCCGCTCGAGCCTCCGCGGCCCTTAGTAACAATCACTAAAACACACCAACAAGAGGATCCGGACCTCAGCTCTGAGATCCCCCGAGGGGGGAGCCCGAGCACTGGGGCTGAGATTGACCGGAGGCTCAGCCCCGGGGAATTCCCTCCCTCCGCCCCTGTACTAATCACCTCTCTAAGACGGACCCAGTCTCTCCACGAGGGGTTAGAGACCTACTTCCTGATGATCCCCGGGTTCCTTAAGAGATCGGCCTGGGGGGAGTCCCCCAACTGCTTTCTCTCTGCCTTCTCTATGTGTGTTCACTTTCTCCTCATCTTTAGGGAAACCAGGACTAGCAGTGGGGTGTGGGAGTAGGCAGGCTCCTGGGATGGCAGGGGAGCCCTCTTAGCAAAAGCCAGTTTTCCTCAGCGTCGTAGGTGGAATATCCCGCCGTGTGTGCGAAGCCTCCTCCTGGGCATTGGCGAAGGAATCTGGAAGATGGGGACAATTCTCAGGGACTACAAATCCAACGGGTGACATTAGTATGGGCACAGATCCGTGACAAAAATTATGTTGTTAGCTGCATTAAGAGGCAACCGTGTGATTAAGTATCTGGTGAAACTTAGAAGAAAAAAAAGTATTGAGTACTGTAATTAGGTGACAATTGGGTGAGTCTGGAGCAACTTGATAGAATAGGTCATTGATCAGGAGGCAGTTCTCAACCCAGGTCATCCAGCATTGGTGATTGTTTTTTGTTCGATGACCATGAGAGATATAGTCAGTCAGCAAGCATTTAGCAACTGGTTAGTAGGTGCCAGACACTGGTATTAAACACTGGAGATACAGAGAAGGACAAAAACATTGTTCTTCCCTGCAAAGATCTCACATTCTATTGGGGGCCACAACATGTAAGTTCGTACATACTAGCTAGGGAGTAGTCTCTCAGGAAAAGTACTGGCGGAGGTGGAGGAGGAGGGCCAGGGAGAGCCCCTTTCTGGAGGTAGAATTGGAGGTGAGTCTTGAAGGAAGTTAAGAAGTGGTAGCAGAGCATTCCAGTCATGGGGGGTAGCTATGTCGTGTCATAGGTTTCATGCTCTTAACGCTAGGGGTGTTAGAATCAGAACCATTAGAAAATAAGCACACTGAGGGTAGGGACTGTCTCACTTTTGTATTTGTGACCCAGAGCCCAGCACAATGTGTGGCACATAGGAGGTGCTTAGTAAATGCTTACTGAGTAGATGAATGAACCAGGCAGATAAGGCTAATGAGAAGTAGTGCAGGAGTGGGGAGAATGTCAGCTGTCTATGCAGAGGATAGTTTGTGCCAGTGTTTCTCATGTTGTTAAGCCTGTAGTAATAAATGCCCTCCCTTTTGACCCCACTCCCTCTCCCATTTGTTGTATCTATGGATCATCAGCTTCTCCCATAATGCATCTGCTTTGAAAAGAGGCAGTATAGGAGGCTGACTGATATGCACAGAAGCTGGGACCTTCCCCTTTTGTGTTGTGGTTTGAGGGGTTGGAAAGAAGTACCCCAGCTCTGCTTTGCAAAGGCTACATGGAACTATCAAAACTTAATAGGAGTGGGAGAAGGAACCTTGAGGGCCCAAAGGTGATATATTGGGCACCAGATGGTTCCCTTAGAAAGGGAAAACAGAAAAGACCTGCAAATATTAGAATCTCAAGAAGCTGGAAGGAACCTCAAAGGTCATCTTTTGCTACTTATTATGAGTGCTATGGACAGTCCTGGACATATTGGGATGGGCAGGGGAGCAAACCTGTTCACGGAAGGAAAACGTGCTCGTTCCTCCAGCTCGGTGCCTTCTCTTTCTAGACCTCATGTGGTCCCTCCTTTCTCCTGTCCTCTCCCACCCCCACATCACTTCAGAAGCCTGAAAAACACTTTATGGGAAACAGGAAGAAGACTCAGAATTAGCTGCAGAGGGAGGTGAGGTGGGTGGGCCTGGTGCTAGTGTGTTGCTTTGTTATGGGAACTGTGTTCTGGAACTTAGAGTGGGTTTCATGCTCAGTGTCCAGGGACATCTATTTGCACATTTGTAGCCTGGGCTCTTGCAGAATGGTGCAGGGAATGCCATGTTCATGTCTGTACCTTAGCCTTACCCTACTGGTTCTACTGGGCTTTGGGATAGCACCCAGGCCTAACCACTTCTTAGCAGTGGAAAGTGGGCCTCCCACTCCTGCTGATAAATTGGCATGTACTTCAGATGACTAAGCAACAAAGTGAAACTGAAACAGGATGGAACTGAGGCTTTCTTGCCCTTCCCATACCTCATTCTATCCCCCTGCATGGGTATGTGAAACAAGGAAGGTAGGCATGGAGTTCTGACCAGAGCCAGAGGAGTTCTCCAAATAGGAGGAATACCACGTGGGTGTGGCCTGCCTTTGTCTTGCAATCTCTTTCCTAGGGAGTGAAGTTCTGGCAAAGAAAGAGGGACTGGGGAACAGGCCCTAGAGCTCTTGTGGTCAGGCTGGGCCTAGGGTTAAAGGGGCTGGAAGCTGTTTCCTTGGCTCTTTTCTCTGCTGCTCTTGTAGCAGCTTTTGGTATGTGCAAGGGAAGCAGATGAAGCTGAAGCCCTTACCTTTGTCAAACAGCCAAGGCACTGGCCAGTTTGGGAGCCACAGCCAAAAGGGCCTACAGCTGCCTGTAGCATTTACCTGCACATCAGAATAGCCCTGTGCAAAAGCCCAACATCCAGCTCAGCCCCATAGGAATGTGCGCCCTGGGCCACCATGTTCACTTGTCACGCTTGCCTTTTTTATGCATTATGGGCTGGACTCAAGGAAAGGAACTTGAAGAATGCCCCAACAAGGGCCATACAAAAGTTAGGATACTTCCTCACTTTGGTGGTTGGTATTAAAACTACCTTCTAGAACTTAGCAGTGAGTGACTAGGGCCCATTTTCACTTAGGTCATTTGTTCCTCCCTGGAAAGTTTGGCCACAGAGAGTCGCCAAGATAGCTGGGCCAGGAAGAAAACGTCGAACCCCTGACCCAGACTCCATCACTGACCCCGGTGGATTCTGGGTGTCAAGCAAGCGGCTCAAGATGTCCGGAGGGGCTAGTGCTACAGGCCAACGAAGATGCCTCCAGGGGCTGGAGGATGCCACCAACAAGAAGAAACAGAAGGATCGTGTGAACCAGGAGAGCAAGGATGGGGAGCCCAAAAGAGGTGGGAGCCAGATGTGGGAAATGCTGTTGTGTCCCCCAAAGAAGGGACCCTGGAAACTGGGTGGCTAGTGGGTTTAAGGTAGTCTTCCCCATGCCCTTCTCCATTTGTTTATTATTTTTTTATTTTTTGGAGGGGGGAAGGCAAGGCAGTTGGGGTTAAGTGACTTGCCCAAGGTCACATGGCTAGTAAGTGTGTCAAGTATCTGAGGCTAGATTTGAACTCAGGTCTTCCTGACTCCAGGGCCAGTGCTCTATTCACTGTGCCACCTAGCTGCCTCTCTTCTCCATTTATTGATCTATGTATTATCTTCTAAGTGAGTGGTTGGTAATAGGATGGGCATTTCATTCCTGAAAATCAGCCAAATCCTGGCTTCATTCCAGTGGGACAGAGAACTGGCATGGTATAGTACAAAGGATATTAAGACTTAAAGTCAGGAGATTGAGCTTAAATCTTAACTGTGTGACCATGGATCATTCACTGTTCTTCTCTGCACCTGTCTCTTCATCTGTAAAATATAGCCATCATTCTGGGGCTATACCAGGGGAAAATCTGTGTAAACCTTCAAGTCCTATAGAAATGGGGACTGTTGGTAATAGAGCCTCCTCCCACTAATGATTTGTCTACTTTGTAGTGAAGTGGAGGAAGAGAGAAGTTGTCAGTTGATCCTGAGTTGCAGGTTTTAAGGAGTGAAACAAGCTTCAGAATTGAATGGCTCTGTAGCCCCAGAAGCAGTGAGGGGCAGAGGGGTCCTTGTGGAAGGAGAGCAGGCATTCAGCTAGGCCTTTGTTTCTTCTCCCCTTCTCTGACCTCTACCCCCACACACCCCCAATACATAGGAGGTATCCTTCATTCCTGACCTCACCTCCCGACCTTGCCTTTGCTTTCAGTGCCTGCTCCAGGGCTGGAAACATATCCTCTTGGTGAGGAGCAGGAACTCAAGGAAGGTAAGTGATTGAGGGAGGAGGAATTTGTCTTCTCACTTGACCTGCACTCTGTGAATGTGCTCAGGGCTCAGGTGCGAAGATATGGATGTGAAAGACTGCTGTGAGTGCATATACTGCCCATCTCAGGTGCAGGCAGTGTCTGGGCTAACAGTAGATCCAGCCTGGTGCTTCAGGAAACCCATGGGAGCCTCTGTGATCTTATCTCTAGCTGAGCTGCAACTAGATTGGAAGCAAAATGCAGATGAAGTGATTGTAAAGCTACACGTGGGGTCTGGGCCCTTGCGGATAGAAGAGATAGACGCAGCCTTCACAGATACAGACTGTGTGGTGCAGTTACCAGGTATGAGCTCCAGGCTTCAGTTGTGTGTGTGTATCCCTGTAATGAGCACAGAATGAAGTAGGTCTTATTCCCAAGATAGGCCACTTATGTCTGTTTGCCTTCTCTTTTCCTTTTCCTTGTGCCATTTACTACCAAGAGCTTTTAACTGAGAAACTATGGGAGAGCAGAGATTGGGAGCTACTGAATAGGGTAGAGGGGGAGGTCTGGTAGTAGCAGTAGTTCCTATTGCTTGTACCCTTTAGATGGCCGGCAGTGGAGCTTCATCTTCTATGAGGAGATTGAAAGTTCCTGCAGCAAGGTCCAGGCCCGAAAGGGTGGTGTCCTTCAGTTATTATTGCATAAGAAGATTCCTTTTCAGAACTGGCCTCGCCTCCTGGTAAGCCTTTTAACCCAGGGCCTAGAGGAAAGAGTGAAGGGTTGGGTGAGGTATCAGGAAACTCTGAGGGGAAGGCATATAATATTTAGTTGTCTTTTGCAGAAGAAGCCTATAAGCCAGGATTTAGGACCTGGAGCCCATTGCAAAGAAAATGGACAAGAGCAGCCCCCTAGTCTTCTGGAACCTGGGTCTAGCCCAGAACCTCAAAGAGGGAAGCAAGAACCACGAAATCAGAAGCGAGCTCAGGGCCGAGGTGAAGCAGGCACAGGAACAGGCCCTGGAACCCAGGCAGGGCCCAGTGCCAAGCGGGCAGTGCACCTCCGGGGAGCTTCTGAGGGGGAGGCCTCCAGGGGCACCCCAGGTCCCCGAGGGGATGGCTCTCCCTCTTCAGCAGAACCCACAGTTCAGGTGAGGGGTACAGGATAGAGGAAAATGGGTCTTTATCTTTGAGCTCTCTTTTCCCTGCACTGGGAAGTGCTTCAGGGTTAAGTCCATGATGACTTTTAAGTGCTAATTCACGTTTTCCCCACCAACAGCCTGTTTCAGCAGACCCTGAAGCATCTGTTGGGGGGCCACAGCAGCCATCCCTGATGGCTCATCATATTCAGCAGTCCAGTCAAGAGGAAAATCAGGCCCCTTCTCTAGAGAGTACCCTGGAAGGGGAGAAGATACCCCACCAGGATGAGGTGGTCTGCCCAGCCCTACCCCAGGATAGAGAAGGGGACCAGAACAAGGAGGAGGCAGCAACAGCAACTTTGGAAACTACAGCTGAGGGTATGGAGGTTTGGCCCAGGGGGTGTGGACACAGGTGACTGAGGAAGAGTGATGTTCATAGTGATTCTTAACTTTTGTGGGGACTCAGTCATAAGCCTTAGCCTGCAGGGAACATAATTTTTGACCTAAGAGGATGGGAGTAGAATTTGGTGGTGATTGTGATAGTGGTTGGGCAGAGAAAATCTGTGGCAAGTCTAATTATGGGGGTCTGCACAGAACCAGAGCCCATGGTGAGCCTGACATTTGTGAAGAATGACTCCTATGAGAAGGGTCCAGACTCAGTGGTTGTGCATGTGTATGTAAAGGAGATCTGCCGCAAGACTTCTCGAGTGCTGTTTCGTGAACAAGACTTTACCCTTGTTTTCCAGACCAGGTGGGTCTGTGTGGGTGATTGAGGGGGGCAATCAGTGACAGGGAGATAAGAGGGATGTAGACAGAGACCCCCTTATCTTGATGCCTTTCCAGTGACGTGAACTTTCTGCGGCTGCATCCAGACTGTGGACCACATACTATCTTCCGATGGCAGGTGAAGCTCAGGTATAGTCTCACACACCCCAGACACCCTGTCTTTTCAGGGTGGACTGGACTGAGCATTAATGTATCCAGAACCCCTGATTTGGCATTTTGATGAAGCTTCCAACTTCTAACCTCACTCCTGTCTCTACCCCATGGATTGAGAGGGTGGAACTGGTATTGCGTGGTACTTGGGTGAGATTGGGCAGCCAAGGGGAGATCTACAGACCTCACCTTTTGTTTGTGGAACAGGAACATGATTCAACCAGAGCAGTGTGTGTATCACTTCACATCTTCACGAATTGACATCTGCCTCAGGAAGCGGCAGAGTCAGCGATGGGGAGGCCTTGAGGCCCCAGCCACACGAGGTCTGCACCCCGAGCTCCCCTCGTGTCTCCCCTGCCCCTCCCACAGCTCTTGTATGTCTCCTCAAGTGCTCACCCTAGGTTGCTCTTCTCTCACAGTTTTCCTGTCCCTTATCTCCAAGTCTGATTTCTCCTGTATTTCCATCTTAGTTCTGTGTACTGTCATCCTTCCCACTTGGCTTCCTCTGATTTTGTGTCTGTCTCTGTACTGTCTCTCCCCCATTAAATTGCCGCCTTCTTTCCCTTGTCTCCATTCATCAGCTCCTGTAATTGTTGTAAACTCTGCTCTTTGTGTCAGGCATCTGGGGAATAGGGTCTTCCTGATCCTGGTGGCTACTGTATAAAAGACCTTGCTCCCCTCCCCTCCATGTGCTGCTAACCACCAGCCCCCCAATCCCCCTTTTTAAGGTGCAGTGGGTGGTGCAAAGGTTGCCATGCCGACAGGCCCAACTCCCCTGGATGCAGCCCCACCTGGTGGCTCCCCTTTGGCCAGCCAGGAAGAAGCTCGAGTTGGGGAGAAGGAGAAGGTGAAGGCCCGGCCTGAAGAATCAGGACTGGACAGTGTGGTGGCCCGCACGCCACCGGAGCATGTAGCCCTGAAGCCAGAGCCCCCCCTCACTTCAGTGAGTTAGAAGATCAAATGGTGGTAGTGGGCAGGTGGCAACTCTGGCTTTGAGGTCCTCCATGCTCACCACACTGTTTACCTTTCGCAGCCCAAGCCCACTTGCATGGTCCCCCCCATGCCTCACAGCCCCATGAGCAGTGAGAGTGTGGAAGAGGAGGAGGAAGAAGAGAAGAAGGTGTGCTTGCCTGGTTTCACAGGTCTTGTCAACTTGGGCAACACCTGCTTCATGAATAGTGTCATCCAGTCCCTGTCCAATACCCGAGAGCTTCGAGACTACTTCCATGGTGAGGCCAAGCTAAGGAGAGGACTGAAGTGTGGAGGCTGTTGGGCCCTGTTTGCTCTGCCTCACAGTCCTCTCATTCTTCTGTCCTGCTGCTTCTAGATCGCTCTTTTGAGGCAGAGATAAACTACAGCAATCCTCTGGGCACAGGAGGACGACTGGCGATTGGCTTTGCAGTGTTGCTGCGAGCACTGTGGAAGGGCACCCACCATGCCTTTCAGCCCTCCAAGCTAAAGGTGAGCTCCCTCACGTCCTGGCCTCTCTGGCCTGGAAGTGGTCTGCCCCGCCCTTATGTAACTCATGGACGAGAATCACAACAGATGGACAGGAGAGGCTCTGCTCTCCCATTCACTGGTTGTGTGACTTAAGGCAATGGCAGGTATTATCGCGACTGTTTTCCCATGTCCCTTCAGTTTAGCCCTGTATGTTGGCAGTGAGATTGTGCTTATTGTCTGTTTTAAGGCACAATATGATACATGACAAAGAAGGCTGGGCTTAGAATCAGGAGAACTGGGTCTGAATCTTGAGTCTTCAATTTACTAGCATTTTGACTCCACATAAGTCACTTCCCCTATCTGAGCCTTAGTTTCCTCATCCGTAAAATGAATGGGTATAATAACTTTTGCACTGTCTCCCTCACAGGGGAGGCTTTTGTCGTCCTGAAAGTAACGTAGAAATGGAGTTTATATTTCCTTTCCTAGGCTATTGTGGCGAGCAAAGCCAGTCAGTTCACTGGCTATGCTCAGCATGATGCTCAGGAGTTCATGGCCTTCCTCTTGGATGGGCTGCATGAGGACCTGAACCGAATCCAGAATAAACCCTACACAGAGACTGTAGATTCTGATGGACGTCCTGACGAGGTGAGAGTGCTTGGAGATGGACATACAGAATGAGGAGGGGGGGAGGGGTAACCTTGAGGAGGCCCTATGGCTAAACTGTCTTCTCTCTGCCCCTCTCCAGGTGGTTGCTCAGGAAGCTTGGCAGCGCCACAAAATGAGGAATGACTCATTCATCGTGGATCTGTTTCATGGACAGTACAAATCAAAGCTTGTGTGCCCTGTGTGCTCCAAGGTGGGCAGGGTTCCCCAAAGAGCCTGGAGCAGGGGATTGGGATCAGTCTGACCTCTTTTCCCACCGCAGTGCTCACTTGGACTTGGAGGGGTAGAAAGAAACTCAGGCAGCCTGGATTTGAAGTCAGAGGACTCTGCCATTTAGGACCTGTCTAGATTTGGGCAAGTCTCCAGGCCTCACTTTCCTCTTTTGTAAAGTGGGAAGCATTTACCTCTTCACAGAGGTGATGCACTCAAGGTGCAGAATGAGACAGGCACTTTCAGCACAGCCAGTACGGGGATTTTTGCTTACCTATGCATGTTTGATACCCTGTGGGAGGGGGTGGGATGGAGAGACTTAACGTTCATTAATTGAAAAAAAGTTTTAAAAGTTCTGTGCGAGTAAAAAAAATGTAAAATGAGAAACATGAGAATTGTTAACTCCCTTAGATGTCATTTGACATCTAAGGTCCAGTGATCCTTGAGATTGGAGAGATCATCATGGCTCAGTCGTCCATGAAACCTTCACAGAGAAGGTGGAACAGACAAGAGTTCATAAATAATATATAGCATTTTGACTAGGCTGAGAGAGGAAGGTGTTATTAGGATGTAGAGTTGAAAGGATCCTTTTAGGTCATCTTGTCCTATACCGTCATTTGACAGGGGAAGAAACAGCCCTAAAGGTCCAGTGTCTTACCTAAGTGTGTGGGTAGTAAGTACAGGGTTTAAGTTCAAGCCCTGCTCCTCTGACTCCACATGCAGGGCTCTAACCCATGTTACATTTAGGTGGTAAGAACAGCAGAAGAGGCTTGGAGGCAGAAATCAGCCGGTGAGTGGGCAGGGAGGAGAATGAGGAAAGCAGGGCTGCTGGAGCAAAGAATGATAAGACAGGAAGGGCTGAGGTGGGCCCACACAGGAAGAGTCTCCAGTGCCTGGCCCCGGGGGAGTCAACACAGCAGTGGGTTGTGAGCAGGCCATTGGAATTCTCATCCCATGCACAGGCTGTGTGTGACTTTTGAAAAGGCAGCCCACCTCTCTGCAGACTACAGGGCACCACAGTGCAATGAACACTGGGCCTCAGACTTTTGTGAGCTGTGTGACCCTGGGTAAAGTGCTAACCTATATCTGCCTCAGTTTCCTCATCTGTGAAATGGGGATCATTTTAACTCCTGGGGCTGCTGTGAGAATCAAATGAGATAATTGTAAAGCACTTAGCATGGTTCTTACCACTTAGTAAACACTATATAAATGTTAGCTAGCATTATCATCAGCTCTGGGTTTCATTTTATCCTGTGTAAACTAAGGGAGTTTGACTAGATGACCTCCTGACTCCTTTTTCTGTTCTAAATCCATTGATTGTGAGATCTTGAGTCCTTGACAAGGAATGTCATTTAGGAGGAGTAGTTTGGGTGTGCAAGAGAGATTGGGGAGAAGTACCCATTCTCAAGCACACAGCAACTGCTGTGCTCTGATGGACACAGCACATGAGCACACAGCAGCTTCTTTGACTTGGTATAGAAGGTAAAGGTTTCTTTGTTCAGTGATGTTTGCTGGGTGTTTTCAGGTCTCCATCACTTTCGACCCATTCCTGTACCTGCCTGTCCCCCTGCCGCAGAAGCAGAAAGTGCTCACTGTGTACTACTTTGCCAAGGAGCCACACAAGAAGCCTGTCAAGGTGAGCAGCCCCTGTACCTCCCAGCTGGCATACAGAGTCTTCAGCCTTTTTCTCTAACCCCAGCCATGCTGCCTTCTGTCTCCTTCCATCCTTGACTCTAGTATTCTTTCCTTGTAGTTCCTGGTGAGCATCAGCAAAGAGAACTCCAGTGCTATGGAGGTGCTTGATTCCCTGGCCCAGAGCGTTCACGTGAAGCCTGAGAGCCTTCGGCTAGCTGAGGTTTGGCCTAAAGAAACCCCTGCCACCATTCCCCAGTGACCCTTATCCCCAAGTTAACACCGTCCCCTTCTCCCAAGGTGTTCCTTTTCTCCCTTTGGATATTTCCATTTCAGTCTGGGTCTGGGAACTCTGAGCTTAGCAGTTTGGGGTTTCTAGCATGAGCATCCTTTATCTTCCTAAAATAGGATGCCAACTACAACAAGAGTTAAAACTGTTATTTCCACAGCAATTCTGTGAGGGAGGTACGTCACTATTATTAGCCTTATTTTAGAGATAAGAAAGCTGAGATGTATTGAGGATGATTCACCCATAGTCACACAGTTAATAAAAGTTTGGAATCTGGATTTGAACCCAGTTCTTAGTTAATAGCATGATTAATAGGTATAAAGAACGACCCCAAGGAAGAAGATAGAAGGCAGGACTCTGTGACTTTCTGTCATAGATAAAGAAAGAATGGAAAAAACCTCTAATGGGACTGAGTACTAGAGGAATGGTGGTGTGGAAAGGGATGGGGGGGAGGGAGGGTCGGGGGTGGGGATAGAAGTCAATTCACAGAATCATGGATGGGAAGGGATGTCAGCTGCCGTACTGTCCATCCCCCATACATGAAAGGAATCCTCACTATCATTTAATTGACAGGTGGTCATTCAGATTCCACTTCAAGACATCGAGAAGGGTACAGGGATGCTAACATTTCCCTATTCCTGGAAGCTATGTCCCTTCTAGTGGGCTCCAGATTGTATTCCCTTTTTGGATTGACCATATCACCTTGCTGTCCCATTGAGTTTGCAGTCCCCTGAAACCCTAGATCTTTTTCAGAATCACTTTTGTCTGTCTCTTGCTGCATCCCCCATATTATATACTTGTGGAGTTGATTTTTTTAGTACTCGAGTGTAAGGTTTTACACTTATCCTTATTGAATTTCATCTTATTAAAATTACTCCAGTGCCAATAGTCTAAGGGTTCTTAACTTTTTTTGTGGCGTGGACCCCTTGGCAGTCTGTGAAGCCTGTGGACTCCTTTTCAAAAAGCTATTTTGTGGTATACATTCATAATGGAGGGAAATATTTCAGTCAAAGGCTAATGGAAATAAAGATGCAATTTTTTTTCTTATCTAAGTTCACAGATCCCTTGAAATCTATCCCCAAGGGGTCTGTTGGCCTAAAAGTTAAAACTCCTGCTTTATCCTGTCCAGGACCTTTTGGGATCCTAATGCTATTGTCTGCTATGTAGTTGGCATACTACCAACTTTGTGCCATCTGAAGATTTGGTGAGCATAATACCTATGCTTATGTTCAGGCTATTGATAAAGTGTTTGATCCTTGGGTCATGCATGAAGCTTCCTGCCACATTAACATTGACATTGACAACTACTTTTTTGAGTTTGACCATCCTACCAGTTCTGAAGCCATCTAATTGTATTATTGTTTCATCCATATCTCATTCTTTTCCGTAAGAATAATAAGAGATCTTTTATCAAAAGCTTTACTAGAATTTAGGTAATCTATCCACACTTTTCCTCTCATCTATTAACTCAGTATTCTTGTTTAAAAAGGACATGAGATTAGTCTGACATTACTTGTCCTTTATGAAGCCAGGCTGGCTCTTTACAATCAGTGCTTGCTTTTTACTTTAGATATTTGCCAGCCATCTTTTTAATGATCCATCCTAGAATTTTCCCAGGAAAAGAATACAGGCTTCCTGGTCTATAATTTGTGTTTTTTAAAATTGGAAAATTGACCCTTTTCTGGTTTTGTGACACCTTGGCCATTTCCCGTGATCTATTAGAGGCTTGACAGTCATATCTGCCTCCACTCTCAGGACCTGGGAGTGTAGTCCACCTGGGCCAGGAGACTGGGATTGTTCAAGGGCAGCCCAGTGCCATGTTATTGTCTACTACTTTGCCAATCTTGGGTATTGGTCAGCTCTCCACTGCTCATTTCTTTTCTCTCCTCTCACTAGGAAGGTTGTTCTCTTTTGCAAAGAAAACAAAATGAGAGAAAATAAACTAAGAATTCAGTATCCTTCTCTTTTCTCTGTTATCAGGTATAATTGGCCCATTCCCCTCATGTAAAGGTCTTGATCTTTCTTTGATTTTCCATTTTCTCAAAAAATAGTCAGAAAATCCCCTTTTGGTGTCTTTAGCTTCCCTCAGCTCCATTTCTTCCTGTAGGACTATTATATACTCTTCTATTCCTTTCTTGCTATTTGGGCTTGTTTCCACCTTTGAAATCTAGGTTGCTTAGAGAATTCCCTGTGCATCCACAGGGATCTATCTCTTCAGAAAAGTCCTGCATTTCCTTCTTGTGGGAATTGTTTCCTTTTGTGTCTTCAGAACTTAATTCTTCTTCCTAGGTCCTAGGATTCTACATGAATTGTTTGAAATCTGCTTTTTTAAAATCTATAGTGCATGTCAGTTTAGGCCCTGATTTCTTCTATATCACAAATTCTCAAATGGAGTGGTCATTTCCTTCCATGATTAACATAATAACTACCCTAGCAAACAGTCCTTCCTTGTTAGTAAAAAAGGATCTGAGTCTGTGGCAGCCTTTGGGATCTCTGCTGACTTCTTACCGAAGATAAACTAGTTTGTCACATGAAAGACTCCTTCAGAAAATGATAGGTTCCTTCTTAGGTCATATACTTTCTTGGGGACCTTCATTTTTCTGGCTTTGGCTTAAGAATTTCCATGTCCTAGTGATAATGTGTTTCAGCTTCTCCTTGCTTTGTGTCTTTTGATGTGGAGCAGAGACACCCTGTTCCTGTCATTATTTGCAGTGCCTGCTATGACTGATCTTGACTGTTTGGGCGTCCCAAGCCCTCCACTCATCCCACCTCAGTGCCACCCCATCTGTGCCAACAGGTCTATCAGGGTAATTCTCAGACCGTATAGGAGAAAAAGCCCTGATTTTGTAGTCAGAGGTACCTTATTTCAGAGCTCATTTCTACTTACTTGTGTAACTTTAGGCAAGTTATTTCCATTTTTTAGGTCTTGGTTTTCCTCTCTTGTAAAGTAAGGAAGTTGGACTAAATGATCTCTAAGGGACCTTTAGACTCTTGATATTTTAAGGATTCTGTGATCCTATGACTTCCAGTTGGTAAAAGACAAGTTCATTCATCCCATCATATTGACTTTTGATTGACAGGGTCTAGGTAGCAATGGATCATTCTCAACCTTCTAGTGCCCATAAAATCCATCTGGGTAGACTGAAAAATCTGAAAATCTTGGCTTATGGCAGCTGTGGACTCTTATTATGTGAATGTGATTCAGAAGAAAAGAACATCCATTTTTTTTCTTATTTGTATGGCAATAAATACCGATTTGTGATTAATATCACACAGTCTTCTCTTCTGTCATAGTCCTGTAGACCATGGTAGGTCTGGAAACTTAAATTTCCTAACTTGATCTTTAGAGCAGAAAGGATATTGATGACTGGAGGGCATCCAAGTAAGGGTAGTAAAGGGACTGGAGATCATACCATCCCAGGACTGGTAATATTTAATTTGGAGAAGAGAAGACTTGGACTGTATGTAATCCTTGTCTTCAAATTTTTGAAAGGCTGATATATAGAAAACAGATGAGACTTATTCTGCTCAGCTTAGAATGCAAGAGTAGAAGCAATGGGTGGGAGTTTCTGGGAGGCAGATTTTTGCTCCCCATAGAAGAAAAAACTTGTTAGAATTCTTTCACAGGTAGAATGAGTTGCTGCTGGAAGTAGTGGGCAGTTTCCTGTCGCCAGAAATCTTCAAGTAGAGGCAAGATATTCATTTGTTAGGAATATTATAGGAACAGTTCATCATTAGGTATAGTTTTGACTTAAATGGTTTCTGAAGTCCCTCAGCCCTGAGATTATGTGGTTATACCCTTAAATTTGGAAGTGGGTAGTTTTCTTTCCTATACATTCCTGTTAGTCTTTCTCTGGTGTTTCACTTCTGAGTTTGTGTCTGTTCTTTTCTCATGTAAATAAACTAGCGAAGATATACTACTATGACATGTGTAGTGTGATAAGGTAGAAAGGAAAGAAGAAGATGCCAGATAGGGATGTCCAGTTAGAAAAGCTATGATACAAAAGGGTAGAAAAGTATTTAGGGGTTAAAAGTCTTTCCCCAAGGCCAGAGCCTGAGGTTGGAAATTAGAGATGAATGAAGTATAAAAGGGTAAAAGCCTGGCAGCCAAGGACAAAAGTACTTTGGACTGGTTCCATGAGGAAGCTGATAGATATCATAAGGCCTCACTGCCAGAGCTAGATGTCCTCCATGATGTCACTTCACTGAGGTTAAGGGGGGGTTGTTATATAGAGATACCATAGGTCTAAGCTAATAGGAACTCAAGGAACTGACTGTGTATTATAACTCAACTCTCTAGCAGAGTAGGGATAGACTGTAGGAAGGCAGAGCCAACAGTGTGCCATTGTCATGTTATTGAGGTGATGAGGACCATGCACCAGAGTGGTGGCAGTGTCAGAGGAGAGAAAGGGATAGTTACAGGAAGTGTTATGAAGGCAGAAGTGACAGGACTTTGACAGCTAATTGATTTATAGGACATGAGAGAGAGTGTGGAGTTGAGGATGACTTCTAGATTGTGAGCTTGAGCGACTGGGATGGTGATGCCCTTGACAGTAATAGGGAAGTTAGGAAGAGGGGAGGCTTTAAAGGGAAAAAAATAATGAGTTCAGTTTTGGACATGTTGAGTTTAAGATGTCTTTGGGATACCTAATTTGAGATATCTGATGGGCAGTTGGAGGTTAGAGAGGTTAAGGATGGACCAGTAGATCTGAGAATCATCTGCATAGAGATGATAATTGAATCCATAGAAGCTGATGAGAGCATGTAAAATAGTATAGAATGAAAAGAGAAGTAGACCCAGGCCAGGACCTTTGTGGATCCTTATATTTATTGGATATAACCTAGATCAAGGTCTGACTACCAAAGGAGACAGAAGGTGCAGACAACCAGGAGAACCCTGAGAGAGAAGCAAGTACCACAGAAACCTAGAGAAAAGAGCATCAAGGAAGAAGCTAATGGAAGCATGATGCAGGAAGTGTATTAGAGAGATGTGGAACAGAATGCCAAGTTTTGAAGAGAAAAGTCCCTACTTGTACCAATTATTAGTGATTCTTCCCTTCCCCACGCCTCCCCCTGGGGATTAGATCATAATGGCTTCTTGGAGGTAGGATCCGAAGTGGTTTTTAAAACCTTTGTTGGAATCCAGGTATCCAGTGACATCGTATACCATGTAACTCCACCATCTTCAAAATGAGTTTGACTTGACTCTCACCATGGAGTACCTGCTATCTCCCTATTGAGTTCGTAGGATTTAGAACTGAATCTCATATTTGAGATCATTTAATCCAGCTCCTTCATTTCTAGATGAAGAAATTGTGATGCAGAGAAAGGGAAGGGATTTATCTAAGTTATTCAGGTTGTAAATAGAAGAGCCTAGATTCAAACCCAGGGATCACACCCCTGTCCTCTTTTGCCTTCCCACTCCATTTTGCTCTGGGAATTAGCCAGCCATAAGACTGTGGAACTTACCTAGGCCCCTGATCATTTGGATATATTAGGAGCAGCTGTGTGTGGTGGGGAGTTCACTGAAGGCCCTACTAGCTGTGTAACATGGGCCAAATCAGTTGCTTCCTTGAGCCTCAGTTTCATCTGTAAAACTGCGATAATGTTTGCACTACCAACCTCAGTAGATGGTTGTAGGAAGAAAATGTTTGGTAAACTTTGAAGCATTATAGAGATATGATCTACTTTTATAATGTTTGGGCTGCAGAAAGAATCCCAAATCTCAGCTTCAAACTAAATGAAAAATTACTAGCCAACTTCCTAATGGACAACTTGCTCCTCTTTGAGACTCCCCATTCTCTTTTCTTCCTCCTCCCCACTTTTCCTCTTCCTCTCCATCTCCCTTCTACATCCTCTTTCTCCCTCTCTTTCCCCCCTCCCCTTCCTTCCCTTCTTCCTTTTCTCTCTCCTCCATCCTTGTCTCCCTACTTCCCTCCTCCTTTCTCTCCTCCCTTGTTCTTAAATCCCTGGATTCCCTGAGTCTGAGCTCCATCCTGTCCATATTTCTAGGGACAATGCGGGATTTGCCTTGCGCTGCACTGGCAACTTTGGAGAAAGGGTGTAGGGTTGCTGAATGAAATCTTTGTGCTCTTGCCTTTGCTCTGAACCAGGTGATTAAGAACCGATTTCACCGTGTATTCCTGCCATCGCACTCATTGGACACCGTCTCTCCCACTGATCTGCTCCTTTGCTTTGAAGTGCTATCCCCAGAGCTGGCCAAGGAGCGGGTGGTAGTTCTTCAGGTGCAGCAGGTTAGAAGGAAAGGAAGGAAAGGGAGGGTATTAAAAATCTAATTGAAAAAGAAAAAGAAAGGAGGATAGATTGGGACTTTGCATCCACAAGTAGAACTGGCTGAGAACAGGGTCTTGTGTATCTTTCTCCAGCGCCCTCAGGTGCCCAGCATCCCCATTGCCAAGTGTGCTGCCTGCCAGAAGAAGCAGCAGTCTGAAGACGAGAAATTGAAGCGTTGTACCCGCTGTTACCGTGTCGGCTACTGCAACCAGTGAGGCAGCCCTCTACCCCCATCTGGCCCTCACCTAGCCCCCTTCCATCCACTATTGGCCTTGGTTGTCTGCACACAGGTGCCCCTGGGCCTTCCCAAAGGTGATACTTCCCACTGAGCCCAGGGCTTCTGCTTCTGTTATTCACCCAAGAGATGTCTGGGATTAGTCACATTCATTCCCCCCCTGAGAGCGCCCCTTTTCCCTCCCCAGGCAAATGAGGCTGAACCACCCAGAATTGTCCTATTCTTTTTATAGGGTTTGTCAAAAGACTCATTGGCCAGATCACAAAGGCCTGTGCCGTCCAGAGAATATTGGCTTCCCCTTCTTCATCAGTGTCCCTGAGTCCCGCCTCACCTATGCTCGCCTTGCCCAGCTCCTGGAGGGCTATGCTCGGTGAGTACATCTATCCTAGCAGGGATTGTGTTGGAGGAGGTGGAGCAAGACCTTTTGGATTGATGAATTTTGAATTTTTTTCTCACACCCTCTTTTCAGGTACTCAGTGAGCGTGTTCCAGCCACCCTTCCAATTAGGCCGTGTTTCCCCAGAACAGAGCCCCCAGGTGCTAAGCAGCTCTACACCTCCTGTGCCAAGTACTTTGGAGGCAGGGGGTGGGGACCGGGACTTAAGACCCTCACCAGAATCCCAAGTGTCCCCTACAGTGGCTGAGCTTGGTGACACAGGTGCCTCAAGGAGCCGGGCACCCCCTGATCGGGGTTCTGTGCCCAATCTTGACACAGGCCCCTCAGAGTCGACAGTCAGCATGCCCAGCGAGGGGGGATTTTCTAAGGAGTCTGCTGGGGAGAGGTTGCTCAGGCCTGAAGGTAAGAAACTCATGAGTAAGAAGAACTGAATTCCATGGCCATGGGAGAGGAGAAATTATTTCCTCATTTGAGAGAAGGATCTGCCTGATAACTAAAATTAGATATCACCTTTAGAGTAAGCTCAGGGAGAGCTTAATGGAGGGAAGCATCACTTGGATTGCATCTCAAAGGGAAGGAAGTTAACAGATGAATTGCAGTGGGTAGGAAGAGATGGGGGAAAGAGTCTGTTTTAGACATGGGGGATAATATGAAAAAATGCCCTGAGAAGGGAAAGGGTAGGATGAGGATAGAGGTACAGCCTTGTTTGGATGAAACATAGAATAAGAGAAGATGGTGTAAGTAGTAATATGTAGGTTGGCCCCAAATTCTGGAAGGATGTCAGTGCCAAGATCAGCAGTTTATACTTGAGGAAGTGGTGGGGAGACATTCGAGGTTTTTGAGTGAATAGGTGGAAGGCATGATGGTAGTGATGCATTAGGAAGGTAATTCAGATAGCCTCTGCAGGTGAGTTTGAAGGGTGAAGGTAACACTAGCTAAGAGAAAATGATAGCAGCCTGAACTCAGTTGTATTGCAAGTTGAAAGGAGTGGGGCTGAGCCCTAATGAATTCTGGGGCCCCAGAGGTAAAGCACTGGGCTGGGGGTTCTGGTTTCTGATATGGGTGGTTTCTTGACAGCTGCTGTCCCAGGCTACCAGCACCCAGCTGAGGTCCTGAGTGCCCATCCACCCCCATTTTTTATCAACAAAATTGATGCCACCAATAAGGAACAAAAGCTGGAAGACAAAGGTGCCTAAGGCTTCAAAATAGACCTGGGGGTTGGGAAGAAGATGGGGAGCAAACAAGGCCTGGATTCCTGGGGCAGACACTGTGGGTTCTGGTGAAGATACGGAAACTAAGAAGGTATATGCAAAACCCCTCCCTCTACAGGTGAATCCCCCCTGGAACTGGGTGATGACTGCAGCCTGGCTTTGGTGTGGAAAAACAACGAACGGCTGAAGGAGTTTGTGCTCGTTGGCTCCAAAGAGCTTGAGTGTGTGGAAGACCCCAGCTCGGCCAGTGAAGCAGCCAGGGCTGGTCACTTTACTCTGGAGCAATGTCTCAATCTCTTCACCAAGCCTGAGGTGCTAGCCCCAGAAGAAGCCTGGTAAGGGTGGGAGGGTATTAATGGTTTGGAAACTCCAGGCCCAGAGTAACTGAACTGGAAGGGAATCTTAGAACATAGAACACAATGCTAGAGCATAAAACACAGAATGTCACAGCCAGAAAAAACTATAGGACATAAATGGCAGAAATAGAAAGGAGCTTAGAGAAGCACAGAATATGCACTGGGAGGGAACTTAGAGCAGAAACAGCTGGAAGAGACAATAGAACACAGGACATTCGTATTGAAAGGGACCTTAGAACTGTCATGATGTGGAAGGAAACTTAGAAATTATCTAAACCAATCTCTTGATTTTATAGACAAGGAAACGAAGGTCTTTTGAGGAGCTAGGACTTGCCCAGGCCTCTGGGAAGTGTATTTGTTATAGTTTTCTGCTTCTCTGTGCTTTGAGGAGTATCTGAATCCCCCTTCTCTAGCAAGTGTTCTGAGGGAAGGAGGTCTCTCTGGGCTGGACTACCTAAGGACACGCGCGCGCGCACACACACACGCACGCACGCACGCACGCACGCGCGCGTGCGCGCCTCCCTTCAGGAGTACATCCAGAGCAGCAGGTTGGCAGGGGATCCCGAGGGACACATGACCTGCTACAGACACTCTGGTGGTAAGAGGAAAAATGATCATGTGAAGCCATAGGGAAAAAAATAGCTTTTCCAGGAGGATAGTTGAAGAAATAGACAAGGTGGAGCAAAATGTGTTTTAAAAAGTGAATTGGACGGCTAGGTGGTTCAGTGAGTATAGCACCAGCCCTGGAGTCAGAAGGACTTGAGTTCAAATTCGGCCTCAGACACTTAACACTTAGCCGTGTGACCTTGGGCAAGTCATTTAACCCCAATTGCCCAGCCTTCCCCCTCCAAAAAGCAAAAAAAACAAAAAAGACTTTAAAAAAAAGTGAATCATATGCCCTGCCCTCCCTCCTCCAAAAAGCAAAAAAAAAAAAAATGAATCATGGCCTTTAGAACTAAAAGAGACCATAGAATCTTATTGTACTGATGAGAACATTTGGGCCCAGAGAATAGAATGTCACAGGGGGCATAGCAGACATGGGAGCACCTTACTTCAAGGGTGACTCTGGCAAGGCTAGGCAGAACTTCGTTTTGAGTTCATCTCCTCTACTGCTCTGTGCAGTAGCACCAGCCACCATTGCCCTAGTGCTTAAGAAGACAAAGCATCTCCTTCACAGCGACCTGAGGAGGGTGTGAGTTCAAGGGTCATCATCTCCATTTTAAAGATGAGGAAAGAGCCCAGAGAGGGACCTCAACTTGTGGCTGCGCAGCTAATGAACTTGGAGCCAGGACTTGAGGCAATGTGTCCTGACTTAGCTGAACTGAAGTATTTAAGTTTGGAAATGCAAAGCACATGATATACATGATGTGGGTAGAGAATAGAGAAAGGCAGTGTGGGAGGGGGTGGAAAAGGGTATTGGCCCAGAGACCTCTGCTGTATGGTCACCATGATCTCCAGCTGTGATATGACAGGTAGACTTTAGTACTCACCTCTCCCAGCTGCTGGGAGAATCAGATGAGATATCAAGAATGAAGCAATGGAGCGGGCCACAAACATCCATCACGTGCTTGCTTACTATGTGCCAGGCACTGGCACTCAGGGCATCCCAGAGACAAGAGTGAGCAGACTTTGCCCTCAAAGGATCGTGTTCTGATGGGCTTCACATGTAGGGCTATACAAGATAGGCACAAAGTAGATACGTGGTAACCTTGGGTGGGGAAGCATTAGCAACAAAGACCTCCTTAGAAAGGTGTCACCTGAGCTCTGTCTTGAGAAAAGCCAGGGATTCTAAACTATGAGGGATAACCATTAAAAAGGTCATGGAGCTGGAAGATGGAGCCTTCATGTGTGAGGAGCAGCTCACAAGCCACAACACTGGATTGTAAAATGTGTGGAAGAAGAGTGATATCCAAGAAAACTGAAACTACAAGTATGAGCTGTGTTGTAAATGACTTTAAATGCCAAGCAGGAGTGGGAATAGGAAGCCATTGGAGTTTGAGTGGGTCAGACATAGGTTTTAAGAAAATTACTTTTGCAGCTGTCTGTAGGATGGGTTTGATGGGAGAGAGTCCTGAGACAGGAAAATGGTTAGGTTTGAGGTGATGAGAGTCTGAACCAGGGTGGTGGCTATAGATATGAGAGAAATAATGGAAGATAGAAATGACAGAAGTTGGCAATTGATGGTATATATTGAGTAAGGGAAAGAGGAGGCAAAGGTGACGTGAAGGTTTCAGACGTGGGTAACTCATAGCCTCATAGTGCCTTTTTAGCAGTATTAGGGAAGTTCCATCCTGAGTGAGTTTGAAATGCTTGTGGAATGCCAGGGAGACGGTCCATGAGCTGAGACGGGGGCTTAGAAGAGAGCTCCAGTTAGTGTGAGGAGGAAGTGTTATCTGGCACAGTCACATGGGGAGGAAAAGCAGCAGAGAGGATCACAGAAGCCAGAATTTAGGAATGTCTGTCAGTAGGTCCAGATGCTGTATCAAGAGAAATGAAGGATGAGGATTGAGCAAAGACTAGTGGGTTTCCTAATGAAGACAACATAGTAGCTTTGCAGAGAGCAATCTCTCTTAGAGGGAGAGATCAGAAGGTAAATTGCAGAGAATTTAAAATAGAGAAAAGATGAAGCAAGGGCACCAAATGTCAAGGAGTTTAGCCAATGAGAAGCCAGGTTATGGGACTGTGACTCGAGGGTGTGGTAGGATCAAGTGAGGTTTTTTAGGGATAGCAGAGACTCAGGAGTGTTTGTAGGCCCCAGAGGACCTAGGAGATAAGAGATTAAATCTGCTGGAGGAGGTAGATAGGGATGGAATCAAGCGTTGGCATTGGTAATAGGGGCCACCTTTTCTTCCAAGACTGGAGTTGAGGATGATGTCAGGGAAATGTGAAATGAGAAGGGGAGAAAAGGGAACTTGAAGCCAATGGCTGCAATTTTATTTTATTATTTTTGGTTGGAGGGTAGTGAAGTGTGAGGTGAGGTCCTTAGCTGAAAGAGTGGGAAGAAGGGTTTTAGAGGCTGGAGGAGAGAAAAGGTTTGGAACAGCCAATGTGGAGAGTGGGATAGCACATCAGGTAGGGAGAAGTCAAAAGGATTGCTTTAAAAAAACAAATTAAAATAAAAAAGGATTGCCTTGTTTCAGTGAGGAACCAGTTGAGATAGCATCACCTAAATTTGTAGTGAACCCAGACAGCCTGGTTTTGTGCTTTTCTCCACTTACATTCAGAAACATAGGACTAGAAATGAAGGAGGCCAAAGGTGGGAGTAATTCAGGGTTGGAGCTGCATGTTTTGCCCACCTTAAAGTATGCTGCAAATACCACAAATGGTGACTCCTGTTATATCTGCAGTATCAGCTTGCCCAGAGAAATATTAGGGAAAATTTTTAGTTGTAGAGGGGAGAGTTATTTCCCCTAGGTTTTCATTTGTTTAATCAGGAGGAAAACTCTCATTTGAGTAAAGTGTTGGAGGGCAATATAGTATTGTGGAAAGAGCATTGGACAGGTTGGGTCTTGTGTCCATGACCCTGGCCAAAGCCTGTCCTCTCTGTGGGGCTCTTTCTTCTGATGTAAAATAAGGGAGTTAAATTCTCAATGATCTCTGACATGCTAGGACCCTGTGATTCTAGGACACACATTGCCCATCATATTACGGCTGTAAACATTCAGTGTTTGCCTACGCCCCATTGTCTGACTTGTTTTCACTCACCTCTTTGCAGGTACTGTCCCAAGTGTAAGCAGCACAGAGAAGCCTCCAAGCAGCTGATGCTGTGGCGCCTTCCAAATGTGCTCATTATCCAGCTGAAGCGCTTCTCCTTTCGAAGCTTCATATGGAGGGATAAAATCAATGACATGGTGGAATTCCCTCTCAGGTGAGGAACCTTGGGGTATAGTTGGGAGGAGACAGAATCCCATCCTCAGGGATCCTAGTCCTTACTCTCTCTCAGGATAGGGAAGTCTCTTGTCGAAGGAGCAGACAGCACAGGGAGAAATTGTGCCTTGCACATAGTAGGCATTTACCAGGTATTGGAATGAATGATGCATGGACAGAAATAGCAACACGTTGCACATTTGCCATGACCAGAGAGCCTCTACTAACTCTGGGTCATAGAGGAAAAGGTCACATTTGACAGCTCTTCTGGGAAGGGTCTCAGAAATCTCCCAGCTGGTCTTTAGCATTTCATGGGATCATGATAACCTCTTTTCCACCAACCTAGGAACCTGGACTTGAGCAAGTTTTGCATAGGCCAGAAGGATGACCGGCAACTTCCAACCTATGACCTATATGCAGTCATCAACCACTACGGGGGCATGATTGGGGGCCATTACACTGCTTATGCCCGCCTGCCTAGTGACAAGAACAGCCAGCGGAGTGACGTGGGTGAGAGAGTATCCTGTCCCCTAAGGAGAAGGCCCCCACCCCGCAAAAAGTGGTCCAAGCAAGGATTTGAACAGGTCCACTGGTATAGTTTAGAACCTCTGTCCTCTTCCATTCATCTCACCCAAGTCTTAATGATGCTTTATAGGACCTTGGCCTCAGCTTTCAGGGATTTTTTGTTGTTGTTGTTTGGTCTTGTCCAACTCTTCACATCCCCATTTAGGGTTTTCTTGACACAGATACTGGAGGGCTTTGCCATTTCCTTCTCTAGCTCATTTTACAAATGAGAAAACTTGAGACAAACAGAGTAAGGTGATTTGCTCAGGGTCACACATCTAATAAGTGGGGCTGGATTTACACTCAGGTCTTCTTGACTCCAGGCCCAGCATTCTATCCGCTGCTTTACCCAGCTCCTTCAGTTTTTAGCAAACCCTTATTTCCATTAAATGACTTCTTTTATAGGTTTTTTTGCCCCTGTAAGTGAACCAGATTCCATGGTTCCCACTTAGGCTCATTCAGAGCCTCTTATGCCCTTGTCTGGTCTTTGCTGCATAAAGAAAGGCATTTCCCAGAAGTCTGACATATCCCCCTTTTTTAGAAAGAGAAAGTGAATCAGAGCAGCGATAAGAAATGGCTTTTCTCATATCCCAGGGGAAGGGGCTGCTTTCTTTGTTCTACTCCTAGTCATTCCTCCTTGTTCTTTCCCACCCTCAAAGGCTGGAGACTATTTGATGACAGCACAGTGACCACGGTAGATGAAAGCCAGGTAGTGACCCGCTATGCCTATGTCCTCTTCTATCGTCGGCGAAACTCTCCTGTGGAGAGGCCTCCGAGGGCCCCTTCCACTGAACACCACCCTGATCTGGGCCCAGCTACTGAGGCGGCCACCAGCCAGGTGAGAGGGGAACCTGCATGATATGAGGTGTTTCATGCGGGGTACTTAAATACTTGAAGTCAGGAGAAGAAGATGGGAGGGAATATGATGACCACATCGTTCCTTGTCTTGCCCTGATTCTTGGTGGGTGGGGTGATTGGGGTCTGATGCAGTGATATCTGCCCTGGGGTTCTTTCTTGAGCTTTCGTACCTGACTCACAGACAAAGCACCTCTCATTTCATCTTTCCCTGACCTGTCCTCCCAGTTTCATCCATGCCCTCCCTGTTGGCATTGGGCAGTAGAGGCTTCTTCACATCCCCAATGGTGCTGAGGGACCTAGGTTCTGTGTCCATTGTACACCCCAGTGAGCTCTGAATATGCTGCAGACTTGGGGATTTGGCCGTAGAGGAAAGCAGGGCTTCTGAGGGGCTCAGGCACCCAATAGCCTTGGCCCCCAGCGGGGCAGCCAATCCACTCAGGCGCCCATGCTGACACACCAGACATGCAAACAAACACACATGCACTCCCTGACCATACTGACCCAGGGAGATTTCTCCCAGATGGAGGATGGGCTTCTAGAATTAAATTATTTCAGTCCTTTCAGACTCTCAGTCTTAGATGCTCATTTGTAACCAGCCTCTGCTGGAGCACCTCTCCTTGATGTGTTTATCATGTGTTCTCCTGCCTACACACATACACACATACATATACATGGTTCAAGTACCAGTCCACATACGCCGCTCACACTGATTGCCCCTGCTCAGAGGTGAGTACCTGCTTTCCTTACCCTGAGTATTGCTCCTTAAGGCTGAACCTTCTGGGGTTGACATCCTTCAGCCCCATGGAGCTCAGCCTCCAGGAGAAGCTGCCTGAGTCCACAGGCCCTGAAGCCAGAGCTCTAAGGGCTAGGGATCCTATGAACATGGGAGGCCTTGGGCTTTCTCCCTCTCCCTCCCAGTGAGGGGATCTATTTGAGCTCTCTCTGGAGTGGGAGACACCAGCCTTCTACCTAAACCCACCACCTCTGCCATCGACACATTGCCACTTGCGGCAGCATGCGGGTGTAGTGGGCATAACCTATCCTTCAACTTGATTCGTCAACTCTGCTCTCCACCTCCTCCCTCACTGGCCTGGGCTCCATGAGATTGCCAGGGGACCATCCCCTCTGACCAAGCCTGGCACATAGGAGGAACTCCAGATGTGGGCAGAACAAGAACTCTGTACTTGAAGAGACCAATGATAGGTCAAGGCCATTGGAGCTTTGGCTTTTGGGGGAAAGAAAACCACGCTGTGATTGTTTAAGCCCTGCAAGTGCTTGAGGCAGAGCTGCACTGTGATTGGCTGACCAAGTTATCTGGGTCAGGGAAGAAAAGCTGTGCTGTGTTGGGATGTCTTCTGTGAGCAAGACTCCTTTCATCTGGAGGAGAACTGGGCAGTGATTTACTGGATCCTTTTTGATCCTGGGGACTGGAAAGCTGAACTCTGATTGACTGTCTGAGTGAAACACATTGTGCTGGAGAAAGTCATGCCAGGATTGCCCTGTGCCCCCTTGAAATTCACCTCAGATGATCACTACAGTTGACTACCACCTACCTTCTGACTGCTTGACCCTGGGACTGCAGGTGGACAGCCACAGCACCCATTCCTGGGGTGGCCAGGGTGGGGCTTAGGGCTTTGGGGGGTGGGAACACTAGGGGCCACATCCCATCCTGTCCTGTCTTCCCGCTCCCTGATGCTGACTCAAGTTTCCGCACATCGCAGGCTTCCCGGATCTGGCAGGAGCTGGAAGCAGAGGAAGAGCTGGGGCCAGAGGCCTCAGGACGCCTGGGCCACTGGGGGCCCCGAGGCTGGGCAGCCCCACCGAGGCGGGCCCCTGACGCACCAGATGAGGGCTGCCTCCGCTACTTCGTCCTGGGCACCATGGCTGCCCTGGTGGCACTCGTCCTCAATGTGTTCTATCCCCTGGTGTCCCAGAGCCGATGGAGATGAGTTGCCCGCCTGTAGGCTGGCCCCTCTGGGGAGTGGATTTGAACCCCAGTGTGGACTCAGGGCCCTGGCTGTGTTCTATACACTCATGTCTCAGGGCTGCCTACCAGCCTCCCCCTAGGAGAGAATAGGCTTCTGCCCAGCCAGTTCCTCATGCCTCAGACCCTGAGCTATGTCCCTGGGCCACTTGCCTGCTGGGCCCCACCTTTAGCCCCAGGTCATAAGCATAAACCTGAGGTTACAGGGATCCTGTTCTCCCTTCTTGCCTTCCATCTATGAGGCCCAGCCCCAGGTCCTTTCCTTTTCCATGCCCCCTATTCCCAAGCTACTTTCCTGTATTTAATGTGTCAATAAAGTGAAATTGTTCCCAGGCTCAGTGTCTTATCTCCTCCCTCTGGTGCTTCTTACTGCGTCTTTTCCCCATGCGCGCCTAATGTCCCCAAAATGTACTTGAGTACCCCCACAAATTCGTGTGCCCTGATTGCTCACTGGTGGGAGAGGGGAGGACCCACGATTTAGGGAAGGAAGAGGATCCTGGGTACTGTTGGAGGGGGAGGGGCTGTCCTCTCCATACTGCCCCTCCCAGCATTATGTTCCATTTACAGGGAATGGGCCCTGCGCCCTTCACGCCTGGTCTGGACCCTGAGGGGGGCCCCCCGATGACGCCCGCAGAGCTGTTCCCCCGCCCCACGGAGCGCCCCACCCCTACCTACAGCAACATGGAGGAAGTCGACTAGCAGGTCCCTGGGTGGGGGGGCCCTGGGTGGGAGGGAGGGTGTATCTAGCAGGGCTTTCTGGCTTTGGCCTTCTCCTATGCCAAGCACCTTGTTCACCCTCAGCTTTCCCCCTCCCTAGCTCCTAACAGCTTCCCTCAGCCTTTCCCTCCTCTAACTGGGACCCAGGCTCCATTTGGGGGGTGGAGGTGGGAGGGAGCTGGAGGGTTCGGGGTTTCTGAGGTGGTGCCTTGGCTGTCTGCAGTCAACCTGCACATCTCGAATGTCCACACACACACACACACACACACACACACACACACACACACAACGCACACATACCAGCCCCCCCCCCCCCCCTGAATAAGACCCTGGATTCTTCCCTGGCTCTGAGCCCAGCCCCTGGTGCCCTCTGTGTTTAATTTCTCTCAGTTGTACTTTCAGTTCTTTCCGATTTGCATTTTAATTTTATTTGAAATATTGTAATTTTTTTTGCATTTGGGAAGTGATTGCTGCTGTTTAAATATATTTTAAACAATAAATAAGTAAGCCTCAATTATTGTAACCTCTGTGGAGGGTGCATTTGGCACTGCCCATCCCCAGACTACCAGGGACCACCTGGTCCTACCTCCTTTCAAGCTTCTCCCACAATTTTGTCTTTTCCCCTCTAATCATTCAGCATCTTTGGGGCTGACGTCGATGACCCCACTCATTAGGGATAAGCGGGGAGCCACGGAGGCAGGTGGGTGCACTGCTTAGAGGAAGACAGTGACTGCACATTTGTCCTGATATTCCTATAATATTGTCTATGATGTCTCGTGTGTGTTATCTCACGTGAGCACCATTTTACAGATGAGAAGACAGGTTCATAGAGGTTAGATGAGATTTGGCAATGATCACATAACTAGTGTGGCAGGTGACATTTGAACTACATCATTTGATCAGTGAAATTTTTTTGTTTTTTACACTCAAAAAGTTTGAGACCCGCTGTTCTCACTCCCTAACTTTATGGATGGAGAAAGAGAATCAAGCCACTTGTTCAAAGTAATACGAGTAGGAGAAGGGAAGGGGGAACAAGCATTTATTAAGCATTTGCCACATGCCAGGCATTGTGCAATTAAGCTCTGAACAAAAATGATTTGACTTCACTAGAAGCAGAGTCAGGCTTCATACCTAGCTCTTGATCCCAAAGCCAGGACTTAGGCTAGGTGCCTCAGCCAGTGTGTGGGGAAGGATCGGAGGAGCTCCAACTATGGAATGCCTGGCCCAATTAGGGACATGTTCCTTGTAGGGACGTGTTCCTGTAGTATCTTAGGTTCATCAGATTTAAGGAGGGACTTTTTGGATCTTCTAGTCTGTTTACTCTCACTGGGAAATAGTCCCAGACAAAGAAATGAATTTGTCCATGATCACATGGGTAGCAAAAATCCAGTATTGAGGCCCAGATCACATGACTCCAAATCTGGTGGGGTTTTTGTAGTTTATCTAGTTTCCTCATTGGTGGGCATGATAGGTTTTAGTGCATAGAGCACTGGGCCTGGAGTCAGGAAGATTCATCTTTTTTGATTCAAATCTGGCCTCATATACTAGCCTGAGTGACCCTGGGCAAGTCACTTAGCCCTGTTGGCTATGTTTTCCTCATCTGTAAAAAGGAACTGGAGAAGGAAATGGCGAATTGCTGCAGTATCTTTTGCCGAGAAAACCCCAAATGGGGTCACAAAGTTAGAAATGACTGAACACCATCACCTCCACCTTCCATCCTATGAAGGAATCTTCTGTGCACATCTTCCCTTACAGCAGCAGGATATAGTGGAAAGAGGAATATATTTAGTCAGAAGACCCAGGTTCAGATTTCCAATTCTAATACTCCATTCCCTGGGTGACCTTGGGCAAGAAATCCCCTCATCTTTCTGGGTAGTTTCCTCATTTATAAAATGAGGGGATTGGATAGATTATCTTTAAGGCCTCTGCCAACCTTACATCTTAAAATCTTGTGATTAAGTCAATCAACAGGCATTTATTTATAAATAAACATTATACCAATGCTAATTTTTATTTATATATAGATATGGAATAAGATTGAATGACTTAGATTTACTTTAAAAGTGTTGGTGAGGAGAAACTTGTTCATACATACATACATTCCTGTAGCCATGCATATATATATATAGTTTATTGAGACTGGAACCAACACTCCAGGTTCGGATTGACTAGGGCAGAGTGGAGTGGGAAGGGTGAGGGACTGCCAAGTTATAAGAGACTTAAGCATATACAAGTCTGTCAGATATATGGGTTGCTTTTCTGGGGAGAAGTAAACTCAGGCCAACAAGCATTTACCTTCCCTCGATGCTGTTCCCAAACCTGTGCTTAATGCTATCAGAAACTGGGATTAGACCTTCGGTCAGTTCATGGAAGTAGATGTGAGAAGATTCTTACATTCTCCCCAGTTTATACATATGAACAAAGGTGGGAGTCCAGGGCACGTTATAAGCAAACATTCATTGATCCTTCCCTTGATGCTGAGCTGGGGGCAGAGAAGTCCTTGCCCTCGGGAAGCTCACAATTGAGGTGGAGAGGTGGGTTCTGAGACAGGATGCAGGTGCACACAGAACTACAACAAAAGAATGTGATTAGTGCTGTAACTAGGATGAGATGCAGGATCAGGGGTGCTTTTCTGTTGGTCATAGGCCTGGGGGAACTTCTCCCTTCCCCTCATTCATCATTTGTGGATCACCCCAAACAGACTAAAAGGGAGAGACTGAGCCCCCTGCTTCTCTTCCCTATGGCATGGAGTTCAGCTGGACAAAATCATTCAATAAACATTAATCATGTTAAGAACAATGATGGTCATAGAGGGGGAAAGTTTAGGTAGGACAGCACCTGTTTATATGTAGCTGACAGTCTAGTGCACAGTGCGTGATCAGTACATTAGGAAAGGACAGACAAAATACATGAGGACTGGGCTCGGAAGGTTGTTACTGAATCTGAATGAGAGGAGAATCAAAGAAGGATTATTGGAGGAGGTGTTTGATTTGGACTTTAAAGAATGGGTAGAAATTCAAGCAAAGGAAGGAGGGGAGGGACATTGTTCATGGAGCAAAAGTACCTCCTCAGGAAAGTACAGGGGAGGGTTCTGGAAAGGGGACACATTGTCCAGTTTCTCTGGCATAGAAAATGTATGCAGGCACAATGTGAGGTAAGGCTAGAAAGGTAGGGTAGTGTTAGATTCTGGAGGGCTTTGATGTGGGCAAAAGAATTTTAACTTGGGCAGTAAGAAGCCACTGAAAATTTTTGAGCATAGGGCTGACATGAACAGGTTTTTGTGTGAAAAAGTTTTTCAGAATGAGTACAGTTCAATAATTTCAAATGAAAATTTAAGAATTATTCTAGGAATAATAATATGAAGGAGAGAGTGGATTGGGAAGAGTAAGAATGTATTGCACTTGTCCAGATGATAATAAAGAACTGTAATGAGGTACTCCTTATAGAGGAGGTGGAATTGACTGGACTAAGTTAACTGATTATTGGCTTTGAGAGGTGAGGGAGGGGGGAGAGTTCTAGATAACTTCCTGATTATACTGGAGGAGGTTATTATTAACCTCCTAAATAATTAACTGCTGCCTGATAAGAAAAACGGAATTTATCTTAAAGGGAGGAAAAGCTTCCCAAGGTTAGAGCTGTCCATCAGTAGAGTGGGTAACCACAGTAGTAAATTACCCATTAGTGGAGATGTTCAAGCAGAGGATAGATGACCAGAGATTTCGATATTCCGTAGAGGGTATTCCTGTTCAGATAGAGATTTGAACCACCTGAGGTCCCTAGGAGGACAGAGGACCAGTGCCTTCATCTCTTACCCCTTCTCTGTCACATCCCCATATAGCTGTTCCAAATCTCTTTCCCTGGAGCCATCCCCAACCCCTCTCACAAAAAGACTGTATCTCCTTTCCTGAAAAGATTAAAGTCATCGACCTTTAGTCCATCATTACTCCCACACATAAACCCCCCTTATCATCTATCTCCTCCTTCCCTCTGGTCCAAGTTGATGAGATGGTCCCTACTTCTCAAAGTCAAGCCTGTCCCGTTGATTCTATCCCCTATTCTCACAGGATGGTGGAGCTGTTAGTCATGGCTTCTTTCCTGGGGGAATCCGGGGAATCCGGAATTCTCTACTAAACTTCATGAGGACTAAGGCTCAGGGTTAGACACAGACATTCATCTAGTAAACTGAGAGCCGTCACTCTGCCTCATCCAAGTTTTGTATCTTCCCCAGCTAGTGGCTCAGAATTCAGCCAGCACTTAACAAGTGTCGAATGAATGATTGTGGGTTGGGTTCGATGTAGCACAAGCCTCTGCAGGAGGTGCACTAAGCATCTGGAGAAGGCACCCTGAGTATGGAAAAACTGAAACTCAAATCTCACAGGCCCTGTTCCTCAATCCCACAAACCGCAGTGGGGGCGTGGCTTGAGATAGGCGCTTGTCTGGTCTGTGGGCATTGAACACCTGGAGAGGTGGGGTGGGACGCCCTGGGTGCCGGCTTGGTCCTGTACCCAGAGCCGCGGGGGACGCGGACACGCGCAGGAAAAGGGCTGTTCGCGTAAGGGAAAAAGCGGGGGCGCGCAAGTGCTGCGCGCAGTGCAGCGCAGGCGGGGTGGGGAAGGGAACTGGAGCCGAGAGTCTGGAGTGGAGGAGAGCAGAGGCCGGAGCTGAGCCGGCAGCAGCGGAGATGGGGGAGCATCCGCAGCGGCCGTGGAACCAGCCCAGAGGGAGGCAGGGCACGCCGGAGCCTCCGGTGGGCAGCGGCCGGGCCAGGCCGGCGGGACTGGCCTCGGCGGGAAGCTGAGCCGAGGGCCCAGGTGAGACCCCGGACAGGGGTTGGGGGAACTGTACCAAAGACAAAGAGAAGGACCCCGGCCCCCTAGCTAGCCTCCCCCAAATGCAAAGTCAGTTCCTGTCCCTTTGCGCAGCAGGCTTGCTGAGGACTATTAGGCAACCATCAGGAGGTGCCTGCAACCTCCACATTCTCAGTCCTCTGTCAAAGGCATCCCTTCCCCAACCCAGGTATTCAGCCTCATCTGTTAGACATATTTGTGTGAAATCCTATGTTGTGACCAAAGAATGAAGAAAAATGTGCCACAGCCGAGAAGGGAACCCAGGTCGCTGGGCAGAGTGGGGAGCACCCACTGAAAGGTCCCTAATCTTTAGTTATGAGAGAATCTGATTCCTCAGGAATTTCCCCCCCACCTCAGTCACAAGGCAGCTTCTTTTAATACCCTCTTTTTTTTTTACACCTTTCATCATTGGAGGCTTTTGGTGGAGGAAAGGAAGGTGAACCCCTTACCTGAGCCCTACATATTTAACTACCTGGATAGTAAGTAGCCTGAGTCTGAGGCTCTCCAAGGTAATGGTACCACAAAGATTGGACCCACCAGGCATAAGGGCCTTTATTCCAAGGGACAACTCAGTGCACAGGATCCTATGATTTTCAAATTGGCAGAGACCTTACAGACCATCTAGTCAACTCTCTGATTTACAAATGAGGAAAGAGGCCAGAGAAGGACTAGAACTTGCCAAGGTCATTTAGGTAGTAAGTTATCTGTGATTTGGATCCAAGTTCTTTGTTCCTAAATTAAGTGCTCTTTCCTTCTGCCCCTGAGAAGGGAATCCTACCTTGCTTGGCACTGTAAAAGGAGTGAGGGGGCCAAATAGACTAAAGAAAGGATTCAGAGCCCACTCTATCCTATCTTTGTTAGATACCCTACCCACTCTAGACCCCATCATTATTAGAGATCAAGATATGTATAAACTAGTGAAAAGTGATTCATTAATCAGCTAAGAGCTTAAGGGAGAAAGAATAAAAGGTATATCTGGGAAAATTAGGGAAAGCTTCCGGGCAGAGGTGGGCTGTGATCTGGATTTGAAATGAGAGGTGAATCACCCTTCCAGATAGGTTGATAGGGGAGAGCAAGCGTATGGCCAACACAAACTCAGAAGAGGCTACTCTTGTGGAAGTCATCTATTAGATACAGCTCAGTGGAATGGAAACATCCTGAGGACCCTGAGCTGGAAATCAAGGAGACTTGGATTCTTAGCCAGACTCTGACATTAGCTTGCTGCATACAAGTCTCTTCCTCTCTTTGGATCTGTTTCCCTGAGTGGGCCATAAGGGGGTTGGAGGAAATGAGCCCTGAGTTTCCTTCAGCTCTGAATTCATGTCCCTAGAGGTAGCCTTGGAGTCAGACACTTCCCAAAGGGAGCCCCTCTGGGAATATGGTTAAAGAAGGCTACTGGAAACTGTGTCTCTTTTTGGTTGTTTACAAACACCCAGCCTAAGCTAGAGCCTCCCAAGGAGCAAATCATCTTCTGACCTTGGCCATGCACCAAGGGCATCTCATCCTCAGCAGTGCCAGGGGAGAGAACTACACACACTTTCTCTGAGCCCTGCAGGAGAGAATGAGAGCTGTTTGTCTCCTCCAGGACAGGTCTGCCTGTATCCCACTCCACTGAGAACCCCTAAACTAGAGGAAAGGGGCCAATGACCGAGGTGTAGGTGAGGAAGTGGGTGGGACAGTCTCAGCCTTTCTCCTCCCTCCTCCCATCCCCAGTTTGAGGAGGGAGGACAAAGTCAGTATACCTACTCCAGTTACCCTTGGTTAATTGACATCCATGGTACGGGGCTTGGTGGGGTGGATTTGGAGTTACTTAGTCATCTTGCCAGATGGGGCAACAGTTGTTTGCATGTCCCCCAATTCTGACACTTGGTTTCTTCACTGGAATTATAACATTAAAGCTGGAAGGGACCTTAGAACACAGGATATTGGAGCTAGGAAAGACTTTTTAAGATCATCTACTCTACCCTTCTCTTTTTACAGATAGGGAAACTGAGACCCAGAGAAGTTATATAATTCATCTAGATTCAAACAAGTAGTTGGTGGCAAAGCTGGGATTCAAATTGAGATGTTTTTAGGCCAACCAGTTCCAAGATCCCAAAACGGCACACCATCTTACACCCCACCCCCTTTCTCTGTAGAGCAAAATGAGGCTTCATATATCAGGGTCCATGGAAGGGGACACTTAAAGCTAGGTGTTACTCAGGGCCTGGGGCCCAGACTTGTTGGCCAGAGAAAAGGAAATCAGCCACAATTACATTCTCATTTCCCAGAGCAGGAGGCATGCTATTTCAGGAAGGATAGAGACAAGGCTGGGGAGGCCTTGCTTCTCTACTGGAGAGCTTTCATCTTGGGGGGAGGCAGAAGAGGTAATAACTCCCATGTCTACAGTGCTTTAATGTTTACATGGCACTTTCCTCACAACACCCTTGTGAGGTGATGAAAACATCCTCACCCCCATTTTGCAGATACACTGTGATTTGAAAACCCAGGGCTCCTGACTCTCACTCACAGTGCTGCTTCCCTCCTAAAAGTTCCAAGTCATAGAATCAGATAAAAGAACAAAGTTTCTAGTGGAGAAAAGGACCCAATCAATCCAGCTCATTTATTAGGCACCTCTGGCTCTGTGTTCAGAGTACTGTGGTCAGTACTGGAGAATATACAAAGTTTAGGTAAAAAGCTAGTTGGTCTGAGGCTCAGAGGGCAAGCAAGCAGCTAGCTGGTCATAAAGATGGAAGATGGAAGAGCCAGGTTCCCGATTCCTACTGCTCCATGAAGTACCTAGCAAGGAGTTTAAATAGTACTTAAGGTTTACAAGCATGCAATACATAATGGTCATGCAATACATAAAACTCTGGTTCGGCAAAGTTAATTGACTTCTCTGGGTAAACACCGCTAGTGTGGGCTATACTTAGCACGGGGCCTTGCAAGTAAGTAGTAGACTTTTAAGTGTTTACTGATCGATAGGTACAGAGAAGGGGGAAGAATGTGCCTAATTGCTAGGGTTGGGGGGGAGGTGTATAAGAGCCCCTGTTTCAATGCTGCAAAATCCACCTCTCTTGTCCTACTTCCCTCGCTCCAGGTGGCCCCAGGATTATGCTGAGCCACGCCCATGGAGACCCACTCGGATCTTCCCGTGCTGGAGACAAGTGATGGACCCGGAGCAGGGGCCTCAGTGGGCAGCTCCGAGGATGCTGACTGGGCTGAGGGACCGTTCCCTGGGGGCTTCCGGGCGTCACTGGCCGGTGTGCTGCTTCTGGAGCTCGCGCTGGGCCTAGGCTGCAACACTGCTGCCCTGCTGCTGCACCGGGCCAGGGCAGGCCCCAGGGCCTCGGCCAGCGCACGCCTCACCCTCAGCCTGCACGTGCTGGACACGCTCATCTGCGCGCTTTGTGTCCCGCTCAGCGTGGCCGTACTCCTGCTGCCAGCGACGCCACCTCGCGCTCCGGCCTCGGTGCGCCCCGCAAGCCTGCTCTGCCGCTTCCATGAGGCCGGGGTCACCTTCAGCGGCGTGGCCACGGCAGCCGGCGTACTCGCCGTGAGCCTGGACCGCTATGACATGTCTGCGCGGCCCGCTCGCCGTCGTCTCACGCCAGCCCGTGCGCTGTTGCTACTGGCCATCGCTTGGCTGCTCTCCCTGGCAGCCTTCTTCTTGCCCTTTGTGGAGGCTGGGCTGGCGCCGGCGGCGTGGGAAGAGGCCTCGGGTGCTGACAACCGCACAGGCGTGTCCTGTGTAGGTACAGGCGGAGTTGGAGGCATGGCGGGTCGAGGGGCGCCTGCTGGCAGGGGCCACCTCCTTGTGCAGATCCCTGCCTTCGTGGCGGCTCTTGTGGGACTGCTGGTGACATACGCGCGCGTCCTCCATGCGCTGAGCGCGGGTCTCGGTGCGCGAACCAGTCGGAGGAGAAGGGGGAGGCGGCGAGGACGTGGCTGTGGATCTGGGACCGGGGCTGGAGAGGCCCGGGGGCTGAGTCCGATGCCGCCACCGGCCGCGTCCGCCTCCGGCCCCGCGCCCCCACCACCAGCCTTGCAAACTTCGGTGTCTGTGATTCTAGCTCTACGGCGAGCGGTGCGCAGGCACCGCGACAGGCGGGCTCGGAGGCGACGGGTTTTGCGCCGGTCGCTGCTCATTGTCAGCTCCTTTGTGGGATGCTGGGCTCCGTTGTCTGTGGGCAATCTGCTTCTTCTGTGCATGGGTCCCAGCGAGCGGCTGGCCCGCCTACGACTCTGCTGCCTGGCGGCGGCCTACGGTACCACAGTGCTGCACCCGCTGCTCTACGCCTTCCCTCGCCGCTCGCTCAGCCGGGCGCTGCGAAGCCAAGCCCGGAGGCACGCTGTGTGCGCCTTGCGACCCGAACCACCTGCTCCGGCTGCTGCTATTGTGCGGAATTCCTGGCTGGGAGCGCGCAAAGGCCAGGGCAAGGCAGAGGAAGTCGGGGACCGTGGTTTAGACTTGGATGGACATCCCCCGGACTGAGGACTTAAACCGTTGCCCCTGTCCTGCAGGTGTCCATGGAATGAGGGTAATTCTTATTTCCCCAGTATCCTTGGTTCAAGGATGCCCATGGATTAACGCCTCATCCAGGTGCATCTTCCCTTTGAGTGCCCAGGAATCATCTGGCTTTTCTGACCTAAAGGTGTTGTCCACAGACTGAGGGCCTCAGGCCAATGTCCCTGCCCCGGAGATGGATACCCATTACCTGAAGGTCTCATTCATCAACCCTGTCCTGCAGATGAGCACAGACTGGAGACTTCCTTTGCTCTCCTACCCTGAGTGGCCTGGGAGGCCCAGGACTTGTCACCAGCACCCACCACCCCTGGGCCCCTGGAACCTGCAGGGGAGCTGGAGAAGTGGCTCCTCTAAGCTCAAATTCCTGCCAGCACAGTCCTATCACCCATCACCAAAGAAAGCACAGTCTCCATTCTGTTCCACAAAGTCCCTAGCCACCATAGAGTGCTCTGCTCCTGGGGATAGTGGGGTGCCCCTATTAGCTGCACCATTAAGGCAATAATGGGGCTAGGGAGAAGAAAACCCTACAAGAGACCCACTACCCTGACAGGGCTCATCACAGCAATAACTCCAGATGGAGGTCCTCAATTACCCCATTCCTGCCCCTAAAGAGTCACCAGCCTGAAAGATACCATTTCCCCATTCACAGGTTTAGCTAGGGGGTAGGATCCTGTCTAGTCTTCCTGTTTGTCCTTGGCTTGCTTGTCCTAGAGGGGACTAGGCAGGTAATTGTCTTCTCTCTACCAGCACCCCCCCCCCCAGGATGAAAAGGTGTAGTGTTGTTCCTTAAGTGTGTATGTGGGGGGGTAGGGGGAGACCGATGATATGGGGGGCAGGCCAGAGTTCTTTCCAGGCTTTGGCCAAACTGCAAAGGTTAAGGACTGGCTCTCAGAACAAATCCTCCAGTGTGTGATGTTACTGGAGGTGCCCAGGGCCTTTGGCAGCTGCTTCCCCTACCTGGGCAAGAAAAGTAAACCCAGGGGGAAGCTCTATCCCTACATGTGGTTTTTACTTTTAATACTGTCCAGTCTGGTCTGACTTTTCTGGTAGTGTTCAGTTCGCCTGGTGTCTGAGGTGGTGCCAGGTCTTTCTGCAAAATACTTGCAAAGGATTTGCCCCTTCCTCTCTTAGCTAAATAAACTTGATCACCATCCCTTCCTCTAAAGTTCTGGCCTCTCTCTGGGTCCTTGGGGTGTGGTGTGGAAAATAGAGGCAATTTATTCCCTTTTTGTGAGGGGAGAAAGAACCAGTACTTATACAACAGTTTTATGAAGCCTGAGGAGCTGACATTTTTTGAAAATAATCTGCGTGTGTCAACAGAAACCTAAGCTTTTCTCCTTCCAACAGTTACCTTCACTGGTCTCAGTCAATACTGCTTATTTATTTATTCTATTTATTGATCAAACTATTTATCCTATTTATTGATCAAACTCTGCTCTCAAGGACCTTCTGGTCAGAACTGAAGTTCTGGGTTCTGGACCCTTCTTGCCACTAGATCTCAGACTGTTCTAAAGGAAAGTTGCTTGTCAGCAGGTTGTTGGGGAGAGAGATCTGAATGGTCTGCAAGAAGTAGATTTGGGGGTAGGTTCAGTTCAGTTGGAAGTTTAGTGGGGCCTCTAGAGGCAGGGGAGGCATAAGCTCTACAAACATTTGTGGGTCCTGAATTTGCACCCCACTCCATCTCCCAGATCTGCTTACTCTTGAGTTAGAAAGGAAAGAAGCAGATTCCTATCCAAATATAATAAGGAATAAAGACTGATAGCTAGAAGGGCCCTTGCAGACCATCAATCTCAGCTTTTCACTCTACAGATGAAGAACCTGGGGCCCCTGAAATGTGAGGTATCCAAGGTCACAGGGGGCCTAAGTAGAAGAACTGAGACTTAAACTCATCCCGAGGCAATGTCCTGGCCACTGGACTGTGCTGTTGAATTGAATCAAGCCACGTTGCCTCAGGAGAGGTAAAAGTGATAGCTGAAGCATTCCAGAAAGACCTGGAAAGTGAAGGAGGGGAAAAAGGGAGTTGGGGATTGAAAAGAGAAGTTGCCTTTGCCCAACAAAATATTTCATGGTGTAATCCAGTTTGTAAGAATCAATCTTGAAACCCCTTAGCCCTAGTGCCTCCCACGGTTCCTCTTCCCTCTGGGTCTGTTTATCTCTAGAAGGGGTGAGTAATATCATCATGTCTAGATGGAGGAGAGAGGAGAAGAAAGAAAGGAGGGAAAAGGGAGAAGGGAAAGGGAAAGAAGAGGAAAGGAGGGGAGACACACAGAATCATTAGTAATGGGAAGGCATATTTCACTTCAACATGAGGAAAAATGTCCCAACAGCTGTCTAACAATGCAAAAAGCTGGCTCAAACTATAGTACTGTATCATTGTAGATATTTAAGCAGAGGCCATAGGATTTCCAACCGAGATACTCTCTTTAGAGGGGATTCCTGGACTGCTAAAGTCCAGTCTCAGATTCTAGGAGACCCACAGATGTCACACAGGCGCACCCTTGTGGCTCAATCAAGAACTGTTGCCAGACTGATGGGTTTCTGCAGAACTGGAATCACGAAGAACCCCAACCCTCTAGAGTCCTGTTCTCTGGTAGCCAAATCCTGCCAGAAGCCTGTTAAAAAATCACATTGACCTTGAAGCTTCAACCACTTTGTAGGGGTGTGGAATAGGGGAACTTAGTTATAGCAAGTAGCCAGGCCTAGAGCTCCTCACATCTTCCCTCAGGGCTCAAGGAAACACTTTATAGACATTTGGATAATAGGTAATGTGTCTTGAGGGCACAAGGTCAGGGATTTTAGGTACTTTATGAGGCTCTTGACTGGGAAAAATTCCAAGAAATGCCTAGAAAGGCTCTAAATCTGTCGAGCACAGGAATTGGGTTTATGAAGCTGGGAAAGTCTTATCTATTTAGATAGCTTTCAGCTACCTGGATATTTATTGAGCGTGACCTCCTAGGCCAAGAGACTATCATGAAAACTGACAGCAGCTGAACAAGGAATGTTAGTTATGGAACTCATTAAAAAAGCAACAGTATTGACTGGCATCAAGACATCATTGAACCTAGAGTCAGGAGATCTAGGTTTGAATCTCAGCTCTGAGACTTATCCAATGTGGAGCTATGGATAAATAATTTCTTTGGCTTTGGTTCCATTTACATACTAATTGTACTGCCTACTTTCCTGGGGTAGGAGACTGCTTTGTAACCTTGATCATTTAAAAATGGCCCTGGGAGCAATAGCCAAAGCCTGAAAGTGATCCTCCTATGTGAGGATGGACAAGTGTACTTTTCTGGGTCTGGTTCCTCATCTGTAAAATGAGGGAGTTGGGTAAATGCTAAGGTCCCTTCCAGCTCTAAGTCTGTGAATTTAGGAAGTCCTGGCCACCTTCCTTTGAGTCTGGGCCTGGAGGCATAAATCTTCCTCTAGCAAGCTACCGAAATCCAAAATGCGCCTTTCCTGAACTGACTGAATGAGAGAGAATAATCCCACTCCCCTCCCTCCTCAGGTCTCAGAAAAGATTCTATTACATAAAATTGAAAGGTAGCATTCCTGCAGTCTGAAATGATCAAAAGAAAATCATCTTTAGAGGAGTAGGAAGATCTCAAAAGTGAAATTCCCAAGACCTGAAAATAAAATATATCTATGAGAAAGAAAAGAAGTTGCTGAAAGAAATGGATGCATATACATAGGGAACTCAATGACCAATAAAAGACATGGAGATAAGAGGGAAGCAAGGGTAGGTAATGGAGGATAAGCACAAAGCACCACATTCCTGTAAGAATAATATTGGGAGTGATGTAAATTGGGAGGAGCTGAGGCTGGCAAAGAATAATAAGGGTAATAAAAAGAGTGGGCTTTTTTTTCTTTCCTTTAAGCCACAACCCTTGAAGCTTCCTCTGGACAAAGTACACTGTGGAGATCTTTCTCTCACTTTTCTGGCTTGTTTGACTCCTCCCAGATAGGCGGACACTGGCAACACCAGGACAGCCACACCTTGAAGATGTTTCCAGTTTGGTTCCAGACCATCACAATAAAGTGAATATCACAATAAAGTGAGTCACAAGAATTTTTTGGTCTCCCAGTGTATATAAAAGTTATGTTTACATTCTACTGTAGTCTATTAAGTGTGCAGTACTGATCTGTCTTAAAGAAAAACCCAATATATATCCCTTAATTAAAAATACTTTGTTGCTAAAAGTGCTAACCATCATTTGAACCTTTAGAGAGTTGTAATCATTTTGCTAATGGTTTTGCCTCCATGTTGATGGCTTTTGACTATCAGAGTGGTGGCTACTAAAGGTTGGGGTGGCTGTGGCAATTTCTTAAAATAAGATAAAGTTTGCTGCATTGATTGACTCTTCCTTTCACTTGAACACTTAGAGGCCATTGTAGGGTTATTAACTGATCTAATTTCAATATTGTTGTGTCTCAGAGAATAGGGAAGAGAGGGAAAGAGATTGCAAAGGCAGGTTGGTAGAAAAGTCAAAACACACAATAGTTATCAGAGTCTTACATTGACTCGGCTCATGGCACCCTAAAATAATTACAACAGTAACATCAAAGATCACTGATCATAGATCACCATAACAAATATAATAATAATGGAAAAGTTTTAAATATTGCAGGAAGTATCAAAATGTGGCACGGAGACGTGATGTAAGCACATGCTTTTGGGAAAGTGATGCTGATAGACTCACTGGAGACAGAGTTGCCACAAACCTTCAATTTGTAAAAAACACAGTATCTGCAAAGCACAATAAAACAAGGTATGCCTGTATGCAGAATCACCTAAGGGTAGCCACCAATTCTGTATTACTGTACAACAGTTTTGAGGCCTGTTGGTTACCCCTCAGCCTAGTTTAAACCCATATGCCAAGATGGTTTTACCAGGGTATGACTGCTGCCATGCATGCTACAGCTTCTTGGAGCCTGAGGTGAGGGCCTCAAATCCTTCAGTAAGTTAGAGGGATGTTTATCCCAAGCATGTGAAGAATTCTCCTGATTGGGATGGGTGAATGAAACCAATTTGTTCCAATGGCCATGCAAGCAGCTGAAGCAGGCCCTGTGGAGTGCTTAGAGCTTGGTTCAGACATCAAAGATGCCAAGGTCATACACTGCATCTCAGGCCATTACCAGTGATCCTAACTTTTGCCACTAGTCTTCAATGACTTTGGAAGAGAAAGTGAGGCTGACAACTGTGCAACTCTGCTTCACCTATTACACACTGTCATTGGTTCTCTCAAAAACAAAGAATCAAACCAACCAACCAACCAACCCAACAACTGTATAAGCACTTGGGCTCACAAGTTATCAATCACTGAACAGGTTTTTAGAGTAGAGGACATAGAAATGACTCATACCCATGCACATAATAAGCCAAGAGAACTCTTTTGCCTCTTTTTGTTGTTCAGTTGTACAGTTGTGTTTGATTCTTCCTGGTCACAGCATGCCATGCCTTTCTATCCTCCACTATCTCTCAAAGTCTAAGTTAAGGTTTGTTGTTTCCATGATACTATCTGTCTCATTCTCTGCCTTCCTCTTTTCCTTTCACCTTCAATCTTAACACTTCCAATGAGTCTTGTCTTCTCATTATGTGTACAAAATATTTAAGCTTCAGCTTCAGTATCTGACCTTCCAGTGAATAACCTGAATTAATTTAAGTATTGGCTGACTTGATATCCTTGCTGTTGAAGAGCCTCTCAGAAGTCTTCTCCAGAACCACAGTTTGGAAGCATTAATTCTGCAATCCTCAGCTTTTCTCCTTATAGTCCAACTCTCACAGCCATCTATTGCTACTGGAAAAACCATAGTTATGGTTGTCAGCTATTGTTTAGTATGCTGTTCAGATTTACCACAGCTTTTCTTTGAAGGAGAGTCATTTAATTTCATGGCTGTGGTCACCATCTGCAGTGATCTTTGAGCCCAAGAATATAAAATCTAACACTGCTTCTATTTCTTCTCTCTCTATTTGCCAGGAAGTGATGGGACTAGTTCCCAGGATCTTAGTTTTTTTGACGTTCAGCTTCAAGTCAGCTTTTACACTCTCCCCTTTCACCCTGATCAAGAGGCTTCTTAATTCTCTTTCACTTTCTTCCTTCAGTTATATCATCTGCATATCATCTGAGATTGTTGACATTTCTCCAGTAACATTAATTTTAGCTTTTGATTCATCTAGCCTGGCATTTTGCATAATGTACTTTGCATATAAGTTAAACAAATAAGTTGGAAAATATACAACCTTGTTGTACTCCTTTACAATCTTAAACCAGTTAGTTGTTCCATGTTCAGTTCTAACTGTTGTTGAGCAATGCAGAATTAAGTGTAGTCAATGAAGCAGATATAATCAAAAGTAGATGTTTTTCTGAAATTCCCTTGCTTTCTCCATAATCCAGCTAATGTTGGCAATTTGGTCTCTGGTTCCTCTGCTTCTCTGACAAGTTGCTGAAGCCTTGCAGAATCTTAAGCATAACCTTGCTGGCATGTGAAATGAGCACAATTGTTTAGTAATTTGAACATATTTTGGCACTGCCCTTCTTTAAGATTGGGATGTAAACTGATCTTTTTGAATTCAATGGCTACTATTGAGTTTTCTAAATGTGTTGCCATACTGAATGCAACACTTTATTTAAAATAAATAATTAGTTAATTTTTGATAGTATTTTATTTTTTCCAATTACATGTAAAGACAAATTTTAACATTCGCTTAAAAATTTTGAGTTCCAAATATTCTCCCTCTCTTTCTTACCTCTCCCCCTCCCTAAGATAGTAAGTAATTTCATATAGGTTATATATGTGTGCAAACATGTAAAACAAATTTCCATGTTAGTCACATTGTGAAAGGAGAAACAGAGCAATAGAAAAAAATACACACAAAAAAGAAAGTGAAAATAGTATGTTTCAGTCTGCATTCAGACTCCATCAATTCTTCCTCTGGATGTGAATAGCACTTTCTTTTCTTTTTTTTCTTTGTCTTTTTGGAGGGAGGAAGGCAGGGTAATTGAGATTAAGTGACTTGCCCAAGGTCACACAGCTAGCGTTAAGTATCTGAGGTAGATTTGAACTCAGGTCCTCCTGACTACAGGGCTAGTGCTGAATAGTATTTTCCCTCATAAGTCTTTTGGAATTGTCTTGAATCATTGTATGGCTGAGAATAACTAAGTCATTCATAGTTTATTATCTTACAATGTTGCTTTTACTAGGTACAATCTTCTCCTGGCTTTGCTCACTTTGCATCAATTCATGTAATCTTTTCCAGGTTTTTCTGAAATCAGATTGCTCATTATTTTTTATAGTACAATAAGATTCCATTACATTCATATACCATAATTTGTTCAGCCATTCCCCAATTAATGGGCATCCTTCAATTTCCAATTCTTTGCCACCATAATAACAGCTGCTACAAATATTTTTGAACAAGTGAGTCCTTCCCTCCCCTTTTATTTTTTTTTTATATCTTTGGGATACAGACCTAGCAGTGGTACTGCTGGATCAGTTTGATTGTCCTTCAGGCATAATTTCAAATTGTTCTCCAGAATGGTTGGATCACTTCACAACTCTACCAACAGTGCATTGTGCAATAGAACCTCAATTTTCACATGTCCCTTCCAACATTTATCCTTTTCCTTTTCTGTCCTATGAGCCAGTCTGATAGGCATGAACTGATACCTCGGAGATCTTTCAATTTTTATTTCTCTCAATAGTGATTTAGAGCATTTTTTCTTATGATTATAGATAGCTTTGATTTCTTCATCTGAAAACTGCTTGTTCATATCCTTCGATCATTTATCAGTTTGGGGGATGACTTGTATTCTTATTAAGTTGACTCGGTTTTTGATATATTTGAAATATGAGGCCTATATCAGAGACACTTGCTACAAAAATTGTCTCCCAGCTTTCTGCTGTCCTTCTAATCTTGGTCTTGTTTGTGCAAAACCTTTTTAATATAATGAAAATAATCTATTTTACATCCCGTAATGTTCTCTATCTCTCATTTAGTCATAAATTCTTCCTTCTCCATAGATCTGACTGGCAAACTATTCCTTGCTCTCCTAATTTGCATATTTTATCACACTTTGTTTAAGTCATGTACCCATTTACTATTATGTCTTGTGTACCTAATCTATTACACTGATCTATCACTCTATTTCTTAGCCAGTACCAGATAGTTTTGATGATTACTACTTTATAATATAGTTTGAGATCTGATATAGCTAGTTTGCCTTCCTTCACACTTTTTTTTCCATTAATTCCCTTCATATTCTTGACTTTTTGTTCTTCTAGATGAATTTTATTTTTTTTCTAGTTCTATAATTTTTGGTAGTTTGATTGGTATGACACTGACAAAGTAAATTAAGGCAGGTCTACTCATTAGCAATTGCTATTATTGCCAGTTGTTTAGATCTGACTTTGTGTGAAACAAATTTTGTAATTGTGTTCATATAGTTACTTGGTTTGTCTTGGCAGGTAGACTCCCAAGTATTTTATATTATTTGCAATCGTTTCAAATGGAATTTCTCTATCTGTTGCTGCTGCATTTTGTTGGTTACATGTAGAAATGTTGATGACTTATCTGGATTTATTTTATATCCTGCTACTTTGCTAAAGTTGTTATTTATTCCAACTAGTGTTTTAGCTTATTCTCTAGGATTCTCTAAGTATATCATCATATCATCTGCAAAGAGTGATAATAATTTTGTTTCTTCATTGCCTATTTTTATTTCTTCAATTGTTTTTCTTCTCTCCTTTCTATCATTAACATTTCTAGTATAATATTGAATAATAATGGTGATAATGGGCATCCTTGCTTCACCCCTGATCTTATTAAGAAGGCTTCTAGCTTATCCCCATTACAGAAAATACTTGCTGATGGTTTTAGATAGATACTATTCATCATTTTAAGGAAAGCTCCATTTATTCCTAAGCATTCTAGTTTGTTTTGTTTTTTAAATAGTACAGTATTTTCCTATATCTATTGAGATAATCATGATTTCTGTTGGTTTTGTTCTTGATATGGTCAATTATGCTGATATCTTCCCTAAAACTGAACCAGTCCTGCATTCTTGGAATAAATCCCAGCTGGTCATAGTGTATGAACCTTGGGATGTATTGCTATAATCTCCTTGCTAGCATTTTATTGAAAAAGTTTGAAAAAAGAAAAATTTTTCATCAATATTCATTAGGGAAATTGATCTATAGTTTTCTTTCTCTGTTTTAGCTCTTCAGGTTTAGGTATATCTGCACCATATTTGTGTCACAAAAGGAACTTGTTATTTGGGACACTCCAAAAGAAAGTATTGGAGAGAAGAATTGGACTGACTACCAAACTGAAGGTCTACAGAGCCATTGTACTGATCTTGTTGTTACATGCCTGTGAAACCTGGACAGTATACCAGTACTATGCCAGGAAACTGAATTGCTTCCCTTTGAATTGTCTTAGGAAGATTCTGAAGATCACCTGGCAGGATAAGATACCAGTCACTAAGGTCCTTTTTCAAACTAACCTGCCAACCATTCAAACTCTACTGCAGAGAGCACAGGTACGATGGGCTGGCCAAGACGTTTGAATGCCAAACATATGCTTGCCTAAAAGACTATTTTATGGAGAACTCACACAGGGCAAGTGTTCACATGGTGGTCAGAAGAAATGATACAAGGACTTAAGAACTTTGGAATTGATTGCTGTATCAGCAAGCACTCTAGCATACAAAGGGTGGCTGCTAGTGATGAGGTGTAGGCTCTGGGACCCCCCTTGAGTTCTCCTTGAATCTTTAAGGTACAGGCTCTGGGAAACCCCTTGAAGTCTGATTGAATCTTCCCACTTGATGAGGCATTTGCAGAGGCCATAAGTATTTCATTGTGGCTGGGCCCAAACCTCTGTTACTAGCCTGGCCCTCCATTGTCCATCTGCTTCCCACCCTTGAGCCTATCAAAATACCAATCCACTCTTGCACTGACCTCATGGACTCCCCCTGAAGACCTTCCCCAAAATCCTCCTCTAGACCACTCCTAGATTCCTCTGTATATAAGACCCCATCTTCCCTCCAAGTGGTGTGAGAGGCCACAGAAGGCTTTAGCACAGACTTATTCTGTGATGGACTTACTGTCCTGCTTGTCCATCACAGATACCTAGGCTCCTTAAGAGCCTACCCAATATGGCGAACTATTAATAAACTTTACTTTTCTTTGGCTGAGAAGACTTGAGTTGAATTCTTTCGGCAGGACCCGGCATGTTGGTATTTTGGGGTCTCAGGCACCCCTAACCCTCTTTGGAAAACCACATCACTAGCACAGGTTCTTAGATCTGCTTTTCTAAAGGAAAGCAACTCAAAATGGGTCAACAGTCTCACTTTAATCAATCACACACATATAATTTACCTAGTTCAGGGGAAAAAGTCAGCACCCTGAACTTCACAGAATATAAACAGAATACAAAACACAAGTTACAAGCAGACAAAGAAACAGATCAGCAGATGGGATTCCAGTCATCTGACCATTACATACATACCTATTCAGTTACCAGAGAGGGAAGCACCAACATCTGGGTTTTTCAAAGGGGGGGGTGTCAACAGCCTTCCCAGAGTCTCCTCTGGCCAAATCACACAAGTCTTCTCAAAGCGGGCCCCAAAGCAAAGCCTCACATCAAGGCGTGTATATATAGCCTTCTCCTGGATCAGAGAATGTCACAGCCCTCTTGACCCACTGCCCAATCACAAAGCAACAAGGCAAGGGCATTCCCGAAAAACAAGCCTCCCATCACAGGCTCCATGTGACCACATTCAGCCTATTAGGGGCAGAGTATACTTTCAAATAGGGGAAGGTTCTCAGAGCCACTTAAGCCACTTAAGCAAAGGGCCTAGGGGCAGAGAAGATCTTCAGATTCCCATAACAATTGTGCGATATGGAGACCCTGGCACAAGACCACCCTGAATGGCCTGTCCTTGTCATAAATAGTGTTGTGCCCTATGAGCAAAGCAGAATTGAATTAGCTCAAAAGAAATGTGAGGTGCACAGATTCAGAGAATCTACCCCAAATGTTCCCATGAACTGTTTGTACCCAGTCTGTGGCAGAGCATTCCAACTTCATGTTGGTCTGATTAGCTGTAGTCTGATGCATTGTAACTTGACTCTAACATAGTGATGTCAATTTTCATCCTCTTCGAGAACAAAGGACAACAACCAACTCATCAGTCGTTTTGCTTTCTTGCTTTTCTTTTTCTTTGGAATGTTGTTTGTTGCTGCCTTTTGCATAATATTGTGAACCTCTGTCCATAGTTCTTCAAGCACTCTGTCTACCAGATCTAATCCCATACATCTATTAATCACTTCTACTTCATATTCATAAAGGATGTTATTTTGGGAATACCTATATGGTCTGATAGTTTTCTCTACTTTCTGCAACTTGAGTCTGACTTTTGCAACAAGAAGCTTACGATTTGAGCCACAGTAAGCTCCAGATTTTGTTTTAACTGACTGTTTATACAGCGTCTCCACCTTTGGCTGCAAAGTTTATAATCAGTCTAGTTTCTATATTGGCCATCTGGTTATGTCCATGTATAGAGCTGCCTTTTGGGTTGTTGAAAAAGAGTGTTTGTTATGATCAGTGAGTTATCTTGACAAAACTCTACTAGCCTCTGCCATGCTTCATTTTGTACTCCAAAGCTAAACTTGCCAGTTATTCCAATTATCTTTTGATTTTCTTCTTTAGCATTTAAATCCTCTGTGATGGATGTGCCATCTTTTCTTGGTGTTATTTCTAGATGTTGTAGGTCTTCATAGAACTGACCAACTCTGGCCTCTTTAGCATTAGTGGTTGTAGTACAGACTTGTATTAGTATGATGTTGAATGGTTTGCCTTGAATTCAAACAGATATCATTCTAACGTTTTTGAGATTATACAGCAGTATTGCTTTTCTCATCCTTTTATTGACTATGAAGATTACTCTATTTCTTCTAAGGGACTCTTGTTCACAGCAGTATGTGTAGGGATCACCTGAATTAAATTCACCCATTCCCTTCCACTTGACTATGCCAATACTCAAGATGTCTATGTTTAATCTTTCCATCTCGTATTTGTCCATGCCTGCTTACTTCAGTTCACAGATCTTTATATTCCAGGTTCCTATGCAATATTGGTCTTTACAGCACTGGACTTTCTTTTCATCATCAGACCATTTTGGGCACCTGAGCATCCTTTTGACTTTGACCCAGTTTCATTAGTACTGAAGCTAGTTGTAGTTGTCCTCCAGTAGCCTACTGGACACTTTCTGACCTGAGGTGCTCATTTTCCAATGTTATCTCTTTTATCATTTTATTACTGTCCATGTTTTTTGTTTGTTTATTTTTGTTTTTAGCAAAGATACTGGAATGGTTTGCCAGTTGCTTCTCTAGTGGATCACCTTCTATCAGAACTCTTCACTATGACCTGTCCATCTTTGGAAATCCTTCATGATACAATTCATGAGCTACACAAGTCCTTCTGCCATGACAAAGCAGTGATCCCCCTTTAATTCAATTCAATAAGCATTTATTAAGTAAGTGCTTTACTACTTGCAAGGCACTGTGCTGGGTACTAGGGACACAGAGACAAAAGGAAATAGTCCTAATTTCATGAATCTTAACTTTTACTGGGGAGGTGCAGACAAGTAAATACAAGATAATGCTAAGCAATTTCAAGAGTGTAAGTGAATCGAGAACTGGGACAAGTACTAAAAGCCTCTCCTAAGAAATGATGGCTGAACTATGTTTTGAAAGAAGCTAGTGATTCTAAGAAGTAGGTGAGGGTAGTGGATTCCAGATTCAGGGGACTAGGTATACAGACACAGGGTCAGAAAGCAGAATGCTATGTTTGGGAACAGACAGTATGACTAGAATGGAAAATTCAAGAAGAGGAGCAATTTTTAAAAAAATTAAGTTGGTTTATTTACTTTTAGTTTACAACATTCAGTTCCACAATCCCTTGAGTTTCAGATTTTCTCACCCTCCCTCTCCCCCCCCCCCCAATCATGGCGGCATGCAGTGGAATATAGGATATACAAATATCTTCACATTAATCATTAGTCAAGTTGTAAAGAAGGATTATAATTGATAGGATGATCAGTGGAAAAGAGGAAACAAAACAAAACAAGAAAAAGAAACACAGCAAGTAGTTTGTTTCAATCTGCATTCAGACTCCGTATCTCTTTTTCTGGATGTGGATATTTCTTTCAATCATGAGTCTTTTGGAGTTGGAAGAGGAATAATTTGAAATAAGATGGGAGAGGTAGGTTGGGGACATTAAATGCCAAGCTAAGGAGTCTCTATTTTATCCTAGAGGCAATAGGATGGAAGATTGTTAAGTAGTAAAGTATGACATTGACAGATTTGTGTTTCAGGAATATCAATTTAGTATCAATGTGGAACTTGGAAGAAGGAAGAGCAATTAGGAAGCTAACTGCTAAATTCAGTAGTCCATTTGAAAGGTGATGAGGGGTACCTTCCCAATAGACTTCCCTTCAGGGTTCTCTCTCTCCCTTCTCTCTGCCCTGCCCGCCCCCCCCCCCCTCCCCGCTTTTGGTTATACCAGTGAAAACCTGTACAGTTCCTGAGACTGACATTACTGACCTGGGAGTGGGGGGAAGGGAGGAGAGAAGCCATCAACTGGCAGAGATGGGTTTTTACTCTCATCACCAAAATCTGCAGCTACATTTCTCCTAATCTGCTGTTTATGCTGGGCTGACAGCAGGCACATACTACTACATTTGCTACCACCCTCCATTCCTGACCAGGATTATTTTGGAAAGAGACTTCTAGCAGAATGTATGAACAATCTGTGCTGTTTAACCGTTTTATCAATGAATTAGAAAAAGGCACAGATGACATACTTTTTATTTTTTAAACTAACAAGCATTTATTTCTTCTTTTTCCTACATCCTTCAAATATTGGGAAAAAGAAAAACAAAATCCTTGTAACAAATATGAGATGATGTGCTTATCTCTTCAGTAGATGACACAAACTGGGATAGCTTACTTACTACACACTGGATAGCAAAGACTGAATTTTAAAGTATCTTGACGGTATCATATAGCAGGGAAAATACACAAGTCAATCTTAGGTTTCGTGAAGTAGGGAGAGGATGGTTCAGCTGTAAGTGCCTCTGTACTAGTCAGACAGTATCTGAAGTGCTGTATCCAGTTCATGGTAACCCCTTTTTAGGAAAGGCATAGGAAAGCCACAGTGTGACCAGGAAAGAGCAACCAGGATTCTGAAAGACTAGGAGACACTGCCATACTAGCATAATTGCTGTTTGTCCTTCATTCTCAAAGACGACCATGACATAAGGAAGGTGATGCCAAGACATGCAAGTGAATTGGATGTAAGTGAAGGAGGGTTTTGCAAGGTTACCAGCCTCACTTTCTCCTCCAGAGCCATCTGAGTCCAATGGCCAGATATAGATCAGGAAGACTGGAGATGGCCCAGGAAGCACTGGGGGACCTTGACCTTTTCAAGCTATGGTCTTCAACAGGTTTCAGTGTGATTGAGGCAAAGCCCATTCAGTGATTAAGGCTTAATACAAAATGAGGCAAAGAAAGACCTCTTCAACCTCTTCAAAAAAAAAAATTCAATTTGGGAGGGGAAGACCCTCAGCGTTTCTGGGTAAAACAGAAACAACTGCTATTTACTTTCATTCTGAGCCAATCAGGGCCCAAACAATGACCAAGTAGGGCTTGGACACCAACTGATGGGGGCCCAATTAATGAGAATAAGAGTGATTTGGAATTTAAAAAAGTCTCAGAGATTAGGATTTACATTCCCTTTGGGCAGAGTACCAACAGGTAAGGTATGTGGCCAGAAGGAAGGGAAAGAAGAGGAAAAAAAGAAAGAAAAGGAAAGCAATCAAGCAAGCAAGTCTTGTCAGTTGGCCAGTTCCAGTTTTGTCTCCAATGGGCAGTTCTTCTATTCAGGTAAGGGCTGTTTGTCTTTCCTTCTCCAAGAAGACCATGACATCAGAAAGGTGATGCCAAGACAATCCAATTTACTCCCAGAGTTAGAGACCTCAGAACTCATCTAACCCAAGTCTTCTAAGGATAAGAATCTCCTCTATAGTTTGTTTGATAAATGACGGTCACCCACACTTTGCTTGAAGACTTTTAATGGGAGAAAACTCATTGTTTTCCAAGGTAGCCCATTCTAGTTTTGCTTAGCTCTCACTGTTAGAAAATGTTTCCAAAAAGAGTTTGGCAGACAGTATTTAATAATCCTTGGTTGACTGAGTAACTCTGTAGCACACCACACCAAGTTCTACCATCTATTGCTCTTTCAAAAGAAGGGCCCTTCTCTCCAACTACAAGACAACTACCGTGTCTCCCTAAGAAGTACTCTCTTCACCAAGTTAAACATCCTACTCCCTTAATGGATCTTCAAATGGAATGATCTCAAGACCCTTCATTATGCTGGCTACCCTTCTCTGCATATTCTTCAGCACACCAAGGTCCTCTCTTGTGACATATAAAAAGGTTGAGAGACATAGTTTCTGGGTAATTAACCATTTTATTAATCATGCTGACAATAATTAATAAAAGAATTCAGTACCACTGTAGAATGCCAAAGACCACCTCCCTCCCCCACCAAGGAACCCACTCAACACATAAGTGCCCTTGGAAGACTGGGTGTTCCAGAGGGTGGTAATCAACTCTGATTGGGTTAAGAGTTAAGAAAAATGATTATTATAATGAGAAGTGGACTTATTTTAATGAAGGGCTGGGGAAAACTGACCACTCAGTCTTGGACAAAGAATCTTCTCTCTTATTCTGACTACCCAGTCTAGGGCAAACTAGACAAAAGCAGGTCCAATCTCGGCTCAGACCTGGCTGAGTGAAACACAATGGGTAGGAACTCACTTTAAATTCTCCAGTAAGGTTCTCCAGTTAGGTGGGGTAACAATTCCAAGATTTCATCTCATCATCCACCCTGCCCCTCAGAGAACTAAGTTTTGACCTAGTCTCCAAATGAGGAAGGGAAAAAAATCCTGGATCTCCCCAATATTTGGTTATTTAATAATCATTTCTCTCAACCGCAAAAAACAGGATACTTCAGAGGTCATCTAATTAGGGCAGTGGATAGTTGGACTAACAACATCTCTATTCTCCCAGAGACCACCTTTTAAAAACAGTCTAAGATCACATTGACTTTTTTTGCCTGGTGTGATTATACCATTGACTCATGCTGATTTTGCAATGATTTAAAACACAATGATCTTAAAAAAAAATTTATGTGGGTTTATTTTATATCCCACGACTTTGCTAAATTTATTTATTGTCTCAAGAATTTTTTTACTTGAATCTCTAGGATTCTCCAAGTATATCATTATATCATCTGCAAAGAGTGATAGTTTAGTTTCTTCTTTGCCTAATTTGATTCCTTTGATTTCTTTTTCTTCTCTAATTGCTACTGATAACATTTCTAGTATCAGATTGAATAAGAGGGGTGATAGTGGACATCTTTGCTTCACCCCTGATCTTATTGGAA
>CM053583.1:351368666-351401586 GCA_028627135.1 Pseudochirops cupreus | reverse complement strand
TTCACTCCTGATCTTATTGAAAATGCTTCCAGTTTATCTCCATTGCATATAATATTTGCTGATGGCTTTAAATAGATGCTACCTATTATTCTAAGGAAAACTCCATTTATTCTTATACTTTCTAGTGTTTTTAAAAGAAATGGATGTTGTATTTTGTCAAAAGATTTTTCTGCATCTATTGAAATAATCATATGATTTCTGCTAGTTTTGCTGTTGATATGATCAATGATACTGATGGTTTTCCTAATATTGAACCATCCTTGCATTCCTGGAATAAATCCAACCTGATCAAAATGTATTGTTCTTGCGATAAGTTGCTGTAATCCTTTTGCTAATATTTTATTTAAAACTTTTGCATCTATATTCATGAAGGAGATTGGCCCATAATTTCCTTTCTCCATTTTGTCTCTCCCAGATTTAGGTATCAGTACCATATTTGTCATAAAAAGAATTTGGTAGGACTCCCTATTCACCAATTTTCCCAAATAGTTTGTAGAGTACTGGAATCAATTGTTCTTTAAACGTTTGATAGAATTCACTAGTCATGTCTGACTCTTTATGATCCCCATTTGGGGTTTTCTTAGTAAAGAGAGGCTTATACAAACTGATGCTAAGTGAGAAGAGCAGAACCAGGAGAAATTTGTACACAATCACAGACACATTGTATGTGTGATGACCAACTTTGATAAACTGGACTCTTCTCAGCAACGAACAATTATAAGACATCTCTAATAGTCTTAGGATGGAAGGAGATGCCTACATTCAGAGAAAGATCTAGAAAGAACAGAGTTTAAATGGAGACTGAAGCAAACTACATGCTCTCGTTCTTTTCCATGTTTGGTTTTGTTTCTTTTTTCCCATTCTTCATTCCATTGGTTACAATCCTTTACAACCAGACTAACGTCCAATGTGAAAGTATTTGGAGATCCTATACTTGATTGCATGCCGACATGGAAGGAGGGGTGGAGGGAGGGGAGAATATTTGAAACTCAAGAGATTGTGGAACTGAATCTTGTAAATTAAAAGTCAATAAACAAATCAATTAATAAAAAAATTTAAACAACTGCTGGGCAGCTAATATTTTCTGCACCTGTGAAGTTATATATATATACACGACTATATATGTATATATTTACATACAAGTATATATGTATAAATGTGATCTAAAAATTACACACATATATATATTTTTGTTCAGTCATTGTGTCCAATTCTTTATGACTCCATATGGGGTTTTCTTGACAAAGATGCTGGAGTGGCTTGCCATTTCCTTCTCCAGTTCATTTTACAGATAAGGAAACTGAGGCAAACAGGGTTAAGTGACTTGCCCACAGTCACACAGCTCCAAAGTGTGGGAAGTCAGAATGAACTCACGAAGATGAGTCTTCCTGACTTCTGGCCCAGGCCTCTTACTGTGCCACCTAGGCACATGCACTCCCCTCCCCTAGTCTCTCAGGGGTCCTGGTCCTATCACCCCATCAAAGATATTGGAGTGATTTGCCATTTTCTTCTCTAGTATGTCCCCATTTTACAGATGAGGAACTGAGGCTAAGGGTTAAGTGACTTGCCCAGAATCGATCACACAGCTAATAAATGTCTGAGGTCGAATTTGAACTCAGATCTTCCTGAATGCTCTATTTGCTGCACCACTACGAGCTGCCCCCAACTCTAATCTGACACCCTAATTTAAGAAGTTGAACACAGTCAGTTTTTCTGGAAAAAAAAAAAAAGAGACAGGGAATCAGTCGCCATGCTGGAGCCCACAGCCATTTTCTGCCAGGGCTCCTCTGCATCTATTCTGATCTACATATACGCCATCACCTGAATTATGGATTGCAGCACATTTTTACCGGTCTGAGAAATGGGTGCACTGCGGGAGAGACGTACGCAGTTTCTTTGCCAATCACACATCTGGGATGGTTTCATCATCCGCCATGTTCTTGGCAAATACAGTTCCCTGGGGGCACTACGCAGGCACCCGACAGCCGCAGGCCTGGTGGCCTTTCCAGAAACAACCACCCGCTTTCTTCTTTCTGAACCTCTGGGGAAGCCTCCCAGACACCCCCACCTTGACACGCCCCTCAGCTCCGCCAACTCTAAACATGGCCGCCTCCGGAAGCGGAGGAAGCCGGTGGGGACAGTTCTTCCGCCTGAGGGCCTTTAATCGCATCCAAGTGTTGTCCAGTCCCCACCCCCAGGAGCCAGCCCATTGGTCCTTCTCCGGATCGCCCAGCTGCCCGCCTTCTTATTGGTTGGGAGCGAGGGAGGCGGCACCGGTTAGACGAGTTCGCTTTTTCCCGACCTGACCGGCTCCAGCATGGCGACTGATTCCCTGTCTCTCTTCACCGGCCTCGGTTTAAGCGAACATAAGGCGCGCGAGACGCTGAAGAACGAGGCACTGAGCGCGCAGCTCCAGGCGGCCGCGGTGCAGGTAGTGAGCAGAACCCGGGCGGGCCGCGGGCCCTCCGGGGACTTCTCCCCGCCCCAGCATTGACGCATCCCCTCGGGCATAACGCCCTGAGCTCGTCTTCGCCCCTTCCCTCCTCCCCATCCCTGCAGTAACCCCACTTCCACCTCCTCAGTGTTGCCGTAACAGCTTCTCCCCCAGACCCGCCTCCTCCGCAGCCCCTCCCTGGAGTCCGGCGTCCTGCTGGTCAAGTGTGCCTCCCCTCCTCCGCCCCCATCCACTGACCCCGCTCCTCTGCACTCCCAACACCCTTTGTGCCCCCGCTTGACACTCTCTCTGCTCCCTATAACATCCCACAACACCTCTACCCTGACAGTAGCACCCCCTCTGCTTCCTATAACACTCTCTCTGACCCCCTCCATGTAACACTCTGCTCCTTGTAACTCCTGGTCTGCCCCTCACCATATTGGTGATCATCACTATGTTAGAGTCAAGTTTCAGTGTGTCCGGCTGTGGCCGATCAGATTAATGCCAGCTCAGAATGCTCTACCACAGGTCAGGCACAAATAGTCCATGGGAACATTTGGGGTGGATTCTCTCCAAATTTATGCATCTGGCATTTCTTTTGAGCTACTTCAATTCTGCTTTGCTCCTGGAACATAGTACCTTCTCTGATGAAGGCATCACACAATCAATTCCAAAGTTCTTAAGAGGGACCTTGAAAATGTCCTTGTATTGCTTCTTCTGACCACCATTCGAACCTTTGCCCTGTGTGAGTTCTTATAAAATAGTCTTTTAGGCAAGCAGCAGTTTGGTATTCGGACTCCCACCATATAACACCCTCACTCTGCCTCTCCCCATAATGCCTTCTTTGACTCCCACAACTCTCTGCCCCTCTCCATGACACCCACTCTCTCCTCCCCATATAACGTCCTTTCTCTGCTTCATGCCAGTTTCAGTTCTCTCTTAGCATGAGCCCCAGGGTGACAGATTGAGAGGTCAGAGAAGGCCTTTGAGGTGATCTAGGCTAGCCCCCTCAGCATTCTGCCCAGAGGTCTCAAGTGTTTTGGCCCAGGTCATGAAGCTGGAGAGGGGGTGGGGGATGTGTGGTTTGGGCCAGTCCTCAGGCTCCCAATCCAGGTCTCTTCCCACTGTAGGATGACTTCTCCCCAGAACTAGATTGTAAACTCCTTGAGAGCAAGCTTCTTTTTTTTTTGTCCCCAACACTTAGCATATGGTAGGTGCTTAATAAATGTTTGTTGAATATAATTCTTCTGCCTGAGTAAAACCTTCCCCGGTAATCTCTTCTCCTGATGTGTACTAAGATAACTGCCTTAATCACCCTACTCTTCCCCACTGTATTGAGCCCTTGGAATAATGCCTCATTTCTCACCAACTCCAGTCCCTAACTTTGTAAGTATAGATGCCCCTAGGATTATGTTGCTACCCCCTAGCTCCTCTCTGATGCCTACCCTGGAAATGACATTTTTTTGAATTGGTGGCTTTTTTCTTTCTCAAGTATAACTCCTTCACCTGTATCTTAAAGCCTTGGAAATGTACCCCCTTCACCTATAATGTGCCCTAGGATGATGATCCCTGTGGGTAAGCCACCTTAGATATAACCACCTTGCAGATATGCACCCCCTGCACCCAGTAACGTGCGGAAGCTTTAAAACTTCAACCTCTTTTGATAATCCACTTCAATGATTTGTCCTAAGTGTTATGTTCTTTGGAGGTGGGGGATGGGATGGGTAACAAACATTCCCCTCTTGAGTTCTTGGGACTCTGCCCTCTTACCATCCTTTGTCTACTTTCTTTGATAGGCTCAGAAAGTCTTGGGTCCCAGCATTGACAAGTCTACAGGAACACTTCTATACAATGTTGCCTCTCGCCTCAAGGATCCCCGGCGGTTATCCTTTCTGGTGGGCTATGTTACCAACAAGAAGATCCTCACAGACGTGCAGCTCAATGGTGGGTATATCTTCCTTCCCCTAATGTTACCATATACCTGGTCTCTCTTATGGTCCTAAAATCTAGCATTGGGTTTGGCTACTTCCCCCTAATTCTGGAAATTTAGTGTTTTCTTTCTGTTTTACTACACACACCTGTAGTTCATTGGTAGCCATAGTTCTGCCTTGATTTCCTAGGACCACTCCAATTCTCCCCATGTCTCCTTAGCCCACGTTGGCTCCCATTCCTGTCCTCTTCTCCCAACCATTCACTTCCCCTATTCCTTTTACCTTGGGGACTTTAAACCCTAACGGTACTTTAGCTACTCCTGCCCTAATCCCCGGCTCATCCTTAATTCCTCCTTTTCTACCCCCAATATCCTTGGTCTATGATATTCCCAAAGATACCCTATCTGTTTAGTTCTTGTGCAGTAGTGGTAAGATGCCCTTCATTCCTCTAACACCATTGTTTTGTAGCTCAGTGGTGAGTACTAGAGCTTCTGTCCCCTTACCTCTGATTGTGTCTGGATCTCCTCACCTCACCTGTACTATGTGTTATTGACTTTGGGACTGTCCTGTCCCTCTGCACTCAGGGACTGGCCATGGCTTTAGACCTTCTGTTGCTTGGTGGTCGTCATGGGGGCCTTTCTTAGTCCCCAATTCAGTTAAACATTCAGTGCCTGCTATGTGCAAGGCACTGGGTATACCAGGATGGAGAACACCCGCCCTCTGGGGGTGTACATTCTAACAGAGAGGATAGTTACACAAGTATAAAAGGAGGCGATGGCCTCTATGAATGTACAGAGGCAGGAAGATGTGGGTTGATATGGAAGACAGCAAGTAATTTGATTTTCATATAAAATATATTGTGAAAATGAATACAGTAAAATGTACTACTATTCCTGTGCTTCACATTGCATATAGTGGCTCATTGTTAAGTATCGGGCCTTTCACTTTCATTCTCTTTAGTTCCCAGACTGTGGTCATTTTACCTTCCCCTAAAATTACTCATTTGTTTAGGCATAATGTAACAGGTTTTACCATTGAGTGAATGCCCTGGCAAGACTAGCACTGTCCTTCCGCAGGGATTCTGGGGCAGAATTCAACCTCTTGTAGCCAGAGTCTTGGCCATTCTAATACTTTTGGCAGCCCCATTTTAAGCTAATGCGGAAGATGTCTGGCTGATATTTGGAACTGCCCTTTTCCTGGTGTTGCGTTGTGTCTCACTTCTAGTTTGGGTTAAATGTTGGTTAAGATTGCTTCTGTATCCAGGTTTGCTTGTACCCTATCGTTAGCATGACCCAGATCATCTCATATCTCTTAAGTGCATGAGACTGTTTGGTTGCATCCTGACTGGTTTTTCCCTCAGCTGCCCTGGAGTACCTGCGGAGCCACCCCTTGGACCCTATCAACACCACAGACTTTGAGCAGGAGTGTGGTGTGGGTGTCACAGTGACCCCGGAGCAGATCGAAGAGGCTGTGAGTCCTAGGGAAAGGGATGATTTTGGGAACAGCCCCACTTTGGGGCCTTGGATGCATGTTGGGGTCAGAGATTAGGGAGAAGCAATTCTGTGTGGGCATGGTAGGATAGAGGGGTACACCGGGTCTTCATGTTCCCTGGGACAGAAGGGATCTGGATATTTTATAACTGGCTTTGTTGTTGATTTCACCATCATTGAACCAGCTTGGGGCATCATTCCATCCTTTACCCACCACCCCATCACTGTTTGAGAAAGCAACATAGTATAATATTTTGGAGTTAGAAGATGTGGATTTGACTCTTGAATCTCCTTCCTTGACTCATATACTAACTGTATGACCTTGGACAAATCTCTTAACTCCTGCTTTCTCTCATCATCTTCTCTAAAATCAGATGTTTGGACTGGATGATCTCTTAAGGTTCTTTTCATCTTTAAAATCCTGTGACCCTATTTCATGTTGGTCTCTTTCTATCTTGATGAGAAGCTGTTCTTGGGAGGCTGATAATCTCAAGATTTTTCTTGTATTGCTGCAGGTGGAAGCTGTGATTGGTCGGCACCGTGAACAGCTCCTGAAAGAACGCTATCATTTCAACATGGGGGTGCTAATGGGTAAGTGTGGGATCCTCCTGGCCCAATGATGTCTGACTACCTGATTAATAGGAAAATGAGGCTAATCACAATAATCTTCAGAACTATTCATTGGTTTTAGCCTTACTCCTTCGAGATAGACAGATACTGATGGGGAAGTGCAGGTTAAGGTGCAGTGACTTGTCTAAGGTCCCCGAATCTTGGAGTGTATATGGCAAAGTGAATTTCCAAACTTAAGTCTTCTGACTCAGTTTTTTTTTCCTTTTCCCACCATATCTGGCTACTCGTAATGTAATGAATGTAGGAGGCCCTTAGTAAATATTTGTTGAGTTTAATTCTACAATTTTTGTTTTTTTCCCCCTTTCCCTAGGTCTTTTGGAACAGGATGGGGCAGGGGTGTGTGGGGAAGACTGAGCGTGTAGCCTTAATTCTTGTAGCTGAGTGGTCTTTGTAGGCTCTGAGACCAAGCACTGGCATTTTACCTATTTTTGACTTGGCTCTGGAGCTAGGTGAAAGGCCAGCCTCATCTCTGAATTCTGTTTGGTTCTGATGCTGATACAATGGTGGAAAACAGATCATATAGTTCATAGCCCCTGAGGTAGGGCTGGGTTTCAGTGTTACTTCCTTACCAGGTTCTCCCGGGTCCTCAGCTTTCTGGTGTCTTCTCTTCCAGGTGAGGCTAGGACAGCATTAAAATGGGCAGATGGCAAGACCATTAAGAATGAGGTGGATATGCAGGTGAGTTTGTGTTTGTCAACAGTTCAGCTATGGTGACTGGTTTAGAACTTAAGTAGGACTCTGTTGTTATCAGTCAATTGATAAGGCCATGACACCAAGTCTTGTGTTGGACTGTGTACTCATCAACCCAGCCCTTGTATTTTACAGAAAAGGAAACTGAGACCCTAATGATTAAGTGACTTGTTTAAAATCACAGAGGCAGTCACTAGTAGAGAGGGGTTTAAAGCCCAGTTCTTTCCCTCTGAGTCCTTTGCCCTTTCCACTGATGCATTGCCTCCTCAGCTGCCTGTAGATGTTTATAAGGATGACCTTAGGGCCTTGATAGAGGACTTTCTCTCCCAGTAACCCAGCAGACAAGGAGAGGCCATTGGGGCGAGGGTGAACAATATGGTGTTGTCCTCCTCCTGCTGCCCATCTTAGGGTTTGTATGAATTGTTTGAACCTGGATCAGACCCTGGCCTCAACTTCACTCTCTCCATCTTTGTTCAGGTTCTCCATCTTCTGGGCCCAAAGACAGAGGCTGATTTGGAGAAGAAGTCCAAGGTAGTGAGGGACTCTGGTTGGTCAGCATCTCTGGGATGAGCTGAGGGAAGAGGAGGCTGGGCCAGGATACTGGATCTTTTCTTTCTGGCTGCTTTGGGTTCAGGTTTGGTGTTGTGCCCTAAAGGAAGCCAAGCGAGGCTATGTTTGCTGCTTCTCTTCCCTAGGCTGCAAAGACCAGACATGAGGAGAAGGACTTGAAGGCATCTAGGAACACAGCGTCAGATGGTATAAATTAAGCTAATTCCTGGTTTGATATTCACATCCACTTATGTCACATAGGTTTCTGCCCCATGACCCCTCTTGAGGCACCTTGTGGATTCTCCTTTTCTCCTTTGTTTCTTCCCACGCCCTCCATTTGTTGTGTGGTTGGTATTGGACCAGAGACTCAGAAACTATGTTTCTTGGCATGTAGGATATGGTTCTCAGACAGCCCCAGCACCACCTTGCCCTCTCCCCTGGCAAACGATGCTTTCATGGATTGATTTTAGCCTGACTTTAGAGGTTGATGGTTTTGGTGCTCCAATAGCAGCCAGAGTTGTGGCTCATGATATCCCCAGGGTCCTTTCCTGATCTCTGGACTGGAAGTAGTCATGGAGGCTGGCTCCTACTGAACTATCCTTTGGAGCTCCACGTTGCATGGTTGTGTCTGTTTTTATCTCCTTCCTGTGTCTGGCACCTGGGACAGCCCTTAAGAAAGAGCTCTCTCCCTGTGGGAGTTTGATCTGATGGGGTTTTTTCTCTTGGCCTGTCTCACCCACGTTTGGTCTGGATGCTGGGATGGTTGTTTTAAAGTAAAGGTTCCTTTAACCCATACCTCATTGGGGGGGGGGGGGGCGCGGTGTATGTGGTAGTCAGGGAGGACTGGCCCCTATGGTGTGAGGGCAAGGCTGCTTATCCATCCTTAGTGTCTGCCTGCCACCCAGCTCTCACCTGTGGCTACAAGAAGCTGTAGCCTGGGGAGCAGCCACACCCTAGTAAAATTGTCTCAGCAGATGGGATAAACCATGTTGAGAGTGACTGATAGGCCTCAAATCCAGATGAGAATGGTTTGTTCCAATGACCACAAAGGTGACTGAAGCAGGCTCTGTGGAGTGCTTAGAGCTCAGTCAGAAATCGAAGCCCTGCTGCATCCCAGGCCATCACCAGTCATCTTGATTTTTGTCTTAATGCTGTACTTTGATGACTGAAGAGACAGTGAGCTGCCGACTTTGTGCAACTCTGCCTCGCTTGAACCAATTTCACTCAGAAGTCAAGATATCACCCTTGATATTATCAGTCCTCTTAAAAAACAAAGATCCAGCAACAACCACGTCTGCTGGTCTGTGCACTGAAGCTTTCCCTGCAGACAGCAGATCTTTTTTTATTTGAGTTCAGGTTTTTTTAAGATCCAGGGAAGACTTGGGCTTTATTTGCTGGGTGGAAGAGGTTACTTTCTTTTCTTGCTGGAGTTCAGAGTCAGCCACTGGGTTCCTGGGGCTGCTAAGAAGCTTAATGGGAAGCTGGTGCTCTCTCTGGAGATTACTACAGCATATTCTGATTTCTTTAGGTGAGGAATCTATAACATCTCTGTCTCTGATGGAACAGCTCAGGGGAGAAGCACTCAGGTTCCACAAACCAGGTGAGTGAATGAGTGGTTTAGCTGGAAGCTGGGGCAGAGGACCAAGGCACCCCCTCTTTCTGGGAGGTGAGGAGAGTAGGTGGAGTTCATATTTCTTTTTGGTGAAGCATTATGTGATCCTTGACCCTAAAGCATCTGACCAAAGCACCCATCAATGCCCTATGTCCCTGTTGAGGGTTCAGGATCAGTCTCTGGGAAGTAGTGGTTCCTGTTGTCATTCTCCTCTTGGGTGTTGAAGCCAGCTCTGGCCAGGAGCCTCATCCAGGCTCTTCTCCTCCTCCTGACACCTTGACAATAAGTGGAAAGGCCCCAGTCCTAAGGAATGTGCCATCCTTTCCTGCTACCCTCTTCTAAGGAAACTCCTTGGTCATCTGACTCTTACAGGTGAAAACTACAAAACCCCTGGCTATGTGGTCACACCCAACACCATGCCTCTGTTGCAACAGCACATGGAAATCACTGGGGGACAGGTGCAGGGGCCTCTTTCCTTTGGTGGTCGGGCAATGGCAGGAGGGTTGGACAGAATCAAGGCCAAGGGTCTGGGTCCTGGTGGGTGAACATGGCTATAGTGACCCCTGGGCTGGGAAGAGAGGGAGTTCGTGGGCATGTAAGAGCTTCAGAGAAGCCCACCCAGTGCCTCTGCTGGGGCCCAGATTTCTGTGGCTGTGGAGAAAAGATTGAGGAGCTATCATTGAGCTCAGTTGTGACTTTCGGTCTTCTGAGCCTTCCTTTTCATCTCTTTCCTTTCCCAGGTGCGAACACGATTCCCACCGGAACCCAATGGTATTTTGCACATTGGACACGCCAAGGCCATCAACTTCAACTTTGGCTATGCCAAGGTAGGTGTCCATCCTGAGCCAAAGGTAGAGGGCTAGCCCCTTATTCTTAGTATCTGGGGGTCATAGGTTCATAGATCTTGAGCTGGAAGGTGCTTCAAAGGTCATGGAATACAACCCCCTCATTTTATAGGAGAAGAAACTAGGACCTGAAGAGCTCAAGTGACTTGCTTATAGTCACACAAGTACTGAATAGAGGAGGTGGGATTTGACTCCAAAGCTGGTGTTCTTTTCACTGTATCATGTTGCTTCCCAGTGGGATAGAAAGGAGTCTTATTTCTTACTGTTATTAGTGGGGAGCATTATGAACCAGTAGCGATCCAAAGATGTACTGGCCCTTTAATGATTCTGATAGCCTTTGAGAGTAAAATTTTGACAGAATCTGGTGGGTGGCCAGGAGAAATGGGAACCTGTGGTAACCAGGGACAAGATGACCTTGATATCTGGTAATATCTTTGGGTCCAGTTTCCTCATCTGAAAATTATGAGTCTTAGACCAGATGACCTTTAAGGACCTTCTAGCTTTAAACTTTATGCTTCAGTGCACCTCTAGGGAGCAGTTACCCTATGATAACTCTGGCATAACCACTTACCCTCTGACTCTGGGAAATAGCATGACCTCATGGTGACCCAGGTACAGGGCGTTTCCTCCATGGCCCTGGAAGGTATAATGTGACCTACCCCCACCTGCTCTCTGGGTGGGGAGGCAATAGTGACTCTTTAGGACCTCTTAGAACAGGGGTTGTCAACCTGTGGGTCACGACTCCTTTGGAGGTCGAAAGACTCTTTCACAGGGGTCGCCTAAGGCCATCGGAAAACACATATTTCTGATGGTCTTAGAAACTGAGACACTGCTCCTATCCATCTCCAGGTGGGTCCACCCACAAGCAGATATGCCCACATATGAGTCTTAAAGGGTCTCAGCATTAGGAAGGTTGAGAACCACTGTCTTAGAGGGACTGCTTGATGGTGTTAATCCTGTAGTGACCAGAGGGGTATAAGGGTCACACTGTCCAAAATGAGTAGCTTAGCTTCTTCTCCCCCCTCTGCCCCCCCTTCCCCATTCCCTGCTCTTTCTGGGCACAATCTACTCTCCTTGGGGCATAGCTGGCCAGGGATTCCCAGGGAATTGAAAACTTCTTTTCTAGTGATCTGTTCCACTCCACTGACATCTGTGGAATAGACTTGGTGATCATTGGTCCATACTGTGCTTTGGTTTTTAAAGCCTCTTTTACACATCTGAAATCATATGGTTAACTTACAACATAAACTTATGTAGCCTGGGTACCTTGGGGTTTTGCTTGTGAAATTATCGTGGTTAATACATTTAGAAAAAAACTCCAAATTCTTTTGAATTTTGAAATATTTTTCCTCTCTGAGGCTTCACACCTCTAAGTAGACAAAAGGACATGATTTAGGGGGGCTACAGCCATCCAGTACTGGGTCTCTGATTATGTCTGGTTTCTATAGGCCAACAATGGAATCTGCTTTCTGCGCTATGACGATACAAATCCTGAGAAGGAGGAGGAGAAATACTTCACTGGCATCCGGGACATGGTAGAATGGCTGGGTATGGAGTCCTGGGCCGGAATGGGCAGAGGATGAGGAGGGCAGCTAAGTGGGCTTGACCAGTGGCGGGCTTGGTGGGAGGTTTTCTCACACACTGATTGGCTGGGCCCCTGGCTTTGCAGGTTACAAGCCCCACAAGGTGACTCATGCCTCAGACTACTTTGACCAGCTCTATGCCTGGGCTGTGGAGCTCATCCGAAGGTAAAAGCCAGAGGTCTCCTTGGGTGAGGGTGTGGGCTAGAGAGGGGTGGGACTTGATCTTGTGCTGGGAGAGCTGGTGTTGGTCATGATGCTTTTGTCAGCAGAACAGCTAGGCATCTGTTGTTTGCTTGCCACCACTTGAAGTTGATATTCTTTCTCCCCATGCAGAGGTCATGCCTATGTTTGCCATCAGCATGTAGAAGAGATTAAAGGCCACAATCCTCCACCCTCCCCTTGGCGAGATCGGCCAATTGAAGAGTCTTTATTGCTTTTTGAGGTGAGCTGACCTTTGATCCTAAACCTAGAGGGAGACTTGCCCAGGGCCTGACTTTGAGTGCAAGTCTGTCTTTCCTCAGGGAATGAAGAAGGGGAAGTTTGCTGAAGGAGAAGCCATACTGAGGATGAAACTGGTTATGGAGGATGGAAAGATGGACCCAGTGGCCTATCGCATCAAATATATGCCTCATCATCGAACTGGTGATAAATGGTGGGTGTGGCCGCCCTGGGGTTAAGGCCAAGGTTGAGCTCTAGGAGCAAGCTGGGGCACAAGCCCTTCAGTGACGTGAGGGAGTTAGGTACTGTCAGTAACCCACAGGCTTCTGGCCTCTATCTCTTCTTGTAGGTGCATCTACCCCACATATGACTATACACACTGTCTCTGTGACTCCATTGAGCACATTACCCACTCTCTTTGCACCAAAGAGTTCCAGGCCCGGTAAGTACAGAGGCAAGGGAGGTACAAGGAGGGGGCATCTGTAACCCTTAGCTCTCATAAACCTTGGACTCAATCTCTCTCCTCCATGGCAGTTCAGGAGAGTGTTTGGGGGACAAATGTGGAAAAGAACCTGATTGGGGAGTGGTGGGATTCTATGGAAGCTCAGGCTGTGATCAGCAGTATAACACAACCCAATTGTGTGAGGAGCCATTCTGGAGTACCTGTTGTCCTTAGGCGATCCTCCTACTTCTGGCTTTGCAATGCACTCGATGTATACTGCCCAGTTCAGTGGGAGTATGGACGCCTCAATCTGCACTACACAGTTGTATCCAAGCGGAAGATCATTCAGTTGGTGGAGGCCGGTGCAGTCAGGTGAGAGTCCTGTGAGAGTGAGTGATAGATTTGTGGTCCTTCTGAAAAGGCATGGCTGGTGGGGAGGGGCTTAGAGCCCCTACTCGATTCTTTAGAATGGCAGAGGAAAGAATACTGAATTTTAAATCAGAAAACCTTAGTACGGATGTTGGCTGTAATCTTAAACAAATTCCTTCCTCTGGGCCAATTTCCTCATCTACAAAATTATATGCTTAGGTTGGAATCCAGATGATTTGGTCTCAAGAAGGGTAGAGTACATTGATAGAAAGAATACTGGATTTTAAATCAGAAAACCTTAGTACGGATCTTGGCTATAATCTTAAACAAATTCCTTCCTCTGGGCCAATTTCCTCATCTACAAAATTATATGCTTAGGTTGGACTCCAGATGATTTGGTCTCAAGAAGGGTAGAATACATTGATAGCCAGGGCCTATGTCTTTTCTGGCTGATGGAATACTGATTGTGGAATGAATTCTACTTTCCTCTGCTTGGAGGGTTTTTATTCTCCTATCAGGACAGATCAGATGGATCTGTGCCTAGACTAGGCTCTGCTTCCTGAACATACCAGTTTGCCATGAGCTGCTTCTACTCTCAGGTCCTATAGTCAGTGGGCCAGTGGGGAGGGTCCTGCATTGGGAATCAGAGACCTGGGTTCAAATCCTGGCTCTCTACTCTGTGTGACTGTGGAAAAGTGACTTCAGCTGCCCTTGTCCTCAATTTCTTCCACTGTAAATTGAGACATTTGGACTAGAGGTCCTTTTCAGAACGACCTGTTTGCTGTCTTAAAATCTGTTGTACTTTAGTAGAAAAAGTTCTGGATTTGGGGTCAGGAAACCTTGGGCAAGTTACTTTACTGGTCTTATTTTCTTAGCACCTGGGGATACTCCTTTCTGCCTTGTAGGTTCTTGTGTGGAAAACCCTTTGTCAACATTAAAGGCCTGTTAATTTCAACAGTTGAAATTAACATAATAATAATAATGTCATCAGTTATTAATATCATTGCAGTTAAGGGGAGCTCCTTTATGAGGCTGTGCAGCATAGGCCAGAGATAGCTTGACTTGGAGACATTTATTCTTATGTGTGACCATAGGAAAACCACAGGAATAGAAAATGAGCCTTCACTCCTTCATTTGTGAAATAGGGATGTCATGCCTGGGGTCCTTACCTCCCGGAGTGGTGAGGGCTGATGGAGGTGAAATACCTGATACTCTGTACAACTTAAAATGATCCATGAAAGTCAGTTCCAGACCTAAAACCCAGTGAATCCTATGGTTTTTTAGGGTCTTTGGTGATGTTTGCACAGTTCAGGGCAGTGGGTATAAGAGCCATGTCACAGGCAGATATTCTTTCTTCCCATGTTGCAGGGACTGGGATGATCCTCGGCTCTTCACTCTCACAGCACTTCGTCGTCGAGGCTTCCCTCCTGAGGCAATCAACAACTTCTGTGCCCGGGTAAGTGTGGGAATGTCCAGGGTCCCACATACCCTGGACCGAGTAGGCTCTGTGTGACTTGAGGTCCACAGTCTGGACCTGGTTGGCACTGACTTGCCTCTTTTTGGCTTTTTCTGGCAGGTGGGTGTGACTGTTGCTCAGACAACGATGGAGCCTCATTTGCTAGAAGCCTGTGTTCGAGAAGTACTGAATGATGGGGCCCCCAGGGCCATGGCTGTACTCAAGCCACTCCGGGTCACCATTACTAACTTCCCAGAGAACAAGGTTAAGATCAGCAGAGGGAGTCACTTTGGAAATGGAGCTAGAGACAAGTCCTACTGGGGTTTCCTGGAATGCAACTTTATCTAGTCTGTGTCCTTGTCAGTCGCCTTCTGTCAGTGGTTTTCATTCATGTACTTCTATGTGTTCTGCTGCTTCTACTCTGGGGGAAGATCTTGGATCAGAAACAGTCTGAAAGGCCCCCGATTTGGAAGTTCTAAGCTCAAAATTCCAGTTCTGCTACTTGTGACCTCTGTGACCTTGTGCAAATCATGTAATGTCTCTGGAAATGAAGGCTCTCCATTATCTGTGAAATAAGTTGGTTTGACCAGATAATTGTTAAGGTCCCTTCCAGCCTTAACTCATGTGATCCTCTATGTGTTTTTCTCTCTAACACAGGCAGTTGATGTCAGCATACCCAACTTTCCAGCTGATGAGACGAAAGGCTTTCACCAGGTCCCCTTTTCATCCACAATCTATATTGAGAATACAGACTTTAAAGAGGTTAGGAGTGAGTCTGGCTTCTTGTCTTGGGTCTCTGCTTATTCTTCATGATTTCCCTAGTGGGAGAGGGTTGGGACAGGAAAGAAGGCTTCGGCCACCTTGTCCAGGTCTCTTACCAGGACTAAGCATTGTGGCCAGAACCTTGATAATGGGACCAAAAAAATGGAATTTTAAGGTGCAGCAAGTGAATAGAGCACTGGCCCTGGAGTCAGGAGGACCTGAGTTCAAATGTGGCCTCAGACACTTAATACTAACTGTATGACCTTGGGCAAGTCACTTAACCCCAATTACCCTGCCTTCCACCCTCCAAAAAAGACCAAAAATAAAGTAATTTTAGTACCTTCTCATTTTGGTAACTTCTTGGCTGTCCCCAAACCTTCTAACAAGCACAATTACCTTGCTTGTGCCTTTACCAGAGTCATTTTGTGTCCCAGCTCCTTGACCTTAGCTACATTCTTGGGGTTAGGTTCTGTTGAGGCAAGAATGGAGCATTAAGAAAGCTACTAGAAGCTATTTTTTCCTTGTTGTTGACATAGCTTTCTTTGCAGGAGCCAGAAAAGGGTTACAAACGTCTTGCATCAGGCCAGCCAGTAGGTCTGAGACATGCGGGTTATGTTATCGATGTACAGAATATCATCAAGGTGAGAGGTGTCCCCCTCCCAGGACAGATGATGCCTGGAATTGGGCCTACCTTTTCTGTTGGCTGTAAACACTGATTTTCCTAGGTTGTTCCAAGAGCCTTGTAGTTCAGGATAGAGCTCCACAGCATTACTGTGCATTTACATCCTTTTCCCCTAGCAGAAGGTTTTATGGATAGGGGAAACCTTGTCAACAGGTTGGCCAGAGAAGTACTTCTGGTAGTCAGAAGCTCCATAGGTCCTAGGAGGTCGGGAAACCAGGCACTAAAGAACATCCATCCCAGGGAACTCAGTGTGTTAATCTCTCTCTCTTTTTCTTAAAGAATTCCAGTGGCCAGGTGACTGAGCTGGAAGTGACCTGCAGGAAGTCAGATGCTTCTGAGAAGCCCAAAGCTTTTATACACTGGGTGTCTGAGCCCTTGCAGTGCGAGGTCCGAATCTATGAGAGGCTGTGAGTCTGGGGATCAGAGACTGGGAAAGATTAATTTATTTTGGATCTAGGGTTAGCCTTAGAGAATTCACTTATCAGTTGTTGGGAAGATATCAGGGAGAGCTAGGTTCTGACCAGTAACCGTGGAACCTTACAAGATGCCTATCATTGTAGATTCCAACACAAAAACCCTGAGGATCCTTCTGAAGTCCCTGGTGGATTCTTAAGTGACTTGAACTCTGTGAGTGTGCATTGGGGGAAGTGGTCAATAGGTCTTGGGTGTTTTTCCCTCCTAGGAAAGGGCTGTGAGTGGAGGAACAGGAACCTTCTTCTGTATAGTCCAGAAAGTAGTGTCTGTCTGTGGGATGAGCCCACCCCCACTTCCCTAAAGCCTGCACCCCTACACAAAATTGTTTAACGCATGTGTGTCCTACAGGACTCTCTGAATGTGATTGAAAATGCCTTGGTGGATTGTTCAGTCAGTGATGCAAAACCCTTTGATAAGTTCCAGTTTGAACGCCTGGGCTACTTCTCTGTGGATCCAGATAGTACGGCAAGAAAGGTCAGTCAATATTCCCCCTTCCTCTCCTCCCTGCCCCCTGCTACCTGCTTAACTTAGCCCCAGGGCACTTGGTTTCATTCCAGCTTCTGACTTAAAGAATGGGCACTGAGGGCTTGGCCACACAGATGTCTTTCTCTTTTTCTCTCAGCTGAAGTTTAGGAAATATCAACACATCATAACAATGTCAGGGTTGGGGATCAAGCAGAAATTCATTATGTTTTCAGAAGAAACATAATGCCAGATGAAAATCTTCTCATCCATGTCAAGAAGAGGAAGGAACTTGGGTGTGGGTCAACTTGAATCTAGGCCCTATTCTGACACATCATCTTTGGACAAACCCCTTTGCCCCTATCTATATGTAAATCAGTATGATTTGATCATTTAGGGTGCCTTCCTCTGACACATCTCAGTCCTTCCATGCTTGTTATAGACATTTTTTCAAGGACCTATGACTAAAATTCATCCCCTGGTGCCCAGCCCTCTGTTGCTGAGCTTCCGCAGCTTGAACTAGGCTAGTCTAGAGTATGCTCCCAGTTATTGCTAGGTCTCTATTTGAAGCCTTTCCAGTTTGGTAGGGTCTTTTAGAGCTTGCTGTCAAGACTGACTAGTCCTCAAGAATGGAATGTCCGCTCCACAGCATGAGAAGGGATCAAAGTTGGGTTTTGATGGAGTTCTGCTTATTAGTCACGAATATAACTCACAGGCTTGTTTTGTGGCTCTTATGAGGTAATGTCTGGAATAGTGTTTTGGAAATGATAAAACCTCATACAAGTATAAAGTCTTGTTAAATTTTTATAGCAGCCCTCAGAAATAGGTAGGACAGGTGGCATTTTCCCATTTTACTCATCAGGGAGCCAAGGCCCAGAGAAATGAAGTAATTTGCCTAATTTCACAGAACCCCTTAGAGTCCAGGTCCCTTAACATGCAGCTCAGGTTTTTTGGGGGAGGTAATGTCACTGAATACGGAGGGCTATAGGCAATCTAAAGTAGTATTGAATCTGTTATATTGAAGTACTTTATAATGAGGCCAGACTTTTGAGGCCTAAGGGGGAATGCTCACTTCCTGGGACTTCATGTTTGACCAATCTAAATTTGACCCAAGGGGACTGGAAAACCCTTTGTGCACTGTGTATGTGGCCTGACTGCACTTTTCTTTCGCTCTCCAGCTTGTCTTTAACAGGACAGTCACTCTGAAGGAGGATCCTGGGAAAATGTGAGTGCCTTGAGTCCAGGATGAAGTCATCAGTCTGGAGGGCAGGAAAAGACAAATCTACCTTTGCCTTATCAGGGCCAGACTTGGCCATGCTCACCTGCTGAGCCACCTCTGGATGACCAATAAAGAGCAGTACAGTTTTTCTGAGTCTGTCCTCACTGAGTTGGGGCAGGGGATAGTGGTGAAAGCTGAACTTACAGTGCAGACATTTGGCCTGAGGAGATGGATCAGGGAAGCCTTTTTGACTGGGGCTAGTGACCCCTGTATTTCTAAGTTTGGCTTTGCTTGGCTTCCTTCTGTCTAGCAAACCTGTTCCCTTTCTTCCCCTGGGTTTTGAGTTAATAATGAGCAAGAGACATGGCTTAAACCCCTTTTGGCTTCTCTGGGCAGAACAAAACACTTACTTTTGGTCATTTCTTATTTAATCTTCCTACCTGCTTCTACTCATCAGTAGCCCTGGGGGAGAGCAGATACATTTCCCTCATTTCCTCCTTAGCTCTGGCTCAGGAACACTTCCCCTTCCCCCTACTTCCCAGTGGGATAAAAGCAGGAGAGTGGCTGTGACCCAAAGCTAGAAAGATGCCTTCTGATGACCCAGATCACGGCCTGAAAATAGTCTTGCTTTTGGTTTTTGCTTTTTGGAAGGGCAATTGGGGTTAAGTGACTTGCCCAAGGTCACATGGCTTATAAGTATTAAGTGTCTGAGGCTGGATTTGAACTCAGGTCCTCCTGACTCCAGGGCTGGTGCTCTATTCACTGCACCACCTAGCTGCCCTTAAAAATAGTCCTGGATGAGATCATAGATGGGGGCGAGGGGGTTGTATCACTCGACAAATATTATATGCTTTATTTCTGTATTCCCATAGGTGATGGGAATACAGAAACAAAGAATATAATTCTCCACTCAAGGGGTTTTAAAGGGGATAGTCCAGAAACATCTTTCTTATACCTTAAATAATTTGATAGTAAAATACAGTTTCTTTGAGGTCAGAGGCCCTTGATTTTGGTTTGGCTATCTAGTCCCACCAAGTATACACTTAATAAATGTTCATAGCTCTAAGGTGAAACTTCAGAGGCTGTCTAGTCCAGCCCTGCTTCCTTTATAAAAGAGGAACAAGCCCAGACAAGGGATGGGGTAACAGGTAGTGAATCGAAGACCCAAGATGCAAATCTAGCTTCCTTTCTACTGCCTCCTTGCTGAAAGATCTAAGATTAGATCATTAAGGGCTTTGGTGTTCAGGATCTAGTCTGGTCAGACTGGAGTATAAAGGACAAAGGAGGTTGGGCATAGACCCAGTTGATTTGTCCTAGGGGATCTGTTGCCTTCCCCAATCAGAGGAAAGCAGTTCTCTAGGATTTGTGTTCAGTCAGCAGGCAGGGGCGCATGCCCTGGCTACCATTCTAGCCTCACCCTCTCTATGCCCTTCTTGGGAGCAGGCTCAGGGCCTGGCTTCCTTTGGGGTCGCTCCCCCCCACTCCTGCAGTCCCTACTCTAAAAGCAGGGAGTGTGTCTGCAGCTTTAACATCCTCCACATTTCCCACTGTATACAAACACCAAAGTCACCCAGGGCCTGGTTTAAGGTGGACTGCAGGGAGCTGTGGGCTTACTGCCCCCTGCTTGGAAGGGGCCTGCACTGCTCTCCCTGGAGCTCTTTCCCCAGAGGATCGGGCCCTCCCTTTCCCGGGGGCAGCTAATCATTTAAGCTGAGCTGCCGAGGCAGCTCTGAGAGCAGCAGGACCCTGGAGTCAGTGAGGACCCCGGGGGCCTGCAGGGGCATCAGTTCCGGGCCACCTTAAGCAGGGATGCTGGTGCAGCTGAGTAGGAGGTAGTTTCGCTGAGGATGGGAAGAGAGGGTAGAAAGGGCTCGAGTCTCCCGCCAGGATGGCCTGTAGTGAGAACCCCCAGGAGTGGGGCCAGGGCAGTGCCGGGTCTGGGCTGGACAGCCCTGACAGCTGGTGCTGGGAGCCAGGGCCCGCCAGGTGAGGGGAAGGGGCATGGTAGGAGACCTAGGGACTAGGGGAGGATGGGCAACACTCCAGGCCCAGCCCCTCGTCCTGAGCACCGTTGCTTTTCTCTTCCTTTCCCGGGCACGGGAGCAGAGCTTCAATCCCTCTGCTTCGGGGCCCACGCTTACGACCCCGTTTAGCCTGCTGTGCCTTCATTGTGACCCTCCAGTGCTGGCACTCTCGGCTTCCCGATCTCTTTCGAAGGTGGAGCAAATCAATCCTGTTCACGGTCTCGTTCATTAGGTGAACTCCAGCCTCCCCAGGGGATCCTTCCCCCTCTCGAGGCCTCTATCTCGGGCCTAATCCGGGCTCCTTTCCCAATCCCTGCTTTCCTTGGGGTCGCCGGCCCTCTGGAGTCAGAGCCTTCCGCCCCAGTATCCCCACTCCGAGATGGTCCCCTTCCTAAACGGAGGGTGACGCCTCGGTTTGACCCCACCCCAGAAGAGGAACAGCCTCAGTTGTCTCGCGGGAGCCACTCTGAACGCCTGGTCTGGTGAATGGGCAATCTAAACACCGGGGCCAAGCCCGTGCAGCCCCAAGCCCTGGGCTCCCATGATATCCAAGGCCAGTCCAACTTCTCAGGCAAAGACAGGGGAGGGAAACTGAGTCTGAGGGCTGTACGCGGTCCTGACCCGCAGAACCCATTATTGCTGGGAGCAGCGGTGGGAAATAGGAGAGATGTTCATCTGCCGACTAAAGGAAGAAAGAAGGGTGGGAAAGAGAAATGCACAGATTCGTTTCAGCTGTCTTAATTCCGAGAAAACGTCCATCTAAGGACGCCCGGGGGCTGCAGCGGAACGCGTCGCCTTTAAGGTGGGTCAGGAGGCCCCGGTTAGTTCTCGCGGGAGTTGCCTTCTCCCTTCTCGCGAGAAAAGAGCTCGGTGCCCATTGGCTGTCGGGGTTGAATGTAAGATGGCGCCCAGGGAGCTGTGAGGGGAAAATCCTGTCGGTCTTGAAGCGGCGACGGTAGAGCAGGGGCCCGAGGAGGCACGGAGGGGCCCGTGGGCGGAGCGGCGGCGGCGGCACTCGGTAAGGGCTGTGGCGCGGGTGATGAGGGTGTTGGGGGCGCCACGGCGCGAGTGAGTGAGGCAGAGGGTGCCGCCACCGCTACCACTACACAACGGTGGAGGGAGCTGAGAGGAGCGGGCCGAGTCTACTGGGCCCCGGAGGGTGCGGGGCGGCTCCAGGCAGCGGAGGACACCCCTAGTCTCCCGCGCGACGCCGCTGCCTAATACCTTCTCTTTGGATTAGCTGGAGGGGTGCTGGTGGTAGGGGCTGCGTTTGCGAGCTCGGGCCTGGTCTCTGAGGTGGGGTGGGGGGGAGGGAGGAGGAGAGCAGGCGGGTGCGCGCGCGCAAAGCGGGTTCTTCTCTCTCCCGCCGGCGCGCGCCGCCGTGCGCCGTCGTTCTGAGAGCGCGCGGGCCTGGGGAAAGTGGTGGGTTGGGTGAGAAATCTGGTGTATTTCTTTGCCCTGCGTGGGGGCGCGCCCGGATGAAGGGGGCGGGGCGCCCTGGGGGCACTGGGTTGTGGCTCTCGGGGCCTTTCGGGAGGGGCGCGCCTGGGGCCTGCCTTCGCCGCGCCTCCGGGGAGCCTGCCCCCTCTCCCTGCTGGTGGTTCAGTCTTGGTAGGGGCAAACCTTGCTCACTGTTGGGCTGAGGCAGGCGCGAGCCCCAGGTTGGGAGGGAGCCTCGCCCCGGTTGCGCAGGGAAAGGGGAGGGGGAGCGGGCACGCGCTGTTTGCCCAGGCGCGGCGCCGTCCGTCTTCTCACCCCCCCCCCCCCATCCCCGTCTTTACCGACGTCCCCCTGGGCCGGCTCGACTGTGGTCACCATGACGTTTGGATGGGGCTCGGCCCTTTCTCAGCAGGGGACGGGGTGGTGGTGGGGGGAGGGCCCTCGGGCTGGATTGGCCCTTTATCTTGGATCTGGATCCAGTGACCCGAAGGCTGACGAGCCTATGCGTGTGTTTAGTGGAGAGCTGGGAGCTACTGCTCTGGCCCTTCAGTGGAGAGAGTCCAAAGCTCGGTCTGAAATGCTTTCTCCAGATCACCTCCTTGTTCTGTCGCTTTTATGTCAGGTTAGGGTAATTTGTTTATATAAGGATTCCTCTTCTTTTGAAAATTGATTCTTCTGTAAGCACACCCCCAACACAGTCCCACTGTGCTCTGTTGCTCATGCCTGGGAAGAACTACTACGGGAAATTGTCCCTAATTTTAGTCTCTCATTTTACCGCCGGGATTTTGTGTGTTGGTCTAAGGGCCAGGGGTTGCTCCAGCTAGAAAGTTTACTGTGACAAAACAGAAAAGATCTTTTCTTTTATCCCTCAGAGAATCTGTAGACATCTAGGGAAAAAATTTAAGGAGGAAAAAACCTCACTTTCAGAAGAACTTGCTGTTTTAGGAATTGCACTGCTACGCAGTCCACGTTTTTATTTATCTCTACATTTTCCACAAATTTTGCATCTCGTCATCCTTTGTATATTGTCTTCTGCATTACTTTATTACGCTAGGTTCTAGTATGACTAAATACTGTTATAACCTGCAACGATCTACCTGAATTCCAGAGGAGCATATTTTCTAGGACAAAATGTCTCTAAATCTGTGTCTGAAAGTCTTGTGGACTTAAGGATTTTTTTTGGAGGAAATAAAGAGATGTTCACAATAATTGGAAAAAAGTCAAAAATTTGATAATAATGGACACCTTTAATTTCCACCTTACTATCTCATATAATGTCAGAACATTACATTAAGAGCTCAGGGCAACCACCAGAATATGTAAACCATATTGAGTGAAAGTTCACGTGGCAGAAGTGTATGTGTCTATTAAAATTGATATTACTTTTTTTTTTTAAGTTCTTATAAACTATCCCAAGTATTTTCTGGAGCTGTCAACTAGAACTTTAAATTAACCTTAAAGCAGAAAAACTTTGTCTTTGTATCCAGCAACAGGTTGTTATCTGACATAGGCCGTTCTTCTCTAAATGTAAGAAGATTGGTGATGCTGCCAAGTTTCAGGATTAGAATTCAGGATTTTAATTGATCAACTAGATTGAGTTTAAACTATTGAATTGCCAGTAACTTCCAAGAGAACTGTCATAGTTTTGTGTAAGTTTTAGGCTATGATTTTGTTAGTTGATATAAAAATTATCAACCTCAGTGTTAGCCACATAAGGGGTACAATCTATACTTTGTCCCCCTTCCAAGTTTTAAAATATATTGTGGGATTATTTCAGCATAACACTAGCTTCTGTTTCCTGTATGATTTCAAATAAAAGATTAGAGAAGCATCATGGTGTAGTGGAATGTTGGGCTTTGAACTGAGAGACTTGGGTTCAAATTCCAACTCTGTATTTGACCATGGACAAATCTTTTAATCTTTCTAAGGATCAGCTCCCTCATCTGTAAAAGCATCATAATACATTCATTTAGATGGTTTATTCTCCCTGCTTGTCAACCTCAATACTAGGTGTACAAACTCTCAAATGGCCTAATTTCCTAAAGTCTGCTAACTGCTTGCTATACACTGTGTGTTTTCATGTACCTGAACGATGCTGGTTTTTGCCAGAGATTTTCTATTACATTATTTCTTAGCCAAGCAGTATGAGTTTAGAGCACCTAGCCTTTATGTTTCTTGGCACATATTTGATAAGCTTTTCATAGTATTTTTGTATAGTGTCTAGGCTTCTTGTTAACTTTTCTCTTCTCTTTTTCTAACATGTCTATATTGGTGCCTGCTTTCCTTTTCCAAAATGGAAAGATTTGTACTGTGATCTATAAGCATGAGATTAAATGACTGTTTCATTGTTTAAACTAGAATTATATAATTGTAAGTAGAGATAATAAACTTTGTTAGGAAACCAAATTTTAAATTCTTACTTGAAAATTTGGGTGGTTTTTTTTTTTTTTGCAAAATTGATTTAGAATGAAAATATTCCTGAATCAGTGACTCACTGGCAAAGTTTGAGGATTGGTGACTTAATGGATTATTTCCATCACAAACTCCAGGGTGTTCATGTCTTCCAGACTAGAGCTATGTCCTATTTAAGCAAGTAGCTTACAGGTCCTTAGAACAAATGCATTACTTCCCAAAATGAGACTGAGTTTTTGTGTTGTGATTTTTGAATTAGTCTCAATTGTTATAGGTCATAAATGGAATTGCTGTAGTGAGTCCCAAAGTATAATTGTTGTATTTGTAAAAAGAAGCCTTTCTGTTAATTAATTGAGGAGGTTATATGCATTTCTGCCTAGAAAACAGTGTGAATGAAATCTTTTGTCTAGTCATTTATGAAATGTTCACTGTGGTGAGCCCTATATTTGCAACTCATAAAGGGATAGAAGAGATATAAAAGATCTTGTGAAGGACCAGAATAGTCTATTAAAGGACAGATACACGTGAAAAGGCCTTCAGAAGGCTTTCAAAGAATATGAAAAAATGCAGATTGGGTACTTGTTCCCCTAAAAGAAATTAGTCAGTAGGCAGCCTACAAAAATGAAATTATTTTTAGTTTGAGATGAATAAGTGGCCACTGGCAGATTCTTAAATTCTAGTAGGTCACAGTAGCAGATGGGAGAAGGAGAAAGAAGGTAATATGAGCAGCACTGCTGAAAAGGTTGTACACTCAGTTGTATTTCTCTTTTTAAAAAGTTTACTATACAGTAAGTCTCCTGTTTCAAAGCTTTTGGAAGCCGAGAAATAACAGAAGATATCCCTTGGCAGAGAGGTGATGGACAAGAGGTGTTGAATGTGACATCCATTTTCAGACATGGCAAAAATGTTTGTGTATGTTGCTTGACTATGCTTATTTGTTACAATGAAGGTCTATTGGTGTTGAAGTAATTAGTGAGCTGTAATAGAGATTTAAAAATGCATGGAAGAGTGAAGCAAATGGCAATTTTGTTACCACCTTTTAAAATTTAAAATGCACTTTAAAAAGTATATATATTTGATAGAAAGTAAGCTCTTTAAAAGATGGGCTTTTTGTGTGTGTGTCTTTGTATCCCTACTACCTAGCATAATGCCTGGCACATAGTAGGCACCTAATAAGTGATTATGTTGTTTTTTAAACTATGTAGCAAAAGTTCGCAATTTCATAATCTTTTTTTGTTCTTTTTATGTCAAATGGTTTCTTTTGGTGAATAATTACTTTAATAATAAAAAAGAAATAATAGGAAGAACTCTGCACTCCTTGTATGTTAAGAATAATATTCTACCTTCAAAAAGTGAACTGCTTATTTTTTCTTTGGTGCAGCAACTTTGGGAGTAGCTAGATACCTACAGGGAATGAGACTAGCATATTATTTTAGAGCTACAAAATTGACAGCCTTTGGGGAAAGAAGTCAGGGCAGTAAGATGTACCCTTATTTCCCATTGTAGAACTTGTGAGCCATAGTAAATGTACCATAAAGGTAAGTTTCATTATAAAATCAAATCCAAAGAGACCTCATCAGACATCTAGGCCAACCTGTATCTCAAAAGAATACCTGCTACAGTATAGCTGACAAATGGTCATGCATTCTCTTAAGACCTCTAGTGAGGGGTGATCCCCTAATCTAGGGCAGCCCATTCCATCTTGATTTAGCTCTAGTTATTAGACCTTTTTTCCCCCCTTGGAAATCAAGCGTTTGCTGCTTTGTAACATCCACTAATTGCTCTAGGTCAGCGGTTCTCAACCTGTGGGTTATGTTCAATTTGTAACAATGAAAATACATCCTGCATATCAGATATTTACATTACGATTCATTACAGTTATGAAGTAGCAACGAAAATAGTTTTATGGTTGGGGGTCACCACAACATGAGGAACTGTATTAAAGGGTCATAGCATTAGGAAGCTTGAGAATCACTGCTGTAGGTTCTCACTTGTACTAAGCAGAACAAATCTAATTCCACTTCCACAGGGCTGCCCTTCAAATATTTGAAGACATATGGTGTCCCTCCTGAGTTGTTTTTAGGCCCTCAATATTCTAAGTTTCTTTCAATCAGTTCTCATATAGCATGATTTCAAGGCCCTTTTTTATATTTTGGTTTCCCTGCTCCTAACGTTTCCTAAATGCTAGTGCTGAATACTAAAAACAGTACCAGGACAAAGTTCAGTGTCACTAGCACTTGATTTTTTCTGCAAGCTGTGCCTCTCCATAGTCCAATTTCACATGAGTTCTTTAGCTGCCAAGTCACACTGTTGACCCATTGTTAGCTTTCAGTCCCCTAAAATTTCATATCTTATTTTTTTTGTCTTTTTGGAGGGGGGAAGGTTTGGGGTTAAGGGACTTGCCCAAGGTCACATAGCTAGTAAGTGTTAAGTGTCGGGGTCAGATTTGAACTTAGGTCCTCCTGACTCCAGGGCCAGTACTCTCTTCACTGCCCCACCTAGCTTCCCCCCTCCCCCATCTTTTTTATGTGAATGATTATCTAGCCATATATTTCTTGTTTTACTCCTGTAGAGTTGAGTTTTTGGGCCCAAGTGTAAGACTTTACATTTATCCTTGTTACAATTCATCTTAATCTTAGATTCAATCCAATTGTTCTAGCCAATAAAGATTTTTTTTTTTGAAAGAGAGAGAGTATCCTGACTCATCGACTGTGTTAGATATCCTACTCATATTTGAGTCATCTGGAGGTTTGATAATCATTCCATTTATGCCAGGAGTTGAGAAACTATGGTTTGGGACCCAGAGCCAATCTGCTCTCTGTTTTTGTATGGTCCACTAGCTAAAAATGGTGTTTTACATTTTTAGGTAAAGTTTTATTGGAACAGCCATATTCATTCATTTATGTCTTGTCTGTGGTTGCTTTCCTGGTACAATGGCAAAGTTGAGTAGTTGTGACAAAGTCAACATATGGTGCTTTCATCCCTTCAGATTGCTGTTTGGTGCACTAAAAATTGCAGTAATTGTACTTATAACAAGTGTTTCCATTGCCAATCATATTCCTGTACTGTGTCATTTTATTTATTTTATTACTAGAATATACCCATCATAGCAAAACAAGGAAAAAAATTTTTTACACATACATGCATGTATATGTAGTACTTTTTTTTTTTTAAAGCCTAGGGCCAATGTTGAAATTTTTCTGAGGGAGACTATTTTCAGCCACTTTTATTGAACTTTGGAAATTAGCTTTTGCTGCAGATTCATTCATGTTTCTTAGTGAATTCAGCCTAAAATTGCAAAGCAAAATAGTGTTTATTTGCAAAACTTATATTGTGGTAAAGTCAAAGAACAATTCAGGTTGCTTAAATCACAAGTAATGTCAGACTTTACTTTATACACTTCCTATCCTGTCAGAAATTAAAAACAAGTGAAGTCTCAATTCCCAACAAATTTGAAGTGGTTATATTCTTTTTTCTGAGTTCAAATTATAGTTCCAGCAGTGTTTTTTGGATTTCAATGCAAGTGCCAAAGAAATGTCAATATTTCAAAACTGATTTAACTGTGTAGTTGAAGAATTTTTCCATTTAACCTTCAATTGGGAGTAATTAATCTGTAGCAAAAAGACATGCTAATAGTAAAATATCAAGAAAAGAATCTAATAGGATTCTGTAAATGCTTTCCAAATGATGAATATGCTCAATTAAAATAATTTGCTCATGGATTGATATCTGGTGTTTTTCAGTACCATACATGAAGACATTTTCAAAGTTGAAATACGTAAAAATCTCCCTAAAGATCAACATTAAAGGATGAACATTTGCAATTAATTTTGATGATAGGGAATACTGACTTTATTCTCCCACCTCCCCACAGCGTTTTATTTTTTTCCAATTACATGTAAAAGTAGTTTTCAGCATTCATTTTTATAAGATTTTGAATTCTAAATTTTTCTTCCTTCCCTCCCCCTTAAGACAGCAGTCAATCTGATATAGGTTATACATGTACAGTCATGTTAAACATATTTTCAGATTAGTCATGTTGTGAAAGAAGAATCAGAACAAAAGAGGAAAACCACAAGAAAGAAAAAAACATCAAAAACATGAAAATAGTATGCTTTGATCTGCATTCAGACTATAATTCTTTCTCTGGATATAGATAGCATTTTCCATCATAAGTCTTTGGAATTGTGTTGGATCATTGTATTGCTGAGAAGAGTCAATTCTATTATAGTTGATCATCACACAATATTTATTGCTTTTATTGTGCACAATGTTTTCCTGGTTCTGCTCACTTCACATGTAAATCTTTACACGTTTTTCTGAAATCCTCCTATTCATCACTTCTTATAGCACAACAGTATTCCATCACATTCATATACCATAACTTGTTTAGTTATTCCCCAATTGATGGGCCTCCCCTAAATTTCCAATTTTTTGTTACCACAAAAAGAGCTGCTATAAATATTTTTTCTTTTTTAAAAAAATTTACTTATTTTTAGTTTACAACATTTAGTTCCACAATCTCTTGAGTTCCAAATTTTTCCCCCTCTCTCCCCCTTCTCCCATGGTGGCATGCAATTGATATAGGTTCTACAAATACCTTCATATTAAACATTAGTTAAGTTGTAAAGAAGAGTTCTAACCGGTGGAATGAACAGCAAGGAAGAAGGAACGAAACAAAACAAAACACAAAAGAGAGAGTTTGCTTCAATCTGCATTCAGACTCTGTAGTTCTTTTCTCTGGACGTGGATATCTTCTTCCATCATGAGTTTTTCGGAGTTGTCTTCTTTTATTTCTTTTTTTTTTAAATTTAGTTTTCAGTATTCACTTCTATAAGATTTTAAGTTCTAAATTTTCACCCTCTCTCATCCCCAAGAAGATGTGCAGTTTGATACGTTCGTATTAGCCATATTTTCATGTTAATCATGTTGTAAAGAAGAATTAGAACCAATGAGAGAAACTATGAGAAAGAAGGAACAAACAAAAAAAAAAAGAGAGAGAGAGCAAATAGTATGCTTTCATCTGCATTCACACTCCATAGTTCTTTTTCTGGATCCACATCCAGTATTTCTATGATGAGTCTTTTGGAGTTGTCTTAGATCCTTGCATTACTGGGAAGAGCTAAGTTTATCAAAGTTAGTCATTGCATAATGTTGCTGTTACTATGTACGATATTCTGGTTCTGCTCACTTCACTCAGCATTAGTTCATGTTAAGTCTTTACAGGTTTTTCTGAAATCCACCTGCTCAACATTTCTTATGGAACCAATAGTATTCCATTACATACATGTACCACAACTTGTTCTGACATTCCCCAATTGATGTGTACTCCTCAGTTTCCAATTCTTTGCCACCACAAAAAGAGCTGCTATAAATATTTTTGTACTTGTGGGTCTTTTTCCCTTTTCTGTGATCTCTTTAGGATACAAATCTAGTAGTGGTATTGCTGGATCAAAGGGTATGCACAGTTTTATAACCTTTTGGGCATAGTTCCAAATTACTCTTCAGACTGGTTGGATCAGTTCACAACTCTACCAATAATGCATTAGTGTTCCAGCTGGCAATACTAACTTTAAACCGCAGTTAAGCCAGATGTTGATTGTCACCCCTCCCCCAAGTTCTATTTTCATTATTAGACTTATGTTACAAAAAAGTATTATTATTTTAATCAGACGTTTCCAAACTTATCTGGCCTACCACCCCCTTTTAAAAAAATTACTCAATGACCTCCTTGGGGTTATTCAGTGCCCTGCCCCCTTATTGCACCCAAGGCTACTATAGCCTTTCCTGGATCAATCCACCACCTCCAGTGGTTGATGTCACTTTCGGAACCTATGGATCAAATTTAAAATTTAAATAGTATCAATAAAGACATTTGTGGACATTTCTTTCCTGTCATTGTTTGTTTATATAATAGCTTTGATTTTCCTTTTGGCCTATAAAACCTAAAATACTTGCTCTCTGGCTCTTGACAGAAAAAAGTTGGCCTATTCCTGATCCATGCCTTTAAGCCACTGTCAAAAAAGAAAATGTTAAAGAGAAGGGGAACAGCCAGGATGGTGGAGTAGAAGGAAGTAGTATAGCTGAACTTCGTCCCACAGTTATTTCCCCCAAATCTAGTAAGTTCATTGGACCAAGTCCTTAACAGGAAAATTTAAAAAAAAGTCATAAAGAATCAGTTACCTATCCGAAGTTAGCATACGGACACAGGTTTCTGAACACTGGACTACGGACTTAATGAGGGCCTACCAGAAAGAGTCACTAGATTTGACAAAGGGGCTTGGTTTTGTGCTGGGACTAAGAAGAGGTGCCAAGTAGGGCTCTGTTGCTCATTACCAGTTTGGCCTAAGGAGAGGGTATTCATTTGAGGGTGGCAGTCCAGGGCAAGGATCATCTCAGGCCCCAGGCTCAGTTCTGAAAGAAGAGCAAGTATGGAAGCAAGCAGTAATGAGGTGGCCCTGATCCTGAGAGTTGAAGTCTCCATTCCAGCTTCCAGCCAAATCTGAAGCCTACAGTTGAATAACTAGGGGAAGAACTCCAGATCAAAGGAAAGCCTATAGTTCTGCTACTCTGAACCAGCAGAACTTTCATAGTTGTCTGATAATTACTGAGTCCAGAACAGTCTATTGAAACTCCAAACAGGTCAAACCCATGTATCTCATGCTCATGTCCAAACTCAGCTTAGGTACTTGCATAGCTCAGACTAGGGTTGGGGGAAGCAGGTAAAAGACATTGCCATGGATCAGACCACTTTGAGAGCACTGAAAGATTTTAAATCCCCAGCTTAATTTGCTCCTGATATCCTGGAATAACACAGTACTTAATACCTTGTGAAAGCTGCGGCAGGACTCTAGAGGACACAGAACAGGACCAAATATAGCTGTAGCTATTCCTTCTAGAAGTACTTGCAGTAGACCTAACAAAAGTCCGAAGTAAGGCTAGAAGAATGAGCAAACAAAAAGAATCCCACCATAAAGAGCTATTATGGTAACAGGCATGCTCAAGATACACAAACCCAGAAAAGAATGACTCTAAAACATCTGCAAAAAAAGTCTTAAATAAAAAAATAACTTAGGTACAGATTCAACCAGAATTACTAGAAGAGATGAGGCAGAAGTTTGTTGCTGTTGGTTTTTATTTTAAGAGAGGAAAAAAGATTTCATAAAAGAAATGAGAGCTGTGAAAGAAAGAAGTGGAAAGAGAATTAACAGCTTTGCATAAGAGTTAGACACAAAACCATACCCATGCAACAGACTCCTTGAAAATTAGAATGGACTAAAAGTAAGGTATTGACTTCATGAGACAACAAGAAATATTAACGTCCAAAAGACAAAAAAAAAAAGAATATAAAAGTAATAAAAAACCAGCTTTTTTGGGAAACAGATTAAGGAGAAATAATTTGAGAATCATTGGACAACATCAGTGTTGTTTAGTCATTTAAGTTCTGTCTGACTCTCTGTGACCCCTTTTGAGGATTTCTTGACAAAGATACGATAGTGGTTTGCTATTCCTACATGAAAGCCATGACCAAAAAAGAGCCTAGACATTGTACTTCATGAAAACACAAAAGAAAACTGCCCAAGTTTCTCTTCTCTTAGTAGTAGATGGTAAAGTGAAGGTAGAAAGAATTCACTTTCTGAAGATCAGTCCAAAATAAAAACTTCCAGGAACAGCATAACCAAAATCAAGAGCTTCTAGACCTACAAGAAAACACAAAGAATGAATTCAGGTACTGAGGTGCTATAGTTAGGATCATACAGGATTTCACAACCACCACATTTTATGATCAGAGATCTTGCAATATGATCTTTCAGAAGGCTAAAGAAAGGTTTACAACCAGAAATAACTTAGCCAGTAAAGTACTTTCACATTAATATTTGATTCTGAGGGGAAAAAATTATATCTTTAATTAAATAGAAGACTTCCAAGTATTCCTGATGAGAAGACCAGAGCTGAAATAAAAACTTTGAAAACACAGAAGTTCTGAGAGACATAAAAAGGTGAATGAGTGAGCAACCATAAAGGAACTTTTTATATGCTAATATAGGGAGATGATACAATAATCAGGAGTTGTGTGAGGAATTTAATAAAACAAAAGGCCTGGTGAGTGTGTGTGTGTGTGTGTGTGTGTGTGTGTGTGTGTGTGTGTGTGACACACAGGGAGAGAATATTTTGATGGTCTTAGAAAGGAAAGGGAAAAAATAGAGGAAACATTGGGGAAAATTACCTCACATAATTTGAGTACAGATAGTTGATTATACAAAGACGGAGTAATGGGTTGGTGAGAATAGACAACACTTAAACTCTGTTCTACTCAAACTGGTGAAAAGACAGAAGAATACACATGTTCAGAAATAAATTTTGCTCAAAAGGGAAATGAGTGAAATGGGAGAAGGGAAAAGGGGGAATAAGATGGAGGATAGATTAAAAGACGAATTAGACTTAAGCAGAAGAAACTAACCACGGAGGGTGGATTGTGAAGAGAAGTTTAAAAGAAAAAGGATGAGAACCATTGGTTGGGTTCTGAGTGAGAGAAAGAAAAAATGGGGAGGGAAGCAGAGAAAACTTGGAGCGCTATTGTTGAGCACACTCTTCTAATCTGTCATCTTTCTTATGAGGGTATAAGAAACTATGAGCAATAAAATGACAGACCACAATTTCTGAAGATTCTTTTTTTTTTTAAGCTGGAAATTATTTTTAAAATTTTATTTTAGTTTACATCATTCATTTCCACGAGATTTTGAGTTACAGATTTTCTCCCCATCTTTCCCCTACCCACCGCCCCAAAACAGCAATCCCAGTGTATCACCCCTCCCCCAGTCTGTCCTCTCCTATGTCTTCTCCCCTGACCCCTCTGACTTTTCGGTAGGGCAGGATGGATCTCCCAACCATAGTGCCTGTGTATCTCAAGTTCCAATTGGATGTTGTTAATAATAATAATAATAATTGCATATATATATATACATATTTTTTTTT
>CM053583.1:351343598-351368166 GCA_028627135.1 Pseudochirops cupreus | reverse complement strand
GGATAGCGAGGACTCCAAGACCGAGGCCCAAGACGGCGATCCGTCCAGGCCACTCAACGCGAGAGCTCTGGCCTGAGAACAGTCTCTCAGTCCCCCTGCTGCCTGCAGGCCGCGGGTGGGAAGCTGCAAAGCCAAGGCGGGTGCAAAACCTCAGCCTTTCACTTTTCTGCTCTGGAGGCCTTCTGGCCCGACTGCTTACCTCCCCCTTTCACAATTCCCATTCACAGCTGCTGCTAATCTGCTCACCTGAAGCTCCTCAGCTCCTCCCGTCCAGCCGCCCCCGGGGCACAGCCGCGCCTTCAGGCCAGGCAGGTTTTCGGTTCGCAGTGCTGATATGGTTCCTCGTAGCCGAGCTGACTTTAGTGGGAAGTATCTTTGTGTGCGTTTTGGAGTTCTAGGATTGGTTTAGAGTCCTATTTTATGGGTATTTTGGGGTGGCTATGTGAGAGCTGTGATATGTTGCTGCTGCTACGCCGCCATCATGGCTCTGCCCCCTAGCCCATATTTTTAAAAAAAACTAATGTATTTATTTTTAGTTCACAGCATTCAGTTAGTTCCACAAGATTTTGAGTTCCAAATTTTCTCCTTTCCAACCTCCCCGTGACAGTATGCAATCTGATATAGGCTCTACATATACATTCACATTAAACATATTTTCACATTAGTCATGTTGCAAAGAAGAATTATAACCAATGGAATGAACTGTGAGAAAGAAGAAACAAAACAAAAAAGAGAGCAAATAATATGCTTCAATCTGCATTCAGACTCTGTAATTCTTTCTCTGGATGTGGGTAGCATTTTCCATCATGGATCTTTTCAAATTATTTTAGAACCTTGCATTGCTGAGAAGAACCAAGTCTATCAAAGTTAGTCATCACACAGTGTGACTGTAACTGTGTACAATTCTGTTCCCTTCAGTCAGCATCCATTCATATAAGTTCTTCCAGGGTTTTTTGCAGTTTGCCTGCTAATAATAATTTCTTATAGCACAATTGTATTCCATTACATTCATATACTACAACTTGTTCAGCCATTCTCCATTTGAAGGGCATCCCCTCGGTTTCCAATTCTTTGCCACCACAAAGAGAGCTGCTATAAATATTTTTGTACGTGTGGGTTCTTTTCACGTTTGTATGATTGCTTTGGCGTACAGTCCCAGAAGTGGTATTGCAGGGTCAAAGAGTTATGCACATTCTTATAGCCCTTTGGGCATAGTTCCAAATTGTTCTCCAAAATGGTTGGATCAGTTCACAACTCCATCAGCAGTGCATTAGTGTTCCAATTTTCCCACACCTTCTCCAGCATTTATCATTTTCCTGTTTTGTCATGTTAGCTAATCTGAAAGGTATGATGTGGTGCCTAAGAGTTGCTTAGATTTGTCTTTCTCTGATCAGTAGTGAGTTAGGGCATTTTTTCATATGACTATGGATATCTTTAATTTCTTCATCTGAAAACTACCTGTTCATATCCTTTAACCATTTATCTAATTGGGGAATGACTTGTATTCTTACAAATTTGACTCAGTTCGCTATATATTTTAGAAATGAAGCCTTTATCAGAGACCCTGATTGTAAAAATTCTTTACCAGTTTTCTGCTTCCCTCCTAATCTTGATTGCATTGCCTTTGTTTGTATAGGAACTTTTCAGTTTAATGTAATCAAAATTATTTATTTTGCATTTCATAATGTTCTCTATTTCTTTTGGATAATATTTGTACCACCTAAACTACCTAAAATAAATTCTTCTCTTCTCCATAAATTGACAGGTAAACTATTCCTTGCTATCTCAGTTTGCTTATAGTATCAACCTTTATAATCTAAATCATGTACCCTTTTAGACTTTATTTTGGTATGTGGTGTAAGTTATTGGTCTATGCCCTGTTTCTGCCGTAGTATTTTCCAGTTTTCCCAGCAGTTTTTGTCAGATAGTGAGTTTTTATCCCAGAAGCTGGAGTCTTTGGGTTTTATCAAACAGTAGATTATTATAGTTATTGACTACTGTATCTTATGTATCTAGCCTATTCCACTGATCCATCACTCTATTTCTTAGCCAGTACCAAGTAGTTTTGATGTAGCCCATATTTTGATATTTGTATAATGTCATTTCCCTGATAGGGATTTTGTTTTTTGATGGTAGCAGTTCAATAAAGACATTTTAAAATGTCTGGAATCCTGTGATTTCTCTATTTTTATGAGCCATTTGTAAATAGTGCCTTGATTTCAATTTCTGTGCTAAGTGAATTCCTGGTGTTCTCTAGTGACCTCTTCTGGCTAAGGGAGCAGCCTTCATCTCCTTTCTCATGAGAGCCAGAGCCTTGGATGAGTTCCAGCTCCAACAGAGAATCTTGCCTGATTCCTTTGCCTGTACAAATAAGAAAATAACCCAGGGGAAATATTGCTGCACAGCGAGTGGTTTGGGGATCTTGAGAAAACAAGTCCATGTCTGCACAAAAATCTCCTTTATTTAAGGTTTGAGTGTTTATAGTTAAAGTGGCAGAAAATATTCAGGAATCATTATTTTGTAGATGTTTTTACCCAGTCTCCATTATTCTTTGCCAGCTTGGATCTTCATAAGAATCCCTCATCTTATGCTTTAAGGCATTGCTTGAAATTGATTTCCCTGAGTGGGTAAACTTAGTTCTTGCTTCATAAAGTAAAATTAGTGAGCATATATCGGAAAAAAAGAAAAAAGACTTCCTTTGAAGAATGGTGGGTATGAACTGTTTGAGGGACCTAACGCTTAAAAGAATAAGTGGTAGGAAGTGTAGGTTATGTTGCACCTAGTCTTTCTGTCAGAGGTTTTTGTTTTGGAGTGAGAATTTTGTGTTTTAGCAGAAATCTGTTTCCTTATTTTCCTATAAACAAACTAGCTACTATGAACCAGAAAAAGACTGGGACAAAAGGAAATGTAACATAATCTTATCCTTGAAATTGATCCTAGTTCACATTCATAGAGTACTTTAATATTTACTAAGTGAGGTGAATAGCACAAATAGTATTATACCCATTTTACAGTTGAAGAAAGTGAGCCATGGAGAGGTTAGAAGACTTGTTCTGAGTCATGCAGATCTAAACACTCCACCAGAGGGTTATTTTATGGACAGAAAGGAAGAAATTAATGGAATAGAACAGCAAAACAAGGGCAGGGTAAAAGTTTGCTAGAGAGCAGGATGCAGAGTTGAAAGGGTTTATCTAATTCAATCCCTAATTTTACGGAGAGGGAGACTGAGGACACTCAGAGAGGGGAGACTTGCACAATCAAAAGGCTGCAGAGTCTTGATTCACACCTGTGTCTTCTGACTTTTAAATTTCATGTTCTTTCTGTTCCCCTGGGTGCCTTTTACAAAGGCACGAGTGATAGATATAGCACTCAAAGATCCTGAGCTGTTTTGCTGCTACATTCCTTACTGATACTTGGCCTAGAACAGGAAAAGCTGATTTTTTTTTTAGCTCTCTTTTGGGAATGAGAACTTGATTCCTTCTTTCCTAGACTCTTTCCTTTACTTTCAGAGGGAGTTGAGAATATCATCATATCCTGCCTAACATTAGTAATTGGTTTCTTGAAAATGTGATTTTTCTTTTAAGCCAAATAATGCTATATGGGGCACTTAGCTTTATAAAGCTGAATGATGTTATGATTTTTCTTTATAATTTTTGTTGTTTGACCTTGGGCAAGTCACTTAACACCAGTTGCCCTGCCTTTCCCCCTCCAAAAAACAACAACAAAAAATTTTTGTTTTGTTGTTCTTCTTTAGTTGTTTTCAGTTGTGTCCACCTTTTCATGACATCTTTTGGGGTACTTTTGGGAAAAATAATTGGAGTGGTTTGCCATTTCCTTCTCCAGCTCGTTTTATAGATGGGGAGAGAAACAGGGTGCCTTGCCCAAAGTCACACAGCTATGAAGAGTCTGAGATTGGATTTGAACTCAGGTCTTCCTGACTCTAGGTCTGACACACTGTACCACCTACCTGCCTTTGGTTATAATGGTATTGAGGCAAATTTAGGTTTTATGTCAGAAATAACTTCCAAACAGTCACAACATAATTTCACATAAGTGGAATGAATTGTCCCAAGAGTTAATGGGTTTCCTGTTACTGAGGTGTTTAAGAAGAGACTAGATGACTACTTGTAGAAGGGAGTCCTTTTCAAGTAAGGAGAGAACTTGGTGGATGTTGAGGTAACTATGAACTCTTAAATTCTATGAGTCTTGTAGCGTGATGCTGTCTAGGCCTGTGCTGGTGTTTAGGTGACAGTAGTGTCTTCATCATTCTGGGAATATGGCTGGTTGATCTGTGACTGAACCATGTTGGAGAAAAGGTGTATAGAGACAATAGAAAAGTACTGTCAAATAGTTGCAATGGGTGCTTTGTAAGTCAAACAGTATAGTATCATGGGTACTTTCAACTTTAGTATTTTGTTAAAACATACTATATACTAGCTGTGCAAAAACTTAAATTCTAATACTGACACTGTAACTTTTTTTTTAACGTTGCCTAAATTCCCACTCATGGAGAACCATCTCATATAGCAAAGCATAGTTTTTAAATAAAAAGAAGAGAAAAAAAATAAGCAAAACCAATTCATATGTCAAAAAAGTATGAAAATATATATAGTATCCATACCCGTGGATCTTTCTACCTTTTCAAATTAGTGGATAAAGGTGTCTTCTAATGTATTTTCTTTTTTTTCTTTTTTGGAGGGGGGAGGGCAGGGAAATTGGGGTTAAGTGACTTGCCCAAGGTCACATGGCTAGTAACTGTTAAGTGCTCTGCTTCACTGCACCACCTAGTCGCCCCCTCTAACATGTCTTCTTTCGGTCATGTTTTTTCTTTGTAATTTTATAACATTCACTTAAAAATAACAATAATAATATTTTTATTGGTATTTTTGGTTTTTAACTTGCCTGAATTTCTCCCAATACCTCCCCCCAACCATACAGTTATAAAAAGTATTTTTGAAAGAAAAGAAAAAAAGAAAAATGGGCCATTCTTTATAACAAAGAATTAAAAAATAAAGAAAAAGGGGGGGGAAGTCAGCAAAACTGACAAATATATAGAAGAAAAATCTGACATTATATTCAGTGTTCAAAACTCATAGATATCTCTCTTCCCCCTTTCTCCCTTCCCCCCTCTACTTCTTCAGAGAAGTCAAGAGAAATGTGATCGTATCTTTTTTTTCTAAAGAGTATTTCATTTTTTCCCCCAGCTACATGTCAAGAAAATTTTTACATTCACTTTTACTAGATTTTGAATTCCAAATTTTTCTCCCTTCTTTCCCCGCCTCTTCTGAAAAAAAAATGATAGGCAGTTTGATACAGTTTATACATATGTTATCATGTAAAAATATTTCCTTATTAGTCATAGCTGTGAAAGAAGAAACAGATTAAAAGGGGGAAAAAAACCATGAGAAGGAATAAAGTAAATGAAAAAAATATGCTTTGATCTGCATTCAGAGTCCATCAATTCTTTAACTGGATATGGATAGCATTTTCTGCATGAGGCGTTTATACTTGTCTTAGGTCATTGTGTTGCTGAGAAGAGCTGAGTCATTTGTAGTTGACCATCATACAGTGTTGCTGTTACTATGTACAATTTTTTCCTAGTTCTCTTCATTTCCTTTTGCATCAGTTTGTATAAGTCTTTCCAGATTTTTCTGAAATCTGCTTGTTTATCCTTTCTTGTTGCACGGTAGTGTTCCATTACATTCATGTACCACAACTTGTCCAGCCAATTCCCAGTTGGTGGGCATCCCCTCAGTTTCCAATATTTTGCCACCGCAAAAAGGGCCATTTAAGTATTTTTGTACATGTAGGTCCTTTTCCCTTTTTTGTGATCTCTTTGGGATACAGACCTAGTAGTGGTATTACTAGATTAGAGGGTATACACAGTTTTATAGCCCTTTGGGCATAGTTCCAAATTGCTTTTCAGAAGGGTTGGATCAGTTCACAATTCCACTAACGATGCATTAGTGTCTCAATTTTCCCACAGCTTCTCCAGCATTTATCATTTTCCTTTTCTGTCCTATGAGTCAATCTGATAGGTGTGAGGTAGTACCTCACAGTTGCTTTAATTTGCATTTCTCTAATCAGAAGTGATTTAGATCACTTCTTCATATGCTTTGATTTCTTCATCTGAAAACTGTCAGTTCACATCCTTTGATCATTTATCAATTGAGGAATGGCTGGTATTCTTGTAAAGTTGATTCAGTTCTCTATATAGTTGAGCAATGAGGCCTTTATCACAGACTCTTTAAAGATTGTTTCCCATCCTACTGCTTTCCTTCTAATCTTGGTGTCATATCTTCTTTACAGCTATGGTTCTTTATGACTTTGCAGCATTCACCTTTTTTTCTTTTAAATTTATTTATTTTCAGTTTAGCATTCACTTTAAAAAAAATACATTTTTATTGATACTTTTTATACCACTAGAATTTCTCCCAGTGTCTTTGCTCCCTTAGAAAGCCGTCCTCTATAACAAAGGGTTAGTTTTTTTTCAAAGAATTATATTTTTAAAGATAAAGAAGATTTTTAAAAATCCAAAAACCTGATTAAGACATTGAAAATCTTAAAATATATTCAATGCTCAACACTTGTGATCATCCCACCTCTGCAAAGGAGTGGGATGGGGAGGGGTAGGTCTTCTCATGTTTTTCTTCCTCCTCTCACTAGACTGTGAGCTCCTGCAGGGCAAGGATTGTTTTTTTGCCTCTTTTTACATACCCAGCGTTTATCACAGTGCCTGACACACAGTAGGCATTTAATAAGTGTGTCCTGACATAAATTGAGTTGGGGCCAAGTAGATTCTTTGTGCTTTTGCAACTTTCACTTTCAGTAGTTTTGTTGTTCTTTTCCTTGTTAAAACTATTATGCATGTTGTTTTCTTGGTTCTGCTTACTTTGCATCAGTTCTCTATGCTTCTCTGTATTCTTTATTTTTTACAGCAGTCACACTCCATTACATTCCATATTATATTCCTTTAATCTTTGTTTAGCCATGTACTTTGTTTCCAATTCCTTGCTAGTACAAAAAATGCTGCATATGGGGCCTTTTTGAAATTTAAGGTGTTTTTCAAAAAATAATACACATTCTACCTTTGCTGCTTCTTGCCTCAGTGAGAGAGGAAAAGAAACAAAACATTTCTAATAAATATGTATAGTCAAACAAAAGTTAATTCTGCCATTGATCATGTCCCAAAAATACATATACACACTGAGTCTATCATCTTTCATGGGAGGTGAGTAGCATATTTCAGGAGATCTCTGGAGTCATAGTTGGTCATTGTGTTGATCAGAATTCTTAAGTCTGTCAAAGCTGTTTGTCATCACAGTGTTGTTATATAAATTGTTTTCTTGATTCTTGTCACTTTGCATAAGTTCATACAAGTCTTCCCATGCTTTTCCTGAAGCCATCCATATAAGGCAGTGGTTCTCAACCTTCCTAATGCCGTGACCCTTTAATTCAGTTCCTCATGTTGTGGTGACCCCCAACCTTAAAATTATTTTCCTTGCTACTTCATAACTGTAATTTTGCTATTGTTATGAATAGTAATGTAAATATCTGATATGCAAGATGTATTTTCATTGTTACAAATTGAACATAACCCATAGGTTGAGAACCGCTGATATAAGGAGTCTGTGTCAAAAAGTGAACATTTTAGCCACTTTATTTACATAATTCCAAACTGTTTTCCAAAATGGTTGTACTAGTTCACAGCTCCAACAACAATGCACCAGTGTATCTATCCCAGAATCCATACAATATTGACTGCTCTCATCTTTTGTTATCTTTGCTACTTATCTTGGTGCGAGGTGAAATCAGGGTTGTTCTTGTCTGCATTTTTCATTTTATGAGTGATTTGGAGTATTCTTTTACATAGTTGTTAATAGTTTGCAATTCTTTTGAATACTATTAATATCCTTTGACCATTCATCTATTGGAATGGCTTTTAAAGAACTTACTATTGGCAAGTTATTTAGAAGAGTGAGTGTGTGTGTGTGTGTGTGTGTGTGCGCGTGCGTGCGTGCGTGCACACGCGCGCATGTGCACAAAAAACTCATCTGAGAAATTTGATATAAAATTTTTTTAGGGGTGCCTAGGTGGTACAGTGAATACAGCACTGGCCCTGGAGTCAGTAAGACCTGAATTCAAATGTGACCTCAGACACTTAACACTAGCTGTGTGACCTTGGGCAAGTCACTTTAACCCCAATTGCCCTGCCCTCCCTCTTTCAAAAAAATTTTTTTTAAATTAAAGGATATGAGAGGAAGCATCTTCATTTAGTGATTTTTATTGCTTTTCCTGGCACTTATTAAGTGAAGTTCCTAAGCATAAAATATCTATTAGAATTGGGGCACAATCCTTTAAAAACTATTTTGTTAACCTTCATAGCAGAAAGTACTCTAATTTCTATTCCCTTGGCTAACTCAATATAATGATATGCATCATTATATTGAGTGTGGATTTGCTTATCTCTGTAATGAGGTTCAGAATTTTCCCAATTGAGAATTTATGTTAGTAATTTTACTGATCAGTTTTTACTTTGTCAACATAATGTTTACTTCCATTTTACTGTTGGCTCTGAATCTCTTGACAAATCACTCCTTAGAATGAGTCAATGAAACTGTGAAGCCTGTGAATTAGGATTTAAAAAAATATATATAGCTGGCTGGTAAGGGAAGACATAAGAAATTGATTGATTATTGTTTTTAACTCTGATAATTTCTACTGATTGTTGCCTTTCACATTCTCTTCATGCTTTTATTTCCCTGGTATAAAAAATAAAGCAATATACTTTACTCTTCTAGGTTGTCTCCTGTTATCAAATAAATGGACTCCTGAAAAGCTCTTTTATGTTCCCCAAATCCTACCTGTCTCTTTGACTAGTTTTGAAGTGTCAAGCTTACTTAGGCATCTTTATGTAGGCTATTGGACTATGCACCATCCGTTTTCCAAGCAAAGTTTATTGCATAAAGTAGAGAGCTGTAACATTTTCAGAATTTGATGACCAGAATGCAGTCACCCTATGTGAAATGTTAAGAGTCTTGTTTTTGCTTTATTATGTAGCTTAAAGCTGTATTTTTTTTGACTTCCCTTTTAATGAACAATTATTATAAATTGTTACTCTAAGCAAATTCTGCGGTCATAAGCTTGGTGTTGTAACAGCTAAGCAGGAAGCTTCTTCAAGGAAAAATTTCAGTATAGTCTCTGCAGTGTTTTCTGGTACAGTTATTATGAAGCATTTGTTTGGTTCCCCATTTGGTAATTGAAAGTTTTTTGCCTTTGTTATGTAGAAAAAACCTTTTCCCCCCTTATTCAATGATGATGTTGATAGCTCATGTTTATATAGCACCTACTATGTGAAGGCATAGTTATTACAGTTATTATCTTATTTGATCCTTGAAGCAGCCCTGAGAAGTAGTGCTATTCCCATTTTACAGATGAGGAAACTGAGGCAAATGGAGATTAAATGACTTGTCCAGGTTCATACAGCAAGTAAATGTCTAAGGTTGGATTTGAATTCAGTTCTTCCTGACTCGAAACCTCACACTCCCTCTATCCATTGTATCACCTATCATCCCTCCAGGTGACATGGACTTCTCTGTCACAGATTCTTCTCCTGCCCCCTCTCATCTCTGTGTCTTTCCTTTATTCTTTCTTTCTCTTCCAACCTCCAACCCTCATGCTTGGATTGTATTGCCTCTTATCCTATCCTGAACTCTCTCTGGCCCTTTTCAGGAGCCAGTTCAGGTACTACTTTCTTGATATTTAGTTCATGTACTCTCCTTCCTCCTACAAAAGTGATCTTTTCCTTACATTTCTAACGACTCTTTGTCTGGATCTCTACTTTGCACTTAACTCATTCTGCCTTGATTCATACTTGCAGTACATGTCTATACAGAAATAGAACATGAGATTCTTAGCTGGAAAGGACATCAGAAATTATCTACTCAGAGCCTCTCATTTTATAAATGAAGAAATTGAGGCCAAGAGAAGTCACAGTACTGGTAGTAAGTAGCAAAACTTGAATGTTTTATTCTGTCCATTATTTTTAGGACAGGGACTATTTGATATCTTTGTATTTCTTGGCACCCGTCACAGTGCCATGTACATAGTAGCAATAAATACTGAACTGAATTAACTGATGGTTGAATTATCATTACTCCAGGTCCAGGTCCAAGTGCAGCAGTCTCCTCAGCAAGTCTCAGCCCAGCAGCTTTCTCCTCAGCTCACTGTCCACCAAGCCTCAGAGCAGCCCATCCAGGTCCAGGTGCAGATCCAAGGGCAGGCCCAGCAACAAGCATCACAGGCAATACAAAGTCAGACTCTGCAGAGCCCAAGTCCCTCTCAGCTTCAGGCTGCCCAGATCCAGGTGCAGCATGTGCAAACTGCACAGCAGATCCAAGCTACGGAGATCCAGGAAGAGCACATACAGCACCAGCAGATCCAAGCCCAGCTAGTGGCGGGCCAAGCTATTGCTGGTGGCCAGCAGATCCAGATCCAGACGGTTGGCGCACTTTCTCCACCACCTTCCCAACAAGGTTCCCCTCGAGAAGGAGAGAGGCGGATCAGCACTGCCAGTGTCCTTCAGCCTGTGAAGAAACGTAAAGTAGATATGCCTATAACTGTGTCGTATGCTATTTCCGGGCAACCAGTTGCTACTGTGCTGGCCATTCCACAGGGCCAGCAACAAAGTTATGTGTCCTTGAGGCCAGACTTGTTGACAGTGGACAGTGCTCACCTGTATAGTGCCACTGGGACCATTACCAGCCCAACTGGAGAAACTTGGACCATCCCTGTTTACTCAGCTCAACCACGGGGTGACCTTCAGCAACAGAACATTACCCATATTGCTATCCCTCAGGAGGCCTACAATGCTGTCCACGTCAGTGGCTCACCGACAGCTCTGACAACTGTAAAACTGGAGGATGATAAAGATAAGATGGTGGGCACCACATCAGTGGTGAAAAACTCCCATGAGGAAGTTGTGCAGACCCTTGCAAACTCTCTCTTTCCAGCACAGTTCATGAATGGCAACATCCACATTCCGGTGGCAGTGCAGGCCGTGGCAGGAGCCTATCAGAACGCAGCTCAGACTGTTCACATCTGGGACCCTCAGCAACAGCAGCAGACAACACCAGAGCAGACGCAGCAGCAGCAGCAGCAGCAGCAGCAGCAGCTGCAGGTCACCTGTTCAGTAAGTCCTGCTTATCAGATTTATGCTGTGCCCAGTAACACAGCAGCATCCATTATTCTCTTTGAAGGCATATAGTAATAACAGAGTTCTTTGAGAAAAGGAATTGTTTCATTCTTTGTATTAATATCTTATTATCTCACAGTGAAGATTCAGCTGGAGCATAGAATTTAAAATTTGAAAGGACCTTAGAAGTCAAATCTTAGGTATGAGAAAACAGATTCAGAGAATAAGAAAATTCTCTTTCAGTTATCTTTGCCTGGTATGCAAATAATCTGCCTGTAGGGTGTCTTTGAAGTAATTAGAAACTCTTAAGGAAGAAGACTCTTAGAGTTTGGGTAGAGGGGATGGGTAATTAGGTGGCATGCATTTATTAGGGGCTTACTATGTGCCAGGCACTATGTTAATTGCCAGGGATACAGATATAAGCAAAAAGAAGCTCTCTGTCTCAAGGAGCTTCAATTCTATTGAGGCATGACAACACACAAAACGAATCTAAAAAGGAGTAGTGAGAGGGGTACAAAGAGGTTCACTCTCTGAGCCTTGGTGGTAAAATCCAGAGTTGGAAGTATTATCAGGAGAGGAATGAAGCTTGGTGGAGGGGACCTATCTCTGAAATGGAGGCCCCAAAAGGAATTTTCCAGTGGGAGAATGGTGCTGCCATAGGTAAGGGATATTGCAAGGTAAGACACCAGACACTGTTATAACCTATGGATACTGATTTGGAAACCTTTTCATGGTGATGTTATTGTCTCACAGTGAAGCTCTAACTGGACCATAGGATTCATAGAAGTCAGCTATTATACAAGTTGTTCCCAAAAGTCTTAGTGCAGTTTTTAGCTTTAATAGGGATACATTGTATAATATGAAGAACAAGACCCAGAGAAGTAAGGTGATTGGCCCTAGGTTACATGAGGTAGTAAACAGGGCCAAGATCTTAGCTCCAAGCAAGAGGTAAAGGAGACGGAGTTATAAAGGTAGGAAAGGTGAAGAGATGCAGGGAGAGCCCAGGAGTTAAACGTGTAGAAGGGGACTGAATCTGAGGTGCAACAGGTTTGAGCAACCTCAGTTTCTCATTTGAAAAGTTAGATCCTCATTTGCTATATATTATATAGCTCATGCTGTATATACAAAGGTGAGACTCCTGAGTTAATTCCAAGTATTTCCAGCATTTTAAAACAGTAATGCAACAGAGAAATGCAATTTCTCCATTTGGCAAAGTTGTGAGATTGTTTTGCTCCTCCACTTTATATTCTCTTTAGACGGTTTTTTGACAGTCAGATATGGAAGGTGTTTAAATATTTCTGAGTAGGAGCTACTGACTTACTGGCATGTCTTTGTGGTTTGAGGACTTCAATACATCTTTTGGACCTGTGATCTTTTAGTGGAAAACACGGTCCAAAAACCAGTTATATTTGTATTACTTAGAAATAATTTGTGTAGGCCTATATAGAATTGTAGTCATCTGTCAGGATAATGATAAAATTTTAGTTTTAGAATTTCTTGAACAAAGACACTTTTCTCTGTTCCTTATCCACCTAAGATCTATGATCAGTATTATTTCAGAAAACTCACATTTCAAAATTCTTAGATGGCTCTTATTAAGTATCTACCTCTCTGTCTTTTTAGCATTGTGCTTTGAGGGAATTTGTTGTTCAGTTATTTTTTCAGTTGTGTCTGACTCTTTGTAACCCCCTGTGGGGTTTTCTTCGTAAAGATCCTGGAATGGTTTGGCATTTGCTTCTCTGGCTCGTTTTACAGATAAGGAAACTGAGGCAAACAGGGTTAAGTGACTTGCTCAGGGTCAAATAACTACTGAGACCAGATTTTCAACTCAGGAGCCTTCCTGATTCCAGGCCCAGCACTCTATCCACTGTGCCACCTAACTACCCTTAGGAGGGAAAGGGAAGGTCAAAGAGGTATTGTGGAGGATCTTAGACTAGTTGTGAGATAAATTACACATGTTAACATAGCAACTTAAGACCCTCAAATGGTATATTGTGTGGTACAGAATTGAAACTGCTATAGGAATTGTATATTGGGTACAGTTAAGAAACATTTTGTGGAGAAAGAGAGATTGGAGCTGGTCTAAAAGGAAGATTGGGATTTGAATTGAGTGAGGGGAATAGGAGAAGGCATTTTAGATGGCAGAAATAGAGTATATTCCCCGATGAGGGAATGAAGGTGTCATACAGTTGTGGAAAGAGTACTGAATTTGGTGTCAGGAAACTCCCATACCAGAGCTGTATGACACCCAACAAGCCATTCAACCTCTCTGGGGCTATTTATAGTCACAAAACAGAGACAATACTGATAGACTGATAGGTGGCGCAGTGAATAGAGCAGCGGCCCAGGAGTCAAGAGGACCTGAGTTCAAATGTGACCTCAGCCACTTCACACACACACACACACACACACACACACACACACACACACACACACACACACACACAACTAGCCGTGTGACATTGGGCAAGTCACTTAACTCCAATTGCCCTACCTTCCCCTCTCAAAAGAAAAAAGAAAAAAAGAGGTAATACCAAAAGCAGTTACCTCATAGGATTGCTGTGACTCAAATGAAACAATTAATATACAGCATTTTGGAAATTTCAAAACAAATTTAATAAAAATTGTAAAGTTCTATATATATGTCTGGCATTTGTTTCTATTCTGCATTTTGTGTGGTCAAGAAAATGAGCTGACTGAAATTTTGTTTCAAGAATTATAGGAGATAAATTTGGACAAGGTTGGACCAGTTGATAGAGGGCTTTGGATGCAAGACTGAGGAGTTTTATTTGACAATAAGCAATAAGATGCCTTTATAGGTCCATTGAGTAGAACGGTGAATTGATTAAAGTAATGCCTTAGAGGAGACTTAGTAGTGTACAGGAAAGTCTGGAATTAGGAAGATGATTTGGTAGGGACTTTTGCGATATTCAAGAACATGGAGGTGAGAACCTCAAATAGGATATGAAGACAGAATGGACAGGACTTGGTTGGTAACCAGATTTGGTTACTGAAGAAAGGAAGCCTTCAAATGTTAGACCTAGGAAACAGAGACAATGACAGACGTGGGGAAAATTGAGTTTTAGGACAAAGATGTTTTAAATTTTAGATAGGATAGTCAGGTGGAAGGCCAAGATACCGAAGTATAAGCGTCAGTAGTGTAGAAGCAAAAGTTTTGATGGAAGTGAGCGTTGAGGAAAAATAGTAGAGGGCAGAGACTGATGAGCCTTGTGAGTAGTTTATAGTTAAAAGAAGGAAGAAAAGCAGTAGAAGAACCACAGTGTGAGTGGAAGCTAAAGGAGCAAAGAAAAGGTGGTCATCAGCAATGAAAAATACAGAAGAACAATCAGATAGGAATGAAGACTGTAAAAATGTATCTTTGACAAGAAAGGAGATCATTAGTGACCTCGAGAATTTTGATGAAGTGATGAGGTTCATAATTATTCAGAAGACAAGAGGTCATGGATATAAGATTCATTAGGTGAGAATCTTGGGAGTATTTGAAGGTAGGAGGGAAGCCACCTATAGAGAGAGAAATTAAAGATCCTGGAAAGCAAACCCTGAAGATACTTTAAATCCTTTTTACTGTGGCATAGGGATAGAACCTTCTGCATATCTGACCTGTCCTAGGTGGAGGAAAGGAGAGTGTTTGTTGATTGTTAGGCAACTAGAATAATTTGAAGATGATGCTTTCCTAGTGGGTGATTCTTAGAGTAGCCAAGAAACATTCTTTCAAGAAATAAAATTGAACTAAGATGTTCTTTGAAGCTGAATACTGACATCCTTCTCAGAGCCAGTGAAAAACTGCTTGCCCAACCCCCTTCAGTTAATTTGGATTTTTCTTTTCCTATTTTTTCTAAGCATCTTCTAAAAGTTTGGCACATACTCGTGTATTTGTTCTTGGAAGAAACATTCTTTCTACCTCTGTTTCTTTTCCTCTCTCTGTCCCTTCTATATAGTCTTTCTTCTCCTCTTCAGTGTACCGTTTTTTTAGGTTAATAAAGCTTCCTTTATCCTTTAGTGTTCTTTCTTTGGGGTCTGAAGTAGTCCTGGATTGGAACCTTTAGAGGTTCTCACCTAAGGAAAGGAGAAAGTAGACTAATCTTGAGGTTTTCCCTAAAAAACAAAAAAATCTCATGGTTAAATATTAGTCATGTTTTGGGAAGAGGGTTGCTATGGAATTTTTATTCAGCACTGTTGCTCGTTTGAGGCCATGTATCCAAGCTTGAAAACCCAAGTTGAATATCTGTAAATCACTTCATATAATTGTTTTTGTTCATTATAGAGTCCACAGAACAAGCTTATGAAATGTACTACATGTTTATTAAATGTTTGCCATCAAATCCTTTTGAAGAAACAGATTTCCTTTTTAGAAATGTAATGTTTGCTTCTTTCAGATTCAAAGAATCTTTGAATCTTTGTGAACAACTGAAAACTAAAGGGAATTGTTTGAAACCAACTGACAGTATACAAACAATTCTCACTTTATGTAAATTCACATTACAAAAATTCAAGTTTACATAAAGAATTCTGAAAGAAATCAACATTCCAGAAAACACCTATATTAACTTTGTTGTCTCTCTCTTCATTTTTGCCCCACAGCTCATTTTCCCAAAGCCTTCCATTCCTTCACCAAAAATAAAAAAAGTCTGAACTCCACAAGTGAAGCAGAATGTAGTTGCAGAAAGACCACCTGATTTGGAGCTTGGCTTGAGATTTCTAGCTAAGAGAGAGGATCTTTGCCCCTACTCATCCCACCCACCAGCTCCCTTGGGTCTGTCTTCCATCCATTTGTGTTTGGGTACTGCCTGTATGACCCTGGCCTCTGTGTGTTGCTCATCCTCTCCAATCTGTGTCCAGCCCCCTTTTGTCTGCCTTTTGCATGTACCGCTTCTTTTCTGCTCTTGCTTCTCTGTCCCTGTTCTGCATGTGTCCTTGAACCATGTGTCAGTACCATCCCTTCGGTATGAAGTGGTCTCCCACCCCAGGGGCAAATTCCATTTATTTATTGCTTTATGTAGAGATCTGTGGGATAAAACTTGTATTAAAAATTTACACTTACATAAAACATGCACTCACATAAAACAAGAACTGCCAGTATTCACTTAGAGAATGCCCAAGTTATGGATCACATAGATTCATAGAATAAGAAAGGAACTTTGAAAATAATCTAATCCAACCTACTCATTTTTTGGTCCTCTCCCCTTGATTGGATTTGTGGTCAAGAAGGACAAAGGGGTGAGGTTGCTGTTGGATAGCCAGGATTAATGCCCTTCATGTGATTTCTTTTTTCCCAGTAAATCAGTTAAGCATTTAATAAGTGCTTATTGTGTGCCAGGAGTTGTATTAAGTGTTTAGCATACAAAAAAAGAAAAATCATCTCAGTCTTCAAGGAGCTTACTTTCTAATTGGAGAGATAGCATGTACATAATTATACACTAAGTATACATAAGAGGTGGATGGAGGGACCAGGAGAGGAACCTACTTCCTGTACAAGGTGGCATTTGTGGAGAATCTTGAAGGAATCCAGGAATTTTAAGAGGCAGAAGTGGGGAGGCATGAAAGATAACCTATTCCAATATAGTGATGGATCTACTTATGAAGAATAGAATATAGGCAACCAGGAGAATATACAATAACAGTTATCCTCTAGGAATTTGTTCAAGAAATCATTCCTTCCTTTCTTATTTTCATTCTCTTCTTATCTACTGACAGCCTCCCTGTTAGCTTCAGACATGCCCAGAAACTCCCCTTTCTTTAAAAAACTTTTGCTGGATTTGTTGTCCCCTTGAGCTATCATCTTATTTTTCCCCTTCTTTATTACTCAGTTACTAGAAATAATTGTCCAGCTTTGTTGCTTCCATTCATTCACTTCTCAACTCTTTGGTAGTCTTGTTTTTAACCCTACTACTCTTCTAAAATTGTTTTCATAGTTTACAAATTAACCGTTAAATTTTATAACCTTTTCTTAGTTTTCATCCTTGACCTCTCAGCAGCTTTTGATGCTGTCAATCACTCCCACTTCTAGATAATCTTTCTTCCTTTCAAGGCCTTCTTTGACTCTTTTCTCCTTGTTCTCCTGCCAGTGTGAAGACAACTTCTCACTTTTTACTAAATCATAAATTTTCTTTAACCTTCAGTGAAGTGTGGGTGTTCAGAAAAGCTCTGTTTTTTATTCTTATCTCTGACATAAATTATCCCTCAGGGATCTTGTCTTTCTTAGGTTCAGTTATCTTTTATTGTAAAGTGTTAAGTGTCTGAGGCCAGATTTGATCTCAGGTCCTCCTGACTCCAGGGCTGGTACTCTATTCACTGCGCCACCTAGCCATCCCTCAGTTATCTTTTATATGCAGATAATTGTGAAATACATATATGCCATCTTATTCTCTTTTGAACTTTGGTCCTGTATCATCAGATTACCACCAGACCTCAACACTGTCATTTCTTTTTTAAATTTAATTTAATTTTTACTTCTGAATTCTCTGTCTGTCATCTTCCCCTCCATCTCCTCTTGAGAAGGCAATAAAAACAAAATCTGTTACAAGTATGGTCAAGCAAGACAAATTCCCGTGTTTGCTGTGTCTATCCATCTATCTCTCTGGCTAGCTATTATATGCTTTAATCTGTAATCTGAGTCCATGACCTCTTTGGGAGATGGAAAGCGTGTTTCGTTGCAGTATTGTAATTTCATTTTTCCAGAACACGATCTCTCCTGCCCCTAATTAGGTTTCTCTTTCAAGATGCATTCATTGATGTTAAAGGTAGCATCCTTCAGAGCAGAACCAGAAAAATTTGTACACACTCACAGGCACATCATATGTGTGACAACCAACTTTGATAAACTGGACTCTTCTCAGCAACGCACAGCTATAAGACAACTCTACAAGTCTCAGGATAGTAGGAGATATCTACATTCAGAGAAAGATCTAGAAAGAACAGTTTAAATGGAGACTGAAGCAATCTACATGCTACCGTTCTTATCCATGTTTGGTTTTGTTTCTTTTTTCCCATTGTTCAGTCCATTGGTTACAAACCTTCTATACAACCAGACTAATGTCCAATGTGAAAGTATTTGCAAATCCTATACTTGATTGCAAGCCACCATGGGGGGAGGAGGGGAGGAGGGAGAGAAAATTTGAAACTCAAGGGATTTTGGAACTAAATCTTATAAACTAAAAGGAAATAAATCAGTTAAAAAAAAAAGATAGCATCCTTCCAGGTGCCCAGGTTTGTACATTTGAAGTCAGCTTCAATTTTTCTTACCCCCTAAGATCCCCCATTCAATCAATTGCTAAATTTTGTCCATTCTGGGCCCAAAGCATCTTTAGCATCTACCTTGCTTTCTACAAAAATCTCAATTCAGGTGCTCATCAAAACTCTCCTAAACTATAATATTTTGGTCTCCTTACTTTTTTTATTTCCTTTTTCTAATTAATCCTTCATAAAGCTGCCAAAATAATTTTTCTCAGGTACAGACCGCATCATGTAATGAGTCTCCTGCTCAAAACCCTTCAGTGTCTTCATTTATTTCTAGGATAAAATACATACTTAGTAGTTGAAAACTTTAGGCTTTCCACAGTTTTGCTCCAGTTTTTCTTTTTAGCTTTATTGCATATCATCCCCTTCCCTGTACTCTATATAATTCAGGCCAAACTAGATTGCTATTGGCTCCGCAGGTATTTGCCTGTCCATCTGCTTCCTCAGTCTATTTCCACAAACTATCTGCCATTCAGAAGTGCACTTGCTCCTTATCCCTTGACCTTCCACAAGGCTCAGCTTTAGAGTCTATAAAACCTTCTCTGACCTCCTCAACTAATATTGTCCTTCAAATTCCCTTATATTTACATTTCTTTGATTCCCTGCATTACCATAGTCAGATATAAGCTTCGTGAAAACAGATGTTGTTTTGATTTTTTCTTTCTAATTTCTGCCCCCTGTGCCTACATCCCTGGTTCAATGCCTCAGTACAGAAGAGACACACTTTTTAAAGGTCTGAATTGAGTTAAACTGCTTGACTTGTTTCTGTGTTAGGGCAAAATGACTATCTCTCATTCTTATTTTGGTAGTGGAGAGGGGGGTACGTTACCCTAGTGAATAGTCATGATGTAGGGATAGGCTGTGGACCTCTGATATAATTAGTATAAGGGATCCCTTATGAGGATGTCTCCTCAGTACAGAGAAGTGTCTTACACTGTTGCCTGAGGCATTGAGTGGTGAAGTGACTTGCCCCCAGTATAGCTTCCACTCTTCCATGCTGCTCCTCTGATCACTACATATTTAATTTAATCTTATTAAACTTGGTCTGGGCAGTCAGAAAAGAATTGGCGATGGAAGAAAGTGAGTGGGGTGAAGGGAACAAGCATTTATTTAGTTTTTCTTTTGGGGGGGGCCTTCAGGTCCCATTAATTTTTTTTAACTTTTTTATTTAAAGTTTTGAGTTCCAAATTCTATCCCTTCCTACCCTTTCCTCTCCCTCCTCCCTCCTTCCCCCCAGATGGTAAGCAGTCAGATTTAGGTTATACATATGCAATTATGTAAAACATTTCCATATTAGTCATTTTGTACAGGAAGCCTCAAAGGAAAAAAAATGAAAAAAAGAAAATGATTCAAGCAATATCATTTCATTTTCTGGAGGCAGATAGTAAACTTTAAACTTCATCATTAGTCCTTTGAATTATCTTGAATCATTGTATTGCTGAGGATCGCTAAGTCATTCACAGTTCTTCATTGAACTATATTGCTATTACTATGTACAATATTCTCCTGGTTCTGTTCATTTCACTATGCATCAGATCCTGTAAGTCTTTTCAGGTTTTTCTGAAATCCTGCTTATCTTTTCTTATAGCTCAATAATATACCATTATATTGGGAATCATCTTAGAATGAAAACCCTAAGATTAAGAAGGATTGGGAAAAGTTTCTTGCAGAAAATGGGATTTTAGTTGAGACTTGAAGGAAGCCAGGGAAGCCAGGAGATGGAGATAAGGAGGGAGAACATTCCAGGTATGGGAGACAACCAGGGAAAACACTTGGGAGACATAAGTGTCAAATTTGTGACATAGCAAGGAGTAGGTGGGAGGGCAGAGGTTGGAGAGGGCCAGGTCATGAAGGGCTTTGGATGACAAACAGAAGATTTTATATTTGATCCTAGAAGTCCCAGGGTGCCTGTGGAGTTGACTGAACGGGGAGATGATACGGTCAGAGGAAGGTCACTTTGACAGCTGAGTGGAAGATGGAAAGTGGAGAGAGTTGAGACATGGTGACCAACCAGTGGGCTAATGCTGTAATTGAGATGTGAAGTGATGAAGGCCTGTACCTGAGTAGTGGTAGTGTCAGAATAGAAAGCCAGGCGCTGTTTGGGTCACTGGGATACCAACATAAAGTGAGACAATCTCTTCTCTGAAGGAGCTTACATTTTAATACACACACAAGGGGAGTAGTGGCCAGGAAGAAAATTTTAGTCTGATGAGTTACAGGGATTGTGAGGGGAGCCACAGAGCAACAGGAAAATATACATACATACATATATATATCTCATTATAATCATATACCACAGCTTGGAACAAGCATTTATTTATTTTATTTTTTCCACTTAATAGTATTTTATTTTTTCCAATTACATGTAAAAATGGTTTTCAACATTAACTTTTATAAGATTTTGAGTCCTAAACTTTTTTTTCCCTTTCCCCTTTCTCCCCCTCCTCAAGACAGCAGGCAATCTGATATGGGCTATACATGTACAGTCATATTAAACATATTTCCACATTAATCATGTTGTGAATGAATCAGAAAAAAGGGGGAAAACCACAAGAAAGTAAAGAAAATAGCATACTTTGATCTGCATTCAAACTCCATAGTTCTTTCTTTGGATATGAATGACATTTTCCATAATGAGTCTTTTGGAATTGTCTTAGATCATTTTATTGCTGAGAAGAGCTAAGTCTGTCAAAGTTAGTCATCGCACATTGTTGCTGTTTCTGTGTACAGTATTCTCCTGGTTCTTCTTGCTTTACTCAGCATCAATTTGTATAAGTCTTTCCAGGTTTTTCTGAAATCTGAAATTTCTCCTAATCATTTCTTACAACACAGTAGTATTCCGTTACATTCATATACCACAACTTGTTTAGACATTCCCCAGCCAATGGGTATCCCCTCAGTTTCCAGTTCTTTGCCATCACAAAAAGAGCTACTATGAATATTTTTCTACATGTGGGTCCTTTTCCCTTTTTTATGATCTCTTTAGGATACAGACTTAGTAGTGATATTGCTGGATCAAAAGGTATGGAATTTTATGAAGTCCTTTGGGCACTTCCAAATTGTTCTCCAGAATGGTTGGATCAGTTTATAACTACCAACAATGCATTAGTGTTCAAATTTTCCCACATCTTCTCCTGCATTTATCGTTTTCCTGTTCTGTTATGTTAGCCAATCTGGTGGTTGTGTTGTTTTAATTTCCATTTCTCTAATCAATAGTAATTTAGAACATTTTTTCATTTGACTGTAGATAACTTTAATTTCTTCACCTGAAAACTGCATGGAACAAGCATTTATTAAGTGCTTGTTACATGCCAGGCTGTGTGTTAAATGCTTTACAAATATTATCTCATTTAATCCTCACAACAGTTTTGTGAGGGAGGTACTATTATTATCTCCATTTTATACTTGGGGAAATCGAGGCACAGAGAGATTACATGATTTTTCTCAGGGTCATACAGCTAGTAAGAGATAAAATTTGAACTCAGTTTGTCCTAACTCCAGACATCTTGTTCTAGTCACTTTAATACCTAGATCCCTAAGAAGAAGGAAAGCCAGAGGGCTTCTTAATCAGGTGAGATGAATTAAGTGTCTCATTTATCAAGCATCATGGAAAGAAATTGGTGCTGGATATTTGGTTATATGACCAAAATATCACCTACAATTTTCTTAAACTGATAAGAGATTTTGAAATATTCCCTCCTACTTTGTTTTATCTTTACCCAGAATCTGCCATACTTGTTGGGAAGCAGAGTATAAAAGTAACAATTTAAACACTGAAGGAAGGGAATTTTTCTTGTGTGGACAATATTTTAGTAATTGTTGATGTTTGTTAATCTAAGAATTTGGTATATTATTGATGGAGGCAGAAAAGTTTACACAATAATTTGAGTTGGGTGTTTACCAATCCCAAACATTCATATATTGCTTTTTCTTTAAAAAAAAAAAAGTTACCTTTGGTTATTATGCTTCTCAGATGTACCAAAGGAGCCTTTCCTTGTACAATAAAGAAAAACATTTAAAACTTAACTGAGGCATTGACTGCATCAGGCAACATATGCAGAAACATTCTAAGCCCATAGTCTCACTTTTCTACCAAGAAGAGGGCGGTACATTTCTTCTCTTCCCTTGGCCAAGATTGGTTATTTAAAAATTCACAGTTTTACAGCAGATTTAATTTAAATTCAATTTAATGTACTTTGCTAAAGGAGACAAAATTAAAATTATGCTGATGCTCACCATTCTACTACTCTGTGAGCATGCGAGATGGAATAGGTGAATATGCTGTTTACTCAGTTGGTTTTAGTTTCCAGTTGTCTTTCTTAGTGTATCTCCAGGCTGAGAATGATTTCAAAATCTCCTCTACTTCATACCCACTGACTTTTTTAGTCTTCTTAAACTGATAACCTTAATGAGTGGGTCAGTCTTTGTTGACCTTTCTAGCATTCTAAAACAAGTAAAAAGAAAGTTAGATGGTTAGTGGTATAATATTATCACATTTATATATGAGGACTGTGGAGGTCCTTGAGTCCAACTCCCTTAGTTCACAGAGGCACAGATTGGTTAAGTGACTTCTCCAGGTGACTTATATAACTAGTATCAGAGAGAGAGTTTTTTAATTCAGATCTTCATAATTTCAAGTGCATTACTTCCATCTATTACACTAGAGGTGTCAAACTCAGCCAAGTGCATGTGAACCTCCCAAGTGCTGTCAAAACCAGTGTCTAGGAGATCCAAACTTTAAAAAGCAAAAATTTGCTGAAGCTGCAGCAGTGGGGTGGCAAGGCTTTGTGATGCAGAATACTAAGGAACAGAGGGAATGGAGCAGAACACTTGTTGGGGAAGAGGGACTGTTTAACACTTCACTTAGTTTGAGAGAAAGAACCCAGCATCCAGCTGGGTGCCAGTCCTGTCTCTAGAAGTCACTTGAGTCAGAAACCTAAGACTGGTAAACTGGGAATTGCCCATTATGAGAAGAGACTGAACTATTTTGATGTTCATTCCTCAGAGAAGCTGCTATCAAAGGGGAAGGAATCCCCTTTAGGTGGGGAGCAATAGAAGAAAATAAAGAAGAAAAGACTGAAGTTATCAAAGATCTCAGGAAGGGCCACTATGGTGGAGTAAAAACAGGAACTCTGTGTAGCTCCCACTCCAAACACCTCCAATACCTGTAAAATATGACTCTAAACAAAGTTTAGAGCTATAGAACCCACAAAGTGACAGAGAAACAGATCTCCCACTGAAGGCAGCCTGGTAGGCTGACGGAGAGGGTCAATCTCACCAAGCTGGCAGCCGAGTTCATCCCATGTGAACCGCCCATGACCAGACCTGGAGTGGACCCAACCTGTGGCACAGACTGACTGGAGCAGACTTCAGGAGAGTGAATCACCAGCAGCTGGGGCAGTTTTCAGATTTCTCAACCCATAAACTCCAAAGAGAAAGTAAAAGGTCAGTGGAGAACTCTGTTGAAACTGGGTGATAGAAGAGCACAGTCCGGCCCCTGCCCCCAGGGCAAGAGGCAACAGAGGCACAGCAGCTGTGCAGCCCTGCCACGTGGCTGCCTCTGGAGCTCCTGGCCTGCAGATCATAAGGGGACCAAGCAACCATTCAGAGGGTTGACCTGCTTGGATCTGGGTTGCAGTCTTGGGTGGTGGTCCTAAGGTGTGTGGCCAGTGTGCCAGAACTTGGGGTGTCTGTAGAGAGGGTGACCTCCTCATAGCTCTGATAACATCTGCGAAAACCCCAGCAATTTGGGACACAGCTCTCTGCACTCTGGAAGCAGAGTTCTACCATGGCAAAGAGCTGGAAAGTCAAGTAATTGGCTGGCAAGATGAGCAAGCAGAGGATGCGCAGTCAGACTATAGAATCCTTTTTGGGGGACAAAAAGGATCAAAACATGGAATCAGAAGAAGTCAATGAAGTCAAAACTCCTGCATCAAAAGCTTCCAAGAAAAGTATGAGCTGGTTACAGGCTATGGACAAGTTCAAGAAGGATTTTGAAAATCAAGTAAGAGAAGTGGAGGAAAAATTGGGAAGAAAAATGAAAATGATGCAAGAAAATCATGAAAAGGGAGTCAACAGCCTGCTAAAGGAGACCCAAAAAAATACTGAAGAAAATAA
>CM053583.1:351302542-351343098 GCA_028627135.1 Pseudochirops cupreus | reverse complement strand
ATTGGCCAGATGGAAAAGGAATTTCAAAAACTCACTGAAGAGAATAATTCCTTCAAAATTAGATTGGAGCAAATGGAAGGTAATGACTTTATTAGAAATCATAATACTATAAAACAGATCCAAACAAATGAAAAAATAGAAGGCAATGTGAAATATCTCATTGGAAAAACCACTACCTGGAAAATAGATCCAGGAGAGATAATTTAAAAATTACTGGACTACCTGAAAGCCATGATCAAAAAAAGAGCCTAGATGTCATCCTTCAAGAAATTCTCAAGGAAAACTGCCCTGATATTCTAGAATCAGAGGGCAAAATAGACATTGAAAGAATTCACCAATCACTTCTTGAAAAAGATCCCCAAAAGAAAACTCCTAAGAATATCATAGCCAAATTCCAGAGTTCTCAGGTCAAGGAGAAAATATCACAAGCTGCCAGGAAGAAACAATTTGAGTGTTGTGGAAACACAATCGGGATAACACAAGATCTAGCTTGTACACTAAGGGATCAAAGGACTTGAAATATGATATTCCAAAGGTTTATCAGGAGCTGGGATTAAAACCAAGAATCAACTACCCAGCAAAACTGAGTATGATGTTTCAGGGGAAAATATGGTCATTCAATGAGGTGGAGGACTTTCAGGTGTTCTTGTTTGAAGAAAACCAGAGCTGAACAGAAAATTTGACTTTGAAATACAAGAAGCAAGAGAAGCCTGAGAAGGTAAGCAGGAAAAAAAAATTATAAGGAACTTATTAAAGTTGAACTATTTACATTCCTACATGGGAAAACTATAGTTGTAACTCAGGAGACTTTTCTCAGTATGAGGGTAGTTGAAAGGAATATAGATGTATAAATACATATATGAGTGTGTGTATATGTGTGTACATGTATATTTACATAGACAGAGGGCATAGGATCAGTTGAATGGGAAGGGATGATATCTAAAAAATAATTAAGAGGTGAGAGAGGATGAGAGAAGGAGAAAAGGAGAGATAGAATAGGGCAAATGATCTCATATAAAAGAAACAAGAGAAAACTTACAGTGGAGGGGAAGAGCAGGAAGCTGAAAGGGAATGGGTCAACCTTACTCTCATTGAATTAGACTTCAGGAGGGAATGATGTACATGCTCATTTGGGTATCTTACCCTACAGGAAAGTAGAGGGGAAGGGGATAAGAGGGGGATGATAGAAGGGAGGGCAGATTGGAGGAGAGGTTAGAAGCAAACACTTTTGAAAAGGGACAGGGTCAAAGAAGGAAATAGAATAAATGGGGGGGGGGGCGGGATAGGATGGAGAGAATATAGTTAGTCTTTCACAATATAACTACTATGGAAACGTTTTGCGTAACTACACATGTACAACCTATATTGAATTGCTTGTCTTCCCAGTCAGGCTAGGTGAGGAGGAAAGAAGGGAAAGAATCTGGAAATCAAAGTTTTAAAAAACAAATGTTAAAAACAAATTGTTTTTTTTTAACATGCAACTGGGAAATAAGATATACAGGCACTGGGATATAGTAATCCATCTTGCTGTACTAGCAAGTTAGAGGGGCAAGAAGGAGGATATAAGAGAGAGCAGATTGGGGGAAGGGGTATTCAGTAGGCTTGCTGTCTTGGGTGGGGTTAGGGGAAGGACGGGGAGAAAATTTGTAACTCAAAATCTTGTGGAAATGAATGTTGAAAACTAAAGATAAATTTTTTTAAAATACATTTTCTTTTATTTAAAAACAAAGATATCAGGAAGTAGAAAACTCAAAGACCTTGAGCATAAGCATATAAATCAACACTGATGACATTAATAGCAGAAGGAAATCTAATGTCTAGATCTAGTAAATGGCACACAGGCAACTAAGAATAAATGTTGCAAGACAAAGAAAAATGATTCTATGTCTCATAAGGCAGAGGATCTTTGGGTTTTGATGAGAGCATGGACCTACTCTGTGCTGTTTCTGAATAATTTAAAAGAGAAATAAGAATTGTGAGAGCAGAATATATGGCCTGTGCAACAGAAATAGTTGGCAAAATCTTCAGTGATAGTCTCACCGCTTTAAGAAACAAAAGACAGGATAACGGATTAAGAATCAAATACACAGACTTAAAGGACAATATAGAAGAAGGGAAACCAAAAACAATAACACTAAAAGAAAAAAACATGCTCTCTATACAAGCAGAACATTGATCTTGAAGACAAAATGCATAGAGACAACTTTAGAATTATGGGTCTCCCAGAAGAACACAAGTAAAAAACTTGAAAACCGTAATGCAGAAACAATACAAGAAAATTACCTAGAACACAGAAAAGACAGTGCTTATTTAAAGACTTCATAGATTGCCTCCAGAAAGGGAAAAAAAAACAGCAGCCAACCAACCAGGGCTGCAAACTCCAAGACACATAGTGGTTAAATTTAACAATTGATAAATGACAAAATCTCCAAGCAACTATGAGAAAGACCTTCAAATACAAGAGAAGAAAATTTAAATAACATGAGACACATACCCACAAGAAAACAAAGGACCGAATGGAATGTGTTTCAAGGAGCAGTGGAGCTCAAGATATATCCAAGGTGAGTTAACCTGAAAATATGAGCTTAACTATAAATAGGAATAGTTATTCAGTAATAGAAGAAATATTTGAGACATTCTGGCAATTGAAGACCAGACTCTAAAAGGTAACTTGCTTCTCAAATACCCTAGATGATAGAAATACAAGAAAGATAAGCAAATGCAGCAGCCACGACAGCAAAAATAACAATTAAGAGACTATTAAGAAATTTCTTTCTGACTGTGCATGAGACACGTACATGAAAGCAGCATTCAGAGAACGGCGATCGTGAAGAAACGATCCTGAAAGGCCACACAACACCTACTTTACAGGCAGATAAGTGTTTGGGGGTTCTTGGGGGGGGGTGTTGTGGGACTAAACTACAGCGTTGTGTAGGAAGGCGCGTAAAAAAGGAGAGCAGAGCAAGGAGATAGAAGGAACTATGTGATGTAACCTAGTCAAGTCAGCAGCTAAGGAGGAATGGAAAATGACTCATGCTGTCTCTCAGGAAAATGAGCACCTGTAGGAGAATGGGTAAGGAGGCAAAGGAACAGATTAACAGAGGAGAAAATAATGTTTTAGTGGTGGGAGGGAACACCACTGATGAATGCCTCTTCTTCGTATGAAGAGAGATATTTTATAAAGGGAAATGGGGACCTTACAGTGAGTATAATCTGTAGGAACTTTTTGCTTAGAGAAACTTCTCATCTTACTTAAGAAGAAAGAAAACCTGAACTTCTGTAGGACAGTTGACACTCAGAAGAATAAAGATTTTGATGCACATAAGGGGGAAAAAATGACCAAAGGGAAGGCAAAGGTCAATTACACATTAACTGCACAATCAGGGACATAGGAAGACTTCTGCCATGGGACAGTATTCTCTCTATCACCTATAGGAACCACAATTTTTAAGAGTGAGGTGCAACAAAAAAAAAGTGGGATGGGTAAGATCTACAGTGCAATAACAGAAACTGTTTGAAAGAGAGAATTCAGACTAGGTACCTAAGTTTTAATTCTATGAGTAATACAGAGAATCAAGAAAGACTAAATAAGCATAAGGGTCATGAATCAAAGAACATAAGCCAAGACTAAACAGAAAGAGAAGATAAATGATGACGAGAATAAGGGGAGAACATCCTTTCTAGAATAAAGCACAGAAAATGAAAACTTAAAAACTAGCAAATACAACAAATTTAAAGGGCAGAAAAGAAGAGGTATTCTATTTGACTACTTAATTGAAAGAAACAAAATAGGGAAAGAATTAAATAATTAGTAAATTAAAAGAATTAAATAATAGATGAAAGAAAAAGGAACTAATAAGCAAAACTGCAAAACCAAGGAATGAGTAAGAAGGAAAGGAGGGGAGTTTGAGAGTAAAGGGGAAAGACAGCAAGTGGAAGTAGAACTGGACTAACAGAGATTAAGCTAAAAATAACTGAAGACATGTTCCTATGATTCTAATGGACAAAGAAAACAAATCATAATTTGAAGAGAAAATCCAATCTTAGAGACATAAATGGAGGAAAATATAAATCTAACTCTCCTAGCTTTAAATGTGAATGAATTAAACAATCCAATAAAACAAAAAAAAGTGACAGATAGGATAAGGAAACAAAACTTCATAGTCTATTGCTTCCAAGAAACACATTTTAAAAAACAATTATACACAGTATAAAATTGAGGCATCGGAAAAAATAGTTAACTTGCATCAAGTAAATCCAAAAGCAGAAATTGAAATCACACTATCAGACAAAGGGAGAAAAACCAAATATTGAAAACCCAAAAAGGGATAAATAAGGAAACTACATTATGCTGTCTAGAACCATAAACAACAAATCAATGTCAGTTTTAAACTTAGATGTTCCAAATGCTATAGCACCTAAATTCATAGAGGAAAGATTCTCTGAACCACAAGAATACATAGACAGAATGTGTGTGTGACAGGTTTTGTTTTTCCTGTTTTCTGAATAGTTGGGGGAGAAGGGGAGGAGAGAAAGAATTCAGATTTGAATATAAAACAAAATTGAACAAAAAAATATGAAAAAGAATACGTAATACATAGACTGTAACGCAATTGTGACTACAAATTTCATTGTCTCAATTTTGGATAAGTTTGACAGAAAGATAAAACGGAAAATAGAACTGAACAAATCACAGGAGAAACCACAGATAAAAGACTTACAGCATCTTCTTAATGGGACCACAAAATAATGCATGTATTTTTCAATACAATGTGGAATTTTCTTTCACAAAAAATCAGCCATATATTAAGATGCAGAGATATTGCAAAGAAATGTAAAAAGGCAGAAATAGCGTATACATCCTTTACAAATCAAAGCACAATAAAAATAGTAATCAGTTCAGGGACTACAAACAAAAGATAGTCACAAATAAAGACTTAACATTGAAATCTTAAATAATGAATGGGTAAAAGAAGATATGATAGAAACAATAATTACATAAAAGAAAATGATAGTAATGGAACAGCATCTGAGAATTTTCAGGATGAAGCTAAAGCAGTCCTTGGGTAAAATCATATCCTTAGAAACTTATGTTAGTAAAATAGAGATTAATAAAGTAAGTATCAATTTAAAAATTAGAAAAGTAACAAATAAAGCTAAAATAAGCACAAAAAAGAAGGTATTAAAAATTAGAGGAGAAATAGATTAACTGGCAACATCCCTCCTCCCGAAAAAACACTGTAGAAATGAAAAAAAATTTTTCACGGGGTAAGGCAAGGCAGTTGGGTTTAAGCGACTACTCCAGGGCCAGTGCTCTCTTCTCTGCACCACCTAGCTGCCCCCAGAAATGAAAATTTTTTAAAACTCAACTCTTTAAAATAACCAACAAAACTGACAAAGTTTTTATCCAAACTGATTAAAGAGGGCAAGGGAATAAAATAAATAATAAAGAAATTTTTAAAAATCAAAATTTTTTATGCAGTTATGCTAATATAACTGAGAACATAAAAGAAAAAAAAAGAATACTTTTTAAAATGTAAAATGCCTAGCTTGACAGAAGACCATATAGAAACCTTAAGTAACCCATTTCAGAAAAAGAAATATATAACTTGTTGGATTGAAACTAAAAAGTAAAATAACCTACTGCTCCTTAAGTATTCACAGGAGAATTCTATCAAATTTTTAAAGAAGTTAACCATTCTATGCAAATTATCCTCAAAAATTGAGAAAGGAAGCACCTTACCAGAATACTTTTTATAAGACACATAGAGGCCTAATCCCTAAACTAGGGAAGGATAAAATACAGGAGAACTATAGAACAATATCATTAATGAATATCAATTAAAAATATTAAATAACATTTTGTCCATACTATAGCTATTTATTCAAGAAATCATCCATTATTACCAGGTTGGATTTATAGGTGGGATGCAAGGATCCTTGGTTTAAATTTAGGAAAACAGTACAGTCATATTTTTTTTAAACTATCCAAAACCACATGATTATCTCAATAGATGTCAGAAAAGCCTTTGAAAAATACAGCATTCATTATGCAGAAAACTACAAAATATAGGCATAGAGGGAACTTTAATATCCTAAAAGTCATTTATCTAAACCCCAAAACAAGCATCATATACAATCAGCTATACTAGAACCTTTCCTATTAAATACAAAGGTAAAGAAAGAATGCTTTGAATATTATTTGAGATAGTTATAGAAATGCTAATAGCGTAATAAGACAAGAGAAAGAAATTAAAGCCATAAAGTTAGGTAAAGAGGAGATAAAAAATTATCCCTATATGCTGATAATGGGGTGATACTTTCGGATAATCATAGTTTATCAACAAAGATGCTAATCTAGACAAGTAATAGCTTCAACAAAGTAGAAGGCTTTGAAAGAAATTCTCAAAACCCGAATGCATTTCTATATAATAGTAACAAAATCCAAGAGCCAATAATAGAAAGAGAAATTCCATTTCAAGTAACTACAAAATGCATAAAATACCTGAGGATCAGTCTTTTAGAACGCACTAAAAACATACAGATTCATTTGCAAGATTCCACGATACATTCTAAATGGATACATGACCTTAGTATTAGATACCATACCCTCTAAAAAATCAGAAGAAAATCAGGTCTTATACCTCTCATAGGTATGGTTAGGAACTGTATTCTCAGACAGAAATAGAGACCATTACAAAAGATAAAATAGATAATTACATGAAACTGAAAAGCTTCTGTACAGGTAACATTCATATACCTCAGAAAAGGTAAACCATCTAATAGGAAAAAATCTTTATTAAATTTCTCTGGTGATATATATATATAAAAACAATGTATACACACACATATACATACATACATATATTAATGTACCTCACTTACTAAGTCCCATTGAAAATTGATTATCTCTATCGTTTGCCATGTTTTCCAGTTTGCATTTCTCTTAGCATAATTGAACATCATATGATTATTGATAATTTCCCATTCCTTTTAAAAACTGCATAACTTTTTAAATTTAATTTTTTTGTTCTAATCTTTAAAAAAATTTTACATGAGCATTTCTAAATACAAAATTGAACACTTAAAGATTTTACATGAGATAGTGAATCTCTTTAGTACTACTTCCTTTTTTTAATGTTACTTTCGAAATTATCTTTTATTTCCTTTTATTCTTTATGCACTTAAAAAATTTTTTTTCAATGGGCCTCTTCTTTTCTTTCACGTCATCTTTTTTGTATCACTATCTTCACTCATTGCTCCTTCTCCCCAATAAAAATATCTTGTTTTATAGCAAATAAGCATAGGTCAAGCAAAACAAATCGATACCATGTCTGTGTCTAAAAGTGTAAGCTTCCCTCCACGTCTGACTCCATCACTTCTCTTCTGTGAGGTCAGTAACATGCTTCTTCCCAGGATTCCTGGAGACCTCATCAGTCATTGCTTCAATTAGAGTTCAATTTTCCCTCCTAAACTGTCTCCTTCCCTATTCCTATGTGTCTCTGTTTGTTGAGTCTGGTGTATTTCTACATCTGTGTGGTACGTGACCCAGATGTGGGTAATGGTGACATCTGGCAGATGGCACCCCTTCCTGAACCCCATACTAGTTCAGGGATCCAGTGCAGTCTCACCTGCATGCTTTTTTTTGCCTTAGTGCTCTCTCTTAGTCCCTGTGGGTTATAGTCCTCCTCTCTGTACCTAAATGCTCACTTGCTCCTGCCTGGTCCCCACCCTGCTGTCTGCAGGCCTCGCCATCTCCCTAAAATGTCTTTAGCTAAAATAACTAACCATGTTCTCTTCTTGGCTTTTTCCAATCAGAATTCAGTCTGACACCTTTTCAGGTGATAGGCTGGGTAAACTGGGCAAAAATGCTTCTTCTTACTCCTCTATCTTACCTCTGCTCATCCCCACTCCCATTAGAGGGGGACTACATCAACACCATATCATGCCTCTCTTTTTTACCTTTCGGAATATTGTGTTCTAAGATCTCTTTTCATTTATTGTTGAAACCACCAGATCCTATGTAATTCTCGTTATGGTTATTTGGTACCTGAACTGCTTCTTTCTAGATGCTTATATTATTTTTTTTTCTTTGATCTGGAATTTCTAGATTTTTGATGTGACCTTTAATTTTGAGGCTTATTAGTTAATTGTTGTTTTCAGGAATCTAATGATTCTAAAATTATCCCTCTAATGATTCTAAAATTATATTCTAAAATATAGTTTTCTATATCAATTGTTTTGGGTAGCAGACATCTTATATGCTCTCTTTTTTACCTTCAGTTTCTTTGGATTTTCTGTTAATGTTTCTGGCTGTCTCATGTAATCATCGATTTTTTAGTCCATTCTGGTTTTCAAGGAGGCCTTTCCTTAGGGAAGATTTACTTCTTTTTAATGCTCAGCTTATCTTCCAATTCTTTTTTCTAGAGCATTTATTTCATATTTTAACCTTTTGCTTTATTTTCTTCTAGGTATTCCCATAGTCCTTATGGGAAATCCATTTTTTCTTTGGAGTTGCCACTTGTAGTTATTGGAGAATTACCCTCTTCTTCTAGGTTGGATTTATATTTCTGTCTATATATATATATATATATATCTTTGGATCTATAGTGATTTTTTTTTAACGGTGGTTAGTATCTTCTTTGGTTTACTCATCTCACCAATCTTTATTTCCTGAACCAGGGGGCTTTGTTCCAGGGCCAGGCTCCATCATTCCCTGCTTTGCTTTTGGGACTGGTTGTTGGCCCTACTTAGTCTCTGCCCTAGGTTCCTGAACTGACCTCTGCGTTGCTGGGTTAGGCCTTCTGACTCTTTAAGATTTAAGACTTGTAGATCTTTAGGGCTTTCTAATATCTATCTCATGACTGAGCGCTATGGAACTTAAAGTGTAAGTATCCCACTCTGGTTACTATTTCTCCTAGTGGTTTTGATGGTTTTCAACCACCCTGAGGCTTTCTTAGGGAGCTTCTGCTCTTACTGCTTCTGGGTAGAGACTTGCAGTCTACACTAACAGACACAGATCTAACACTGAAACTTCTGAGAGGCTCTTAACTTATTTACCTGAGCTTTGGCTTTTCTGGTATTGGTCCTTTGGGCTGTGGGCTTTTGGCTAACTTGTGCAGTTTTGCAGTGGAAGAAGTTTCTTACTATAGTTCCTTATTGGATTTCTTTATCCTTTTTATTTTTTTAATCTGGTGCTATTATTAGGTTTTTGTTGGGTTAAGGTGTTTTAAAACTTCCATTCAGGCAACCACTTTAACCAGAAAGCCTGTTCATATCTTTTGTTGTGCATCGTAGCTAAGATAAGAGGGAAAATTTAATTTTGGAACATTTTTGTAGCTTATATCTCTGATAACCCAAAATCCATCAGGATACACATACACACACACACACAAACACACACGTGCGCGCGCGCGCGCGCGTGTGTGTGTGTGTGTGTGTGTGTGTGTGTGTAGATAGATAGATAGCTACACAAAAGAAATATATAAGATTTTGAAATTGGATTGCTGCAAATGCATGAGAATTCCACTGTTAACCCTAGGAGGTTTTGATTTAGTAATAACTATATTCATGTATTCTTTTCTTTTTTTTCTTTATTTTTGTCTTAAATTGTTCCTGCTTCATAAAATGTTAGTTGATAAATATCTCAGAGGTCTTCCAGGTCTTCCAGTATAAATTGATCATTTTAGACATGAGGAAATGAAGCCAAAAATAAGTAACTTATAATCTTCATATACAAATCCATTTATTTGAACAAAATACCATGGTAAAATGGAAAGAATGCTGAGTTTGAGGTCAGAAGATGTCCATTTAAACCCTAGCTTTACTACTTTATTATATGCATAATTTTGGGCCAATCATTTGGGCTTCCTTTTGAAGGGCCCAGACTAAATTGTCAACCAGGGGAGAACTAAGGTAAAATCTGTGACATCAAAATATATTATTGTGTTAAATAGTACAGAAGGTTGCCAAAAGGATTTTTTTTTTCAATTTGAGAGTAAAGGAAATATGAGAAAAGTCTAAGATTGACATTTGCTATAAATTGCTGTTTCTGAAAATCTAATTTCAAACCATGTCAGTGGTTTTTGGCTCTCATAAAAATTTGTGGAAACTGTGCATCCACATACTCCAAGGCTATTTGATTATGTCTAATAATAATTTGTGTCTGTGATAGCAATGTGTCTTTCCTCCAGCAGAGGGAAGCCTATCTCTGTAAAAACTTGCTAAAAGTATGAAAGACTGTTTTTCATCTCTATGGAGAATATGGATAACGTTTTAGTCATTTCCCATCATCAGTAGGCATCTACTTTTCTGTTTGATCTAGGGTAATATAATTTTAGAGTTAATTCCATTAGGAATGTAAACTATAAGAAAGACATTTGTTGCATGTAACAAGTAACATTATTTTACTTACGGACCCTTTTAAGGGCCAGAAGAATCTTTTCATTGAGGGAGAGAATTAGAAGGGCTTCAAGTGGATGTAAAATGTGAAATTGCCCAAAGGAGTGAGCTGTGCTCCTAAGCCTAGCACATAACAGAAAGGTGACATTTACGCTCTCGCTTGTTTGAGTGTGTCCTCAGGGTTATGGGTTCAGAGCTCGGTGGCCTGTTAGAGATCGCCTAGATCAGGGGTAAAGCAAGGATGTCCGTTGTCGTCATTGTTATTCAGTACTGTACTAAAAAATATTAGCTTTAACTATGAGAAGAAAAAGAATTTGAAGGATTTAGAATAGGCAATAAGGAAACGAAATTGTCACTCTTTGCAGACGGATACGATACGCTTAGACAATTAAACTGCTTTAAATAATTTAACAACTTTAACAAAGTTGCAGGATATAAAATAAACCCACATAAATCATCAACATTTCTATATGTTACTTTTTTTTAAAGCCCAGCAGCGAGAGATAGAAATAGAAATTCCATTTAAAGTAACTGTAGTCAATATAAAATATTTAGGAGTCTGCTTGCTAAGACAAACCCAGAAACTGTATGAACTGAATTACAAAACACCTTTCACACAAATAAAGTCAGATCTGAATACTTGGAAAAATATCAGTTGCTCATGGGTAGGCTGAGCTAATATAATAAAGTGACAATTCTGGCTAAATTAATTTATTTATTCAGTACCATGCCAAACTACCAAAAAATTTATTTTATTGAGCTAGAAAAAAAATAACAGAATTCATCTGGAAGGACAAAAGGTCCAGAATATCAAGGGAATTAATGAAAAGATTTCTTTTCATTTTCATTTCTTTTCATTAATTTTTCTTTTCATTCACCAGGAAAGGTGGCCTGGCCATAGCAGATCTGAGACTGTTATAAATCAGCAATCATCAAAACTACTAGGTACTAGGCTAAGAAACAGAGAGGTGAATCAGTGGAATAGGTTAGATACACAAGATACTGTAGTCAATTACTGTAGCGATCTACTTTTTTGATAAACCCAAAGACTCCAGTTTCTGGGATAAGAACTCACAATTTGGCAAAAACTGCTGGGAAAACTGGAAAACATGATGGTAGAAACTAGGCATAGACCATCATCTTACACTGTATACCAAGCTTAGGTCTAAATGGGTACACAATTTAGACATAAAAGGTGAAACTATAAGCAAATTAGAAGTGCAAGAAATAGTTTACCTGTGAGATCTGTGAAGAAGGGAAGAATTTATGACCCAAAATAAGAGAGAGAACATTATGAAATACAGAATGGATCATTTTGATTACATTAAATTTAAAAGGTTTTCCACAAACAAAGCCAATGTAACCAAGATTAGAAGGGAAGCAGAAAACTGGGAAACAGTTTTTACAGCCAGTGTCTCTGATTAAGTCCTCATTTCTAAAACATATAGAGAACTTAGTCAAATCTACAAGAAGACAAGTCATTCCCTAATTATTAAATGGTCAAAGGTTATGAACAGGCAGTTTTCAAATGAAGAAATTAAAGCTATAGTCAAATGAAAAAATGCTTTAAATCACTATTGATTAGAGAAATGCAAAATAAAATAACTGAGGTACCACCTCACACCTATCCAGTTGGCTAACATGCCAAAATGGAAAAATGACAAATGTTGGAAAAGATGGGGAAAATTGGAGCAATAATTCATTGTTGGTGAAGTTGTGAACTGATCCAACCATTCTGGAAAACAATTTGGAACTGTACCCAAAGGGCTATAAAACTGCATACAAAGTTGATCCAGCATTACTGCTACTAGGTCTGTATCCCAAAGAGATTATAAAAAGGGGGGAAAGACCCAGATGTACAAAAATATTTACAGCAGCTCTTTTTGTGGTGACAAAGAATTGGAAACTTAGGCGATGCTCAGCAGTTAGAGGATGTCTGAACAAGTTGTAGTATATGAATGTCAGACTTCAGAAAAACCAGAAAGACTTACATGAATTGATGCTGAATGAAATGAGCAGAACCAGGAGAACATTGCACACAGTAACAGCAACATTGTTCGATGACTAACTTTGATAGACTTAACTCTTCTCAGCAATGCAAGGATCCAAGACAATTCCAAAAGATTCATAATGGAAAATACTATCCACATCCAGAGAAAGAACTGTGGAGTCTGGATGCAGATTGAAGCCTACTATTTCCCCTTTTTTGTTATTTTTTGTTTATTCTTTCTCATTTTTTTTCCCTTTTGTTCTGATTCTTTCACAACATGACTAATGTGGGAATATGATCTTAATCATATTAAGGTTTAATATGATCTTACATGTGTAGCCTGTGTCAGATTGCATGCTTTTTGGGGAGGGGAGGAGTGGAGGGACAGAGAAAAATTTAGAATTCCAAATATTTTAAAAGCAAGTGCTAAAAAACTAAAAATAAATAAATAAATGAAAGCAAAGTTGAATAAATTAACCATTAAAAAGAAAGAGATTGAGGTCACCTGGTCCAGAGATTCTTACCTTTTTTTTTCTATCATGAATGCTTTAACAGTCTGGTATAGCGTATGCACAGCTCAGAGCAGTGTTTTTAACTTCATAAAATAAAATGCTTAAGATTACACAAGAAACCAATTACTGAAATATAAATAACCAAATATTTTTTTTCAAAACCCCCCCAAGTTTGCAGAGCTCAGGTTAAAAACCTCTGATCTATCTACACTAACTACTTATTATAAATGAGGAAATCAAGACTTGAATGAGGAACTTAGCCAAGGTAATACAGGGGGTAGCTCATTTGCAGAGCTCTTTTGATTTCTGTGAGAACCCAGGAGTGTGATCCTTTGTGAATTATCTGTCATAGGCTCAAACCGTCCAAGTTGCTGAAGTTGAACCTCAAGCCCAGCCACAACCGTCACCAGAACTCCTACTCCCCAATTCTCTGAAGCCAGAAGAAGGGCTTGAAGTTTGGAAAAGCTGGGCCCAGACGAAGAATGCCGAACTAGAAAAGGATGCCCAGAACCGACTTGCACCCATTGGCCGTAAGTGTGTTTGGAGCTGAATAGGGTCACCCCAACTTACCTTTCACTTCTGACATGTAAGAGGACAGAGGATGGGAAGAGAGGGACAACAAAAGCAAATCTTATAGGATAGATTATTTTTTCTTCTCTTATCCTACATTAGTCCCATTATATTACTTACTTCTTTGGGAGGGAAAATGATGATTTAAGAAATTCATGGAATTGATCACAGGAGGTATTGTAGATTGTACAGGATTTTTTGTGGATTTATAAAATATGGATTTGTGGATTTATAAAATATCAAAACTTTATTCCTGTCCTGCTAACCACTTGTTTGGGGCCCTTGAGCCCTTATTACACGCTTAACCATTTGACATTTTGTATCCTTTGGCAGATGCATCTCAGATGTATAGATTGAAAGTTAGATCGAACAGCATATCAATCCAGTTTGTGGCAAATGATCAAGATCTGAGAGATTATTCTGTGGGAGGGAGTTACTCTGTATGGGTGCGCCTGCAGGACAGTGAGGGAAACTATCAACTCATGTTGGCAGTTTCTAGACAATGGGGCCCAAATGGTATTTAACAATAGGCAGTATAATGTAGTGGAAAGAGGAGTGGCCTTGGAGTCTTAAAACTCTGCCAGTTAGTAGCTGTGTGAACACTGGGCGAGCCACTTAACTCCTCTGAGCAGCGGTTAACACGTCTTCAAGGTGGGGGTAGTCATAGCTATAGTATTCCTCCTACAGGGTAGCTGTAAAGCTCAAATGAGATACTGTTTTATAAAGTGCTTTATGTACTTCAAAGCACTATGTTGTTAGCTGTTATTATTCCTGAGCCTTACAATGCACATATATGTTCCTTTGAACTTTCTTAAGTTCTTTTTCTCTATGCTTTCATCTTTTAGGTTTGACATTTGGGGCTTACTTGGAAGTATTTTGCCAGTCTCTGGTAGGGGGAATAAGAGAAAAGAAAGAAGGATTTGTTAAGTACCTACTATGTGTCATGCACTATGCTTAACATTTTACAAATATCTAACCCATACTTTATAAATATTATCTCATTTAATCTTCATGAGAGGTCAGTGCTATTATCCCCTTTTTACAGTTTGGGAACCTGAGGTAGACAGAGGTTAAGAGACTTACCCAGGGTCACACAGCTCATTAAGTGTCTAAGGCTGGATTTTTAGCTCAGGTCCTGCTGATTCCAGGCCCAGTGCTATATCCACTGTGCTACCTACCTGCCTCTGATAGGAATGATAATTTCTTGTCTATAGCTTTAATAAGCAGCTGGTAATGGAGTGGAATTGAATAGGAATAGGAAACGCTGTGGTCATAGCCAGTTACAGTAAATTTACTGAAAACCTTGAATTTGTATGTCCTGACTGGCTCAGTGATAGGGGTTTTTAATGGCACAGGCACAGCTGATCTACTTGCTAATCTTTGTAACTTCCTTTTCAGGTCGACAGTTACTGAGGTTCCAGGAAGATCTTATCTCCTCAGCTGTGGCAGAGTTGAATTATGGTCTATGCTTAATGACACGGGAGGCTCGAAATGGAGAAGGTGAACCATATGACCCAGATGTGCTGTACTATATCTTCCTGTGTATTCAGAAGGTATGAGTCAGAAATCTTCTCAGAGTTGTATTTTTATGGCTAATTCCAGCTAGGATTTTCTTGAAAGTAGAATAATAGGGGTGGTTGGGGTTTTTAATTCAAACTGAATACTTTGGGGGGTTTTTTTTCATTGAAAACAAAGTAATGTGATGTCAGATATTTATTTCTCAGTCATTATTCTCTTGATTTTTATTTAACACTTTATTTTAAGGAAATTGATAAAATACTCTACAGATATCTTTGTGTTCATTTTAACCTAAAGTTTGTGCTACTTATGTGCATTTTTCATAACCAGCCAATGAAAAGGTGTAACATTTTGCTTACTACCTGATACACTATAGAAATGTGTTTTAGCTTAGGTACATTTATGACATTCTGTTATAAAGCATTTTGGGAGAACTAAATTTTAACCCTGAGTTTCAGAAAACAGATACAGATTTTAAGCACACCACAACTTATGACAGTATAGTAAAAATAGTCCTAAATGAAGCAGGAAATCTGAGATCTACCTGTGTGGTCATGAGATAATCATATAGACCATAGAATTGGATCCTGAAAGGATCTCAGGGGTCAGGTAGTCCAACCTCTCTCACGTTTTTGTTTGTTTCAACAGGACCTTTGATTTCATTGGTCTAGGGGACTTAGAGAATTGCCTGGGGGTACTGAGGGTAGATGACTTGGCCAGCATCACGCTGCCACTGTTTCAGAGGCCAGACTTGAATGTAGCTCTTTTATCACTCTAAGGTAGGTACAGAGGAGGAAACTTGAGCTCTAGAGTGGGGATGTGACTTGCCCAGAGTCACTCAGGTAGCAAGCACCAGGTGAGATTTGAATCCAGGTCTTCCGCCAAGATAGCTAGTGCAACCATTGTTTCATGCTGCCTCCAGTAAGTCTCTTGCAATCTTTCTGAGCCTTTACAGAGATGCCCTTTCTGTGAAATGGGCATGATAATAACTTACCATATGTTCTTTGTGGGGGTGATTGTGAAAATCAAAGGAAATAATACATAAAGAACATAAAGGTCCTGAAAGAATAAAATGGTATTGCCATAGAAATATAGGGTTTAGAATTGTGAAAAGCCGTTAAAAAATTGAATAGTACACGAAATTTCAAGAGAAGGAATTGGCTAGGCTTAGAGAGGGGTTAAGTAAAAGGTCTGACTGACATATAGAAACCTAATTTCATGATGCCCCTTTGTTTAGTCCGCTGTACAGGTTAGCTTATGTGTTTTATGGGCAAGGACTATCTTGCCTTCATGAGAGGTTTTATTAAGCCTCTTGTCTTTTTTTTAAGGAAAAATAAATTAAGTTTTTAGGAGTTTGTCTATTTAATGAGAAAATCCAGAGCAGGTACAGAAAAGGGAGGAGAGAATTATATGGTGGAGGCAGCATTAGAAGGACACAGGGTTGGACTACCAACTCCTCAAGCTTCCTGCAGATAGTGAACAGTGAAGTGGATGAGAGGATCACAAAAGAAAGAAAACCCCTCCTTGGAGCGTTCCCCCTTCTCCTAAGAACACATCATACCTCAAGAAGCATGTGGGTACTTGAAATTCATGGACAGGAAGAGGGATAGAAGTTGTGTAGACAATATTGCTAAGGCAGAGATAACACCAGATACTGCTGTCCATCAGCTGTGACTCCCACAGTAGGGAGAGTCCTTGTTGTCATCATCTGTCTTCCCTCTCCCATCCTCCCCATGCTCTGCCTCATCAGCCTCCAGTGGCTATAAACCAAGAGATAGTATTGGATGTGGAGGAAGTCTACAGTCTGGTGTGTTTTTCTTACTGTGTTTTTTGGGAGATAAACACACCTTTGGAAAGAGCTAACCTAGAAGATTGCTTGTTTCTACTGTGACTCTGTTTCTTTTGTAGTATCTTTTTGAAAATGGCCGAGTAGATGACATATTTTCAGATCTGTATTATGTTCGGTTCACGGAGTGGCTTCATGAAGTTCTGAAGGATGTTCAGCCTCGGGTCACATCTCTTGGTGAGTCATCCTCCTGGCCAAAGTGACTTGTTTCCTGGCTCCATCTTGAGTTCCTGAAGAGAGAAAACCAAACATGGTTGTTTTAGGACCAAGATGATCTTTATCTGAATTATTGACAGTCTTTCCCTTTTCCTCCTGGGATATTTTGCATTCAATACCTCCATCACTCACGTGGGAGCAGAACTTGGAAGTTAGTAAAATGCCCCTCGACTTTGTCTCATGAAACCTGTGGACAACACAAAATGTGTGGGGATGCCAATATAAAACATAAACTTCAAAACATTTAGAATCTCAAGCTTTTTAATTTGTTTTACTTTGTTTAAGAGAACAATAGAATATTTTAAGACAGCAGTCATGGTGTAGTAATACTCAAATAAGATGAACATATGTCAGATGTTTTGCCTGATTTTTGCATATCACATATTTTTTATTTTGGCATCACTGATCTTGGGTTTGAAACCTTGCTCTCCTACTTAATTGTGTAACCATAGGTAGATCAGTTCCCCTGTCTAGGTAATTATTGTCTTCATCTCATAAATGAGAATGATAAGAGTATCCGCTCTCTAAGGTCCCTTCCAGATATGAGTCCTATTGAACTGATAAATTCTGGTTTATTTTATGTGAAGCAATCAGCAAGCGTGGTGATATAAGTAAGTGACAAAATTACTTAAGGAATAGATTGGGTAAAGGGAAGTGGGTGGCCTAAGAGAGCATATGGAAAGAAGTGTGCCCAGAAATACCTTCAAGCACATCCTACCTTTCCTCAAGGACCTTCCAGATGCTGAAACCATTTTATTTCTATTTGCCATCTCATTATGTGCTTTCTAGTCCTTTCTGGAAATGATGGAGTTAATTCCATTCTCCTAGGCCCACTAAATGTACTTTTTTTTTCTGGAAATAGATTCAGAGAAAAGCCAAACTGTATAGATAATGTGTGTCTTCACCTATTATAGTGAGTGTGCCCCATCTGCTGAGCTAATTAGGTGAGATTATATACCCAGCTCCTAGCCTAGTCTCCTTAGACACAAGCCTAAGTCATTCTCTTGGCCCTGAGCCCTCACTTTGTGGTTAATCACTATCCAGTGGGCATGCCAGGAATAGCCAGTTGGTCAGTAGTCTTGGCATCTAGAAGGGTCTCTAGAGGCCACCACATTGGAAAAAGAATACCCAGAAGTCTAAGGATTTTGTTATGTGAGAGGCACCTCAGGTAGATTAGAACTACTGCCATGGGAAGATAGTCACAGGTAGCCCTGACCGATTATGGAGCTTCCTTCCTTTCTACAAGCACAGAGTAAGTACCTCTTTGTGCTCAGCACTGTTACAAAGGGTAGCTCAGGGGAGTGGGTTTTCTCTGCCTTGGCTGAGAAAGGGGGAGTTAGTAATCCAAACTGCTGTGAACCAGTCCCCTTTTATCACTTAATATCTTTGCTGTCTGATACACTGAGAAATTTTTTTAGGGCTGTGGATGTAAGACCTGAAGACAGGTTAAAGGGAGTAGAAAATCTTGAACTGAAGCTGGGAGTGCTATCATCACACTATGATCTTTAGTATAGTACATTCTGTTTCTTCCACTTTGTTCTCTCCTGTTGACACATTGTTGTCTTGACAAACCTCCTATTTCCATGTTACGACAATACTCTCTTACTGTAGGTTATGTGCTGCCCAGCCGTGTGACAGAGGAGATGCTGTGGGAGTGTAAACAACTTGGGGCTCACTCCCCCTCCACGCTCCTCACTACGCTCATGTTCTTTAATACAAAGTAAGTGTTTCTGAAGAGTGGGAGTCTATATATTGGGTAATAATGGCACTTAAGGAAACACAGAAGAGTGGAGTGCTAATGCTTATTAGGCAAGGTTTTCTTCCTGCCATACTGCTTAACACTCAAGATCCAAGATACTGATCAGCCTAGGCTAGGTCAGGATCTGAGGAACCCAGTTTGTTTCTGAAATTGTTTATTTTTTTTTTTTAGAACACAAATTTTCTCTGTGCCCCAGGGTGGTAAGCCAGAATCTGCCTATGTAGCTATTTAGGTTTCCTGGCTTTGTAAATTTTTTTGTCTGATCTCAGGTACTTCTCTGAACTACTTGTGGTCAGTAGGTGAGTAAAGTTGTCTTTCCTACATCCTTCTCATGGGTGTCACATCATTTCAATATCTCCTTACTTTATGATTTAGGTACTTTCTGTTGAAAACAGTAGATCAGCACATGAAACTGGCCTTTTCCAAAGTTTTACGACAGACAAAGAAGAATCCTTCAAATCCCAAGGATAAGAGCACAAGTATCCGGTATCTGAAGGCACTTGGCATACACCAGACTGGCCAGAAAGGTAGGAGGGTTGGGCCTTTTGGGTAGTAGCAGACCCTATCTCCTGTTATGCTGTGACAGGACTTATTTTGGGATAGCTATAGGCAGAAAGTAACCAACCTATTCTGGTTGAATACTACCCCTCTCCCTTCTATTCCCCATTTTGCTGATCTACTGCAGGTAGCAAGTGAAAATTGATTCTTGTCAAATCCTGTAATCCTTAAACCCACTTCTGCCCAGCCAGGTGAGAAGCTCTAACTTTATCCTTGCAAAAAGCAAGAGTTCCAGAGAAGGCAGTGTGAGCTCCATGTTTCTTCCTAAAATGGTGAAAGGAGATGCCTTCTGGCTCACTGATCTGAGGTGTGGGTGTGCATGGGCTCTGGAGTTGTCTGTGTCTTTCTCTCGAACTGTGTTCTAGCCAGACCTGCCAAGGAGCAATCTGACACAATATATACGGTGGGGTTGGGTTCTGTAGTTACAGATGATATGTATGCCGAGCAGACTGAGAATCCAGAGAATCCACTGAGGTGCCCCATAAAACTCTATGATTTCTACCTCTTCAAATGGTGAGACTTCTTTCTCTGTTCGTTGGGAGGGGAGAATTTGATCCCTGGGGAAAGGAATTCTCATGGCTGAGGTATTAAGGAAGTTTCAGATCCTCCCCAACAATGTAAAGTTAAACATTAAATAACAAAAAAATAAAACATTTTCATTTTTAAAGTAGATTTTTATTGATAATTTTTTTTATACTACCTAGATTTCCCCTCCATATCTTTCCCCTTTCTGGAAAGCCAATCTCTATGACAAAATATCTTAAAAAGAAAAAGAGAGGAAAAAAATCAAAACTAATGGATGTGTTTTAAAAAAATCTGTTAGATAAAATGTTTTCTGATGCACTTTAGTAATACATGAAGTACAGTATTTCTGCTCATTTCTGCCACTGTGCCATTACTTTTTGCTCTCCTTTTTCCCCAGGGAGTGAGGAATCCCATGGCATGTATAGAGCTTGGTGCTCATTGAAGGGAATCTAAGAGAAAAACAGTGCAGGGGAATCACTTGTCAGGTTCAGGGGTAAGAGTATGATTTAGCCTTAATAGTTTTCCCTTTTCTTCAGTCCCCAGAGTGTGAAAGGCCGAAATGACACATTTTACCTAACACCTGAGCCAGTGGTGGCACCCAACAGCCCAATCTGGTATTCAGTCCAACCGATCAACAGAGAGCAAATGGAACAGATGCTTACCCGGATCCTTGTGATACGAGAAATTCAGGAAGCTATTGCTGTGGCAAATGCCAGTAACATGCACTGAGCATCTCCTTTCAACCAAGCTGGGGAGAAACAAGGAAAAACTGTACAGACTTTCACACTAAAGAAGAGGCCTCAGTTTTTTTCTTTTTTCTTTTTTTTTTATTGGTGTAGTTATGAAGCCCTTTTAGGCTGCTTCTGTTGAAAAGAAAATATAAAAGTAAAACCTGCCCACCATGCATCATCATAAACAGCGACAGACTGTTGTGCCTGCCGGAGCAATATGTTTCTAAGAAATTTGGACACCCTGGAAAGTTGCTGGCTAACTTTTTTTTTTTTGCTGGGGCCTGGGGAGGGGGCCTGGACTGCAGAGGAGAAAATATGACCCCTTCCTCACCTCCAGACAGAACAGAAATTATGATGGACCTCCCTTCCTGCCCCGGGGTGCCTGCCATGCCTGCCTTCCCCAGGGGCCTGGCTGGCCTTGCCTGTTGCTGGTGTACCCATGTTCTTTTTCTTTCTTTGTGCTCAGACATTAACTTGGCATCTTAACGGAAGAAAAATAAGGGGAGAGAACTTCAATTATGATTTATTAAAGACAATTTCTATTCAGCCCCGTTAAGACAAACGACATTTTAGGTGTTAAAAGTAAAAACTTTACCATGCTTTTTTTTTTTTTGGGCCTAACATTGAGGCCTTAAAACTTGAGGCACACGTGCCTGATGGAATTCTTGTAACATACACTTGTGTATCATATAAAGATACAACACTGTTTCTCTTATGTATTCTTACTCTAGTTGTTTATTAAGAATGACAAGCACGTCTTTTCAACATGCTGTTGAACAATGCGTCTTTATTTGGGAAGGGAGAGCAAAAAAAGTGGGGGATAGGGTTCTTTTAACTCCTCCAGGTTTGCCAGTTAGTAGTGATAGAATACCATTCCTCACCAGTGATTATTTCCGAAGGAATGTTACAGAATTTTGGAGCTGAGATACATCTTTTCCCTATTAGTTATTTTATTGAGGTCTGAAGAGATGAAGTTAACTTAACCAGGATCACAGAGTGGAAGAACTGGGATTCAAATCCAAACCTCTTGACACCATGGAGTCCTTTCCAAATCAGAAAATGTCAGGGCTGGAGAGTAGCCTATGTCTAAGATTAAATACTGTGGGAGGGACATTCCCTCCTTTGGTGCTACTAAGCACTGTGTGAGTCCCTAAAAAGTTCTCAGATTGTTTTAGGATTATTTCTTTCTTTTCTTTTTTTGATTTTTGGAGGAGGGGAAGGTAGGGCAGTTGGGGTTAAATGACTTGCCCAAGGTCCCACAGCTAGTTTTTGTGTTAATTGTCTTTAGTCACATTTGAACTCAGGTCTTCCTGACTCCAGGGCCAGGTGCTGTATTCACTGTGCCACCTAGCTGCCCCTTTAGGATTATTTCTGACTCTCCTAAGGTATATAAATTATTTCTGAAAACATTTGGAAACAAGTTTCCTTAATGCTAATCTGAAGAAAAGGCCCTTCTCCTCCCAATTCAGTAACTTGATTCCCTTCTCCCATTGTTGTCAATGAGCTCTAAAGTGCTACGAGAAGTCTGGCAGAAGAGCTGTGTCCTGCTTAAAGTCCATGATAGGAGAATGGCACATTCTGGAGAGGAACCTTGCTTGGTCACCAAACAAACCAGCCTCTGTATGGAGGATGTGGCCTCAGCTGTCTGCTCTCATCTGATCCATGTGAATAGGACATCTCCCTGGCCTCAAATAAGACAATGATCTTCAGTTTACAGGGAGAGTTACCATAGCCTTTTATTCTGATGTTTCTGTTTCTTGACACCTATAAACATCTTTCATACACTTTTGTTCATAAATGACCACAATTGTATTTGGCCTTTAACATTGCCTTCTTTATGAGGCTGCACAAACAGTATTGCTTCAGGAATAGAACTCTGTATGTGGAAGGTACAGCCTTGTCCTGACCTTTATGGCTGAATTTGTAAATATTTCCACACTGGAAGTTGGCCCCATCTTCCAAAGTTGGATTTTATGTTGGTTCTTGGGCTAGGTAGTGGGAAAGCGATTCAGTCTGTTCTATTAACAATAATAGCTAATATTTATATAGCTCTTTAAGGCTTGCAATGTGCTCTACAAATATCTCACTTTATCCTCATGACAACTCTTAAGAAGTAGCTGCTATTATCTTCATTTTAAAGAGGAGGACACTGAGACAGACAGGTAAAAGGACTTGCCCTGGTCACAGCTGGTGTCAGAAGCTGGATTTGAACTCGGATCTTCTTGGGTTTAAGTACACCTCACTCTTTGCTGAGCCACCTGAAGAATTTGACTAATCTGATTCCATCCCCTGCCCCTTAGGCCACTTTTTTATTTAAGCACCCCAAAAGTTACCCCCCTCCTGCTGAGACAGGGACAGACATTTTCACAATTCTACAGAGTGCCCCATTCTCCCTAGTTCTCGAGGCTTACTAGGTTACTGAACAGAAATACCAAGCAACCAGCTTATCAAGATAATTTCTTGTTATAGCAGGGCCCCTACATTTAAGCTAGGTCACTATGGGTTGGTTTTTGTTCCTTTGTTTCTAAGTCAGGGTTTTTCTGGATAACTACATTAGGGAACAAGGGAACAGGAAGGGCAGGATAAGTTAGACAAAAAGCGAAAACCGGGTGGTTCTGCCACGGTTGGCTTCGGCTTTCTCCGAGTTTGGGGACAAAAATGGCTAATAGGAGAGTAACACCAGTCAGGTAAACCGAGGACCACAGAGCCTCCAGCAGTCCCGCATGAGTTCTTCGGAGGTTCTGCTCTAGTCCCATTTTACAGCTGAGGAAGCCAAGGCGCAGAGAGCCCAGTGCCCAAGGTCACAACGCAAAGGGCAGATCTGGGATTTAAACTCGGGGCCTCGGTATTGCCCGGTCTGAGCGGGGTGCTTGCACCTGCCCACTCGGCCTTGGCGACGCTGGCCCGTTTCGCAGACAGCACCTAATGCCGAGGTTGAGGGCACGACTAATTTTCCTGACTTCCAGCCCCAAGCTCCGCCTTAGATTCCACACGGTGTGGACATTTACTACAAGAGTCCCGCTGGGAAACCTCCTGAGACTGATGCTCCAGACTCGAGAACTACCCTTCCCTCTCCCACGTGTATCTTTTGCGCAAGCGCCATCCTATCTCAACAGGCTCCGCTTTCCCCGCTGGGGCGGGGCGTGCGTAGCAGGAAGCTGCTATTCTCTCTCCGCCCGGACGTAGGCGCGCGCGCTGCCGTGACGTTGCGGACACGCCTCTCGCGCTCCTGCGCCGTGACGCAGCGGGCGGGTTTATATTGGCGCCGCCGAGCCTCTTTCGGCCTCTGCGGGAGAAGCACCCAACCCACGCGGCTGTTCGCGGGTCTCCCGCCTGCCCGGCCCGCCTCCTCCTCCTCCCCCCCCCCTTCCCGTCCCGTCCTCGCCATGGCAGATTATCTCATTAGCGGCGGCACTTGTTACGTTCCGGACGATGGGCTCACGGCGCAGCAACTCTTCAACTGCGGAGATGGGCTCACGTACAAGTGAGGGAGGGGTCGGGCGCGACCTCCTGGGGCGGGGACGGGGGCGGGGAGGAGGCGCCTCGATATGGGCCCGGCACCCCGAGCTTGTAGCGGGGGGCTGTCACTGCGCGTTCCTTAAGGGGTCCGTGGGGAGGTGGGTCCCCTTTGGGAGGAGTCTTGGGCGTGATGCCCCTGCTGGGCGCGTGTATGGGGGCGAGAATGATGATGTCAGAGGCGGGGAAACCGGACCCCGGGGGTGGGGGGGGGTATCTCTTGTGCGGGACTGGTAGGGAAGGAGGCAGTGGCTGGAATTTCAGGCCCAAAATATCCTTCCTCCGGGCACATGGAGCTGTCACTTGGCAGACCCGGGCCAGCTCTGATGACCTCAGAGCAAAGGGACAGCGGAGCAGTTTGGGTACCGGGAGGGGTGCGGGAACCCACCCAGTGAGTGAGGACCACTCTGGGAGGGGGCCAGGGTTGGAATATTGCCCTCACCTGTCTCTCTGGCTGATCCTTCCTTGCAGTGACTTCCTCATCCTTCCTGGCTATATCGATTTCACAGCAGACCAAGTAGTAAGTAGGACCCCAAACCCCCGCTGTGTTGCAGGGGGGAGGGGATAGAGTGACTCTCACAACGAACTCATGGAGGTAGGGCACCAGGCTGGTTCACTCCGAATTGACCAGGCCTACTTCTGCCCTCAGGACCTAACTTCAGCACTTACCAAAAAGATAACCCTGAAGACCCCTCTGGTTTCGTCCCCAATGGACACAGTCACCGAGGCTGGGATGGCCATAGCCATGGCAGTAAGTCTTCTGAAGGCAAAGAAGTAGGGAAGGATGTTTGGATGCAGTGGATCCTGACTGATTTTTCTTTCTGTTTGTCAACAGCTGACTGGAGGTATTGGCTTTATCCATCACAACTGTACCCCAGAATTCCAGGCCAACGAAGTACGCAAAGTGAAGGTCAGTTTGACAGGACTCTTGGTCAGAGGTGAACCTGGAAATTTTTTTTTTTCTTAAATGCATGGGTACTGTACATATATGCATAATCTATTAGTACAGGAGAGAAGTGCTGGGTACTATATTTAGAGGAGAACTAACTGAGACTCAGGGATGTTACATACATAAGGAGGTTTTCTGTTTTAAACATCTGGTCTTCTGTCTTTTCTTCTAGAAATATGAGCAGGGCTTCATCACTGACCCTGTGGTCTTGAGCCCTAAAGATCGAGTCAGAGATGTGTTTGAAGCCAAGGCAAGGCATGGCTTCTGTGGAATCCCAATCACAGACAATGGCAAGATGGGCAGCCGCCTAGTGGGCATCATCTCCTCTCGTGACATCGACTTTCTCAAGGAGGAAGAACATGACCGTTTCCTGGGAGAGGTTTGCTGCTGCCCCTTAGGCAGGGACTGAACTTTGTGTAGACTTCTGCAGTCCTACCCACAGGGGCAGACTAGGCCATAGCATGGGGAGGGCAGTTTAGGTCTGGAAAAACTTGGGTTGAAGTCCTGATATTTGTTACTTTCTAGTTATACAACTCTGGGCAAGGCATCTTACCTCTGAATTTCAATTTCTTCCCACGTAAAAAGGGGATAACGTTTCCTACCAGACAGAACTGTAAATTTCAAAGTACTAGAGAAACAGAATCTTTTTGTTATGCTGAGGATCTTGATATAGTGAGGTTTATTGCCTATAGGGTTCCTGAAAGATAAGAAAGATCAGGAGATTCCTGTCTGTGGGGCATCAATGATCAGTGTCTCTGTTTCATCAGATCATGACTAGACGGGAGGATCTAGTGGTGGCTCCTGCAGGTGTCACACTAAAAGAAGCCAATGAAATCCTGCAGCGGAGCAAGAAAGGTGAGGAGGTGGTACATAGGTGATACTAAGGGGTTGCATGGTGAGACTCCAGTTGTCCCTTACCAGTGTCACTTCCACCGCTCCCCAGGGAAGCTACCCATTGTGAATGAGGATGATGAACTCATAGCCATCATTGCCCGCACGGACCTGAAGAAGAATCGGGACTATCCCCTCGCATCCAAGGACACCAAGAAGCAGCTTTTGTGTGGGGCAGCCATTGGCACCCACGAGGATGACAAGTATCGGCTTGACTTACTGGCCCAAGCCGGTGTCGATGTGGTCGTGCTGGTGAGCAGGGAAGAGAGTGGGAGGAAATGGGGCTAGCCATGTACTGGTTTTGCTGCTGCAGTTGCCAAGATTAACTATAATTCTCCCTCCCCATCCTAGGACTCTTCCCAAGGAAACTCCATTTTCCAAATTAACATGATCAAGTACATCAAGGAGAAATATAACAACCTCCAGGTTATCGGTGGCAATGGTGAGGCTGGGTGGGGCAGCAGTCACCTTCTGGGGGCTAGTCCCCCACCTCTACCCCATCCCCCTTAGTGCTGTGAGCCCCAATGATTTGGGCTTGGACAGGGGACAACTTCTTTCCACTCCTCGGGCTCTGGGTGAATCTGAGGCCTACTGGAATAGGCCTTTTGGGATCCTTTCTCTGAAGGTTCCGTTTGGGGCTGAGGGGAGCCCCACTCTGAGGAGCTTTATCTCCCCTACAGTGGTGACAGCTGCACAGGCAAAAAACCTCATTGATGCTGGAGTGGATGCCCTGAGGGTTGGCATGGGCAGCGGCTCCATCTGTATCACACAGGAAGGTGAGAACAGGGCTTTTTGTGGTGTCCCTAACAGCCCCAGGGCAGCAATGGCATTTCTCTAGTAATGGTTCCCTGCAGGAGTACCCACTCAGTTGGCTTCAGAGAGCCAAACAGTTTCCTCAGGTCTCGTTTACCCAGCTTCTGCATGGCTGAGGCCTGGACGTCAGGGGTCTGAAGTTCTACTTAAGGCAAGGGGGATTCTAGAGAGGGATGGGAACTAGGCCAGGCCTTTGCTGTTTTCTCATTGGCCATGTCCCTGGGTATGTGTAGTAGCTTCCTCTGCCCCAGTAACACATTCACCCTTCTGACCCCCTCCCTGCCAGCCCTGGTCTTGCTCCTGCTCGCCTTTGCTCAGCTCTGCTCTTCTCTCTCTAAACTCTGGTCTGTTTGTTTTGTTTAGTGGCTCCCAAGATCCCTCCAGACATAAAGTCCCACAGCCCTAAATGCCCTTCTACTGTCACGGGCACCTATAGTAAGTCCGGCCTGGCCGGCCCAGGCCCCCTGGCTGACCACTGCCCGGCTGCTTGGTTGACTTTGTAGCTATAGCTCCCTGGGTTTGTGGCGCTGACAGTGTGTGTTGTGGGGGGAGGGAGACTCATTGATAGGCAGGAAATCTGCCTTGGGCTGCCCTTAGATGGAGCTCCTAGGCCCCTTCCCCCTTCTCCTGTACACCCCTATCTGAAAGAGAGGGCCTCGCTGGTAACTCCTCCATAACCATTGTCATCTGAGATTTGATTTAAAGTCCCTACCCTGCTTAGACTTACTTCCATTGACTAGGTAGGAACAGAATCCTTTCCTCCCTCCCTCCTTTCCTGCCTTCCTACAAACCCTGGCTAAGCTGCCATCTTGCCTAAGCTCCTACAGAGGGAAAGGCATAGGTATGGGTAGAGCTGGCTTCAGAGGGAGGGTTGTGTAGCTGAGGCCTTTGCCTACTGTGTGACCACTAACAGTCTCTCCATCTTGTGCCCATGGCCGCCCTGTAACCACAGCCTGGTGGGAACCAGGGTTGGGGACCTGCTAGAAAGGGCAATACTGGGACTTCACTCACAAGCCTCTTTGATTATCCGATCTCTGTCATAGGAGGGTATAGTAAGTACTTATTCTTTAGTGAGGAAGTCTGCCCCAGCACCTCTGCCCCAGTCTTGATGAAGGCCTAGCCAAGGGCACTTGGAGTAACTTAAGTTTGGCTGCTAGGGTGCTACTCCCACAAATCTACTCAACTGAACTGACCATTTTCTCTGTTTTCTCTCTTAGTGCTGGCATGTGGGCGGCCTCAGGCAACAGCTGTGTACAAGGTCTCAGAATATGCACGGCGCTTTGGTGTCCCAGTCATTGCAGATGGCGGCATCCAAAATGTGGGCCATATTGCCAAAGCTCTTGCCCTTGGAGCTTCCACAGGTAAGCACTCCCTGGATCTGACATAAAAAGTGCATTGGGCTTAAAATCCCAGCTCTGACTTCTATTACGCAAATACCAGTCTCTGGATCCGTTTCTTCTGCAAAATCTAGGCTTTTGACCAGATTATCCGTAAGATTCTTTCCTCCTTTAAATACTACGTGGACAAGACAGGCAGAAAGATACTTCGAGAAAGGGCATGAATCAGGCCTAGAGCTATATGGTCCATAGAGAACCCACTTTCCCTGTATGCATGGAGGCTATATGTGCCATGGGGGCAGGAAGTCAAAGGGGCTTGCTGAGCAGGGGCTGTCTCTCCCTACAGTGATGATGGGCTCGTTGTTGGCGGCCACTACAGAGGCCCCAGGCGAGTACTTCTTCTCTGATGGGATCCGGCTAAAGAAATACCGGGGGATGGGCTCCCTTGACGCCATGGACAAGAACCTCGGCAGCCAGAACCGTTACTTCAGGTGAGGAAGGCTAACAGGCCAGCTCCACACTGGGGCTGACTAAAGGGCTTTCTAGGACACAGCTGTCTTGGTGGCCACTGCCTAGTGTCTACCCCTCAGCTTTTCAATGGAGAGTGCTTGTTTTCTTTTAGAGGAGGGAAGTTGGTGTGAAAGGAAGGAGCCATTTTGGAGTTTGCTTTTCACATGGCTCTTGGCCAGCCCCTCAGTTTGTCTCTTTAGAAGACAGGAGGGCAATGGAGAATCCTGGACCCACTTCCAGGGTTTAGCGCACATCTGTGCTGTGGGGTGGATGGGTGGACCCTTCTAGCTCTGCCTTCTTTTCACCTACAGTGAAGCAGACAAAATCAAAGTGGCTCAAGGGGTGTCTGGGGCCGTGCAGGACAAAGGGTCCATCCACAAGTTTGTTCCCTACTTGATTGCTGGCATCCAGCACTCTTGCCAAGATATTGGTGCCAAGAGTCTAACTCAAGTCAGGTAAGAAGGGTAGGCCTTAGACCCCCCTGGAGGGTAGGGGTGGGGAGCACAGAGTTTATGTTGTATATTGTGGCTCATGCTCACTGGTACCCTTGTTCTTCAGAGCCATGATGTACTCAGGGGAGCTGAAATTTGAGAAGAGGACGTCATCTGCTCAGGTGGAAGGAGGTGTCCATGGACTCCATTCGTAAGTGTCCCAGTTCCCATTCACCCCTTTCTTGGGCCACTACAGGTACATCCTACTGTTTTCACAGTCTTTTCTTCTTGCCCCACAGGTATGAGAAGCGGCTCTTCTGAGAAGTGGCCTTGTTTGCTTTTACTGCCTCTCACCTCTCCCTCTCTAGGTTTTTCAATAAAAAGCTGGATATAGTGGTCTGTAGCCTTTTGTCACATAGAAAGAAGGGGGAGTAGGGGCTAGACTAACAGAGCAGTTTCTGCCATCTCATTTCTGGGATTTCACTCTCTCTGCCAGCTCCAATCATTCTGGGAAGACTGCTCTATGTAAATCCAATATCCATTAAACATTTACTAGACGCGTAAAAAGACGGGCCCTGCCCTCAAGGAGCTTAACATCTAAAGGGGTAGACAACACACAAGGAGGCAAGAAAGGTTGGGGGGTGCCACCATGGGATATCTCTTTTTATGGTCCTGAAACCAGGCAGGACAGCAGATGTAGAGTGGAAAGATGTACATCCATTGGAGGGATTGGCCATGTTTAGCCTGAAGGAGCAGGCTTGATCACTGTCTTCAAGTAATTGCTAGACTATGGGGTCAATGGAAATTTCACTTTTGCAACTTGATTGTTGAGGGGTAGGACAAAGGAACAGTGGGGAAAGATGCAGATTTCGGCTCCATAGAAAGAAAAAGTGCCAAACCATTAAGAAGTGTCTAAAAGTAGAAAGCACTACAAGGCAATTAACCCCTCATCATCTGGGACATCTGCTTGCTGTGATTCAGAAACTGACACCCAGACCCACTAAGAAACAGGATGCAATGTCCGTTTTATGTGCCGTCATACAGGAGGCACTGACTGCAGAGGGCCAGGAGCACAAAAGGGGTAGTAGGGCCAACCCTCAACAAAGTCTTTTCTGCTGGAGGGACCCCACACCACACCTGAGAGACTGGAAGGTGGAAGACACTAAACCAACACCACAGGGAGGTCTTGGCAGCCCAGAAGTAGAGACAGGTAATGAGTTTGGGGTCAGTTGGAAGAATAAGAATAGGTGATAGTGGGCCTTAAAGAATCCCAGGAATGGAGTGGTGAGTGTCCTGCATTTAGGGAGCAGCATGGTCTATCTAGGGGGGATACTGAGGTTGGAACATAGCCCAAAGAAAAGGAGTAGCAGGAGATAAGGCTGGCTAAATAGAAGGAATGGCACCAAGCATCAGCCACCAAGACGAGCCTTTTCCCTAGAAGAAAGGCCAAACCTGATGGCAGAACACCAGCAAAGGCTTTACCGCCCTGATCAGTCTTAATTCCATGTATACAGCAGTGTTCCCTTTGGCAGTGCTTTTCCACATCTATACGACTACCTGATATCCACTTGGCTTCTTTCATCTCTGTGAAGGAAATCTGGACCTGTGGTCTCACAAGCTAGTGTAGGTCTTACAGGGTCTCCAGTTTGTCTCTTGCTGCTGGCCCATAGGTAAAATCTGAGTTTAGACTTGAGAGGCCATATTGCATAGTGGATAGAAAACTGGCCAACAAGTCCTGGGTTCAAATCTTCTGTGTCCATACTGACTGTGTGACTCTGAACAGAGTTCCAGACAGTGTCTCCAAGTTGCATAAAAGGTCCTAACAAGCATTGGCAGAGTCTTGTCTATCTAGGAGTTCTATCTGTATAAGTGAAATTACAGGGCCAAGTCCCTATCCCTGTCTTCACTCAGGGACGTGCACCTGTGCTTTCTCTGTACTGGTTCTTTCTCTGCTGCCTGCCTGCATTCCCAAGTCTCTCAACTATAAACCAGGAGTTCTTTGCCTTTTTGTGTGTGTGACCCCTTTGGCAACCTGGTGAAGCCTGTGGATCCCTTCTCAGACCCACATTTTGTTGCCTATATCTATAATGGAAGAAAATGCTTGATTTCAGTTAGAGGTTAGTGAAAATAAAGGTTTTTTTTCTTATTCAAATTTACAGACCCCCTGAGATTTATAGATGGCTTAAACCTCACTTAAGAACTGCCAATACGGATCCTGCTCTATATCCCTTCTCCATTTATTTCTGTCAGATACCTAGAAAAAGCTGTCAGCATACAGGGCTTCCTCAACCCTTATCTCTTTATAAGCTGGCTGCTGAGCTTATCTCTCAATGAAAACTAGTCTCCAAAGTTCTCTCCCCTGCTCCAAACACTCTAGTGACTCCCTCCTTATTATCTAGGCTCAAATAGAAGCTCCTGTTTGGCACTTAAGCCCTTTTACCACCTAGCCCCACCCTGCCTCTCTAGCCAAAGTGGCTCTGCTCTTCTCGGCACTCCTCCCATGTCCATGCCTTATGCCTTTGGTTTGACTGTCCTTCAGGCCTAGAATATGTGCCTTCATTTCCACCTCCTATCACCTTATACCATCCCAACCTCCTCCCGCCTAAGCTACTTGTCCTCCATTCCCCCAGACCTACTCGTGTATTTTATCTCCACCTCGATCCGTCTGTGTTGTCTTCTTTCGCTGGGTGATGACCTTGGCAGTGGGCACTTCCACGGCTCTCTTTGTATTGAGGTCAGCTTGAACAGTACCAGCACACTGGAGGTATCTAATGAATTCTCGATTGATTGCAGCTGGCCTGTGGGCTTAGCATTCCTGGTGCTCTGGCTCAGCCCCAGGTGAAGAACATCCTGTTAGGGGCAATTTGTGATGCCGGCCTAGGTTCACAAACCATATATCCAGCAGTTCTCAAATCCCAGAAATTCATGGTCAAAACTAGAATGGCCTACTTTGATTGGGGGAGAGGGTGGGGTGTTGGGGGGTCTCTTGACCACAAAGCAGTGGCTGAAGGCAGTTAAGAACAGTATTAACGATAGCTCATCTCTCAAGCTTTCTCCATGGTGATACATAGCATTCAAGACAGATCTCCTCTTCACAGAGTACCTCAGCTCTTGAGATTGTATCAAGGGGATTCTTTGGGGGTTGGGGGAATAACTAAACAAACCCTCTAAGGCTGCTGCCAACTCTTGGGATTCTGAGCTTTTGAACACAGGTCAGGGCAAGTGTAGACTTCTGTTTGTCTTGCCTCAGTTTACCCATTTGATAAAATCCACATTTTCACAACACACCTGTGAAAGGAGGCAAGAATGATTGCCATTTTACAGACTCAGAAATAGCTATGGTTCAGAGGTTAAATGACTTGACAAAATCACACTTGGTGTACCAATCTATTCCTCTCTGGCCCCACTTAGTCTACCTGTAATTTTCCAAAGCAGAATTCCCCTCCCTGGTCACCACTTCCCAGTTCATTTTTGCCCTCTATTGGAATAAAAGGGCTCTATTTTTATATCTCTATCCTCAGTGCTTCTTGAGTAGTCCAGGGTTATTTGTTTAAAGAGAAGGAAAAGCAAACCCCTCTCAGAAGAGACACTGACCAAACAAAAAGCAAGATTAGGAATAGTTTATTCTACATGTGAAGATGGAGCTAGAGCCCAAGGTGAGCCTCCAGGCGGGGGAATGAGGGCAGCACCGGCTGCTCGACCCTCATTGCACAGGAAGTTGAATGTAGCACAGGCATTGGGCTGCGAGAGACAAACCAAAAATAAATTAAAACTAGCACAGGTTTTAGCTTCCCAAGGAAGATGGGGACAATGGAGGGAGAGAGGGAGAGACAGCAAGTGTATGTGTCTGTGTGTCTGTCTCTGTGGGCAAACACTTCCTGGATTACTTACCGTATCCTGGACTTCAACAGCAATTCCACGTCTTCTCATAGCCTTCAAAATCTCTGACTGTAGCTTTTCCATGCGGTCTCCAGTGCCCACCACTACAATTTCTGCCAGGAAAGAGAAGCCATTAGGAGGGAGAAGGGAACTAAGGTTCCATTTCTGAGATGACTGCTCCCCTGTTCCCCACCTAGGAGGAGGTGAACATACACTTCACCCAAACAATTTCCTAGGGTCAGATGATGGTGTAGATGACAGAGTGACCTGGAGTCAGGAAGACTTGAGTTCAAATGCCGCCTCAGACTCTTACCAGCTGTGTGACCTTGGGCAAATCGTTTAACAGCTGTTTGCCTAAGTTTCTTCATTTGTAAAATTGGAACACTAATAGCACCTACCTCCTAGGAAGGTTGTGAGGATAAAATGAGGTATTTTTTAAGTGCTTTGCAAATCTTAAAGCACTATATATGTGTTTGTTATAATTATTGTTGTCCAACTCTAATCCTAAATCCCTAAAATGAATGTGTTTTGGGGAAAGGTTTGGGAAGGTCCCCAGTAAGGGATCTGCCTACCCCGTCCTCACCGATTCGAGGCTCTAACATCCAGAAAAGGGAGAAGCTCTCTTCTGTGATATCCCGATGGCTCCCCACCTACATGGAGGCATTAAAGAAGAGGTATGGTTAACAGTGCCCCTATGTAGTAAACATCACCCTCAGTTCCCATGGCCACTTTCTCCCATAGTGGCTGGAAGCATGCTCCTTCAATGACTCATTTTCCATCCCTCCTTACCCTGTGACTCCTCTGATGCTGCCTATACACATGCCCAGGTCTTTCCCATCCTGAAAAAATGGTGCGCCCTGCCATTTCCCCATGCCATCTTCCATCTCCTCCCTCTCACAGCCAGTCTCTTCCAAGGGCCTTCTAGCCTACACTTACTCCCTCACGTCTTCTTTGTTCCAAGCCCCTGCATCCCCCGTTCCTACCTCCGACACTTAGCTAACTAACATTGGCCTCTCAAAAGTTACCGGAGAGATCTAGGCTAGTTAAACATCTTAACTCCAAAATCCAATGACCTTTTTTCAGTTCTCATTCTGCTGAACTCCAATACTCTCTCTTCCCCTGGCTTCCATTATGCTGATGTAGTTCTCCTAACTGTCTGACCATTCCTCAGGCTCCTTAGTGGGATGATTAGCCATCTCTCACCCATTAAATGGCCCTCTCAAGGCTCGGTTCTGGGCCTTTCTCTCTTTTCACAGTCTCTTGGTGATCTCATCAGCTCCCATGGGTAAAATTTTATTTATACACAAATGAATCCTATATCCAGAATAAAGGATATTCCCACCTTCTAACATCCAGAAAGGAGATGGACTCCAAGTGCACCATGAGACATTTTTCTTCTTGGACTTGGCCAGTGCATATTTGTTACAAAACATGGTTTCATTTTCTTTTTTTTTTTTTTGCAGGGGGGAAGGCAGGGCAACTGGGGTTAAGTGACTTGCCTTGCCCAAGGTCACACAGCTAGTAAGTGTTAAGTGTCTGAGGCTGGACTTGAACTCAGGTCCTCCTGACTCCAGGGCTGGTGCTCTATTCCCAGTGCCACCTAGCCACCGCATATGGTTTCATTTTCAGTGGGGGAGGTGGTAGGAGGGAAAAAAGGTCCTAGTGACTCTAGGATAATGTATAGATTTTTCAGCTTAGCATTTGAGGCCTTCTAAAGCTGACATCCCAGGATACTTCCAGGCTAATTTAATATCAGTCCCCCTCACACATTGCTGCAGACAAACTGGCTTCCTTGTGGTCCGTCCCCTGGGTCCACATGACATCTCCCACCAATCCGCCTTCATACGGGCTGTCCCCACGCTTGGGACACAGTCCCTTCTCACCTCTCTCTCTTTGCATCCATAGCTTTCTTTAAGGTTTGGTTCAGATGCTGCCTCCTACCTTACGCCTTTCATAATTCCCGTAATCGTTAATGGTTTCTCCCTCTTGAAATTAATTTGTATTTTTCTGTGTGCATGTTAAATCCTCCTCAACAGAAAGTAAACGCATTAATTGCAGGGGCTGTTTTATTTTTACTTCTGTATCTACACTGGCTTGTACACTGTAGGCCCTTATGTAACGCTTCAGGAGCCTAGTGGGGAGAGAGAACTACATGTAGTGTTGGGAACAGAAGAGATGCATTTTGTGTGTCACTGAAGGCAGGGAGAAAAATAAAGAACTCACATTCCACTGCATGACACAGTGGGGGACCAAGGCGCAGGGCCCCACCACGCGGTTGCCATTGACAGTAAAGCCCCAGGGGCTGTAGGTATCTATGTACATAATGTGTGGTGAATCCTTCTCCAGCAAGGTAATGGTGGTCCTCTGGAAAAGCTCATCATCCACTGGGGTCAAGTGGTGGCTCCTTCGTGGCAGCCTGTAAGGAGAAATACAAGGTGACTGGCGCAAAGGGGAGAGAACGAGGCTCACAGTGGGGACATGTGACAGTTAAAAATATGTGGGAAATGTGTAACTCGCACAGGAAGGGCAAGTGAAAGATTGTAGGAAGAGAACATGAAAGTGAGGCCCCCACAGAGAATGGTACGATGATGACTGGCCGTGAGGCAGGCTCGGGACATGAAGGGATTGCAAAGGTCAGTCAATAAAAACCTTACTGTGGCAGAGGGAAAATGGGAGGATAAAGGTCATCACCTAGGGGAAACAAGTATTTCCAGTTTTTGTGAGAAAAAGAGTCAAGCTGTACAAGAAAGAAACGTGAAGGTTTGGAGTGTTTTGAAAATTGGAAGGGCATAGAGACAATTTGAGAGAGTGGAAATTTGAGAAGACTTGGGAGTTAAGGAAGCTAAAGGAAGGAGAAGGATTTAAGGAGAAAGCAATGTTCAAGGAGAACAGGGTTTGAGGGTCAGGAGGCCCGAGAATGAAATCAGCAAGGCAGTCAGTTTAGGGAGACAAACAGGACAAATGAGAGGGTGTTGCAGTAAAGGTACTTTTTAACAAAGTACAAGGGGAAGAACACCACTGGTGCTACAGACCCTGCAATTCCAATCTCACTCCCAAAGTCTAATGGATTAATACAGTCACAAATGGTACTGTCAAAAGAAGCCTAGAAACTGCCATTGCCCTAAATTGTGAAATCTTAGACAAGACACTAAAGACCACAAAAGCATAGGCTGAAATTTCCTCACTGCTGCCCAAAAGGACAATTGTTTTTACATGGTATTTGAGAACTGGATTTGGATTTCTAAATGGCAGCTCAACATGCAGAGATGACAAGCAAATGGCCAGGATGGCAGATTAGTAGAATAGCCCCGCTCTCCTGGACAGCTACTACACAAAGATACAGAAAACAGACTAGGCCAAGTCTTGATCAGGAAATCCAAGAAAAAGATCAGTAATTTTTCCAACCTCGGTTGGCACTGAGAGACAGATGGGGTCTCTGGACACCAAAGACGAGATCTAGCCAGGAACAGTGCACTAGAGGCAAGAAGAGACCTCAGTGTGTCACAGAAGACCCTGGTCTTGTGTAGGCAGCAGGAAAAGGTGCCAACTAGTGGTTCTGTGGCTCACTGCTCAGCACTGGGTCACAGATTCAGTGTAGAATGATGGGGGGACATGAGTGATGTAGTGGCCAGTCCAGAGCAAGGATTGTCACAGGCTCTGGCTGTGTACTGAGTATAGAACAAGTACAGCACCAAGTAGCAGCTGTATGGTCTGACTCTGACCCTGGCCCTGGCCCTAACACAAAGTTCAAAGTTAGGAAGTAAGTTTAGAAAAATGAGCAAACAAATAATCTATCATAAAGAGTTATTTTAGTGACAGGGCCACTAAAGACAAACTCAGAAGAACCGAAAATCTCCAAAACATCTCAAAGAAAAATAGCTCAGGCTCAAGTCCAATGAGAATTCCTGGAAGAAATGAAGCAGAAGTTGAAAAAAAAAAGCTAAAAGAAAGATTTTTATCAATGAAATAAGAGCAACTAGGAGAAACAATTAGAAAAAGAAATAAGAGAGCTGGGGAAAAGAAATGAGAGATGCAAGAACTGGGAAGAGAATTAACAACCTGGCACAAGATGTACTTTTTGAAAATTATAATAGACCAAGAGAAATTAATTATTCCATTTGACAACAAAAAATATTAAAGTCAGAAGACTGATAAAAACATAAATGTAAAGTATCTCATACCTAAAAACAGTAACCTGGAAAACAGATTAAGGAGAAATACTTTAAGAATGAATGGACTACCTGAAAACCAAAAAAAGATCCTGGACTTCATATTAAGAGAAACGAAATATGATTTTTTTTAGGAAAAGAGTCTAGACTTCACATTTCAAGAAATCAAAAGAAAAATGCTTGGCTCCCTTAGAACCAGAGAGAAATAAGAAAATAGAAATGATTTTACTAGTCATCTCCTGAAGAAAACATCAAAGTAAAAACTCCCAGAAACGTTATAGCCAAAATTCAGAGCTTGCAGGTTAAAGAAAACTACTACAAGCAGACAGAAAGGAAAAATTCAGTTACCAAGGAGTCATGGGCAGGATCATGAAAGATTTTTCAGCTACCACTGTAAAAGAGCAGAAAGCTCAGCATGTGATATTCTGGAAGACAAAAGGTATAAGCTTACAACCAAGAATAATTGGCCCAGTAAAACTGAGTATAATCCTACAAGGAGAAAAAATGGATCTAATGAAAACAAGGAGTTCCATCCATTCTTGATGAAGACTAGAACTGCGTATAAATACTGAAATTCAAACACAGGAGGCAACATAAATATAAGGGAGCAAGCACAAGGCACTAAACAAAGGCGAACCGTTTACGTTTCACATATGAGGAGATGGTACGTGTATCCCATTAGAACTCTATTAAATTATCAGAGATCACAGGGGGCCTAAGAGTTGCCTTTCTTATGTTTTGATGATCTTGAAAGAAGAATCTAAAGGGAGGGGAAGAGGAATATATGCTAGAACAGGGGGAAGGAAGAGAGGAGACAGAGGAAATTTTCCCACATAACTGAAGTATGTGAGCAAGTCTATAAAAACAAGAAGAGGGGGGCATGGAACCTCACTCTCACACACAGCGGGAAGTAGAAGTATTACTCCAAAAGTTGCTATTGTTTAGTCATTTCAGCTGTATCCAACTCTTCGTGACCCCATTTGGGGTCTTCTTAAAAAAGGGACTAGGTTGCCATTTCCTTCTCCAGCTCTTACAGATGAGGAACTAAGGCAAACAGGGTTAAGTGACTTGCCCAAGGCCACACAGATATTAAGTGCCTGAGGCCAAATTTGAACTTAAGAAAATGAGTCTTCCTGACTTCAGGCCTAGTGATCTAGCCACCTAATTGCCCCAACCCAAAGGTAAAGAGAGAGAAAAGAGACAAATAAAAGCCGGGGTAATAAGAGGGAGAACAGATTAAAGGTGGGATTAATCTTAAACAAAATAAATTTTCAAATAGGGCAAGTAACAAAGAGAAGGACAAGTATAAAAGAATGAGGATATGTACTTATTTATAGCCCTTTGGGCATAGTTCCAGATTGCTCTCCAGAATGGCTGAATCAGTTCACAGCTCTACCAACAATGCATTAGTATTCCAATTTTTCTTTTTTTTTAAATTAAATTAATTCGTTTATTTACTTTTAGTTTACAAGATTCAGTTCTACAATCCCTTGAGTTTCAAATTTTCTCCCCTCCCTCTCTCCCCTCACCCATGGCATCATGCAATCAAGTATAGGATCTACAAATACTTTCACAATGGACATCAGTCTGGTTTTATAGAAGGGTTGTAACCAATGGAATGAACAGTGGGAAAGAAGAAACAAAACCAAACATGGAAAAGAACAATAGCGTGTAGATTGCTTCAGTCTCCATTTAAACTCTATTCTTTCTAGATCTTTCTCTGAATGTTGATATCTCCTTCCATCCTGAGACTTGTAGAGTTGTCTTATAGCTGTGCGCTGCTGAGAAGAGTCCAGTTTATCAAAGTTGGTTGTCACACATACGATGTGTCTGTGATTGTGTACAAATGTTTCCTGGTTCTGCTCTTCTTACTTAGCATCAGCCTCTCCAAGTAAATATGAAGTCCATCTCCTCCCCATTTCTCATAGCACAGTAGTATTCCATCACATTCATATATCACAACTTGTTTAGCCATTCCCCAATTGATGGGCATCCCCTATATTTCCAGCTTTTTGCCACCACAAAGAGAGCTGCAATAAGTATTTTTGTACATATGGGTCTTCCTTCCACTTCTATGATCTCTTTGGGATACAACCCCCAAAGTGGTATTACTGGGTCAAAGGGTATGCAATTATTTATAGCCCTTTGGAAATAGTTCCAGATTGCTCTCCAGAATGTCTGAATCAGTTCACAACTCCACCAACAATGCATTAGTGTTCCAATTTTTCCACATCCTCTCCAGCATCTGACATTTTCCTGTTTTGTCATCTTAGCCAATCTGACTCGTGAGATGTGGTACCTCGAGGTTGTTTTTATTTGCAATTCTCAAATCAATAGTGATTTAGAGCATTTTTTCATATGCTTTTAGATATCTTTAATTTCTACCTCTGAAAATTGCATGTTCATATCTTTTGACCATTTATCAATTGGGGAATGACTTGTATTCTTACAAATTTGACTTAATTCCCTGTATGTTTTAGAAATGAGGCCTTTTATCAGAGACACTAGTCGTAAAAATTCTTTCTCAATTTACCACTTCCCTCTTAATCTTGGTTACGTTGGCTTTGTTTGTATATCAAGATTATCCATTTTGCATTTTATAATGCTCTCTAACTATTCTTTGGTCATAAAGTCTTCCCTACTCCATAAATCTGACAGGTAAACTATTCCTTGCTTCCCCAGATTACTTACAATATCAACCTTTATACCTAGATCGTGCACGCATTTAGATTTGATTTTGGTATACAGTGTTAGATAATGGTCTATGTCCAGTTTCTGCCATACTATATTCCCATTTTCCCAGCAGTTTTTGTCAAATACTGAGTTCTTATCCCAAAAACTGGGGTCTTTAGGTTTATCAAACAGTGTATTACTATAATTGTTGAATACTGAGTCTTTTGTACCCAGTCTATTCCATTGATCCACTACTCTATTCCTCAGCCAGTGCAAAGAAGTTTTGATGACTGCTGCTTTATAATAAAGATTAAAATCTGGCGCGGCCAGGCCACCTTCCCTAGCATTTCTTTTCATTAATTGCCTTGATATTCTGGACATTTTGTTCTTCCAAATGAATTTCGTCACTATTTTTTCTAGCTCTATAAAGTAATTTTTTGGTAGATTGATTGGTATAGCACTATAAATGTAGTTTAATTTAGGTAAAATTGTCATTTTTATTATATTAGCTCGACCCAGCCATGAGCAATCGATGTTTTTCCAATTATTTATTTATTTATTTATTTATTTTTTTTGATATGAGATTCTTTATTAAATTTTTTTGAGTTACATCTTTTCTCCCCGTCTTTCCCCCGCCCACCACCCCAAAACAGCCATCCCAGTATTTCCCCCCTCCCCCAGTCTATTCTCTCCTATGTCACTTTTTGGTAGGGCAGGATGGATCTCCCAACTGCAGTGCCTGTGTATCTCAAGTTCCAGTTG
>CM053583.1:351259359-351302042 GCA_028627135.1 Pseudochirops cupreus | reverse complement strand
CCAAGAAGAAACAATTTGAATATTGTGGAAACACAATTAGGATAACCCAGGATCTGGCAGCTTCTACATTAAGGGATCGAAGGGCCTGGAATATGATATTCCGGAGATCAAGGGAGCTAGGATTAAAACCAAGAATCACCTACCCAGCAAAATTGAGTATAGTGTTCCAGGGGAAAATATGGTCATTCAATGAGGTAGAGGACTGCCAAGCATTCTTGATGAAAAAATCATAACTGAATAGAAAATCTGACATTCAAATACAAGAAGCATGAGAAGGTAAACATGGAAAAGAATTCATAAGGAACTTATCAAAGTTGAACTAAATTTTACATGCCAGCATGGAAAAATGAGAATTATAACTTATGAAACTTTTCTCAGTATGAGGATAGTTGAAGGGTATATAAATGTATATATGTATACATACACATATGTCTATATAGGAGAGTATATATGCATATGAATACATATGTGACTGTGTGTATATATGTGTACAGGCATACATAGACAGAGGGCACAGTATCAAGTGAATAGGAAAAGACAATACTTAAAAGGTGAAATTGAGAGATGAGAAAGGAATATAATGAGAGGAGATAAAGAGAGACAGAATGGGGTAAATTATCTCATATAGAAGAGGCAAGAGAAAACTGTTACAATAGAGAAGAACAGGAAGGCAAAAGAGAATGGGTCAACCTTACTCCCACTGAATTTGCCTTAGGAAGGGAATGACATACACACTAAACATGGTATCTGGCCCTACAGAAGAGTAGGGGGGATGGGGAGGAGAGGTGGGATGATGGAGGAGAGGGCAGATTGGTGGGGAGCGGTGTTAGAAGCACACACTTCTAAAGGGACAGGGACAAAGTAGAGAACAGAACAAGGGCGGGGGGGGGGGGGGTGGAATAGGAAGGAGGGAAATATACAGGTCCTGGGCCAGGGAGATCCATCTTCCCCTACCAGAAAGTCAGAGGGGTGATGGGGGAGGATATAGAAGAGAGCAGATTGGGGGATGAGGTACACAATGGGATCGCTGTTTTGGGGTGGTGGGTAGGGGAGGAAATTTGTAAATCAAAATCTCAAGGAAATGAATAATGTAAACTAAAAATAAACAAAAGTTTAGAAAATTTTTTAAAAGTTTTATTTTTCTTGCTTTCTCAGTGGAAGAGGGAAGGAGAGTTGAAAGGGAGAAAATGTGAATCTGAATATAAAAGTTAATTTTTTTAAAAAGAGCTTTAAACTTAAAAGGAAGGAGGGGGAGCAAACTGCCAGGTACAGGGCTCCACAGGCAGTAGGTACAATGCAGAAAGAACAGCAGTGGATATAGTCAGAAACTCATAGGAAAGATCCAGGAAAGGAGGAAGCAATGAAGTCCGAATTCTCAAGCATCCATACAAAAACACTGGGGAGCGGCCCGCAGCCGGCCGCCGGAGGAGCTGCGGGGGTCTGGGGTCCGCACTGGGGGCCAGAGGCGAGCAGGGCACGCGGTGTCGGGGTAGGATACAAGAGGTCAGCAGAGCTTCCCATGTCAGGGCCCCGGGCAGGTTCACAGCGTCAGATGGGGGCGTCAGTACAACGAGACAGCGTCAAGAGGAAACACACAGGATTCTCAAGGGTAAAAAGAGTAAAAGCCACGGGGCACACGAGGTGTTAGGATAGGGAGCATACACAGTGTCGCGGTCATGGGGGCACGCGGCGTCAAGGTCACCCTGGGCCACACCCACAGTCCGGTCACGTGAGCTCTGGGAGGAACGGGGAGGGGTTTACGCAGGAATCGCCAAGCGTGGGGCAGACTCGGAGTTCTCTAGGTGAGGGACAAAGAGGGAAAGCTCTCTTCTCACCTCCCCGAAGTCGGTCTCAGCACGGGCACGGAGCGCGTCAGTCCCCGGAGCGCGGCGGTTGCGAAGGCGGCCATTGGCGCATGGACAAGCCCCGAGTCGGGATTCGGCGGCGCCGGCGTCAGGAGGGATCGCAGCACCTGAGCCGAGCTGGAGCCGAAGCACCTCCGCCCCCTGTCGGTTGGGCGGAGTGCTGCACGCAGCAAAGACAGGGCCGGGCCCGCGGGCTTTGCCCCGCCCCTCTGATGACCCGCCCCGCTCCGCCTCCTTCGGGTCTTCCCTCTCAGTAGGCCAGGCTACCTCGCTCCTGGCCTCTGCCAGTGTCTCCACCCCTTGTACTGGTCCCATCTGCCCTCCCCGCCCCTCACTCCAGGCTCTGTTCAGCTGTTGGAGGCTTCTGGCGTCTCCAGAAATCCCCCAAGCTCCCCAGGGGCCGGTGCCTCCCCCCCACTCCTGCTGTCAGGGCCCCCAGCGCCCCTGGAACGTGGGCGTTGGGGGATCCTGCGGTCTGTGCCCCTGCTCAGGTGTCCCGCAGGGGAAGGTGGGCACCTGCCTGCTTGGCCCCAAGGCATTGTGCAGCCAGCCGGGCGCCATTCGGGCCCCTCCCCTGCTCAGGTGTCACCGGGACACCGCCTCCCCCTGAGCTCTCCGAGGGCTCCCCCAGGCCTTCAGCCAGACACCTGGGTCTCCTCGCCTGGGCTTAATGGAAATGAGGGGAAACGCAGCGGGGGGTAGGGGGGGAGCCTGCCAGCTGCACTAAGAAAGAAGCTCAAACAAGTCACCTCACAGCCCTTGGCCTCAGTTTCCCCAGCTATAAAATAATGGGGCACATGATCTTTAAGATGCTTTTCAGCTCAGAATTGAGCTGGGGGGCAGAGAGGGGGACAGGAACGTATACAGATACCTGTGATCCAAGGGAGAGTAAGATAAGATTGAAGACTAAAGCGGGAACATAGCTGCTGTCTCCAGAATTTACAAAGGTCTATCAATCGGTCACCTGGAAGAAGGATTAGACTACCTCTGATTGGCACCAGAGGGAAGAACTGGGAATATGAGTGAAAGTTGCAGAGAGGTCATTTTAGGCTTGATTTAAGGAAAACTTTCTAACAATTAGAACTATCCTGAAGGTAGAAAGGGCTTAGAAGACCAAGGATCCTCCTCTGTCATTGAGAGTTTTTAGGCAAACACTGAATAGCTACTTGTCATATATGTGGTATTGGCACTCTTTATTTCTGGTTTGGGTTAGCCTTGCAGGTTACTAAGCCTTGAAATTCTTTGATTCAAAGAAACCCTGGTAGAGGGCTAGAAGTTGATATTGAGGGAGATGTGACTTTCACTTTGGTTGGCAGTTTGAGAAAATCAGAGAAGGCATCATGGAGGAGGAGATGGAACCTGAATTGGTCCTTGAAGAGATTTAAGTAAAGGAACAAGAAACAGTAACTGACTAACCAGTACTGAGCTAGTGTTAAGATAAGATGTGTGGGTCACTTGAGATGTTTGTGAGAAAACTCCATCTGTCAGTCTTTGGATCTCATGGGTTTCTGGTCAGCATAACCTAGGTCCTTAGTTAAGGGAATGTAAGCAACAATTAGAGGTGGTCCAACTTTCCAGCCATGCAGGGCCAGGTTCAAACAATGCAATAAAGTTTTCTTACAAGACAAAAATTGGACTAGACCTGTAATTTAAAAAGGAAACTGAGCTAGCTCCAGAATTGAGTCACAAGATAGAATCTGTGGGGTTCACTCAATTCCCACAATTCTTCCACACATTAGTTGTAAAATTATATCCACTATTTCCCTGTGAATCAGCTTAAGTAATGAAGATATAGACACAAATACAAAATGTGTACAGAGTAGATGGAAGCACTGGAAAGAATAGTATAAGGCTGGGATGGTGGGTTAAAGCAAGATTACTGAGGTCCTTGAGTGCCAGAATTATCAAGTCCAAACCAAGAGTGGGGAACTCGTGGCCTCGAGGCCACATGTGGTCCTCTAGGTCCTTAAGTGCAGCACTTTGATGGAATCCAAACTTTACCTTTGGATTAACTCAAAAAGTTGCCCTTGAGGACCTAGAGGGCCACATGTGGCCTCGAGGCGAGGCTGAAGCTACCCCAGACTCCAAACCCTTCTTTTTTAAGGATGTGGAGACTGACACAAACAGATGAAGTTCATTGCCCAAGGTTATAGAGTTAATCCATATAGAGTCAAGAAGGTAGATAAAGCCAGAACACAAACAACTCTTGTGAGTTGCAATCCAGTGGTATTTCTAGTGTATTAACACCCACAGAGAGCTATTGAAGATGAAAATGTTCGAGGAAAGGAGTAGTGCATTGTATGGATTATCTTCGCTATGCCTCACCAGCACCTCATTTAGACTGACTGTCCCTCAGTTTAGAATACAAGTAAAGACTAAGGAAGGTCATGCCAAGGGGTTTATCCTCAGCCTCTTGGAAGATGAATTTTCATCCAGTCAGGAACTAGCCGTTACAAAGACAGCAGAGAAACTGAATGCACCATCCAGCTCCAGGCAAAGGCACCAGTAGTTACTGATAGTCAACACTGTCTCTGAGGCCACTAAAGCCTCAAAGACAAGTCCCATCAAAATGATGTTGGCCGGGCTGTTACAACAATAAGCACAGAAAGCAAAGGACACAGGAGAGGTTGAGTGTGTGGGGACTGTGGGAAAGGAGCTGGGGACAGGGGCACAGGAGAGGGAAGAGGGGACCTGAACACCTGTAAGCTGGCTCTGGGCCATGGCAGAAAGGGGACCTGGCTAATCCTATCAGTTTTCAGGTATCAAGTTCCCCAAGAAGCACCAGCTGTGGGAAGAGGGGAGGGGAGGGGCACTGGGCCAGGGCCATAGTCCTTTCTTTTCTGTTAACAGCACCTGAATACCTTTATTGGGGCAAAAAATTGTCTCCTTATTTTTACTTCCCAACTCCTTGAGAGGACCTCTTCTTGTCCTGTGCCTGTGTGAGAAGCTACTATTACTAAGGTTGTTACTATCCTAGTAATTACTGAAACTGTTAGCACCCCAGTAATTTTTAATAGTAGTGGTACAGCAACAATGCTGCTCATATCAGCTTCTGTTTCTAGAGTGATTCTTAAAGTGCCTTCCCAGGACAACAGTCCGGAGGGATGTGTTGCAAATTTTATTATCTCTATTTTAAAGAAGATAAAACTCTTAAGAGTGAGAAAGGGAAAGTTCTAAGAGTTACAGAGCTAGAGAGTATCATGACTAGGATTCTAACTCACCTCTTCAGACTCCAAGTCCTAAGCAGTATCAGCATTGCCTCTCATCCTGGAGGTGTCTCTAAACACCGTTCCCTCCCCATTTCCCTGGTCTCTAGTTCGTATTTGCCATCTCCCACAATTTTCCACTCCCTTCTAAATAATACTTTGATTCTTCCCCTGGCTCACCTGGCCTTCCTTTCATCTAATCTCTAGTTTTTTACCCTTATCCTCTCCCAGTTTGGGAAAGTAGAAAGTTCAAAGCAGTGACCTCCCTTCCCCTCCATTTACCAGGGATGAAAGCTCAGGGGAAAAGACAAAAACTTCGGGACGACTTCTCTAACAATGAAGATTTTCTGGCCAAGTTTCATTTTATGGCTCTTCCCTGAATTTGTAATTCAGGTCAGTGGCTGCAGAGTGTGGCAGTGTGGCCCTGGGACTTGAGGGGAGAGGGCTGAGGCACTAGAGCCTGTGGATAGAGGACTATGGCCACAGGTACAGAATTGGGGTCTGTGACAAGGGGATTTGAGGATAACGGGCTATGAGTGAGGGACTGGGGGCTTTGGGAGAAGAATTAGGGTAAGTAATGGGGCTGTGGAGGAAGGAGATGGGGAGGATCTGAGGAAATGCCTGGGGGCAGAATTGATGCAGCAGGGGAGGGACGGGGGCAGGATAGGGGCTGCCGACAAGACTGGGGGCCTCGGAGGCAGGACTGCGGACAGGACTAGGGTCTGGTGGCAGAACTGGGGCTAGAGGGACACGACCGGAGATCTAGGGGCGGCAGGATTGCAGAGACAGGACTACGGATCTTGGGACTTGCCCGCTGGCGTGGTGGGGGCTTAGTGATGCCGCGCCCCCGGGTTGCTCTGCTCCCAGCCCTGGGGTCCTCAGGCCAAGGGGCAATGGGGCCCACTCCCAGGCGGGGCGCTCCGCCCAAGCCCGTCCGCGGCCTGGAACTTTCCCCACCGCCAGGGACTCTGCCGTTAGGGGACGGCCTCGCACCCGGGGAGCGGGGGAGAGGCAGGAGGGATGGGGTGGGGCAGGAGGAAGCCGTCCCCTCTCTCCTTTCCTCCCTCCGCCCAGGCCCGCGGCCCAGCAGCCCCAGCTCAGCCCCGGGTGGCCGTGGGAGGCGGGGCGGAGTCCAGAGGGAGGCAGGGTGTGTGCTGATTGGCTGCGGCGAGTGTTCGCGGAGGGGGGGGAGGGGAGCGGGGGCGGCGCCGCTATAAAGGGCCCCGAGACTTGGGGCGGCCGAGACATAGGAGTGCGCAGAGTGGCCCGCGCATCGAGGGGTCCGGTTAGCGACGCATCCGGGGCGGGGCGCGGCGCGGCGCATCTCCTACGTCTACCCCCCTATTCCCCTTCCCCCGCCCCAGCTGGCTGCCGGGCCCCCCCAGAGAGGAAACTTACCCTGCTGTCCCACGCGGAGCCTCGCCAGGTAAGGGGCCCGACCTACCCCCCCGACCCCGGACCCTAGGCTGCCCCCGGGCTTGAGTGTCCTGCAGTCCGCCCACTCGAGAGATCGATCGCCCCAAGCCGGAGCCACCGCCCCGTACCCCGAATGTGCCCCGGCGCTGCTCCTCTGAGCCCCTTGCTTGTCAGCCGTCCATGGGACGAGACCCAAGCCCACTCCCTCTGCCGGACCCTCCCTAGAATGTGGGGGGCTCCCCCCGTAAGCCCGCGATTGCACAGGAACCCCTTCGCGGGCTGACCCTGTCCCCCTTCTCCCCTCCGACGCTGTCCTCTAAACCTGCCCCACCCCTGCGGCGCCCCCTCCGCGCCCCTTCCGAGGCTGCTTGGAAGAAAGTCCCAGCGGACAACCCGCACCCCGGCCCCCGCGGACTGGGCGGAGGGTTTCCCCGCCGAGCCTAGGGGGCGGGGGAGGGCCGGCGGGGCCTGAGTCGGAGCCTCCGGGCACTGCCATGTGGCCAAGAGGAAGCTGGCGGCCCCGAGCCGCAGGCTGCAGATCCCCGCGCTGACGGCGAGGAGCTCCCGGTGTCGTGGCTGTTCCGGCGAGAGTCAGCCCCGCTACCCGCCGCGGTAGGAGAGGGAGGAGGCGGCGGCTGGAGCCCGAACGGAGGGGGGGGAGCTGCCGGGTCGGGAGGGCCTAGGCTGGAGGTGGGTGGTGGAGAGGAGAAACGAGGTGCACAGCCAGGCCACCTAAATGGGGAGGCAAGGGCTTTGTGGCCCCTTCCCAGCGCCAACAGCCTGTGATTCTGGATAGCATTATTCTGGTTTTTCCTCCTTCTTCTGAAAGTTTCCTTTCCTTCTAACCCCACCAGAGTATCCTGCTCCCAGCCAGAGTTAACACTTCTTAGCTTGAGACCAGGGCAGACTTTGGACAGGGAACCGCAGACGGGTCTTGCCATTAACCAGGGGGAAGAAGCACAGTGTGCTCTTCTCAACAGTTCTGGGGAATAGAGGCTAGGCTGCTTATAGGGATCGGGTGGATGTGTTTAAATTTCCCCTAGGCCTTGGATTCCACACTCTCCCTGATTCCTGCTTCTTGGCTCCTGGGCATCCCACAAGCATTTCCTCTTCTGCTCTTGCTCTCATATCCTGCTGAGAGCTCATAGCCCCAGGAGAACGGCCACTTTAATCAAGGAGGTGGTTTGGACAGACCTAGGGTTGGGGTCAGCAGGGCACAAGCTGACCAAGGCCATAGCCTGGCCTGATTAGCCTTTGCACTTACCTATATGACTGGGCAGGGAAGAGTTACTAGAAACTCTGTCCTGTGGGAAGCAGGAGCTTGACAGTCACATAACAATTGGGAATCTGTAATTAGACTCTTCTTTAAAACATCTGATCTCATCATCAGACTTCTCTCCTGCTCTTCATGGTCCCCTCTCCCCTCTCCCCAACTCCAGAGCTTGATTCTTTGAATTTTCTGCAGGTCCCAGTAAGATGGGACCCAAATGCCAGAAGAGAGTTGCTCTCTTTGGCTGCCCTAGCATCCTGAAGTGTGATAGAGATCAAAGGATTAGAGCTGGAAGAAATCTAGATACTTATTTTCAACTCATTCACTTTACAAATGAGGAAAAATCAAAGGCCCAGAAAGATCAATTTGCTTTTAGAACCCAAACCTCTGACATCCAATCCAGCTGTAGAATGCTGCCATCCCATAGGGACCCTACATAACAGCTCAGGGTACAGGCCTCTGTTAGCACAGAGAGAGGCCTGAGGCCCTCTTTTAAGTTTGGACATCTGACCCCCGATATATCTCACATTTTATGAAATGCTTTTCTCACACAACAGCCTTTTTTTACAGATAAGGAGCTAATGTCTTGGCTGGGGTTCACCTAGGCTAGTCCTTAAACTTCCATGTAAGTCTAGCATTATTTTCCACTACGTAACTACTCTGTCCTGATAAGGGAATGAAGCACAAACATGACCTTTTCAACTGAATTTTGGAAAAATTAGAAAAAATCTGAATGTTCTGTGTGTCCACAGGACGAGTACTGTCTCCTTCCACCTTGCCCAGAGGTCTGCTGCTCTAGGGTGGGTGGGTGGGTGGGGAATCCCTCACTAGGTTCTTTTCTCTGAGGCTGCCAGTGCATTAGACTGGTAGGCATAGGGTACCTTCTAGGTACCTTCTGGGGAAATGTTACCACCTGTAGAGCAGTCAGAATTAATGGGAGTAGGTCCCCTGGCTGGTAGAAAGGGAGGGTGTGCTATATGAAGAGGATGGAAGTCAATGAAACCACCAGTTGCCGGGGACCATGGGTGCTAGACATTAAGGATACAGAAGGGGAAAAAAAGCAGCACCTTGCAGAAAAAATAGTGTCTATACAGATAAATAAGCAACTGGTATTTATAAGGTAACTTGGGTAGTGGTGGTGGTGCTGATTTTTGTGGGGTAGGAGGAAGGGGGGTCAGGGAGTGCTCATGGCGGAAAAGACACCTGTGCTCAATGAACGAAGGTGGGGCATCTCTGAGGATTGGAAAGGAGGGCCTTCCATGTATGGGGAACTAGGTTTGGATTCCATATTAGGCAAGACCCTTCTCTGTTCTGGACCTCCCCAGTTTCCTCAACTATAAAATAAAAATCTAGGCTATCTTATCTCTGAGGTCCCATCCAATTCTGAATCCTATGACTGGCATAAAGAGGGAGATCTTTACTTACTTAGGTGGAAAGGTCCAGGTTCATATAGAAGCTTTCCCTTCTTGGGTACTTCACTGCTTCCTCCCTGTGTATTCCCATGGAGGCCCCTGGGGTGGTATATATGTAGCCCAGTAGACTTAGTTTTTGGCTCCTTGGCTGAGCCATAGATTCCAAAAGCCAGTCTCCCAGGCATTTGTGACCCTTTCCCCTAGAATCCTGGGTTGCTGGTTCTGATCTCCAGAATGCCCCCAGGAGGTAGAGGAGGCTCCCCCCCCTTTTCCTCACTCTCCCTCTTACACCACCACCCTCCGGGCCACTTCTGCCCTCAGTGGATTCACTTCCTCTCTCCTTGCAGCCCCAGGGCCTAGTTCCTTTCAGACAGCCAGACTCTGCTTCTGTCCTGGGTTCATTTCCTTCTCAGAGGTCCTCCTCCAAACCAAGCTATGACCAGAACCTGGGACTCAAGGTGGAAATGACCCACTGGATGGAGTCAGGTACTGAGTAGATCCTGGCTCCAGCACTTATTAGAGGACCTTGCCCATGCCCCATCCCTGAGCCTGCAGATCTCTGCTTTCCAGTTCCTCCCAAAATCATTGTAGGCAAAGCCTATTGTAAGGCCTCGAGCATTAGTCTGGGACTCACAGGCTGGATCCAGCAGGATGGCCTTCTTTCAGGCCAGGGGAGTGCCCACGTCCAGCCCCCAGACTTTGGGCTGGAGGGAATTCCTGTTTGCAATGTTCTGCTCTACAGAGGAGGCCCCTTATGTTTGGGGTGCAGGGCTCGGTGGGGAGGGCCTTTGGAGCAGAAGCAGCTTCCTTGTGCTGGTAGTAATCCCCAGGGGGGGAGCCTCTCCTGACCTAATCCGGATTAAGTTTGAGGCAGCTCAGATTTCCTGGCTCCCAAGGAGCCATTCTCCCTCTTTCAGGCCCCAGTCCCAGGGGCAGCCTCCATCTTCCTGCCCCTCCTCCTCCAGTTCTCCCCCCTCCCCCCATTGTTCCTGGAGCCACAGGTGACTGCTTTGTTTTCCTCCTGCTTTGGCTTAGTTTCACCAGGTGCCTCTTCCTTTATCTCACTGGAGTTGGCTCAGCTGGAATGGGGGCCTGTGGTGTGTGTAACAGCTGAGAACTGACTAAAGCCCATTCCCTCCCCTCCAATGGCAGAGTTGGGCCATTGCTGCAGGGCCACACCCAGAGGGAGGCTGGTCACAGTGAGTGGCTGGAGGAGGACAGGGGTGTTGGGCTGAATGAGAGGCAGGCACTTATGGTGTTTGGAACCGGTCTCCTCATACAGCCAGGAGAACTTTCTTCTCCTCAGAGCCCTCACGGCCATGGAGAATGCAGGCAGGGGCCAGGCCTGTCTATGCTATGGTAAGTGCTGGGTCATGATGCCTTATGCCAGGGTCCTGGGGGGCCCCCAGGGGCTGAAATGTCTCCAACAGCTTGACAGCGGGCAACGGAATCCCAAAAGCAGCTGTTGTCTCCAGAGCATTCCAGCTGCAATTGGATTTCGTTCCCTGCTCTCCTGCCTGGGCACCTGTGGGATCTCCAACCCTCTTCCTCCCCCATGACCTTTGTCCTCCCACTCTAGGGGGCCAAGTACTGGAGGTGATTTGAACTTTGGGGCACTGCACCCAAGTCACTTCAGTTTCTATAGGATGAGAGAGTCTTGTCTACACCAGCTGGGCTTCCCTCCTAGGCAGCTCTAACAGGGCCTGAAGCACCTCTGCTGAGGGCCTTGCTTGCTATCTCATTGGACTGCTAGCAGTGTAGAGTTGGTTACAGCTTGGAGTTGTCTGACACAGGTGTACCTGGCCACCTACACAGGACTGACAAGTAAGGACTAGTTATTTGAGGAGCCTGGGGAGCAAGATAGGGGGCCAGCTCGAGAGAAGAGTATTTACAAACTAAATGGAAATTCTCAGGGTATCTCTGTTGAACCCTCAGCCTTGTATTTTTCCCATCTCCTTACCTGGCAGGGGTTGTTTGTACCCCCAGCCCCAGCCCCTTCCGCTGAAGTCAGGGCAGGTGAGTATATCTCTCTGTGTGCAATGGTAAGGACAGGCTAGTTCTTACTTCTTCCTTCCCTCAGGGAGTTTCCTAAGGTAAGAAATAGGAAGAAGACACTGGCCTGTCCCAGGAGGGGGAAAGCCAGCTGCCACACTGAAGAGGATGGGACCCACTATTTTGGCATGGGGCCAACTTCCTCTTTCTTTAGCTGTTTGACCACTCTGAGGCCCCCAGCCCAGAGCAGCTCCAGCTGGGCCCCTGGACCAGCCAGGTACTTGGATGGAGTGGAGCAAGGTACCTGCTGTTATACCTTCTCGGGCTCTCTTAGGCTGTAGAGCTGAGGTGGTGGAAAAGAGCCACTTCCTGAGCCTGGTTTATTGTCCTGTGCAAGGAGATGCCCAGCTCCTTCATTTCCCAGAAGATGAGCCATTTGGCCCCCTCTTTGGGCCCCAAGGCTTCTCTGCTCATTAAAGATAGTGTCTCATTTCCTGGGGAAAACCCACTCCAACTGTCTCAGGGTTCGGCAGCAGCAGTCCCCAGCTGCTGGCCTTGAAGTGGCTGTAACTGGCTGCCCAGCAGGCTGAGCTGTGGTGCTGATGTGGGTGAACTTCCTGCATGGCCCTTCCCCCAGCTCAGAGGTGGGGTGGGAGGGAGTGAGAACCCTTACAGCTGGAAGGGACCTTGCTAATAATAACTCCTAGTGGGATTGCCCTTTAAGGTTGATAGAGTGCTGTCCTCACCACGAACAACCCGGAAAGTATTAGTCTCTCTCTCTTAGGTTTCTGCTAAACTTGACATTTTCACATCACACCAATTGAGATTCAAATTCAGCTGTCCTGACTAGTAGAGTCTATATGAGCCAACTGCCCAGGGAGGCCAGTTCTGGGGCCATTTCCCCATTTCTTAACTGACTGCAATTACCTAGCATACTCTGTATAGCTCAGAAGAGTAAGTAGGTTAGGGAAAGGGATCAGGGCCTTTATTCTTTTGGGGGCCTATCATAACCTGCCCAGAGGTCCCTGTTTTGTGTTAAAGCCCATAGGCTGAGAGAGTGAGTGAGCTTGGCTAGCAGGGAAGGAGAGACACCCCAAAAGTTACGCTTCAGCAGGGCCACTGGGGCCAGTGAGAAGGCAGCCCAGCACAATCTTCAGCTTTCTTGCCCTTCCCCTCTCCTCAAGCAGGGGGGGTCCCAGACCACAGTCAGAAATGTGGCATATTACAGATAAAACAATCTGGAGCTTCTAAGAGCCTTTCCTTTGCCTTGACTCAGGATGAAAATTGCTGGTTCTCTATTTGTGACTATTTTGGGGGAAGAGGAGTTCCTTCAAAATAAAGGTCTTTGGAACCCAGGGCCTCCTGGGCAGGATGAAACAAAGGGAGAAAGGAGCCTTCTGGCAAAAAGCAGGCACTTCAGCAGATGGAAATGAGAGCCTGGGTGGGACTGCGTGGCCTGTTCCACTGACTCTCCTGAAGGCCTCTGGACTAGAAAGCGCTTTGGAATGACACGATCACTCCCGTTGAGCGGACAGCCAAGAAGCCATCGGGCATATCGTGTCTGTCCAATGCCCTTTCGGCGCCTCCTGCAGGGATTCCAAGAGTAGGTACCAAGTGAGGCCCTATTGTAAGAAATGCCTCTTGCCCTGGACCCCCCCTCTCTGAGGTGCATTGAGTACTCAGCTGCCTGTTGTTCATTTACCTCTCACTGTGCCTCTGAAAGTTTTGCAAAGGCCCTTTAGAAGAAGTCTTTGAGCAATCCTTCCTGCCTTCCCTTCTTTCCTGGCCTCTTCCCCCCTCCCTCCCAAAGGGTGAGTTCCAGACAGCAGATCCTGTCTGGCTACTCCCTCTATTAGCAAACTGTTCCTCTCCCATTTTCTTTTGAGTTGGAGGCCAGACCAGAGGAAATGGACTCTGGCAGAGAGAAAGGCAAGGTGGCCTATGCCACTGGGCTGGGTCTGAGGGTGTCCCTCTGAGCTAGCGGGTCTCTTCCTGTCACTGCAGACAGTCAGTAGTTGGTCTGGCGTGAGCAGGAATTCTCAGATCACCTCTTGGCTGTGAGTGGTGGAGAGAGCTCTGCACTGGGATGATGGGGCCTGAAGAGTAGGCTCAGGAAGTGAAAAGAGAAGTGGGATTGGAGGCAGGGTCTCAGAAAACTGAACATTAAGAAAGAAAACCACCAGTTTAGCACTCAAATGAGCAGCTCTCACTCATCTGAGAGGCCTCAAAGGCCCTCTCCTACAAACACTGAAGACTCCAGTGACAGAGAATGCAATTTGTCTCACATTGGAGCATCTCATTGTTAGACTTTCCTTACATTAGCCTAGATCGTGTTCTCTGTGGCTTCCCCATCCATGTGAGCACCTTCCAAATACCTAACTACAGAAGGCATTACTCCCCTTCGACATTCTGATCTTCAGGCCAAAGAAACCCCTAGGTCCTCTCCATCCCAGCCCTTTTTTTTTAATTACTCAGGCTTCCTAAAAAAAACCTGCCCCTCAGATTGGAAGATAATACAGGATGTGGCTGACTGGAACAGAGGACTACGGGCTTAACATCTTGATCCCTCATTCTAGTGTCTGCTGCTTAGTGTAATCTAAACTAACATTAGATGCTTGAAAGGCTGACAGCCTCAGGCAAATTGTGGAGCAGCAGAATTCAGGGACCCCGCCGGTCTCACTGAAGTACCAACTATTCCTGAGGAGGATCTCGGGGAGAAGTGCCAGATGCCAGTTTCTGACTCCCCAGCTTAGAGGAGGTCTTCTGTCCTCTGAGCTTCCCTATGTATGAGTCAGGGTTTCCAAGGTAGCTTTTCCTCACTCATTGTGGAGTACCTGCGTGAAGAAGGGAGGGCTTGGTGGCTGCTTAATACCTATGTGACCTCCTTGGTAAAGTCCCTTTTCTCCTCAGCATCAGTTTCTCCTCTACAAAATGAGAGGCTTAGGGCGGATAGGTGGTGCAGTGAATAGAGCACCAGCCCTGGAGTCAGGAGGACCTGAGTTCAAATTCAGCCTCAGACACTTAACATTAGCTGTGTGACCTTGGGCAAGTCACAACACCAATTACTCTTCGTTCCCTCAAAAAAAAAAATGGGAGGCTACAAGAGAAGAGTTGAGAAAAGTGCCTCTGGTCCTTGCAGCTGTGGGGAACTTTCGGTGTTAAATGTTGTTTATACTGTCATCATGGTCAGTGTCTTTTTCTTATTTTTTTTTTCTTTTTAGAAACTTTGTTAACGGGATGGCTTACTGGGTAGGAGAGAGATATATACTATTTCAGAAATAGTGATGTAAAAAGTTGTTCACTTTCAGTTATGTCTGACTTTTCCATGGCTCCACATGGAGTTTTCTACTGGAGGCCTTTGCCATTTCCTTCTCCAGTTCAGGTAGAGAGTTTAAATAACTTGTCCAGGTTACAGTGTCTGGGTTTAAATCTGCCCTCAGACATTTAGTAGCCGTGTGACCCTGAGCAAGTCATTTAACCTTAGAAAATGAGCTGGAAAAGGAAATAAAAAACCACTCTAGCATTTTTGCCCAAAAAAAACCCCAAAAGGGCTCACAAAGAGTCAGACATGACTGAAACAGCTGGAGTTGGCTGACTCCAGGTCTAACACTCTATCCACTATGCCTCCTCCTGCTCCAATGTCAAAAGGCATCAATAAAAGTTTGGTTTTTTTTTTTCAAATGAGGATGTTAGATGAGATTCTCTTCAGGCTCTTTCTAGCTCTAAATCATAGGCTCACAGATGAAGCCAGGTCAGTTCAACCCTTTCATTTCACATGTGAGGAAACAGACCCTGAGAGATTGTGACCTGTCCAAGGTTCACAAATGCAAGTAGCTGCAGCCTGGATTCAAATCTACATCCTGTGACTTCAGAATGAATGATCTAATGATAGAGACCTAAGCTGGGTGTCTAGGACAAGCAACAGGAAAATATGAAGAACCATAAAATGGGGAAAGAGGAGGAAGAGGCCTTCTCTAAGGACCTTGGGGCAAAAGGTGGAACATAAGGGACTCAGACCCTCCTAATTACTTAAGATTTCAAGATAACTTTTTCTATACTGTATAATGCTTGAAAATAAAGTCTATTGTCACTAAATTTTTCTCATAGGATGATTTGTGTCTTTAAGGCCCTGCATATTTAAAAGACTTAAGCAAACTTTTTTTTTTTTTTGCCCATGGGCTCTACCCTAAGTCCTCCACCAAAGAGTTGGCTTGAAGAAGAAAAATCCTAATTTTAAAGAATACAGAAAGGCTTAGCCCTATACCGACATTTAGGTTTTCAGGGTCTAATAGCAAATAGACCTAATATTAAAAGAGGCTTCTATTCCCCCAACCACACTCATGATCAAAAATTAAAACCACTGAATACACTTCTTTAGGTCGGCCGTTGTCTGGTGAGATGGAGGTAGCATCACTTTCATCATCTTTTATTGAGCTCACGGGTTCTATTTCTTAGTGCTTTTCCCCTGGAAGCCTTTACTAATATCCACAGTTGGGTCATTAGACAACTTTATTGGTAACTCATTACAAGTCGTCCTGGCCAGTTCTCATGGCTGCTTCTACAAGCTCCGGTCAGGTCTCCATGCTGGTTTTTTGTTGTTTTGAGGCACTAAGCATTAGGCTTAGTATAAGGAGCTTTGTTCTTATAACTTTGAATTTCCAGTGCCTGGCACATAGTGGGCACTTAATAAATGCTTGTGGATTTACTGGAAAGCACAAAAACGTTGGAACCCACAGAAAACTACAAAAGGTCTTAGAGGTCACCTAGTCCAGGGAGGAAAAAGTGACCCGGAAAGGGGAAGGAACTTGCCCAAGGTCACACTGTGGCGACAGAATCCAGGTATGATAAGTAGGTGAGGTATTCTTTTCTACATAACTTACCTTTCAGCGTTCTAGTAAAATGGTCCCTTGCTATTGGATTGAGTACAAATTGTCCAGGAGACCCCGGACTTTGGCCTGGGAAGGGAAGGCTGGAGCCAGATCACTTCACCCTGGACTTGCTACATCGGACCATTCGTTGTTCCCTTATGGTTCCTGCATGCATCACCCGCGAGGGCTCCCCCACACCTGGGAGAGGCCCTCCATCTCTCCCTGCCTGCCTCCGGTTCAGGTGCTTCCCTCACTCCTGCAGTGGTTTTTTTCCTTCCTCACTTTCTTAATGGGACTTGCCTTGATTTTCCCTTCCCCTAGCAAGGGGTGGGTTATGGTCTCCCTTCGTGCCTGCGAGTTTTCTCCACCTGTGAGATTGGGACTTTCCGGTTTGCGTTTAACGCTCCTAACGTCCTCGGGAGACCTACAGCTTTATTCCCGATTTACTGATCAATGAACCCATCTGGATGGGGTGGGGCGGGGCGGGGTCTGCGCCCAGGTCTTGGAGCTGCAGAAGCACCCCTGCGCGGGCCTGTGGCCCGCCTCCTCTCCCCCGGGTTAAACCAGACTCCGCCAGGGACCCTCTAGCTCCGGGCACCAGCGTGCCACGTGCTCGGCGATCCAGCACCGCTCAGGGAATCCGGCGGCCACGTGGCCGTCCCCGCGCTCGCTCCGCTTCCGGCCCCACCCGAGGCACCGGCTTCCGCTTCCGCCCTCTACTTTCCGGTCTCCATGGCGACCGGGCGCTTCGGAGTCGGAGAGACTCTGGGGGCCCTGAACGCGGCTCTCCGGCCCCCGCCGCTCTCCTCCGGCCCCAGTGGCTCCGTGTGGTTCAAGGAGAACAGCGCCCGGAACCTGCGCACCCGCGACTTCCTGGCGCCCCGCGGCGCTCTGCTGGCCTTGTTCGCGGACGGACAGGTGGGGTCGGGCTGGGCGGAATGGCCCCACCCCGGGCCCGGGGCTTTTCCCCGCCCCCAGGGGTTATCCTGGAGATGCGTGGTGGCCTCGGTTGGGCCTCTGGACAAGGGCAAGTCTGCCGTACAGGACTAGCGGAAACCCAGGGCGGGGCTGGGGGAGGGGGGAATTAGCAAAAAGGTAGAAGGAAATAGGCCCCAGAAGGTACGGCCCCTCCCCAGTGCTCTCCCCCTCTCCTCCCGGGCTAGCGGGCTTTCCTTGCACTGCCTTTATCTTCCTAGGTGCCAAAAGACATCCTCGATGGGGTTGCAGCTCTGGAGGGCCCAGGGGTCCCCCCCATTCAGAAATGCACCCAGACCCAGGCCGGGTTGGCACTCCAGCTGGAGAGGCCCACCGTCTTTGAGCAGGTTCTGAGCTCCTTACAGGGCTATGTGGCTCCCCAACCTACCTCCTCCACCTCTGAGCCTAGCATCATCCTGGACTGCGTGTCCCTGCAAGGTTCGAAGGGGCCAGATGCCTTAAGCCTGAGCCAGCTGAGGGCTGTCCTGGTGGCCGATCACCTGGCACAGGCCCTGAGGACACAAGGGTGAGTCAGAGTGATTGACAGCCTTTTTGAGTGGACTTGTGTGTCTAGCACCAGCTAGAAGGGTTTGGCTGCGCAAAACTTGTGCGGAAAATAAAATAAAATTCAGTTAGAGAAAAAAGGAAGTTTGCAGGCATTCCACATTCATCTCCTGCTCCAATTCATATTAGGGCACTGATGGGAAGAAAGATAGGGGACTTGTGTTACTGTTAATGTATAGTCACTGTTACCATCATCCCTCCCTCTAAGTACTCCAATGCTTCACTGAGGTATAGAGGAGACCCTGTATTTTCAAGGACTATGCCAGACTGGTGAGAAAGGGCCAGCAGAATGCCTGTGTCTGCCAGCTCAGGACTATTCTAGCACAAGCATGGAGAGGCTTATCATTAGTTTGGCCACTCACTACTGAATTTTTTTGTTTTGTCCCAAGCAACTCAAGAAGCTGTTTACTGAGGGGCAGAAGGTGTGTGGTTTATGATGGTGGAGTGAGAAATGAGAATAAGGAAGTTGGGAAATCCTTGTGGATGAATATAGGTGTCAGTGCAGAAACTATTAGCTTAGTTGCATAATTAATGAATGAGATGATTATTCTTTAGCTAATGGAAGCTTCAAAGGAAAGACTACTTGGAGTAGTGAAAAGAGCCCAGATCTTCAAGGCCAAAGACCTTGATTCAACATTTGTTCAGTGTGTATCAGTTTGGGCAGATCATTTGATCTTTCTTGAGTCTCAGTCTCCTTACATTCCTAACTGGGATATTATCTACCCCCTAGAGTTGTAGTACTATGTGAACCCTAAAGCTACATGGAAGTATGAGCCATGGTTAATATAGATCTTTAAAAAGGCACATCTTTATATATACATTATTCACTTAGGCTGTGGGCTTATCTTAGTCTGATTTTTGTAATTTGGATGTAGGGTGAAGGAGAAGCAGGAGGCCATTCTCAGAGTTCAAACCCCAGTGACTGGGTACTTAGTGGAGTCATTAACAGAGAAGTCTGAAGAAAGGACAGGTTTCAGTGTTTGTAGATGAAAATACTCACTTCAGTTTAGGACATGTTGAATGTGAAGGACCCACAGGAGTGTGGGTCTGAGAAGGTTGGGCCATTGGCTGTTTCTGGTATTGGTGCAGTAGGTTCAGGGTCCCTATTTGCTCTGCAGGGTGGCTGTTTACCAGGTTCCAGCTGTACAGGATCCTGGACTCAGGGATTTTCTGGAACAAATAAAAGTCAACTGGCCATCAGCTTCTGAGACATCCTCAGCCCCAGAATCCACTGTAGCATTGAAGGACGTGCTTAAAGATCATGCTGCTGTCCCAGCAGAAGACTTACCTCCTGGAGTAGTGTGCAAGGTCTCCTTGAAAGAGTTTTTGGAGCAGCAGCCAGGCCTGGAAGGCTTTGACCCCAACTTGGACATCTGTTTAGGTAAAAGCTAAGAAGTCACCTTTGGGGGAGGGATGGCCTACAGAGGGAGAGTGCGAAGGACATTGTGCTGAAGAGAAACCCCAGTCCTGTGCTGCTGTCAGCTCTTTCCTTCTCTTCCTTTCCCCTGTAGTAACTGAGGATCAGCTGGGAGCCTTGACCGAGCTCCAAAAGGCTGTACAGCACTGCCTCAGGAATCTCCCCTTGAGTTACAGTGAGGTAGGTAAAGTTTCTCTCTTCCCTTTACCTCTCTTCTCCTTGCCATCCCCTGAACATATCTGGGTCAGGCCAGCCAATCAAGAGACATTTACTAAGCACCTGCTGTGTCAGGAACCCTGCTAAGCACACAAGGTCAGCTGTGATGCTGACCTCCCTGAGACGCCAGCTGACAAAGTAGAAGAGCCCTGGACCCTGGGTCAAGCCTTGGCTCTATTGCTTCTTGGCGTTGTGACGAAGAACAAGCCATTTATTCTCTTGGTACCTCCGAGAGGGTTCAGATACTTACACCGCCTCCTACAGGCTGAGTCCTCTGCCAGAGGTGCATCCTGCTCCGTGGTTCACGTGGTGAGCTGTGAGGAAGCATTCCAGCAGCAGAAGGTAGAACTTCTCTGGAGACTGGTGGACACCAGTGCCCCTTCCAGACAGGTTAGTAACAGACCAGAGGGAACTTGTCATTCCCTCACCTCGACCACCTGTGGAACTCAGATTTTCCTCTCCACCTTTGCAGACCTGCACACACTGATCTGGGATTGGATAGATGTGTTCTGCTGCCTTTTCAGGTCATGACTTAATGTATCTTTCTTGCTTTGGTGTCACAGGCAGTGTGTCCTTCTCTGTGACATCAGACCTTAAACCCCCATAGGGCTAGGTCCTTTTTGTGTGGAACCTCCAATGGGCCACAAGTGATATGATAAGATGCTAAGTCTTGATTAGTGTGAGCTGATGTTGTCACTAACTCAACAGAAGCACCTGGGCCAGGAGGCAGAGCAGGGGAGAAGGCATTCTGGGCAGGGGCATGTCCGAGTGCTAGAGGAAGCCTGAATAAGGCTGAGTGGGAAGTGTGTTTGGAGAAGGAAGATGAAGGAAGGTTGGTGAGGGTTATGAACTCCAATCTTTAGTCTTTATATGGTGAAAAATAGGGTGTCCCAGAAGACTGTCAATGAGGAAAATGTGATGCTCAAAGCTGTGCCTTAGGAAGACGTTCTGGCCCATGGGCAGGACTTCTGTCTTGTCTCCCTGTTTAGAGTGTGAGCTCCTGGAAAGCAAGGACCATCTTGCTTTTTCTCTTTCCATGCCCATCACTTAACACAGCCTGTGTACCTAACATGCTTATACTGTTTTCATTTTTTTTTTCCACAGATAAATTGGAGGTAGGATAATGATCAGAGACAGAAGGGGAGGGTGATGAGGCCAGATTGGGTGATGAGGCCAGATTTGGTGAGGGAAGAGATCAAGGCAAGGATGGGGTTGTGATGAAGGAGGGAGGGCCAAAGACACAGGTAGAAGTGATGGGCTTTGTGATAGACTATAGGTTTATAGGTTCATGCCTGCGGCACTGGCCTCCAGCTTTAGGCCGAAGACTGAGCCAGTAGGGTTGTGGAATAGCTATCTCCAGGCCAATCTGGGGGCTCTGCCATGTGATTCCCCCTCTTTCAGAAGCACCTTGTTTGTGGACCAGTGAAAGTTGTGGGCTCCCCTACCCCACTGAGTGCTCCCCAGTACTATAGGTGAGTAGGCATGGAGCAGCTGAGGTCTAGATCACTTTCTGAGAATGACCTTGTGGGAGGGGGCAAACATGGGTGGAGTTGGAAAGTCGGCTGGCTAGCCCCTTGGAGGAAAGAATAGGGCAAAATAGATAAGGCTGGGGGCCTTCCCTGGGTGGCTTCAGCCAAGAGGACAACCGCACCTCATTTTCCAGGGGGTTGTTTTTGGCAGGCTCCGGCAGTCCCAGATGCGTGAGGCCTCAGTGCTGAAGTATGGAGTTGACTTTGTTCAGGGTAATGCTTCAACAGTGTGGGAACCAGAGCCCTAGAAGGCAGGAAGAGGTGGGGCCTTTCCTGTTTCTTGGCAGTGTCTGAGCTAGTAATCTTGAATTAAATGAGGGATGGACAATACAGAAAACCTTTTTTGTTTGGCTGTGGAATATATTGTTCTTTTTCCCACAACAGATTTACTTTTGTTATCATATTTTGTCTCCTGTGCCCCTTACTGAGCTGGGGAAGGAAAGGGAATTAGAGAGATAATAGAGAACACCATCTGGGAGGAAAGAGCCACATTTTCCTTAGATTATCTGTCATGGATTCTGCATAGATGAGACCTGGAATGAAATCATTGGGGCTCTCACTTCTGCTGCAGTCAAGTTTGAAATGCTAAGTACAGCCCATCGAAGTCAGGTAAGACCTGGCTAGTACACAGCTGTGGGCAAGGCATGAGGACTCTGGGAGGCCCCAGTGAAGAGGAGCTGGGGAGCTGGGATGCTCTAGGCTGGGGCTGGGCTTTCCCCATGTACAGCAGGACCAAAGGGGGATTAGCATAACGCCATTCCTTCATGATGGGGAAATAATGCCTTTGAAGAGTCTCTGGTCTGGGGTATGCTTAGTGTTCCTGGCCTGAATGGGGAGGAAACTGTGGTGTAGTAGAAATAAGAACCTGAAATAAACCTGAGAGTCAAAGGGGAGACAAGGGTTATAGTGCTGCCAGTAGGCAAATAATTTCTCTAGGTCTGTATTTTCTCCTTGGCAAAGTGAGGGCTTTGGATTAGGTAGTCTCTTTTTCAGTCTGAAACTCCTGATTCTAAACATGGTTTCTGCCACAGAGGGGAGGTGGGGTTGACTCAAGACACAAGAACTCTTGGAGTTCAGGGCCTATCATGTTGCTGACAGATGTCCTTGGACCTGGAGGACACCAGCATCTCTACCAAAGGCACCAAGAGTGGAGCTTTTGTCATGTACAACTGTGCCCGCCTCGCCACACTCTTTGATGGCTTTCAGCGGGGTGTGGAGCAAGGTAAGCTACAGGGACAGGGACCTCATTCATCCAGGTTTGGTCAGATGCCCTCAGGGGCAGGAGAAATCAGGAGACATCAGCTTACCTGAACTTGACAGTGTGTTTAGAGCTGCTACAAACATCCTACTTATTTGGATGGCCAGGGGTATTTGTGGAAGGCCCCTAACAGCCTTCTTATTTTTAGGTTTGTATCCTGCTTTCCCTGATGTGTCTGAGCTGGACTTCTCCTTGCTTCGTGAAGAGGTGAGTGACCAAGACGAGGAGGGGAGTGGGATAGCTAGCAAAGTTTCCATTTGCAGAGCCTGGTTCTGGGCCCCTGTGTTTCCTATCCTCAAGACAGTCACCCAGTGGTAGGAATATAAGGCATTCATATGAGAACATCAAGTATGTAAAAAGCCACAAAGGAGCTCATGCAGAAAAACAAAGAAGTGAAACTCTTGGGTAAACCTGACTGAAGCCTCATGCATTCACTCTCCAAGGCTCTAGACACAGTCTCCCCCACTCCAGCCATCTGGTTGCCCCGACTAAACTTCAGTCCATCAAATGTCAGACTGAGCTACCTGCAAGTCCTGGGCCTCAGGGGATGAGCTAGGTGGGTTTGGTGCAGAGGAGCAAGACTGGACAACTCCAATGATTGACAACTCCAGTAAATGAAGGAATTTCTCTGTACAGGGTGAATGGCTTCTGCTTTTCAATGGCATCATCCCCTTTCCTGAGGTGCTCAGCCAGTCAGCACAGCTTCATGTCTCGAGCCCAGGAATCCGGATAACTGCCAACACAGAGGCGGTACAGCACTCTGTGCCCATTGCGGGCTGGGAGGGAGTGGAGTGGTGGTGGCAAGTACTCTTAGGCATAAGCCTGCTTTGTCAGGAGACACAGACACAAAGACTGCCCCAACTCTGTGCCAAGAAAGAGAAAGCCTTCAGGAAGATTAATAAAGAAAAATGTTCCTCCAGCTTTCCACACAGACTAGCACAGGAGGTGGTTTAGTTCTCAGGGGTAGTTCTGGAAAGTAGGAATTTAGCTTGATACCTAGGCAAATTATACTGGGACCATAAAGTCTTGACCTAATGCAAGGAATTCCTTTCTTTTTTAAGAAAAAAAAAGTTGACAAAATCAACTTTCTCTTCCTCCTACTCTCCTTTTCCCCTTGGAAAATCCTACATTGGCCTTGTCCCAAAAGTCCAAGGATTTCCCTTTTGGGAGAGGTGCAAGGTGAGCCTTCTGCTTTCCCTTCATACCCTCACCCTCTGTATATGGGTGAGACTGAGGATATCAACTTCCCTTCCCAGGTGTGCAAGTTTCTGGTGCATCTGAGCATGGACTTTAGCTCCTATTATAACCGAGTGCACATCCTTGGGGTGAGTTCATTTCTGACCTTCTCTGGGATTGGAACAGCTGGAAGGGTTCACTAAGGTTTTCTTAGGGAGAAGTGTGCTGCTCTAGTGGTGGCCAAAGGGAGAGAAATAGTGACCTAGCTCTGACCGGTGTGGAATGGCCTCCTCTCCCTGCAGGAGCCACAGCCTCATCTGTTTGGCCAGATGTTTGCTCGGTTACAACTAATGAGAGCTGTTCGAGAGGTTTTTCACAGCGCCCTGGCCACCCTGCATCTTCCCCCACTAAGCCAGATCTGAGCATCACTTCTAATCCTCCAAGGACCTTCCAGATATGCCATTCACCCCTTGCCTCCAGGGTACCGGATTCTACTCTGCTTCCCTGGTCTCAGGGAATTGTTATAAAGGTGTTATAAATTTGTTATAAAACTGTTATAAAGGTGGTCGAGGCAGGTGCTTGGCTGTGGTGACTTGCTGCCTACTGTTAACTTGGCTGAAGTGGTATATTTTGGACAAAAATATCCCTCACCAACATAGCCTTCAGCTGTCTCCAGGTGACTCATTTCATCTGCTGGGCCATGCTCTCAGCAGTCACTACTCTTTGCCAAGACACTTTATCATCTCTTTGATTTACTAACAAACAAGGACAAGCCCTTTTACTACCATCAGGGCCCAAAAAACCCATGGACTGCTGGCAGAGGCTAGCAGAAAACTAACATTTCTATCTGAAATAAAGTGCTTTGTTGGTTATCAGGTGGGTATCTTGGGTTTCTGCTCAGGAGGAACAGCTGAGTTGGAACTTTAATCCAAATCCATTCTTCACCTCCTGCCCCCATCTCATCCAGCAGAGACATGAGCATAGAGGGGGAAGCAAGGGAGTAACAGGAATGAGGGAACCCTCCTCTCCTGCTGTCATTACAGTACCCATGTAACCCTTTCTGCTGCTCATTGGCAGAGTTCACACTGTGAAGCAGCAGCTCAAACCACAGAGTTGTAGACACAAGTAGTAATCCAATTTTATCAGCGTTTATTAAACATTTGTGCAAGCTAGTGTACTGGGTGCTGGAACTACAAAGACAAAACAGTCCTTGTCTTCAAAAACCTTTTAAGTTTACTGGGGAGATACATCTTGATAAGAGTGGACAAGAGAATTTAGCATCAAGGACAGAGGCAAACCCTAAGTTTGTTCTTCCTTTCCCCTCCACTGGTCTCACTCAACAACCATCTTTTAAATCTCCTTACTGGAGAGACTGTGGCTAACACTGTGCCTTCCTTCGGGGTTTGCTGATTTAACCAATCACATGCAATCTCATGTGAGATAAAGCCAGGAGAGCACTTTTCTAAATGGCCATGCACTGGGGGAGGTAGGAGCACATTCCAGAAGACTTACATTTCCTCCACACTGATTCTCCAGAAACAGCAGGAGGTTGAATGAGGCTCATCAAAAACACCCAGGAGCAGCTGTCCTCTCTAAGGTGTAGCCAATGAGCTGACATTCACTTCATCCTTGTGGCCCCTTAATTTACTACAGCTCTGATCTCAGGCTCTGTAATCTGGGTGTTTGAATGGAGGATCAAGGGCTACTTTGTGAGGTGGAGGCAATACCTGCTCACCCAGCTGGCACAGGATTAAGCCTGTCTTCACCAGAAGGAATGAGCAGCAGAGCGCTGGGCTCTTGGGCTGTACGGTGAAGGTAAGCCCAGAGATCCAGAGGCTGGGAGTCCTGTGGAAGAAACATTGAAACAAATCAGAAGAAGTCTTTCAAGGCTCTAAAAATTAGTCACTCATTTGGCCTCAACAGGCCCCACCTGCTCTGAGAACACTTCTGGAGCAGCATCAGCTCTTATAGGAAGTAAATCAATGCAAAACCGATTTGCTGCCCTCCCTCTGGATTCCCACTGCTTTGGGGCCAAGCCCATGCTTTCAGTCTTTACTGACCTTGCCCTGCATCCACCACCCAGCTGCCCAGCCCCCCATCCTCTCTACACTATGCCAGAGGAATCTTTCTGTTGCACTATGGTTACATCACTTCTCTGCTAAAGAACTGCAGTGGCCTCCCAATGCCTATCCAATTAGATTTTGCTAATAAAGGCCATTTATAACCCAGCTCCAATATACCTGTGCAGACTATTGCATACTACCCCCCTCAGAGTTCCACTTAAAATGGGCATCATTCTCATATCTTCAAATGATTCAGCATCACCACCATCACCTTCAAGTTGTTTTTCAGACGCTAAGGATACTCTAGAACAGCGGTTCTCAACCTGTGGGTTGCAACCCCTTTGGGGGTCGAACGACCCTGTCACAGGTGTCGCCTAAGACCATCGGAAAACACATATTTCCGATGGTCTTAGGAACCCAGACACTGCTCCTCTATCCGTCTCCAGGCGGGTCCATCCACATGCAGATACACCCACATACAAGTATTAAAGGGTCGCAGCATTAGGAAGGTTGAGAACCACTGCTCTAGAAAGCTTCCCCTGACCACCACCCCACCCCCCCCATGAAAGAAAGCTCCTCATGTCCCAACTGCTAGCACTCTGCCCAGATCTCTGTCCTTATTTCAGTTTATGCTGTGTATTTGAACAGACTTTCCCCTGAATAGACCAGCTTTTTCAGAGCCAACCCTGTATTTTTTCTGTATCCCAAACCTCAAGCCTCACACAAAAATGTCTAAATTCATGAATGAAACTGAAACGAAAGTTAAAGTGAGGGGCAGCTAGGTGGCGCAGTGAATAGAGCACTGGCCCTGGAATCAGGAGGACACGAGTTCAAATGTGACCTCAGACACTTGACACTTGCTAGCTGTGTGACCTTAGGCAAGTCACTTAACCCCAATTGCCCTGCCTTCCCCCCTCCAAAAAGAAAAAAAAAAGCTGAAGTGGAATGTATACAAGACAGTGAGCACCAGAACCTTAGGCTGAGCTGCATGACCCATGAGGAATTCACTACTGACCTTTGCCCAGAAAGAGGACACCCCCAAAAAACAAAGAATGGAACTGAGATCATTAGTAAGAAGCACGCTGCACTTATCTTAACCAGTATATTCCACCTGTGAGGATGTCATTCAGGTCATCAATTAACAAATATTAAGCACTTACAATGTGTAGGGTGCTGGGGATGTAAGTACAAAGAATGAAGAAATAACTGCTTTAAATAAATTTATGTTCTAATGGGATAGATTACATACAAAAATACACTGCAACAATACATATTTATGCACATGTAGAATAATTAAATACAAAGCATTTAGGGAGAAGGCACTTACACTTGGGGCAGGGGTGAAATCGGGCCAGGCTTCTGAGTAGAAGATGATGACTGAGCTGGGCCTTCAAGGAAAATGGGGGGATTCCACAAGACAGATGCAAGGCCAGGGGTAGAGCCAGTACAAAAGCCAAAGGGAAACAGAGTGTTGTGAATGAGCAAAAGAAGGCCTGTCCAAGATCACAGGCGTGAGGGGGAGTAAAATCCAATGAGAGTGGAAAGACAGGTTGGGCCAGGCTGTGTAGGGTTTAAAAGATAAACAGAGCTTTTATTATATTCTTGAGAACAGGTCTTAAATCTGGGGTCTGTGAACTCATTTAATATTTTGACAACTATTCCTTTGTAATCCTACATATTGTATTTTATAACTTTAGAAACATTCCGAGAAGGGGGCCATGACACAACAAAAGGTTAAGAGCTCCTGGTGTTAGAGAAAACAGGAAGGTACTGGAATTGGCAGAGTGGAGAATCACATGATCAGACCTGTACTGAAGGAAAATAGCTCCGGTTTCAGTGTACATGCTGGAGTTGTGGAAGGCCTGAAGCAGGGACTCCAACAATGATCTAGGCTGGAGGTGACTGAAGGTGGTAGCTGTGAGAACAGAGAGAAAGGGGTCACATGGAAGAGATGTTGTGACAGCAAGTAAGAACAGCAAGCTGTGGCAACTAATTGGATATGTGAAGTGAGGGACACAATGCCACCAGTTACAAATCTGGGAAACTAGAACGGTGGTGCCTTTGACAGAAACATAGGACCCTGGAAGGGGTGAACATCCAGGGCAGGGAAAAAGAGGTTGGTCAGCTTTAGACAAGTCTAGTTTGAGGCAGAACATCCAGTTTGAAATGTTCAATAGGCAATTAGTGAAGCTGGACTAAAAGCTCAGAGAAGAGACTGGGGCTGGAGATAAAGAGATCTGGGAGTCTCCTGCATTGAGATGAGAATTAAATCCATTGGAGCTAAGGGTACCCAGAGACAGGGTAGGGGCCAGGACAAATCCTTGGGGATCACCACAGTTAGGAGTGTGATGTGGATGAGCCAGCAAAGGAGCCTGGGAAGCAACAGTCACGAAAACCCAGAAAAGAGAGTTGCCAAAAGAAAATAGTCAATAATGTCAAATTAACTAGCTAAATTAAGAAGGATTAAGACTGAGAAAGGACAGCATGTTAAAGGTTCTTTCTCTTTGGAGAGAGCAGTTTCAGTTGAGTTATGATGGTGAAAGTCAGAACAAAGAGCTGAAGAGAGGAGCTTATGAGATTCAGAAAAGCATAGAAACCTCCTAGGGTACAAGGACTGCAGGGGCTGGGCACAGTTACACCTGAAGGCTAGAAGGAACCCCCAAGGTTCAAGCCGCCCACACAAAGGACAAGAGAAAAGGCTTCATTACGTCAAGGAAGGCCAGAAAGCAACGAGGGGAAGGAGGGAAGACTGCAGTGCAAAATGGAGGTCAAAGGAAAGGCAAGTAATCTTGTGCCCGAGGATGCAGAAGGTGACAGGGTGGTGAGACAGCAGGGAGAAACCCCACAGCTTCTGATGCCCAATGCCAGATGGGGTGAGTCAGCTTCAGCTTCCTCATCAGCGACACAAGGATGGAGGGCACTTTGACCAGTCCATCTAACTTAATCTAGAGCAGAAGCCAGATGTAGCAAAGAGAGAAATGTACCTGGAACCAGAAGAAACCTGGGCTCACATCCCAGCGCTAACACTCACTAACTCACTGACTTGGGCAAGTCACTTCAGCTTTTTAAGTTGTTTCCTCAGCTACAAAATAAGAGACATGCCCTTTGGACTCCCTAATTCACAAGTCACAGTGGGGGAAATGCTTCAAGTAATCCACAAATGCAAACCTCTTTCTGTGAGGTAGGACTTTTCCCAAACCCTCCCTGATCTCAGGACTTTAATCCTCAGGGGGTAAAGCACCATCACTCCTCCAGAAACTCAACATTCCTCAGATGAAATTAACGTTCAAACTCCCTCTTCTTCTGCACCCTCAGTCTCCCTGGGGCTGCAGAGGTTGAACATCAAAGAGCTCCTCCCAGATCCCCCACATTAATGTCTACTGACTCTGATGCCCAGAAGACCCTGGATTGGAGGAATACATTTGTTTATGGGAGTGTTTTGTCTTTCAGGACAGGAGGTCCTCACCTTGCAGGCATGGAGAATATAGCCTGCTATGTCCTCTCAGATCCACTCTTCCTTACCTTATGTCCAAAATCCTCAAAGTCCTTTGTTCTCCCCATGGAGTAAGGCTTCTCAGGTGCTGGGATCACTGTAGCTTTTTTTATTCCTTCACTGAACAGGATCAAGTATTTGACACATTGCCTGGAATAGGGACAAAACCAGGGATGGGACTGCCAGTGACAAAGTCTCCATGTAGTCCAGCCGTAGTCTGGGTTTTCTGGCTGTTCCCAGGATGCTGCTCACCCTTTCCAGTGGATGATCTCCAAACCCTGTCCAGAGAGGGCACAGTAATAGCCTTTGCATGGCTCGCTGGCCCAGCAGTCAATTTCAGACACGTCAGCCACATGGCAAACTCTGCTGCTCACAAAAGCCAGGCCAGTAGGTCCCAGGCTCCAGAATGTCAGGCGCTGGTCAACAGAGGCAGAGATCAGGAGGTCTGGTCTCAGAACCCTTAGTCCTGTCACATGGGCAGCGTGAGCAGAAACCACAGAAAACTTCTGTATCACATGCATACAGGCCTTTGGAATGAGCTTCCTGTCCTCTTGTGATGAGGCTTGCGGAATTAGGGGCATTTCAATAGCAACCAGGCAGACTTGGATGGACCCATCATCACTACCACTGGCCACAAGATACTGCCCTGCACGAGTCTCTCTGATGTGAAGACTGTTCACCCCACAGCTGTGTGCCTGAATGGTCAGACAAGGATGTCCCAGATCTAGAAAACCAAAAAAACCCATCAAAGATTAATGAATCTATTCATAGGGAAGAGAGAGAGAATTCTTGTGAGGTAAATAGCGCAACACTTACCACAAGGCAACTGCACTCCTCCTGGTGCTCTTATGACCCTAAGGGCATGATCTAAGGTAGCAGTGATGTCCCAGAATGCAATGCTTCCATCCGTGGCAGCACTGCACAGGACCACACTTCTGTGAAGGGGGAAGCTTTTCAGAGGCTGCTGGATCAAGAGCTGCCTCACAGGATGCTTTCAGGGCATGAAGAAAGCAACACTGTCCTCTGACCCACTGTTTTTAGTACAAGCTCTTCCTGCTAAAGTTTCATGAGCTTGTGGTGAAGAAATCCAAAAGGACTAGAGTTACTACTGGTCTTCTTGTCTGGCCCAGCCCCCTATTCTAATAAGAAACAGAATGCACACTAGGATTTTCAGACTTGGCAATCAGGGAGAGATCAGTGAAGCAGCAGCTCCCTGAGCGGACTGAACTCTGACATAGGCACACATCTACAGCCCACAAACTCCACATTCTCTCCCTCCCATCCCTGCCTTTGTATTTTTCACCTCTAAAATCCCAAGCCTTCCAACATCTTTGCTGGATAACATTGTTTCCATCTGAACAAGAGACTTCTTTGATTGTTCAGGCCAAGTGCATAGGATGGATGGCATACGGCACAGGGTCTGGAAGCAATTTCCCACAGAGACCTAGGCCCAACTCACCTTGTTCCAGTCCCTGCCTCATATGCCAGTGTCTGGATCTTCAGGACACAGCGTTGATGGTAAAAGGACTCTGCTAAGAGCTGTAGTTTCCGAGTTAATTCATCCACAAGAAAGAGCCTTGCAGAAAAGAACAGGAGGAAAGCAAGACTATAGAGTCATCTCTTAATGCAGCAGCAACAATGATGTTTCTACCAAATGATTTGTTTCTATTTGAGTCTGGAATTCATCGTGCATCTTCTCATGTTTGAGGAGTGGGGCAAATACCAAGCTCCTGACACTTCACTTGCTCGTGTAACCAAGGCAGATCACTTAACTTTTCCAAGCCTCATTTTCCTCATCTGTAAAATGGAAATAAATGCCTATGACAGCTGCTGCCAGGGTTTTATTCTCCTTTCTTCTTATGTTTTGCTCAGTCTGATGTGATACTGTAATGAATCATCCCCTCTGGGCAGTGTGAGGAAACTAGCCTACTATTTTAAATCTGCCTCAATGATAACTCACATGCAGATAACTGAGAATGAATTGCCTTTTCTAGACTGTGGTCTCATTCAAGACTGTTTTGAAATGTCTGTCATTTATGTGACTTGCTCTTTCTTTCCCTGTCCTGTCCCTGTTCCCATCTCCATCTCCACTCAAACTTCCCTAATGTTCCCACAAAGAATTGGCAACTCCAGAGGAAGTTGTCACAAAAACAGAATGTGCTACTCACCTCACAGACCCATCACTACAGGCTGCAGCCAGGACAAGGCCAAGACTAGACTGCTGAGGACTGGTCACCACAGCAATGGACATGTACCTGAGACCAGAGACAGACCTTACTCATCCTGGTGAAGGAATAGTCACCACCCAATGGCCCTTAGGGATGCAGGCTAAACTAAACTCCTCTCTAGTTACTTAAGTACAGTGAAAGCTTTGGCATGACTCAGTAGGGCAGCAATCCAGGCAGAAACATTAGCCCTATGGCTGCTGCTCAAAAAGAACTTTGATAAATGTTAGATTTTCCCCCCTAATTTTATCTCAACCTCCTGACAGAACAGAGGCACAGCTAAAATCAGGGATTCTCTCCTCATGAGGTTGGGAGTCCCTATGGAGGGGCCCCGGGGATATACCTGACTTGTCCCTCACTCCACTTCCTGCTCCCAGCCAACTGCCAAGGCCTGCTGATGCTGCAATTCTACTTCCTCTATATCTCTCATCCACGCTTCCTCCTTTCCCTCTCACTGCCACCAACCCAGTTCATGTCCTTACTATCTCATGGATGTACCCTTAGACATGTGTACTAATTTTTCTTTTTACATTCTCTTCCTTTCCAAACACAGTCCCTTTCATAAGCAGAGAAACAACCCTTGTTGCATAGAAAAAGAAAAAGCCTCTGCTCCTCCGCCTAGAATATCACCTTCTCCATAAGACTTTTCCCACTTGGCTTCCAGAACACTCTGTACAATGATAATTACCACCTTCTACTTTGTATTAGTATTAATTGTCCATATTGTTTCTCCTCAGGCAGGGCTATATATTTTGCATCCCCCCAAGAACCTAGGCTAGAGCCACGCATACAGTAGGTGTGTAATAAGTACTTGCTGAATGACAAGAAGACCTCATTAGCCCAGGATTTCCTCCAAAAGAACAAGGGCTAGCCTTCTGCCATGAGACTAAGTAAGGGGGATCCAGTCATTCCCTTACTGCTGGTGACCATACTTCCTATCAAGTTCCCCACTCAACAGAGCTTCTAAAGCTACCTGGTTTCAGGGTCCATCTTGATAACCTTGTGCTTGTTCTTCTGGTGGTCCCACAGCTCATCTAACCGGTGAGAAATCAGATGAGTAACCTGGCAGGTAAGCCCTGCCTCAGCGCTCAGGTCTGCAGTGACCAGGAGCTGATAGCACTGCATCTCTGCCCTACTGCCAGCAGAGAAAAGGAGGCTTTGGAGTCGTGCCTGTGGCTCTCCTCCATCAGTATCTGCCCTACACAGTGCCAGGGTCCGTACATTGGAGATGTGGTTATTGATGGTGGCAAGCAAAAAGACTGTGGAGGAAGCAGCTACAAAAGCTAAGATATTCACCGTTGTGTCTTCACTACTTGTGACCAGGATGTCAACAGTGTTGCCACCCGCTTGAGTTTTCACAGCTCCAATATACCTTACACAGGTGAGTTCTCGGCCATGCAGGGACTCCTTCAGGACTGCTTGGCAGTAGCTGTCCTCCTCCTGAGCCTGATACAACATGACATCCCCAGCCTTGATGTAGGCAAAGACTGTGGTGGCTGGAGTTCGGGCATAGCCCCAGGAGCGGTGGCCTCCACCACAGGGTACTATGTGAAGCTTCTCATGGGTCTTTGGGCTCCAGACTACAAAGTCTGTAGAATGGAAGCCAAAGACAAACAGGTTTCCATCAGGGACAAAGCTGAGCCCTGCCACCCAGTCCATGCCTTTGCAAGGCTTTTGTTTCCGTAGTGGCTGGAGCCGTCGGCCCTGCACACAGAACTGCTGGAAAGAGCCATCCCTGCCTGTACTATAGACATAATCCCTGTGGTAGGTCACCGAGGTAACACCCTGCTTCCCATGAATCCCAAACAGAAGGTCAACAGGGACCCCTTCCTCAGGGGTGAGAGAATCATCAGAACCACGATCCTCATCACTGTCAGCACTGCTGCTGTTCTCCTTTCCTCCTCTTTCTCCCCGACTTGGTTCAGCAGTGGCCGCTCCACAAGCAAACAACAGCAAAGAGCCCCGGCGGTCACCACACACAAGGAAGTCCCCTTGGGGTAAGAAGGTGAGGCAGGTGTGCCACCTTTGTTTGCAGGGGGGCAGGATATAGCGGCGCTGTTCCACCACCTTGTGCACCCTTCCCAAAGGGCAGAACGAGACATCGAGCCACAACAAGACACCCTCTGGGCCAGAAGCAAAAAGAGCACAGCACAAATCATCCTTTCCTGGATCCTGGGGCTGGCGTGTGACCCAGCTCAGGCCATGAACTTTCCCCTTATAAATCTTCAGCTCCTTTGCTTCTTGTGGGTAGTGGAGGGGAAATATTTTAATGTGACCTTCTAGGTTCCCTAGTGCACATATCACACTACCACCAGGGAGCTGAACAGCATCCAGCAAATTGTAGGACTGGTAATTGATATCTTCCAAGATGAATTTCCACTGTTTAACTGTCAAGTCATAAAGATAAATGGCTCCAATATCAGTCATCACGAGAAGCCATGAAGTACTGACTAAAGTTAAGGCTTTCGGAGATCCCTTCTTTGTGAATGAGCCAAAGCTGAGTGGTAAGAGACTGTTGCCCAGAAGCCTGTTCCCTTTAAGGGGCCAAAGTCTAATGCCTGAATCAGCTCCACCTGTGACCACCCAGGCTTGTGTTTTGTGGACAGCCACAGCCCTGATGCTACGACCTTTGTGTCCTTTAAAGGTCTGAACGATTTCACCAACATAATTCCATACAATGCAAGCTGAATCCTCTCCAATGCTAATGATATAGTTGTCCAGGAGCTGGACAGACCACACCCTGGACTGGTGACCATAACATACCAGGATACACTGAACTAAGCTGTGAGGGGCCCTCAGGTCCCCCACTCTCCAGACCCGAATGCTCCGGTCATCAGAGGCCGAGGCTAAAAGGCCTTTGCTCTCCAGGTAGCAGATACTGAAGATGACCCCATTGTGCCCACTTATCCTTCTTTCTACTTTGACTCTTCTTTCCTCACTGGTGCAACCAGCTGGGTGCCAAATCACCAGCTGGTTAAAGACAGTTCCAGCGACCAGCACCAGCTCTTGCCAGTCCTTCCCTACCAAGCAAGCAGAATAGATAATACACATCTCATCACAGCGTACCTCTTGCAAGGCCTGCTGATGGATGTGGTCATAAAGGACTACTGAGTTGTGTCCCAGGGCTAGGGCCAGGGCAGAAGATGATTTTCCAGGGCCCTGGACCCAATGAAGATCCCAGATCCAGTCATGAAGCTCACAGAGCTGGGAGAGCCATGTTAGCACCACAGCTTCCTCTCCCCAGCTCAAGGTCAACACACGAAGGCCTTTGCTTCCAAAGACAGCCAAGGTCGTCTCTGATGCCTGTGTAGATGCTGGGCTCTGAAGTTCCCTGATGCCATGGATGTAATAATGACAGAGGACACTTGGCACAAACTGGGTTACTGAAAGCTGCCCGCCAGTTTCCAAGCAATAGATTAGCAAGTTAGGCCCTTCACCTGGACAGCAAAAAAGTAAAATAAAGTCAAGGTTACCAACATACACATTTAGAATAAGATGAAATCCCTACAAATGCCATCTTGGAAGAAACATGGGGCTCAAGCAGTAAGTGACCTGGGGCTTTGTGACCAAGTCCTCTCACCCCAAATCTACGACTCCACACTGCCACTGGCCAAGAGCACACGACCACGACTGCCCAGCTCCTTGACCAACAGGTCATGCTGCTCAGGCCGGGCCGGGCCCCAACCTTGGATACTCCACCATCTGCCTCCCTCGCTCCTATTCCCGGGCTCCTGAGCAGAGCTGAAGGAAATCACAATATTGTGCCTACGAAGCCCACCACGGCAAAATTCTGTTCTCTACCCTTCCTGGGCTCCTTCTCATCCAAGTAAGGCAGACACTCTATCATCTCTAACTGATTCTAACCCACCGCCCACAGCTGCTGTCCCAAACCTTCTCATCTCTCCAAGGACCTCACTTCATAGTTCAACCCTCCCCTTGGGAGGTTTCCCTTCTCCCTTCATCTTCTCGTATCACTCAGACATCTCCATTTCTTTCAGCCTCAGGTGAAGAGGTGGCACTTCTCACAGCCAAGACGAATCCTGCTCCCTCCCTGTGACTTATCCGCTCCATAGTTCCCAGTCCCCTTCCTCCAGCTTTCCTTATCTACTGTCTCTTTTCCTGCCAAACTCGGCTGAGGCTACAGACAACGAAGCAGTTGCTAGATGCCAGAGTTATCCCTGGCCTGGTAGCTACTAAATCCTGGAGCCAGGCAGGTAGCCAAGCACATCCTGGGGCACGGTTACCCCGGGGCTCCTGGTAGTGCACAGCATCCTTAGAGGCAGGCCGGCCCCCAGCTGTGTTACCCCCTCCAGGGTCCCCTGTGCCCCGCCGATTTCAGGGCTTGGTAAAAGGCCGCCCTGCTCTACTACCTGGCATTTGTGTGATCCCAAGCGGGTCATCCTCCTCCCCTAGAGAAGGTACAGGATGATCTCTAAGCTCCTTCATGGCTCTAAGGGTCCCTAGCACTTGACGTACCAACAACACCGTCAGACCCACCTGCCAGTTTGCCAGCTAACTGTCGGACGGCTGCCCCCAGGGGCTGCACTGCATGTAAAGGATCGAGGAAGCCCCGCACCAGGGAAGGGAACTGACTCTTCCAAGGTCACACGGCGAGTCGGAAGCGGCGTTGCTTCTGGGGCTGCTTCTCTTCTGGATCGGGTTCCTCTCGCCTACCTCTGCCTCTGACCCTGGGTAAATGCTGCCTCAGTTTCCTGTCCTGGAGATCTGATCCTGAACCCTCTTCTAGTCTGATCCTGAGAGCTTGGCCAAGCCCCGCTCCAACTTTCTCCTCGGGTGGCAGGCCTACCTACCGACAATCTACCCCACAGCCTCGTGGAGCAAAGAGAGAGCCTGGCTTCGAGGAGAAGCAACTCGGCCAAGGGCACTACGCCGGGAACCACAGTTCGGCTTCGGGCGCCTGGCAAAGAGAAGTGTAGGGCTTCTCCCGGGGCCGCAACGCGCACGCGCGCCAACAGGCCCCGCCCGACACGGGCCGGCATCCGGCCAGAGCCCCCTTACCTGCCAGGACTCGGTCCCCTACTACACCCAGGGCGGTGACCGGCGCGAGCAGCAGCAGCGACTCTGCCTTTCCCGCACGAGGTTCCATGGTCGGCGGAGATACGGGTCGGAAACCTGCACACCCGGCCCCACGCATGCACGCCGGCTCCCAACAGGGCGCCGTACTCGCGCTCACAGGCCCAGGGCGGCACCACAGCCAATGGAGCAGCCTGTCACTGACCGCCTTCCCGGCCTAAACCTTCCAAGGCCAACCGTCGTTGGACCGTTTCACTTCCAGACAACCTCGCTCCTGCGAGTGATTGGAGCAGTCAGCGGGAGGCCGTCCCACTAGGAAGCCAATGGGTCTTTCCCTGCCGCCCACGTGACTGGAACGTTGGGTCCCTGCAGAAGCAGTGGCACGAGAGGGAACTCCCCACCCTCCACCCTCCGCCTCCGGCCCCATCTGCCCTTAGTCGCCTTCAACCACTAAGCGGACGCGCCGGGGCCGGGACTCTCGTCTTGCGAGCCCTACAGAAATTCTGGGCCACTTGAAGCCTGTTAACTTTTTATTTGGCCGTTGGATCTACGCGCAATAGAACCCAGAATGAAGCGAAGGGGTAGGGGCCGCCCCAGACCGAGGTTCTCCCGCCAACCGCCCACGCAGGCCCACTGTGGCCCGCAGAGACTTCCGAGGCCGGGAACTCCGAGGGTCCAGGCCCCTCTAGGTGGTGGCCGGGCACACAGCCCAGGCCGATGGCCTAGAGCCGCATTGCCGTGCCTGTGCCTCCGGGCCACGTGAAGTCCGTCTACCTGGTAATTCCATGATCGGAAACTCCAGGCACTATCAAAAATAAGATAGCCGTCTAGAGACGATTAAAAGCCTAAAGTGCTTTAAACGCTTTTTACTTTAAGGTACTCCCTTCCCCCCTCCACAAAACTGCTGTCCCACCCTTCGGGGGGGTGTGGAGGGGAGACAGTGGGTGCCCCGCAGCAGTGAGAACTGGAGCCGAGGGCGGTGCAGACGGGTCATTTCAGTCTGGGCAGTTCATACGCACTTACCGTTGGTGAAGTAACCCCCGAGCCTCTACAATCCAACTTCAGATGAGCCTTTTTTGTGCTGACCCATATTCTTACAGTCTAAGTACAAAGAGCTTCTTGAGGCTCTCCCTGTGCTGCCCCTTCTTTCATGGATCTATGGTCTTTTCCCCCGTGGTCAGTCACCACGGAATCTATCTTAGGATAACTAGGTGGAGAAACAAAGAGAGGCCTCTGTGGGGGGCAGGGGGGGCAGGTGGAGAAGCAGAGGGAAAGAATACAGTCACACCAGAATGAACCCCCAGGTAGCTGCAGGAATATTTGCATATATCAGTGTGTATGAGGGATGGTTGTACACAAGTCATCAATTGCATATGCATGATAAGATACAGCAGAGATAACAGAGAGATGGCAAGGAACCAAAGGAACCAGAAAGTGCAGTGAGTGTCCCAATTTCAGAAGGGTTACAGGCAAAGTGAGTTTTTTGAAAAATTATTCTAGTATGTAGCAAGCACCTCTGGGATTGCAAACAGGCGGCTGGTCTTCAGGAACTACCCCAGGACCTAGTCTGTCAGTTACCCACTGCTTACAAAGAACACGAGTTTAAATGAAAAAACAAACAAACCACTTCATTCCATAAAATTGTTACTATTGCACTGTAAAAATTTCCCTTTTTCCCCAATAATTTATACTTCGGCATGATTAAAGCCTATTTTCCCCTGAGAAGAAACCATTGCTATGTGCCCGTATGTGGTATCATCCCTCATCCTGCTGCAGGTAAGGCTCCTGGTCCTGGCTCTGTCATCAACACCATGTGACTTTGGGCAAGTCACTGCTTCCTTAATCTAGGGTCCTCCTCTGTAAAATGAGAGGACCAGATGAAATAAATGGCTGTTTCTCTTCCACATGAGCCGGGCCCAAGGTTGAACCCTGAGCACCAGGAAGTCTGGCCTGTGAATCAGAGGCACGAAGCTTTGAGAGCTGCAGTATTCCTTACAATGGGAAGACCTGAACACCCACCTTGACCATGTCAGGATAGTGCAACAACAAAAACAAAAAGGAGCATTTCACTCAGGGATCCAAGTTCCTAGAGAAACTTAGGAATTAGCCAGTATTCCCCTACCTACACCTCCCCAAACTCCTCCCCTGGAACTCTTAAGCACCAAATCAGCTTTTTTTTTTTCTGGTGACAGTGACATTTCTACAAATAATTTAAGGGCTTAAATTCTCAACTATGGGGTGTGAAGGTGAGAATCAGACTCTGGCCTATTTCCCTCCTTGCTGACACACAAATGGCTTAAGCCAGACTTCAAGCCCTTTCCTCCACCAGGAGACTGGTGAGCTCAAAATGAACCTCATTCTTCCCCAGGCACAGCCTAGGCTTGTACCAGGGAGCTACTAACTACTGGAGGATTTCTGTGGAAATATGGGAACAAACAGCCACCCCTCCAGAGGGGCCACCAGAAGCCCCAGGTCTGAGTCCACAGGCTGAACTCACTTGGACTCCAAGTAAATTCCTTATTACTTTGAAAATCCTTTCAGGCCTTTTCTTCCTGGAGAAGTTCCATGGACACAGGGCAGTAGGGCTCCTCTGAGTGCTCATGGTCACCACACTTTCTCACTAATTCAACATTCTGATTACCCCAAGCCTAATACCTCAGATGTCATCTTAGAGCCTTCCTGGCAAAAAAGGCAAAGAACTATCAGCTTCCAATTAAAGCAAACTGTGCCAAGGCTGCCACGGCTGTCCCTGAAGAAGCTGCTCCAGCTTGGTCTGTGGCTGTCTCTGGCCCCACCCCCACATCAGAGCTCTATGTGCACATTCTTGTAGGATTTGTCCACCGTCCACTCAGCCTGGCCCTCAAGCTCCTCCTGGGCATAACGAGCCATCTCCTGATGGAACTGGATCTGGCGACTCTTGCTGGGGTCTACATTAATCCAGTTGTTAGCTATCCATTTGGTTCCCTGGGTGACCAGACAGCCACCGTGCAATGAATATTCATCCAATTCTCCTACCCAACCTGAAGAAAGAGAGAGAAAGATCAAACAATAAGCTACCCAGCAGAAAACAGAGCTTGGATAGGGAAGAGCTCATGACATGAATTACCTATCAGAGCCATTTTGAAAAAGGACTAGCATCCAGAGCTTGTCTAGGCTCTGAAAGTGATTCCTCCATTTGTGAGAGATCTGAGTCATATACAAATGCTGCATCTCTTCCAGCTACACAAGGGTTCATGGCTTCCTGTCTTTCTAAGTATAACCTCCTTTTTTGTTTTCAGCCCTGATCTCCCTTCTGAGCTCCAAAACACATTAACAGGACAACTTTACCTGGATATCCAACTGGTACCTCAAATTCAACATGCCCCAAATTGAGTTTATCTTTTCCCCTAAACTACCACTTCCTATTGATGTGATTAACTGGTCTGGGGAACCTCCACTGGGCCTCTCATGTTCATAACCTTAGGTTATTATCTTCTCTTTCCTCTTCCCTGCTCTTTTCACATTCAATCAGTTAAAAGCGCCCCATCTATGACACCTCTATGGTATTTCTTGCCTCCATTCTACTGTACTTTTTATGGGGACTTGACCCATTTGTAAACTCCTCGAGAGCAAGGACTGTCCTTTTTTTTTTCCTTCTTTGTACTTTTATCTCCAATACTTAACAAAGTGCCTGGGATGTGATAAGTACTTAATAAATGCTCTTTGCTTAGTTGACTATACCTGAGTACAGGGCTTTGTCACTGACTCCTCATGACCCCAAGAACCAAAACCGTCCGTGGGGTTTTCTTGACAAAGATAATAGAGTGGTTTGTCATTTCCTTCTCCAGTGGATTAAGGCAAACAGTTTAAGTGACTTGACCAGGGTCACTCAGCTAGTAAGTGTCTAAGGACACATTTGAAGTCAGGACTTCCTGACTCCAGACCCAGTGCTCTATCCACCATCTACTTATACTATTACTGGACTGAGGGAAGCTCAAATGTCTTTATTCAGTACCCAAGGTCCTAAATCTGCTGCTACCCTACATTTCTAAACTTATCTCATATTACAACCTCCCTGACCTGCCAAATGTCCTGTTTGTTGTTCATGATCTTTCTGATGCCCCAACCTATGCTGATAGCCCCTCCCCCAGTCTTATATGAGGACTGGTTTACCTGAATTCCTATCCATCCTTTAAATCCGAATTCAAATGCCATCATCTCCATAAAGCTTGCCTTCATCTCCTATAGTATCTCTCCAATGGTGCTGAAAAGAACCCTAAAACACTCCAAGCTTTTTTTCTTAAATGAACATACATCTTTTGTTAATAGGTATTAAAAATAATCAGTTTAGAGGATTTTACACCAAGGTTTCTGCCAAAGTTTTATTTTAAAACTGAAGGATCCTACCACTGTGAAAAAGTTTGAGAATCACTTTCCTACAGTATGGATTACAATCATTTGTCTATGTATCATGTTCCCCCTATGAGTTATAAGGGCAAAGGCCATGTCTTACACATTTTTTTAGACTGAGTCTAAAAAAAGTACAGCAGCCACTCATGGGCTCAATTCCCAGACTAACTGGTAGAGAAGCCATTAGTCTCACTGTGGACTCTCAAAATCCCTGAACTCAAGGAATCCATCAGCTTCCACCTCCTCAAGGAGCAGGGATTCCTGACACACATACTCCACCCCCTCTGGCATTAACATTCTAAATTTTCTCTCTCTCTCTTAGTTCCAGGCACAGTGTTCTGTATATAACAGGCACTTAATAAGATGTTCACTGAATTGAAAATACTATTCATTCTATTTAGGATACCGTCCTCCCCCCCAACTCTTTTCCGTAGCCAAACTTTACCAATTCTTTAAGGCCCACCTCTCATCCTGTCTCCTTCAAGAAGTCTCCAGGGATTGCATCAGCCTGGACTGATCTTCCCTTCCATTGAGATCTTGCACTTGACTCTACCACTCATGAGTATAGAGCTAGTATAGACTTAGATCATCTAATTCAACTGGTTCCATTACTGGGGATGAAAGAGCCTCAGAGAGGGGAAGGAAATTTTCCAAAGTCACACAAGTAGAAAGGGTTTTCCAATTCATTTTTGGTGGTCTTCTTATATGCTGTCTCCTTATTACCTAATATTTCCATGTATATATATATCATTTCCCCAACTATGTACAAGCTTTTTGAGATTAGAGACTGCCTTCCATCATTTGAAGCACAAAGGCTAGAACTAGAATTAAGGCTTTTCCATTCACAACAGTTACTGCTGCCTGATTCTCTCCTATGTCAGTCCTCAGGTCACATGGCTATGAGACTGACAAAGTACAGCTATGGAAGTGTCAAATGAGACCTTCATGGAAATGGGAAAATTCAGAAAGAAGTAGTCTGGTGAAGAGATAAAAGGGGTAAGGGAAGGGAAGATCAGGAATATCACATTTTCCAATTCCAACATATTTCATTTAAGATAATGAGAGGACACTGATGCTTTGAAACCTAGAATGATACAGCAGAAAAGGATCTTAGGGGATCATTTCATCCCACTCCCTCAAGTCCAGGCCAGGGAATGAAATGACTAACAATGAAGTAGGACAGAGCCAATGCAAGTAGCTCTCAAAGGAATGCTGGGGCCCCAGCTTCACAGCCCTGAAAAGGCTAATGTCCAAATGTCCCTAAAGTCCCAATGAGGGCACCTAAAGAGGGGAGAATCTCAACAAGGGCCTGTGCTTATGTCCTGAGGAAGCACATCTTTTCTGCCCACTAAAGCCACAGTGGTGGGGGCACTGTACCTTGCCCATCAGACAGGTAGTTGTACCAGAAGACAGCTGTGCCTTGTCGAGGCTTCACTCTCAGGTTCCCCTTGTCACAGTGTTTCCGGGTGTCTCGGAGATCAATGTCATTCTGGATCAGGGACTGCAAGTGGCACAGCAAGTAGTAAATGTTTGTGCTGCCAACACAGGAAGAGCCTAAGAGAGAGGTGAGGCATGGGTGGGTATTTCTAACTCCTACCTCTTGTCAAATTTCCCCACCCCTGAACCTGGCAGAAAGCCAGATTTGGATAGATCCCCAATACCACCTGCTTTAGTTCCCAAGGCAGGCAGTGAGCTGTTTTCACTTAATGGCAGAGCCTGAAAGATCAATGCAGGAAAACTCATCACTAAAAGCAAACCGACTCTTCCCTACCCTCAAGTCATTAGAAAAAGTTAGTTCCTGCCATTCCAAGAAGCTAAACAGGAAGAAAGAGAGGACTTATGGGCTGAAGCCCTGACCCAGGTCACACTGTAAAAGGCTTCTACCTGGGTCAGCTGCCATTCCTCTTATTCAAGTTCTTCAGGTCAGGTTGACCAAGGCCTTCACATTCTCTCTGAAGGTCATCCAGTCAATTTTAGAGAGGGCCATGCCGGCAAAAGTATGCACAACAAGGGGAATCAATTTGGCTACAATCCTTGTTCCCTTACCAGCTCATCATAGGTCCTGTTATCTGCCACTGGGAAGGTTGTCTCCCCACCACCAGTGACATTGTTCAGGTAAAACAGCACGGTCACATAGCTGTAAGGCAGAAAGAGGAAAGATAGCCTCATGGTATGCAAGAAAAGGTGAAAAATGAGGGTGGCAAATTGTTAGTCCTCACCCCCAACCCCCAAGCTATGCCTTCCATCTCCGAGTTTCATTAATCAAGGCACAGGGTGCAGAACAAGAGAGGTTCAAGTCCTGCTATCTGAGCCAG
>CM053583.1:351223403-351251134 GCA_028627135.1 Pseudochirops cupreus | reverse complement strand
GATTGCTTGTCCTTCCAGTGGGGATGGGTGGTGAGGGAGGAGGAGAAAGAATCTGGAATCTGGAGTTCCATAATCAAATGTTATGAATGTGTATCTATCTATCTATCTATCTATATATGCAATTATTATTATTATTATTGACTACATCCAACTGGAACTTGAGATACACAGGCACTGCAGTTGGGAGATCCATCCTGCCGTACCAAAAAGTGACATAGGAGAGAATAGACTGGGGGAGGGGGAACGCACTGGGATGGCTGTTTTGGGGTGGTGGGTGGGGGAAAGACGGGGAGAAAATATGTAACTCAAAATCCTGTGGAAATGAATGATGCAAACTATAATAAAATTTTTTAAAAAATTTAAAAAAAAGAAAAGAAAAAAAAGAAAAATGTAGAAGGAATTTTTGCATTAAGTAGATAGTTGCACCAGATAACCTATGAGGTCCCTTCCAACTTTAAAATCCTATGATTTGTAAATCTCTCTTTACTCTAGGAGTATGAATGGTGCAACAACCTCTGAATCCACAGCCTAAATAACCTTTTATCCTAAAAAAATTACCCCAATTAAGAGAGATGCCTATAGGTTCCTAGGACAAGGGGAGGCTGCTGGGTAAAACATACACTCCTCTTACTCAGTATGGCCTTTTCAGGGAAGGAATCTGGGTTTCTAAAATCCAAACTGATCTGAAAGGAGGGCCAAGCATGCTTTCTAAGGGCAGAGTGTGACAGCTGAGTATCCAAACAAGGAAGCCCAGATGTCATAGACTATCAGGGCTACCCACCCTAGGCAAATAGGAATCCACAAGTGTTAGTACCTACTGGAAATCCCACCCATGCTGGAGACACCATCTGCCTGTCACACAAAGACACAGAATACTTTGCCTGTCCAACTTTCTTGAATGGAAAAAAAATCACCCAGATAAGGTGTTTTTCTGAGGTTTCTCACTTCTTTGTTTATTTTTAGCAGAAATTAAATAGGTTGCAATCACATCTGGGACCAATTTAAGTGTCTGAGTTTAGTGTTTCTGCCATAATTCCATCTTCCTTGCCTCAGAGGGGGAAGACAAAAAACCCCATAAAAGCCCAAAGAAATAAAACCACTTTTCTCACAAGATTAGCTTGTGAGAACCTACTAAGACATTTCCCTGAGTTTCCTGGGTCTTGGTCACTGCAGGCCATGAGGGAAGTGAAAGCCTACAGGCAGGTTCTTAGAAGCCCATACCCTGGCTGAGCCTCTGGCCCTCTGGGGAACAGCCAGCATTGCTTCCCAGCATGTCATGTTAAAGCTTCCAGTCCTACTTAGGTATCAGAACTGAAAGAGGACTGTCACTGGATGATGGAGTCTTCTGAATCCTGCCCAGAGTATCTCAGGCATTGGAAATGACCTGCCTTGCTCACATCTGAACCCTGCAGGCTCACATGGGTGGGTGACAACTGCATCCAAAGGAAGCTAGGTCAAGACACCAAGTCCAGTGATGAAAACGTCAACAAAACTACTCCTCTGGCTATCCCTGAGTGGTAGCACACCACCAGAGACAGCCCTCACATTGACTTCATCAGTAACCCAGCATGGCAGACAGGATATTCAGAGACTTTCCTGTTTTTATTTGTCCTTCCATTTCTCCTTCAGTGACTCCTTCCGCTGTACATCTCCCTTCTCACCTTTCCTCCCACCAAGGACCTGCCTGGTGCTCCCCCGGAAGTCTGAGGACACAAGGCCCTCCACAATCTGCCACTCCCTTGCCTTTCCAACCTTTCTCACAGGACAGCCTGCTGGTGCTTCCTGGGCTTCCTCTGGTTTCCACATCTGGTATACTTTTCCTTTCTCCATTTACCTGATGAATTCCTTACTATTCATCCATTAAACCCCAACTCATGCCCCTCCTTCAGGAGTGGGCCTTCCTTGATCTTCTCTCCTTCCTCCTGGACCTCAGACAACACTTTGCTACTACAAGATGCATTTATCATGCAATAGTGCATGTTACAGTTATTTATAATTCGTCCTAAAAGCTCCAGATAGATACTTTGAAAACATCTGTTGGAAGGGCAGCTAGGTGGTGCAGTGAATAGAGCACCGGCCCTGGAGTCAGGAGGACCTGAGTTCAAATTTGACCTCAGACACTTAACACAAAAAACTAGCTGTGTGACCTTGGGCAAGTCACTTAACCCCATTTGCCCTGCCTTCCTCCTCCAAAAAAAAAAAAGCAAAGAAAAAAAAACATCTGTTGGAAAAGTTGGGAAATGGACCATTACACATTCAGGCTTTTCCTCACATAAGGATAGGAGGAAGCTGAAGAAGACAAGGAGGAAAAAAGAAAGGCCCCAGCTCCAGGGGGCTTGACATATCTTAGAACAAATCAGAGCCCCTCATGGAGAGGGCTAACAGCTGCATCATCTCAGTAGGTTCCCAGAGACGTGACCCTGCTTTTGTCTCATGAAAAGGAAGAAGGATGACTTTTTAGACTTCAGTTGAATGCTAATGGTAGCCTGGATTAGTGGTTTCTCCCAAAGAGGGAACGGGACTGGATTTGGCACAAACTCTAGGAACATGGGGAACATCACGCAACACAAGCCTCAGTGCACGCATTCTTTCGTCACCTTAAATGACTGCCCAGAACTCAAAGTCCCATTCCTTTTAAGGGAATCTCCAGAGGCAGTACTTGATGATCATGGTGCATGTAACTGGTCCAGAGAACATCCCTCCAATGGCCCAGGCTTCATCCCAATCTCTCCATTTTCTTTTTCATTTGAATCCTCCTTCCAGTTGCTTCTGTCATCTCATACTTCTATATGCCAATCGAACCCCCAACTTTTATGAATAAATACATTCTGATGGTTGCTGAGGCTGAGACACAAAGCCTGGCACAGAGCAGGCACTTCATAAAGCTTTGTTCTTTTATTTGCCTCTATGTAGCTGTATCCTTGACACTTTAAACCAGACCACCTCGTAAAGGTTCCCAACCAAGAAAGCAAATTCTGGCCTCCAGCCTGCATGACACTGAGAGGGAGAGGATGTCACCAGGTGTTTCTGGGCACATCACCACAGCTCAACAGGTCCTTCTTCAGGATGGCCCCAGTGAGCGATACTACTCTAGGCTGGAAGTTTGATGAAAGGGAAAAGTTGGCCTATACTGGGCCTATACACAACAGGTGGCTGAGGCTGGTGCTCTGGGGAAGATTTCCCGCCTTGGGCAAGTGGATTTAGCACAAATCCTGTTGAGGGTCTACGCCCTTAGAACTTTCCAAACTTACCATCACCGTCAGGATCAGCCTTGACAGCAGCGTACATCTCCCGGATGTTCTCAGGCGTCATCCACCTCCCATTCCCCAAACGGGTATGGGTCAACACCTGAAATGACAAACAAATTTGTCTTACCTGGATGGAACCTCCAAAGGTCCTGGGGATCAGAATTATGTACAATTCTCAACTACAAACTATCAGCAGTTCGCTGATCTTGTTTTGTCCTCTCTGGTCTTTCTATATTTGTGCAGACAATCCTTCCCCCCACACCCAGAATTCCCTCCTTCCTTATCACCACTAAAGAAATCCTTCTCTTCCTTATAGGCTCATCTCTTCCATGAAGACTTTCCAGACTTGTCTCCCCATCCCCAACCAGCTGAAAGTATTCTCTCACTTTCAGATTTTTCCTAAAGCACTTTGTCTACATCTCTTTATAAAGTAAATCACACGCTATATTCTATAGTAAATTAGAAGTTCCTTGAGACAGAACTGTCATCTTTTATCTCCTGACCCCTAGTACTTAGCACAGTGCTTTTTACAGAGTAAGGGCTTAAGAAATATTTGTTGTGAGTTGGCTAGGTGATGCAGTGAATAGAGCACCAGCCCTGGAATCAGAAGGTCCTGAGTTCAAATCCAGCCTCAGACACTTAACATGTACTAGCCATGTGACCTTGGGCAAGTCCCTTAACCCCAACTGTCTTGCCTTTCCCCTTCCAAAAAGCAAAAAAAAAAAAGAAAAAGAAAGAAATCTTTGTTGAATTGAAATTTATTGAAAGAAGAGAAAATGTGATTTAAGGAAAATTTATATTTATATTCTGAACAACAGTATTTATATATGCCTTAAGATTTGCAAAGTCCTTTACAGGTACTATCTCCCTGGACTCAACCAACCTATTTTACAGATGAGAACTGAGGCACAGGAAGGGGAAATAACTTGCCCACACAGCTAGTAAGTATCTCAGGAAGGATTTGAACTCCGGTCTTCCTGATTCCTGGTCCTGTGCTCATATCTTTCCAGATCTACCTGCCGTGTTACACCACAGATATGCTGCTGAAACATTTAAGATTGTTTTTGTCATTTGAATTCTAGACATTCAGTGCTCCAGGATGGCCAGCTCCAGGATGGTTCCAGGACATCTTAGAGAAAATCTTTTGTAAAGAACAGGATCATAAATGCAGGTTCCAAGGCACTTGAGGGGTCACCTCAGCCCGGCCCCCTTATTTTATAGGCAAAACAAGAGAAGTTCTGGAGGTGACTTGCTCAAGGTCTCCAGGTTATTTAGGAACAAAACCACATTCCAATCCATTCTCCAAATCCACAGCTCTTCTCACACAGTAAGCCAGTCTGGCATGTACAACATTCATTGTTTAGTTCATAAACAAAAGTGGATAATCCCCAGACTGGTAATCAAAGACCAGTGCCCAATACTGGCTTTCTCAAGGGTATCAAGGCCAGATCCTTGGCCTGATGGGGTAGGAGCGAACCTAGAGGAAGACTCACAATTCTCTCCAGTCCCACCCCACCAGTTCCCCTTAGCTGTTCCTACATGGGAAGGCCCAGCTGCCTTCTGAGAGGCCAACAAGACTGGCCAGACCAGAGAAAACAGATTCCTAGGGGACACATAAATGGAAGACTCAGGCCCTGCAAGGAGACTGGCAGCTGACAAAATCAGGCAGTGAAATCCAGAGCTCAGGTCCTCCAATGCAGAAGGACAGAAGAAGGACCAAGTACTGGAGGGAGGGGGGATTCCTACGGGGATCTGGACTTCCATGAGTTTCTGAGCATAGGAGCAGCTGCTGCTGGGAAGGGAGGGGGGCAGTTTTACCCTCACAAAAGCTTTTCTAAAAAGGCTATGAGCCAGCAGAGTAGATTTTACAGTAACACTAGTGACTAACCCTGCACTGCCCATGTGGACATACAGGTGGCTTGCCCAGAGGACTATGAAGGACCCTCCTCTGGGAAGAAGCGCTTCCCCAGCCTGCCACCCCCCCTCTACCTCCTTGAGCTGCAGCCGCCCATCCTGGTTATGGTCCAGCAGGTTGAAGATGTCCATGGGGCTGACTTCGATCATTCCCATGGCTTCTTCATAGTCATCTGTGGGCAGTGTCTGGCTCTTCTGCAGCCCTTTCAGCTGGGCCAGGTGGATAATCAGCTTGCACTCTTCCTCACTCAGAAAATTGGGAATTTCTGCCAGGAAGAAGAGTGAAGGAACAAAGGCTGAACTACCAATTAAAAGTAAAGCATCCACCAACTGCACCTGAGAGATAAAGCAAAGCTGGGGAAATCTAGGCTGTATCTTCAGAATCCATTAGCTGCTCCAGGCCAGTTTTCTCACCTGTAGAATGGAAAGAAGTGCAGACACAGACACAGACACAGACACACACAACCCTACCTTTCTGGGAGTGCTGGGTGGGGAAAGGGGGAGAAAAGCCTGAAAACCTTGAAGTACTTTGAAATGTAAATTATTATTGCAATTATAAAAGGACTTGCTTCTCACTCCTTCCTTTCCTCACCAAAAGACATGACAAAGGATTACTTTCTGGCAGGCCCCAAGGAGACATTTTTCTGATCATACGGTGACCAGTGGGGCTGACAGTTTCTCTGCAGAAAACCAAGAGTACAGGTTGCAGTCACCTCATTGATGGCAATATTTTTAATAAGTGAGCCTGCAGTGTTGGAAAAGGCCAGAGGTGCCAATAACCTCACACCCTCTTTAATGACTGGACCCTATTAGAATCTTACACTGTACACAGGGCATTACGCCCCCTCAGGAACCCATGGTCTATGGTGATCCCTAAAAGACTTTATCAGCAGTGTAGGAGGAGCCACACACCATCCAAAGCCAGGGCAGGGCTGTGCCAGGGTGACTCCCACAGCCCTGTCTCAGCCAGGGTACCCCCCCAGAGCCTTCACTTAGGTCAGGTTAAAATGAATCAAGTTTCCTTGAGAAACTAAGAAAGTACTTTAATAGCAGTCAATAAGTCCATCCCTATCCATCCACTCATTTTGAACCTAGGTTGGAATTCCCCAGTGACTGGGCTTCTGCAGTCACCAAGAACAGACTCTGAACTTGGGATCTTGGCTTGGAACTCAGGTTCTGGCAGTCAGTCAGCATTGGTTCCAGTACCTGGAAATGTAGGTGAGGGTTTTGTTTTTTTTAATCAATTTAAATACCTCATAGAAGAAATCTGGTCTCCAGCCTCAAAGTGGCCTCAAAACCAGGATTCCATTTTTGCTCAAGGCCCGGCTCTACCCCATCTGATGCTCTTTTGCTGTCACTGAATAGACACTGCCATGAAAGCATGACGGAAGTTCTAGCCTTTTCTTTGACGAGTCCAATGTGGATCAACTACAGAGCCCAGTTCATATTACATTTGTTGTTGTTCAGTCATGTCCAACTCTTGGTGACCCTATTTGGTGTTTTCTTTCTCCAGCTCATTTTACAGATAAGGAAACGGAGGCAAACAGCATGAAGTGACTTGCCCAGGATCACACAGTGTCTGATATCAGATTTTAACTCAGGACGATGAGTGTTTCTGATTCTAAGCCCAGCGCTCTATCCATTGTGCCACCTCTCTGCCCTTTCACGTTACACAAGATACTGCAAGAAATATTTCTGGGTTGTGCACACAACTTATCCAGCTCCTGCATGTCCCCTCAAATCTGTCTCCCACTTACCCTTATCTCTTGCTCCGCTAAGTAACCTACTCTTAATTGCGTCTCTCACTGATAACAGGAAAAAGTGAGGGAATACGAAGGACAGAGAAAGTGCGTAGCGTTTGTACACAGCATAACTGTGGCTACCATGCAGGGGCGAGAAGAAACAGCATGCGCAACCCAAGAGAACCAGGCAGAGTCTTTGGATAAACTACTTCCAAGCCTGTAAAGCTCCAATCTAAACCGGTTCAGAAGGCCTGACGGGTTTATTGGGGGCTAAAGGCTGGAAGCCTGCTTAACCAGTAGCAGGACTAAATCAATAAGACCTAATTGACTTGGTCAAACACCTGATTGCTTTTCCACAAAAAAGAAAGAAAAAAACGAATTGTTAAAGAGTTTATTAACAGCTGCCTAATCCTGGGGCCTCCCTAAAGGGGGAGTATGAATAATGGCATCCAGTACTGACCTAATCGAAATGCAAACAAGTCAGATTTACAGACTACAGGAGGGAATAACAAGCTCCGGGCTGCCCTCATTAACACACCTGCAGAGCTGAGCCAGGCCCCCCCCCCCCCCCCCCCCCCAATCAGAAAGCCAAAGACTCTAGGCAAACACCTCATTAGTGTTCTCTTTGTTAAAACGGTGGACTCATAATGAAGGGGCCAGCCAGTGAGACTATGAAGGCGACCCTATATAAAAAAGCCAACTCAGCTCCAAGAAGCCACTCTGCTCCTCTGGAACATCGGCCTGTCTAAAAGGCCAAGTTAAGGATGGTAGCCAGAGGCTCCATAGAAAGGCTGCTGCTTGCCTTGGTAGGTCTGTGTGGCTACTGCTTTGTAAGGGCTGGGGCAGATTTCCCTAGGAGCTCCTCTCGATGCACGTTCATTCCAAGAAGTATGGCCCTTTGCTATGATATTGGCTATTCTGAAATGCGAATCCCCAACCTACTGGAACATGAAACCATGGCTGAAGTGATCCAGCAGTCCTCCAGCTGGCTGCCACTGCTGGCCAGGGAATGCCACCCGGATGCCCGCATCTTTCTCTGCTCACTCTTTGCACCAATTTGCCTGGACAGGTAAGACTTAAAACTCTCTGTTTCCAGGGAAAAGCTCCCCACAAGGCAGCTAATGACTCGTGGCACTGTCTCACCCAGGTCCTTTGGCTCGCTCTTGAGACAGGCTAGCTGGGGCTGCACTTCTCCATCAGCCGTTGAGTTTGTGTTTGATGAATCTCATTAAGGCTACTATAAGAACACAGATGGGCATTTCAGATCGTGTGCTCCCAGCAGAGAAGCTACTACTGTGGAGTGCTCTACTTTAGATGAGGAGGCAATCACTGTAGACAATAGCCTGGCCCCAGCTAAGAGAAAAGAATTCCCGCTTCCACTGAGAAATGAGGAGTCATCTGGCCAATTCAACTGCCAGGTTCCCATTTTGCTAGTCAAGTTTTCCCTCTCTTAGAGCAGGTCTCTTCTGACTCTACTGTTCATTCTTGTTTTCTTTTTTTTGGAGGGGGAAAGGTAAGGCAATTGGGGTTAAGTGACTTGCCTAAGGTCACACAGCTAGTATGTCATACTCCTGTCTGAGGCTGGATTTGAACTCAGGTCCTCCTGTCTCTAGGCCAGCAGGCTCTATTCACTGCATTACCTAGCTGCCCCCCCTGCTGTTCATTCTTAAGGTGTTCTGTTGCTATAAAGGGCACAGCACCATTGAGGATGACCCATTAGTTACGGGTCTGAGTAGTCACCAGAATTGAACAACAGTCCAAGGTTTAATCGTCTTCCTTTTGTTCTTCTGCTCTAAACGGTTCACTTACATGGCAGCCTCCCTTTCAGGAAATAAATGCATTCATATTCTAATGTGCTTCTTAAATTACCCTTATTTCCAGAAAGTGACAGAAAAACATAATGTTCTGGTGCCAACAAGAACATCCTACTAGGGGCGGCTAGGTGGTGCGCTGAATAGAGCACCGGCCCTGGACTCAAGAGGACCTGAGTTCAAATCCGGCCTCAGACACCTGACACAAAACTAGCCATGTGACCTTGGGCAAGTCACTTAACCCCAATTGCCCTGCCTTCCCTCTCAAAAAAAAAAAAAAAGAACATCCTACTCAACACTAGTAATGACGAAGCTGCCAACAGGAGGCCCCCATTTTCCCAGAGCTTTGATTTAGGGATAGAAGACACTAATGGATTCTGAAGGGAAACACCAAAGGTCACCTTTCGGGCTAATGACAAAGCAGGGTAGAGAGGTAAGAAGCAACTTCCCGGAAAGAGTGTATTTCCAATTGATGAAGCAGGTATTCACTGTACTTTCATTCAGTTTGACAAATATTAATTAAGCCTAAGCTGCATGCACAACACTGTGCTAGGCACTTGGGAATCTTCAAATTCTAGCTAAGATAACATCCCCACCCACGTGGAGCTTAACAGTCTAGACTCTAGACTCTAGAGGATAATTTAATATATAATGATACATGATAAGTGAAACAAGGATAAGAGATCCAGCTGCCTGTGCTTGGCAAGTCCAGGGGTGTGGGATACACTCTCCTTGTTTCAGACATCCCTGAGTTCCCCCACCCAAAGAAGACCCTGTTTCAGTATTTTATCCTCCTCGTGTAACACCACATGTCAGTTTGGAAGGCCATTTGAAACCTGTGAAAAGAAGGCAGCCATACCCAGCGAGGTGGGTAGGTGACTGAAACATTGGATTTATGGGATGAGCGTTTACTGCACTACCATGGTTTGGGGAGGCCCTATCTAGTTGGCAAACATTTCTGGAGTACCAAGTATCAAGGCGGCATGATGGATAGACAGCAGGGTATGGAGTCAGAAAGAACTGAGTTCAAATGTGACCTCCAACAATGACAACTGTGTGACCCTGGACAAGTCACTTAGCCTCAGAATGCCTAGGTTTCGTCAAGTGTAAAATGAAGAGAATACCTCCCAGAAATGTTGTGAGGATTAGATGAGATAAAGTGCTAAGCACAGTGCTTTACATATAGTAGGTGCTTAATAAATATTCCTTCCTTCCTTTCACCCACTATGCTTGGGGCCCTGTGCTAAGCAATGCCAGGAGAGACAGTAGCATTTAAGACATTTTCTTGAGCCCTTAGTGAACTTCCACCAAGATCACATGGGGTATTAGGAAGAGTGCTGAACCTGAAGTCTGAGATGTGGCTTCAGGTCCCGGCTCTGCCCCTTATGAACTGCGGGACCTTTGGGAAGTAACAACCTCTCTGAGCCCGTTTCCTCTTCTGTCAATTGGAGAGAATGGTTCTTGTGTCCAGCTCTGCTGTGAGGGAAGTGCTCTGAGAACCTGAAAGCCAGATGTGAGCTAGTGAAATGTGAGCTAACATTTCACTGCCACAAGGATCTATGATTTCATCGCTGATGCAGATGGAAAGCCCTCCCTGCCTTAGCTAAGCACTTCATGAGTTGCTATAGACCAAAAAATTCCTCATGGCTCACATCCTGTTAAAGATAAAGAACTTATTAAGTCTCCTGTCTGGGCATGTTGCCCTTCACTAAGGAGTGTCCTCTGTGTCCCCCATTTAGGATCATCTACCCCTGCCGAAGTCTCTGTGAAAGTGTTCGGGACAGCTGCGCCCCCATCATGGCTTGTTATGGGTATCCCTGGCCCCAGATCCTCCAGTGTGATAACTTTCCTGTAGATCACAGTCTGTGCATCTCTGCAGTCACTGACGAGATGAGTTCAAGCAGGAGAAGTAAGTTGGCTTCGTCTCGTACTATTGCTACCACTACCACTACCACCACCACTACTACTACTACTACACATAGAGCCAGTCATGTTAACAAAGGCTGAAGGTTCTTCCCTCAGTGCTCAAATGTGTGTGGGAGTATCAAGGGGTGTCAAGCCCATGGGCTTGTTTTGTAACTTATATGATCACAGGATTTAGAGCTAGAAGGGACCCCAACACTCATTTAGTCCATCCTACCCCCTTTTGAAAAAGAAACTTCAGTCTAAACAAGTTAAGTGACTTGCCTAAGGTCACACAGATAATTAGATGAGCCTGACCTAGCTCCCCTGGCTTTAGATCCAGGGCTCTTAAAAAAAAAACAAACAATACTTTAAAACATGTGTGTACATATAGATAATTTAATAAGAGAAACAAAATTATCCCATAAGCCACACCCCTTTTGCATTTTTTTCTTTGGTGCATTAAAAAATGTTCTGATGCTCTTTTCCCCTGGTGATTACTACTGGCCCATTTCTACCCTCCCTTGGAACCAGTCAGTACACTGGCCACATCTTGAGAAGGTTCACCAGCACCTCCAGTCCAATGCCTCTCTTCCCAGAAATGGGGGCTATTTCTCAGCATCAGCTGTTCAAAGCACTCACTGGCTGCTGCTTCTGTTTGCCCTCGCATTATTATGGCCACCGTGTCAATTGTTCTGCCTCTGCTCATTTCACTGTGCCAGTTCCTGCCAAAGTTCTCATATTTCTTTGAATACATCACACTCCTCATTTCTCATAACACAACCAAATGCCATTATATTCACGTGCCACAATTTGCAGTCATTCACCAATTTGCAGCCATCTATCTTGTTTCTAGCTCTTCCTACGTCAAAATGTTCTGTGATAAACATTCCCAGATAGGGGTCTTTTCCTTCTCTCCTTAACATCCTTGGGGTAGCTGCCTAACACACAGCTTTACTGCTGGGCCAAAGGGTCTGAGCAGGTCAGTGACTTTTTGAGTGTCCTTCCAAGCTGTTTATCAGAAGGGCTGAACCAATTCACAGCTCTACCACTAGAGGGTTAATGCTGCCCCCTTCCTTTCACAGCCCCTCCATCAACAGTCATTTCCAACTTCTGTCATATCTGACACTCGGATAGGTGTGAAGTGAAACCTCAGAATCGTTGTAATGTTCATCTCTTGTGATTTGGAGCATTTTTTTTAGATGGCTGTGGACAGCTTGCATTTCTTTGCTTGAGAACTGCTGCTTCCTATGCTTTCACCACTGGCACAATGAGGAATCCAGAGCTAGGAGAAAGGAGAGTTAACTAGCTAAGTCAGAGCTATTCTCCTAGCGTTACAAAAAGAAACAAACAGAAGAAGGTTCAGTCTTTATCAAACCAAAAAAAGGAACCAGTACCACTGCTCTGCCCATTGAGCCCTGGACAAAGCAGTGAGACCCTAGGGCTTCTGGCAGGGCGCCCCCTCCCCCTTCCACAGCCCTGGAGGGTGTAGGAGTTAGATGGCTAAGCTGCCGGACACAGAGAGAACTCTGGCTCCCAAGTTCACCAGTTTGGCATACAGTTCCCTTACTGTTGAGAACAATGGCTTACAGTCGGTGGCATTCTCCCCTTCCCCCACCAGTTCCTCGAGCCAGCTGCCGGGACTGTGAGTTGGAAAATGCAAGCTCTCCAAAGGAGGTTCTAGATACCTTCTGTACCAATGATTTTGGTGAGTACAACTGTCTGTGGCATTCCCCTGTACCCTCAGCTCCCATGACCTTCACTCTGTCCAGCAAACAAAGGTCAACATATGCCTTCTGTATCCCCTGTGCTAAATACCCTCTTCCCCCCTGCCAATCCTCCACCAAGGATTGATCCATCCACTGTACTTGGGGGGCGGGGAAGGGTCCTCTGGTTCTTTTGCTGTTTGGCAGGTGCTAGTATGGCCCTTTGCCATATGACCTGTTCCCTTCTTCTTCCAGTTGTGTAGGTCCTTGATATGATCTTTCACACCAGTTGTTAGAAACAAGCCATCACTGATAACACGCTGCAGCCTTCTTCCACCTATCTCATGTTTTAAGTTAGAGGAGGAGGGAGGAAGGGGACTTTGGGGCCAGCTATTCTAGTCCTTTCTCAGCTTTCAGTCTGACCACTAAGATATTTCATTCGAAAGATAACTGGCTGAGAGAAAACTCCAGGGAATTTAAGGGGAGTGGAAGGGCACACAGAAGTAGAAAACAGGGAACATGGTAGCAGAGCCCAGGGACCTGAAAGTTCCAGGAGGCAGAGACTCTAAGGCCACATGTCTGGTGGCCCGGGAGATCAAGGTATAGTGAGTGCAACTCTGTTTTATTTTACCTATTCTAGCTGTGAAGATCCACATCTCCCGGAGGAACCGGACCTCGTCCAGCATCTCTGACTATGATATGGACTCCCGGCTGGAGGTGCTGAAGCGAGGGCCCCTGCTACCAACAGAGGTCCACCCCAGACTGAAGCAGTGGCTGGAGTGGGATGCTACTTGTGTGCACAACCTCATGCGGGGCACTCACACAGGGGCCTACATCATCACTGGGGAGGTCCAGGGCAACCACCTGGTGGTTAACAAGGCTTATGCCTGGAACAAAAGGAACAGGAACCTGCATCTTGCAGTTAGAAAGTGGAAGCACCACCGATGTAGAGAGTAGGGCAAGAGAAAGGTGTGAAGTCAGATGCCTCCCTCATCCTGGGGCGATATCATGCCTTTTCAACCCAAGGACTCTGACTGGAAAGCCAAGACTCTGGCAGGAAGGTAATCTGACTTAGATCCCTAGTAATTGAGAGAGAGGTGGTGCAATCCTCAACCTGCTCTGCTGCACTCAAGACTCTGCATTTCAAACACATGCAGGTATGATGGAAGACAGACTCTACCCAGACGAAAACATAGAGAAGCGCATTAAGTGACTGGCTAAATAAGATGAAGCTGGCTGGTCCTCCAACTGACACGAGACAAAGATGAGGTAGAAGGAAACACAGTACAAGCTTGATGAGTGGGATCCCTTGGCAGTAGGTACAATGCTAAAGGTGACCCCCCAGGAAGGGGCCAGCTTCCTAGCAATGAAATAGATAACTTCCTTACACAATCCCTCCTACTTTGCTGCTGCCTCCCAGATATCTGCTCCCAGAATCCTTTGTGGGCCCTGACCTTCAAGAACCTATCTGCACCCACATTTCTTCATTGGTGGAGCATGACGGGCTCTGAAAATCTGAGAGCTTTATGAAAAGATCTCCATGTCTGTCCTACTCAGTGCTCTGCAATCTGAACATATTACTAACATTTCAGAAAGGGCCCCAGAGATTTACTTGGTAGATCTTTCTGAAGCCAGAATCAATACACCTGGCTCACCAAATCAGGATATATTCTTCTTGAACTTTACTGAGCCTAAGGCTATAGGAAACATTTTTAAAAAGACCTCTGGGATAGTCAATGGGATAGATACACATCTAGGGTAAGCCGCTTAAAACCTAAACTAATATTCACATTTAAAATCTAAGCCTGCTACTGTTAGGTCTCTAGGATATATTATGAATACATTCTTCTAGTGATTTATGTCAAACTCTTTGTTTCAACTGGGGGGGGAGGAGGAAGGGAAATTTGGCAATCCTGTAATAAACCAAACACAATTTTAAAAATAAATATTCATTGTACATTAGTGATAATTATCTTTACTATTTAGGAAAATAAAAAATAAAAATATGACCCAATGAGAAAGATATTCAACAGACCCCAGTGGAAAATTTGGTTGAGGGCCCTTGGTATTCAAAGGATACTAGAACAGGAAAGGCATGTAAAGAGTGTGACAAACTCCTCGTAAGAGACCCAGCCAGAGCACATGAGACAGCGTGTGGGCGCCAGAGCCCCAGACTGATAACTATTAAGCTGCTGCTCAGAAAGAGCCTGTATCTTTCAAATAGAATTTTAGGGGACCAAGCAGGATTAATTTTATCTTTGTTTCTGAAACGTCTAAAGGGGAAAAAAACCCAACTCTTTAAATATTAGTATGAAATATAATATATATTACATATATTAAATATTAATCCACTGAATATTTATTATCTATCAGTGCCATGTGACCTATAAATTAAAGATACAGTCCTTGCTCATAAGGAACTGATTTACTCAAGCAGGAAGAGGGAAGATTTGGTCAGTTACGCTGGGCTGCAGGTTCTGAAAATAGTGTGAGATGTAAAAGGAGTATCTGAGGGCTAAAACACAATAATGTTCTTGCAATGGTGAGAGTTCTTAGATTATATAAACTCCTCAGGCAAGTGGCAGCAGAACTGGGGCAGAGAGGAAAGGGTTAGACTCAGAGTTCAATTCCCTGGGTTTAAGTCCCAGTTTGAGCCACTTAGTAGCTATGTGACTTGGGACAAATCATTTTACTGCTCTGACTCAGTTTTCTTTTTTGTAAAATAAGAACAATACTACTTACCCTACTGATATCACGAGGTTATTGTGTGGATCAAATGAGATAGTGTATGCAAAGCACATATGAACCCTGAAGTGCCATATATATACTGACTTTCATATCATCCCTTGGAAACAGGAGCAGTGAGACCCTGGGTATGTTCCAAGATGACCTAATCAGCCATCTTGTCTCTTCTCTTTGGGATTTGTCATATTTGAGGTATTACTGTAGCTCTCTGATTCACCAGACAAGTAGTCACTGTTTCCATTTTTATCTAAGCATGAGCATTACTTGAAAGAAGAGCCTAGAAGCCTAGCATTCTGGGAGATGGTGCTGAGAGTGGCAGGGAGGGAGGAACTGAAGAGCCACACCACACCGCTGCCATCAAGGGGCACTGAATGTTTGCCTTTAGCTCATCCTTTCCTCCTAGCTCTTTTTACTGCTTATAATGTACCCATTATCAGCCCAAAAAGCCAATAAAGGATGGGACCAGGTGCTTCCTGACACTAAGTTCCAGGTTATTAGGAGTTTCCACAGAAACATCATTTAGCTTTCACACCTTTAGGGGTGGTCAAGAAATCACCACTTAGGGCAGAACCAGGGGAACACTGTGTGAGGATCAGCTGTGACAGACTTAGCTCTTCTTAGCAATACGATGATCTAAGACAAATCCAAAAGACTCATGATGGAAAATGCTATCCATATCCAGAAAAAGAATTATGGAGTCTGAATGCAGATTGAAACATACTATTTTCTCTCTTTTTTTTTCCTTTCTCATAGTTTTCACCTTTTGTTCTGATTCTTCTTTCACAACATGACTAATGTGGAAATATGTTTAATATGATTGTACATGTATTGCCTATATCAGATTATATGTCATCTTGGGGAAGGGGGAAGAGAGGGAGGGGGGGAAATTGGGAACTCAAAATCCTGTAAAAGTGAATGTTGAAAATGGAAAACAAACAAACAAACAAAAAAATCCTAACCACCACTTAGACCTTTAAGGGCTGAAGAAGCCCCATTTTTATTTTCCTGTTCCCATGCTTATTCTCCATTCTATACGTCCCAATGGGCTACCCTAGCCAGGGTATGCCACAGCTGGATTTCTAGATCAACTACCTTAATAAGAGATGTTCCAGTAGGTCATAACTAAAGACTAGAGTGTTAAGCCAAAAGATTTTCAACGTGACTGACCCAGAGAGATCGCAGGCTGAGAGTTCTCATGGCTGTTACTTGGCCTGCATATGGTGTTTGTGCTTCTTCATTGAGAAAGAATAGTTATACCCTTTCGCAACACCTTCTACATTTCCATAGGCTTTTCTCCCCACCTACATCTTAGCCAAAACCTCATGGGACTCAACTCACAACAGGATGGCTAAAACATTATTAAAAAACATTTCAGGAGTAGCTAGGTGGTGCAGTGAATAGAGCACTGGCCCTGGAGTCAGGAGGACCTGAGTTCAAATGTGGCCTCAGACATTTAATACAAAAAACTAGGCCTGTGACCTTGGGCAAGCCACTTAACCCCAAGCAAAAAACCAAAAACATTTCAACCAAAATATTAATGTTAATTCTTAAAACAGAGTTTCAGATGACACATGGGTCCAAGTATATCCCCCAAATCACAAACCTCTGATCCAGTGGTGGAAAGGATGTGCTCAGACCCATGGGCTCCTGACAGTTGCAGATCTCAGCCATGGTCCTGAAGTCCCTGGGTGTAAAAGGCCAAGACTCTCTTGGTCACTGCTATCAGTTTGCCCATAAACCCTAGCTAGCTATAGGAACGATGGTCCTGAGGATCTTAAGCACAAACTCAGCGGACCTTCCCTCTCACCCTCAGGCCTGACAAGTGGCTAGACCAGGATGGCTAGGGTTTGAGTTTCTACTGAGGTCAGGGTAGGGAGAAGGAGGGTTCAGACATCCATTTAGCTATTTCTAGTAAAAATACAAATGTGTATAATGCTGAGGGTTTTCACAAGTTCTTGCAATGTTAATGGGATTTAAGATCTGCTCCCCCTTCCCCTCCCATTAATAGGCCTCAGGTGGAGCCCATTAAGGGAAGCTTGATTAGGGGAGGCTTGCTTGTAGGAAGGCTTGCTTGTAGGAAGGCTTTCACACCTTTTGTTAATTTCTAATTAGGCACTGAGTCCTGAGGGTTGTGATGCCCTCTGGCTCTAAAAAGAGTATATATACTCTGAGGTTAGCATTTTGCTTTGGGGCTCACTCACTGGAAAAATGTTCTTGTGATTTGACCAGATGAGACTCTGGGAAGCTGTTAAGGAGCCCCCCAGCTTTGAAAAACTCAGATGCTGGTGCTTCTCTCTCTCATAACTATGTATGTATTGCCTTGGTCAGACAGTTGGATCTGTATGTTGATCTGTGCTAATTTCTCAGACAGAAGCCCTGTCTGTTGGTCTTTATTTCTCTGCTTATATTTTCTCTATTTTCTTTGTTTGGATTTTCTCTGAAGTTCAGAGTGCTGATTTTTCCCCTGAACTAATTAATGAATGTAATTAAAAAAGATTGCTGACCCCCTCGAACAGCTATCTTTCCCAGTAAAGCACATCTAAAAATCTGTGCTAGCAGCCATCCTGGGTATGCCAGTGTGGTTGTTGCTACAGTTCCTCATCAACCTTTCTATATTAACATTCTATTCTAACTCTAATTGAGGTCTAATACTTGAGTATTTGTAGTGTAATGCACCAGAACTACTAGAAAAGATATTTTAAAAGCAGCGTCCCTTAAGAAATTTCCCAGGAGCGCTGGAAATTAAATGAGACAACCAGCTTCAGTTCTTAAATGGAATTATCCAGCAGTAACAGTCATAGGAGGATTCTGGGATGATAAGCTAACATCCTGGTCCTGGAGTTTATCACTTTACTAGCCTGTTTCCTGTCAGGCACAGGCTGTCCAATGGCCACTATCAGTTCACTGGTGTAACATCATCCATGAAGATAGAGGAAACAAGAGACTGAGATTAAGCTAAAAGGGCAGGTTCAATTCCAGGTTACCCATTAACTCTCTGATTTTGAAAGTCCACAGAAATCACATTTTTTCATTTGATACTTAAGTACTGGAATGAGCAATTGGGGTTTTTTTGGTTGGTTTTTTTTTGGGGAGGAAGAGATTGTTTTAATGAAGAGTTTTCCTTTTATCTCTTAAGAGCCAAAATGAATCCAAGGATGACTTTATATAAAGCAATAAGACTAGGGATGCAAACTCTTGTTGCAAATTTTAAAAGAGAATTCATTCAAATAGTTGGAGGAGGAAGTCCATGAATACTTTCTGCTTCTAAACAGCTTTCATCTCCTTAGCACAAGAAATTTACTTTTGTGATTTTTGTATGTAAATGAGTGAGGGAGGGAAGGAGGAAAAGTGAAGTCAAGTTGTTATAAACATGAATTTTCAGAACTTCTAGACTAAAATTTACTCTAAAGGCAGTTTCACAAATATAGACTGTGGCAGGTTTACATATATATATATATATATATACATATATATATATATATATATGTGTGTGTGTGTGTGTGTGTGTGTGTGCGCGCGCGCGCGCGCATATATGTATATGTGTGTGTGTATATGTGCATGTATGTATGTGTGTGTGTATGTATTTTGGCCAGGAGATAGATGAAGAGTGTTTATTTGTTGAAAAAAAATTTTTAAAGGTTTTTTTTCTTTTTTTGACACATGATATTAAACAGCCACCTATTATACAAATAAACTCAGTGGGTCTATTTCTGTAGGGAGTTTTGTTGGTGTGTTCTTACCAAAGAGAAGAGGCTTCAAGCTGAGGGTCTTCACATCGTGTATTTTGTTGGGGATCAGCTCCACCTTTTGCTTGTAGCCAACCTGAATAACAGTTGCACACTGAGATCAAATGAACATCCTAGCAACTTCCTTGCTACCTCCTAGGTTCTAAAGCCCCCTGGCACAATGTTGTGTGCCCATATTGGACTTTTAAGGTTGGCAAAGCACTTTATTTACATTAAACATTTAACAGATGCTTGTTGAACTTAATTGAAAGTCACAAAATAGGGCTCACTAATTACCACCAAGTAAAAAGCTATGGGAGACCGTTTAAAATGCTACTGCAGAAATAGTCTTGGAAATAATCTGACTTCTCTAGGGGCAGATGGGATCGAGACATCATGGGAACTAAACCATCTCATTGACAAGGTAACTGCCCTTCTTGGGGACACTGACCTCTCTTGGAAAGGGCAAGGGAAGCAGAAGCTTTGAAAAAGCAGAGAATCAAGACACTACCACTCAAATGACTAATGGCTCCACAGTCTTCTGTGTCCTGTTAGATACTATCTCTACTACCTCTACATATGCACATACATATGTATATGTATCTATATAGTATATGTTTAAGTAGACAGTATGTATGTGGTACATATGAGTGTGTGTATGTAGGTACACACACATACACATACACACACACACACACACACACACAATTTTTCAGGCCTAATACAATTCCAACAGCACAGCGCTGAATGGGAAGGTAAGGGGAGGAGAGGAGGCCTGGTCTCTAGATGTCATCTGCTTCCCCCTCCCCAATCTAAGACCCACACCTAGAGGAGACCAAGGGTAAGCAGAGCCAAGTGAAAAGCGATAAGCTCTGAATACAGAGTCGGAGAGACCAGAATTTAAATTTTGCCTATGACCTTGAACAATCCGCTCCCCTCTTGCGGTCTGTTTTTCCGAGGATGCCGCGATCCTTTGCAGCTCTGTACTTTCTAAGTGCCCAGATAGGTCTGCTCACCTTGATGCCCTCCAGACGGATGAGGGGCGCCCCGAGGAGCGCAGAGACTGGAAGGGCGGCCGGGGCTCGCGCGGCGGGGGCGGCTGTGGGGCTGGCGGCTGCGGGGCCCGGCTCGGGGGACGCCCCTTGGCCAGCCCCCGGCCCCGGCCCCGGCCCAGACGAGTCGCCGTTGCTGTAGTGCACGAAGAAGAGCAGCGCTAGCACGTTGCCCAGGTAGAGGTGAACGAACACCATCAGTACCAGGAAGTAGGAGCGCGAGCAAATGCCGCGGGGCTTGCCCCCGACCAGGCCCGGCGGGGCCAGCGGGGCCTTGGTCGTGACCTCTCCGTCCGTCCGTGGGCCCAGCAGCGCCCAAGGGGGCTCCGCGGCCTCCTCGGCCTCGGGCCGGGGAGCTGCTGCCGCTGCTGCTGCCCCCGCCGCCATCGCGCCGACTCCGGCCCCGACCTGGTGAGGATGCGCGGCGGAGGGAGGATCTGGCCGCTAGCCAGCTGAGGCCGGCGGGGGCGCCCGGGGGCACCAAACCCCGGCCCCGGTCGCCCCTAGTAACCTACTTGAGCAGAGAAGCGGAAGTGGCGCTGAGCTGGCCGAGGCGTGCCGGTCTCCCCTCCCTTTCCCTCTTCCCCGCACCCTCCTCTCGGTGGTTGCTAAGAGACCGGACAAGATTGAGGATGCTGCATCGGCCTCCCCCGCCCCATTGGTTACTAGGAGATAGGGCAACTCCCGATAATGCTACCGCGGACTCTCCCCTCCCTTTGCCCTTTGCTACACCTTCGCAACAGTTGCTAGGAGACGGGTTGGGGCAGAGGATGCGCTGGCAGAGGCGCCCTAGGGGAATGCTGTGGGACCGCGACGGCTTGTTTTTCTATTTGTATCCTCAGTGCTTAATACATAGTACGGAATAGGGACCGGACTTATGATTTCATTGGCCTAGGGAACAAATAATAAGGAACGAGATAATATTTACAAAGTGCCTAGAACAGAGTGGGCGCTTAATCAATGCTTTTTCTCTTTGCTAGCTTTACCTTCCTGGCTGAGAAAATTTCCTCTACTAATGCTGGTCAGCACATTCTCCAGGATCTACAGACTTAAAAGAGTCGCCCAGGGTCATACAGCGAACACTTTCCTGGCTTTGAGGAAGGTTCTATCCATCGCATTTCATTGTAAGCGCTCAATACTTTTTCATTCTTTCCTAGTCTCCCATATACACCTGGAGTATATTCCCTTTGCCGATGTCCTACTCTTACTTTCTTTTTCAACACCCTGAATTGTCAGGTGCTGTCTTCTTTCGAAGTCTCCCCAAATTTCCTCACTTCCCCAGGCATGGTGCCTGGTACTTTCCCTGGTATTTAATCCATGCTTCCTGGTAGCTTAGTCATTTTTACATCTGTCCTATCACCCCAGTAGACTGTATGTTCTTCAACAGCTGGCACTGCATACTGCTCCTAAGACACAATAAATGTTTAGTTCTGGTTAAATTGAATTGTATTCTCTGAAACTGATCCTTTATCCTACAGTTTCAGCTCCAAGGCTTTGGTGAATCCCACACAAGCATTCCACATTTTTTTGTATAACTCTATCCACCATTAGTAGACTATAAGCTCCCTTATAGCTCCTCCACTGTTAACATAATGCCCTGTAAATAGTAAGCACCGAATAAATATTTAATGAAGAGTGGGAAAAGTGACTAAACTGCAACATGAATCTGCTATCAAAGGATGGAGTGGCCCTCAAAAGAGGAGTTTCAGAGACATCATGGTGGAAGGAAGGAACTTCTAGGATTTGTTCCTTGACCCACTCATTCTTTAGGATCATTTAGTTTACAATTAATTTTGAATCTATGCTTCAATAGCCCTTCATTAAATGTAATTTTTATTATGATTTGAAAAGGTTGGATTTGCTATTTCTGCTTTTCTACATCTGGTTGTGAGGTTTTTATGCCCTAATACATGGTTAATTTCTGTGAAGCTGCCAGGTAGAGTTGATAAAAAGGTATATTCCTTTCTATTCCCATTCAGTTTTTTCCAGAGGGCTATCATATCTAACTTTTCTAAGATTTTATTCATCTCCTTGACTTTTCTTATTTATTTTATGGTTAAATTTATCTAGCTCTGAGAGATGAAAAGTTGAGATTCCACACTGGTATAGTTTTAGGGAATGTATTTAAGCGGTAATGAAGACCTTGTTCTTCTGTGGCTTCACTCTTCATAACCCCATTTGGCATTTTCTTGGCAAAGATGCTATAGTGGTTTGCCATTTCCTTTTCCAGATCATTAAAAAAAAAAACTTTCCAGCTCATTTTACACATAAGGAACTGAGGCAAATGGTGTAAGTGACTTGCCCAGGGTCACACAGTTTAGTGCCTGAAGTTGGATTTGAACTCAAGTCTTCCTGACTTCAGATCCAGTGCTTTAGCTAACTGTGCTACCTAGCTGCCCCAAGTGAAGACCTAAGAATATGCCAATTCCTCCTGCTATTTTATGTGTCTAGGGCATGAAAAAGTGTACAACCTGTATTGAAGTGAACAGGAATGGGGTATCTTGAAGAGCCAGATTATTGAGAATGTAAAAAGAGAATGAAAAAAAAAAAGCTAAGATGATTGTTAAAAATGGATTAGGAGTTTCAGAAGGGACAACGAAAGAAAGGTAAATGGTTAAACTGGATGAAGAGACTATGGAAGAGGGAACAGATTTTCCACCTTGGCTAGGAGGCAGTGATTAAAATAGGAGGTGTGAATTTGCTAGCCAAAAGGTAGAAGTAACAGTTGATAGTTGAAAGGAACTTCCACTCTCTAAAATCTTGAAATGAGGGAGGGTTGTGGGGACACTGGGGAACAGTACTGGTGCCCACAGCCACGGAGCTGAGGTGGAGGACAGAGGTCAGGACAGACAGACGTAAGGGTAAGTAAATACAGGGCAATTAAGTTCAGGAACTGAGCTGAACAAATGGGGCCAAATGGATACTTATTATCACAAGGTAATAAAGACTGAGGCATGACCAGTGCAGTGTGAGGGGAAACATGGGTTCTAATCTGGCTGGGGCAAGGGCAGGGCAACTCTGGCTAGGGAGATGGTGGCTTTGGTCCTGGAACTTACTGGTGTGCATTGTATTTCATAAAGTATTATCCTTCAAAATGGCTAGAACAGATGACAAAAGGCTTGGGACACCCACACTTGGCATTCAGATTTCTGAAAAGCATGCTATTCCCATTTTTAACACACATCAGACCTTCCTTATAGATCTGGTAGTCATAAAGCTGTTCAAAAATCTTTCCCTAAGATGTAAAGTTTAGATTATTTCAATGGGCATTCAAGACCCTCCATTATATGGCATTACCCAATCTTTTCAGGATTATCTCAGATGACATATCCCTCCAATACACTATAGCCAAAGTACTCTCTGGCTCTAACAATATGCTCTGCACCAAGCTTTTGTTTTTCTCTGATGCTCTCATCAAATATAGTTATGCTGATTTTGGAATCAGGTAGACTTGGATTCAAATCTTGCCGTATACTGTTTTGTAGCTGTACCTCGAGCCTTGAGCGGTTCCCTAAAACTGATTCTGATTTGTATTTTCCACATGGATGAAATCATAGATCCATCATGCACTGGTTAAACTCTATGGTATCTGAAGCACAGGCCTAGGTCTTATGTAAACTTTCTAATTTTTCCAGCAATTAGCACAGTGCTTTGCAAACTGGGGATGTCAAATAAAGTTTGTTATTACAGTGCAACTACAGCATCAATGTCTCCAGTGGTATTAAAAATTCAGGATATGGACAAACATAGAGTAAAGATGTGCGTGACTACACTCCATCCACTTTTAAATTATATCTTTAGAGAATGTTCTCTCAGAATACACCAGCCATATCCCTGAAATCTTTAGTCACCCAACTTAGGAAATTCCAGAAAACAAACAAGCTATGAATTGTTTACATAGCTCACCAATGTAATCACTTTTCCCAAAATGATGGGATTCATACCATGATCTTCTGGATCTTAAAAATGGGAATCAAGTACAATATAACCTCAAGTTTCCAGAATGATTAGAAACAAGGTACCACTGAAATACAGGCTCTCATAGGAATTTTTCCCTGCATGGCAGAGAAATCTAATTTTTGACTTACATCCAACTGCTGAAGTAGAATGTTGGACTTGGGAACCAGGAAACCTAGGTTCCAAGGTTCAGTTGCTTAATAGTTGTATAAACATGGTCAAGGCATTTAACCTAAGCCTCGATTTCCTTATTTATGAAGTGGGGGAAATAAGAGTAGATATAATGTTTCCACAATGCCCTTGTTACAGTTCTAGTTTACAGTATATGCCTATATGTATTTCTTGTCACTAGCAGGTGCTCCATCAATGCTGGCTGATGAACTGATATCTAATGTTTTATCAGCACAAAGATGACCCTACGATGCCAGAGGAGTACCGGATTAGGCAGGTTCTCTCAAGCTAAAAAGCTGTAGGGACAAGTCCTTCTATAAACCCTTGTGGTCCAAGAAGCTGTGCAGTTAAATTAGGACAGACACATCACCAATTTGGCCATGGGATGATTAAATTTTTGGCCATAGCAACTTATGAAGACCATTTGCTATGGCTTAAAGGAGCTGCAAGATGAATCAGTAGAGAAAATATTTGCACTTATGAAATCAGGGTTTGTTACAAGCACTGATGCATCTGCCTTTCAGGGTTGTGATATGAAAAATGCTTTGTAACCCTTATGGTGTTGTCTTAAGAGAACAGGTACTGAGGAAAAAAACCTTTGTCCAAGGTGGCAATGTATTTTGCCACTGTATTGTGGGTAACCAAGACACAGAGAGATGGAGCTACTCAATTCACACTCAATCCTAAATAGGTAGACAGGTAAGGTGCTATGTACAGAGCTGGGATGTTGTGGTTCCCAACACAGCAATGACATCTCTTGCCTTAACACCCAGTGAACTATTAGGAAATCTAGAACATGAGCTGCTTATATACACCAAAGACTGTTGACACATAGGCTTCTTCAGACACTGCTTAGAAAAACGAGTCCACACACAAACCTTTTAAAATTAGAAATTTACAATTTATTTGAATAAACCACTAGAATTCTGGGAAACTTTTAAGAGCAGAGTACATTGCCCCAATTCATCTTTCCTCTCTAAAGGAAAACCAAGAGATGGGGCCATTTTATGAGAAAATGTCCTGCCCTTCTTCCTTTTCTACCTCATGCAAAGCAGAGTCAGAGTCTGCCAGATTCTCCCAGCTTTCTAAACTGTCAAAAAACTTAAAAGTGACAGCCAGTTAAGGTCTAGAACAAGCCTCATTGAAAAGAAAATACATTCTGTCGAGCACTTGATTCAAAGTTGTAAGGGCTCAAAGCTGTGATTACGGTACAGAAACCCTTTGTGGCTCCAGCATCAGTGCAAAAGCAATTTGTGTATATTTGTGTATGCACGCACGCGCGCACACACACATGTATGTGCACGATTTCATGCACCAAGAGCAGCAGTCATGCAGTTTAGAGAAACTCCTTGGTGCTGCCTAGGATGTCAAGGGTATGTGACAGCCAGTGAATTACATGAGCAAAGCTACAACCAAAAGCTCTAGAAGCAAAGCTGGGACCCATTCGGCCCTTCTGGTGCCACAAAAAAAGACATCACAAAAAGAAGAAGGTTCCAAACACTGGAATCCTCAATGTGAGGAAAACGAGGCACTGACCCCCTTCCTGTTCTCAGAAGGAACGCTCTTCTTATTTACAATTAGCTTATGAATGTGGTGTTTCTAGATTGATTCTTCACTGCCCTTTCCTCTTCCAAATTTGCCTATCCTCTTCTCAGAAAGCAGGGCTTTTCAAGGAGAGGAATGGGGGAAGGGCTTACAGGTCAACCCCACCCAACAATAACCCCTCCACTGTCACAGCTGACTCTCGGGTGGAATTAGGTTCACAGTTTACAATAGCACCCAGGAAGTAAATGCACAACTGGGTGTTGGAAAGTGAAATGGATTGATGTAAACTCCAAAGGAATATTCCAACTGCTTTATAATCTCCCTAAATCCTGGCCCTACCTCCAGGAGGCCAGGCAGAGAACAAAATTTATTCTTAAACTCTTAGGCGCTGAGGATAATAACTGCAGAGATAAAAGCTCTGCACTCTCTCCCAGAGGAAAGCCCTGTCCCAACCCCTGAGTACAACTGAACACATTATCCTCTGAAGATAAAAAAGACATCAGAAGCTTTCCCAGGAACCTTGTTATCTTAAATCTGCCTTCTCAAAGGCTTCTAAATATGTTCAAAGATATTGTGGGACTGTAGGACTACAACTTTTGTGCATTTTGAGACTGGGAATAACCCTAAAGTTGGCATCAAATGCCTTTCAGAGTCTTAAGGATGCCTGATGTTTAAGGACGTCATTTCGAAGGGAGAAAAATAGTGAACAAAAGCAAAGTTAAAATCAAAGTCAATGGGGAGCTTTCTAGAGTGGTCAAACAATGGTGAGCTGTGTCCACTCAAAGAGAATCTCAAAGCAGTCCCAGAATTAATGAGAATGAGTCCAAGCCCCTTGCTGTGTGCAAAGACAAGAAGGGACTTTCTGACTGACACCAGCGCTAGGATGGGAAAGCTCTATCTGGAGAAAAGGAACAAGAGGGCAGAGACCACTTTTAGTTAGTCCGTGATGACTCTAATATGGTACTTTCTCCATTTTTACCCCTCTACAACAGGGGGGCCACCAAAGACATACCCATATTTAAGATTAATATTGTTCACTTGGACAGGCTTTCCACTTCTATTATGAAGGAAGGCAGCAAGATAGTACTTTCTTTCAAAGGCCTCCAACTCAGAGGACACACTCAGGAGTCTGATACAATCTGAGGGGCTACCGATGCGTCATTTCTTTATATTTGTGTTTTCATTATTGCTATCCCGAGAGTCATACTTTTTATATTTTTCTCCTCTCTTGTTTCTTGACCACTAAAACTGCCTTGGATCCCCTATACCAAAAGCACAAAACTGGTCCTTGCTGTCTTTTCTCAGGACTCAATTTAGCACCTCTCCCTCTGAAGGGCAAACAGAGAGCAACCCAGGCACTCAGAATCCTTATCAAGGCATCCTGGTGAGAAACCACGAGGTGCTTCTTCCCTTTGGGAGAGGTCCTCACATGCCCCTGGCACCAGTTCACAAACACGCCCAAGACTCACCAGTACAAAGAAAGATGTAACTAAGCATAGGGGTAGGTATTGGGAAAAAAATCAACAACAACCTCAAACTGATAATGCGCAGTAATCCAGCTAGAAAGATGGACTGATTAAAAGCTACCCCTATAAGAAGCATAACAGGGCATATCAACAAAAATCCAATCCTGGTCAAAAACCTCAGGAGTCAGGGCAATAAGACTATACCTCAACCTGTCCCCTGTTTTGTGGATTTAGAATTTGGTGAGATTCTCCTAGCACCTGGTATAGGAAAAGAGCTGCTGAATGAGCAGCTGACATGATCCAGCTTACCATGCTCCCAGACTCCTCCCCAGAAGAAGCTTCTGGAAGAGGCTGGCTGCTCTCTTCCTTGGGCAATTACAGCTGCTGCCAAGCATATCTGAGCAGGAAAAGGGGAGGCAACCCCAAGAAGGCCAATGTGGCATTTCATAAAGCTCAGCACAAAAGCGGTGTGGGTGGGGAAGCAAATGTTACTTTCTAAGCAGAACATCTAGAGGAAAAAACACTCCAATGCCAATTTATTTTTTTTAAAAGGGTTCTGTGTTATTCTAGGGTTTTTTGTTTTGTTTTGTATAATTTTACAACCTTTGAAAATTACAGAAGTTGTAATGATCTAATACTATTAACAGCCATTCAGAAAAACTTTCCCTCCCTCCCAACAACAATCCAGGGGAAATTTTAAAAGTCCCATAAAGATACCAATTCAATATGGCCTCTACCCTGGCACAA
>CM053583.1:351176123-351222903 GCA_028627135.1 Pseudochirops cupreus | reverse complement strand
AAAGGGTTCTGTGTTATTCTAGGGTTTTTTGTTTTGTTTTGTATAATTTTACAACCTTTGAAAATTACAGAAGTTGTAATGATCTAATACTATTAACAGCCATTCAGAAAAACTTTCCCTCCCTCCCAACAACAATCCAGGGGAAATTTTAAAAGTCCCATAAAGATACCAATTCAATATGGCCTCTACCCTGGCACAAACAAAGCAGAAAGATGAGAAGAAAACTGAAAGTGACTAAAAGGGGAGAGCTTTGAGGGGCCGGGCATTGTTCTTGGTCTGCACTCTCCAGGGGCAGGGCCCATTCCATGCAATGATGCTGCTGGATGCCTTGTTTCCTCAATGCTCTCTCCCCTCTCATCCTGTATCCTTCTGTGGCCTGACTTAGGTGTCATGGAAATCCTTCAGCAGAGTCCTCCTCCGCTGCTCAGCTATGTGCATCTGATTCTCCAAGTCCTGAAAAGTAAGATGAAACCAGCTCACCCTCTTTTCACTGAGACAGAATTAAAGCTGTGACTAGGAAAGGACCCTAGATGTCATCTAAGAAAGAGACATCCCCCATATCACTTCCCAGAGCCAAGATGCAGCCAGCATTCCCCTGAAGACCTTCACTTCTGGAAGCCCCCTCCCTCATGGAGTGGCTAATTCTATTATTGGACAATTCTAAAAAAAATTTTTTTAATTAAAAAAAAAATTTCCATTTCCAAACTCTCTCCCTCCGTTCATTAAGGGAAAAATTATGATACCTATTATACATATGAAGTCATGGAAAACATAGTTCCACATTAGCCATGTTACATAAATAAACAAAAAAACCAGAAATAATGTGGGGGAAAAAAGCTCCAATCTGAACTAAGAGTTCAGGACAATCTTAACTAAGTTCTTTACACTGAGTCAAAATCTTTTGCTGCAACTACTATCCACCTGTCCTCTGGGGTCAAACATAAGCAGAAGAGACCTACACAAGGACCCTTCAAATACTTGACATCAGTGATCATGTTTCCTCCTGAGTTTTCTCTTCCCTGGGCTAAACATTCAATGCATCAAAAATGTAAAAGCCACTGATTCATTCTGCAAAAGGCTGGATGTAATACAAAGGCAAAAGGAAGATCATCTCTGGCTTCAAGGGGCTATATTATGCCTGTCTCCTTTGAAAGCAAAGTTGGCCGATCCTTCATCAAGGTGGTGCCCTGAATGCCCCACAGTCAAGGGCTTCACACTGGACAATATGCCTGTCCTGAGGGAGGCTTCTGATTAGGTCATGGTGTGGGCTCATTCAGGTTGCAGATCCCTAAAATGCACACATTTTTCTCACTGTAGCATTCTCTATCCACACAGACTGACTTTGTATTTTTCATCTTATCTGATTAGGCCCATTGTTCTAAACTAGATTCTGGTGGTTTCTGCTAGGACTGGCTACTTCTTATTGGGATTCTGTTCCATCTAGCCAATAGGAGCAGGGCATTCAACAAGAAAAAGAGTAACTTACCCCTCTGTCATAGCTATCTGCTCGCTCCACCTTCCATGAAAGGTTCTCAATTTCTGCCTCGAGCTGGGCCTGCTGATATTCAAACTATAGCAACAACACAAAAGGCTGAACAGGAAAGAAAATCTGGAACAAGGATCTGAGTAGCAAATGTAATAACACACAACATGCACTTAAGATGCTATTAAGGAGTTTTACTTTGATCTGTCCAAATAAATATATTAATAATTTTGAAATACAAAAAAATTCATCTGCAGTGTTACAATTTTCACTTCACAGCTGCCTACAGATGACACCTAGATATACATTTAAATGCAACTTCTAAGTATAATATTACCAAAAAAAAATGCAAGAAAGACTGGATGCCTGTTACTCAAAACAATAGAAAGTCTTTAAAGATAGGGTCAAATACTCCTGATCTCAGTGGGAGGAAGTTTGTGCTACACCATCAGGACTGGTACCAAAATCATCTGAATTCCCACTATTATTTTTCCTCCTCATTTCTACACTCAGTCAAAATAAGGGATACACTATAGTCTTTTCCCCACTCAACTGGGGTTCTTCAAGTCTAATCTTAGGAAAGTCTTTTGTGAGTTCACACAAAAAGGAAAAGGCTCCAGAAATTATCCGGCAAGGATAATATAGCTCAAGAGGTGGTCTGGCTCAATCAATCTTTCCCAGAATTCAGATAAAGGGCCAACCCTCAATGATATTGTGTGCATGCGTGAGAGAGAGATAACGGAAGAAGGTGCTTATGGGATATGTTAATTTACCTCAAACAATTAGAGAAACAGATGTTGGGAAAAGGAGTCAAAAGGAGTCAAGAATCAGTTGTGATTTAGGGCAAAGTCAATCATGCATTCTTCCATAACCTAAGTCCCAACTCATCAGGAAGTTTAATGTCTTTCCTGGTCAGAGACTTAACACATTTCAAGGAACTTAATATCATTACATATACACATTGTGTATAATATATACACTTACTATAATACACTAGGCCTAGTGTATTACAAGAGTTGTTACTGATACACAAATGGGACTCAAGTAAATCTCAATGGATTCTTCTGGGTAAAATGACAAGTTAAAAAAAATCAAACACTAAATTAAGTTAGTTAATAAATTAAGTTAGTCATACATTCAATTTTCCTTACAAATTAATCCAGAACCAGAGTCACATATGAACATGAAATCTCCAGAAAACATGGAGAGAAACGAGCTTGTATTGCTTAGAGGAAGAGGGCAGAATCCTCTTACCAGCTTCTTCCTAGGTCCAGATTCCATGTAGTATGCATATGGGTACGTGTACTGCAAAGTATAACGACACTGGAAGAAAAAAAATGTTTTAAAAGATAGTCTGGGGTGGCTAGGGGATGCAGTGAGCAGAGCACCGGTCCTGGAGTCAGGAAGACCTGAGCTAAAATCCGACCTCAGACACTTGACACACTTACTAGCCATGTGGCTTTGGGCACATTTGCCCTCCAAAAAGCAAAAAAAAAAGGTCTAGACTTTTATTTTTTTAGACTATGACTTCTAATTTCTTTGATTTCTGTTCTGGTTCTCTAGTCTTTAACCAACCCAGATAAATCAGTCTGGATCCTCAGGCACAGGGTCTTAAAGAAATTAACTCAAGTTTAAAAAAAAATTAAATAAAAAACCCACAACAACAAAAACAAAATGAAGTCACTGTTTTCTTGGTACCAGTGGTTCCACCAATAGTGCAGATCACAAACCACTCCCAACACCGACACAGTCTTCACTCTGTGGTTAAAGAGGTTATCGCCAGCCCCATGGATGGAAAAGATCCTCTCTAGCTTTTGGTTGGCCCTTGGATAGCAGACATAGAGACCATTACCAAGCTGGAACCCAAAGTCTTTCTGGCTCTGCAGGGCCTGTCAAAAGTTACATTCTGTTGGCAAAGTCTTTGAGAACCCAGGGATCTCCTCCATACCATAATGAAGCACTGGAGGAGGAGCTGAGTTCAAAGGAGGGAAAAATACTTAAGGAAATTAAAAATTTAAACAAAGTGCATCTGTACTGCATAGCTATCAAATGGACTATCTCAGCAAAATGTTGGTTCAACAAAGGGCCATAGGACAGAATTTTGTTTTTCTGACTCCAGAGATAGTCATGGAGGACCTAGGAAAAAAATGTAATTGGGAGTAGGGCAGAGTTTCCAGGTGGGGATTGTGTGTGCCTCAAATCCCCTACTACTATAGAATTGAAGAGTCTGTACCATACAATCATAATGTCAGGCCTCCTAATTTATTCACTGATGGACAGCTACGGGGAATATAAGCTCCTACGTCATTTCACGTAAATTCTGTCTCAAATAGTTTAAGCTTATTGAATGCAAGGATCAAATTCAATTCAACAAACATATGTCAAAATCATCTATTATTTGTAGGGCATTTTCTGAATGTGAAAGGAACTGGTGGTATTTTAGAGGGTTAACATAAATTTCAGAATCTCTCCAGGAGGCTTTTATGTAGAATTCTTTCCCTCGGCTACCCCCAAGACTTACAAAGACCTGAGGTCATTCAGGGGAACAGCAGCTGCCTTACCTTGGCTAGGAGCTTAGCAGCATTTTGCAGGTACTGCCAGTCGATCCAAGTCCCCAGATTGTTCATCACTCTTTCCTGTATCTTCTCATGAATTCGCTGGTACGTCTGTGCCTCTAGCTGTAGGCTCTTATTGTGATTTTCCCACTGTAGCAGGGACAGATGGTAGAGGAAGAATGAAAGACTTTTGGGGGGAAGGGAGGAGAACAAATGGACTATGGGAAAAGGGGCAAATAAATGTCAAAGGAGGAAAGGAATGCTGAAATGGCAACCAGCAAGAAAAAGGCACTGCCTGCCACACGGAAAAAAGAATGTCTTGGCCTAGTCCCATACTAGAGGCAACGCGATGGGGGCGTTATGTGCTTGTGAAGAGCGATACTGCTAGAAAACAATGAGGCTTCACTTACTGATCACAAGGGGAACTTGAATTTCTCACCTACTAAGAAAAAAATACTTCTACCCCCAGGTGGTCGAGCGCTAAAGTATCAAGAAAAATTCTACAAAATACCTAATTCTTAGGTCAAAAACAAGTGCTGGGTTGGTCTTCAAAAGAATCATTAATAATCTTGTTAAATGTGACCATTCAGTGTAAAGTCCTCAGAAAAAGGAAAATAATTCATCTTATAACTGCTACACAATAATAATTTCTGGACTCCACGCAGGCATTTCCTTGGCATTAGTTACTGAGGTATGAATTTTCCTTCACATTGTAAGCAGGTATACGTGAGAAAGAACAAAAAGGGCACGAAGGGAATATATGAGCTGGGAGGAGCTGTCTAGTGCCACTCTTTCAGTTTCCTGAGGACAAAGCTGAGGTCACGTGAACCAGGAATAAGAGCCAAAAGGGACCTAGAGAATCATCTGGGCTCTGAAAGCTAAGGATCTGCCTAAGTGTACACAGCTAGTATAAACTACTTGTGTCTGGACTACAGAAAGGTGGTTATTAGAATGCCACAGACTAGACAGGTTAAGAGCCGTAAAATTTAGAACTAGAAAGAATTTAAGAAAACCCCCCCACCCCCGCCCTATCCCTGCCAAAATAAAAGTTAAGGGAACAGCAGGCCAGAGACCAGTGACACGGTGAGGATGTGGCAATATAACAGGAGTGCGCATCCAGGGTCTACATCTCCAAATCTAGCACTTCTTCAACTACTGCCATGACACAGGACTGTCACTACAAGACAAGTGGTGTCTTTCTTTCACGCAATTCAATTTATCAGTCAACCATGGACCCCAATTCCCCTCCCCAAGTTTTTTTTTTTCTTCAAAAGACAAAAAAAACAAAAAAAAACCAAGGCCTAAGAAGGCTAAGAGACCAAAGATAAATAAAGAAGGAGACACACTATCAAGGCATGAGATATTATTATTATTACTATTATTATTATTATGTTTAATGAAAACCAGCATCCCGGCTGACACCCAACACTTCTGGGCAGAGGGCTCTAGGATCTGTGCTGCTGTTGACCATTATCATGTGCTTCCTAGAATGTACAACCCCAAGCAGCAGCAGCATGAGTTCATACCACTACAGCACAAAAGAGGGCAATGTCCAGTCATAAGCAAGAGTACTGTGGCTGCTCGTAAACCAGAGTCTAGGGAATTTTTGAAGAGCCCTCTTAAACCAATGCTAATCCCGACAGTTGGCTCTAGTTCTACATCACCTGAACTGGGGTAACAGAAGATATCACATCCCTATAAATTCTTCAGTGCTGCCAGCATCCAGTTTAACCACTGCTGGCAAACCAAAGGAAACTAAATTCACAGCTGTGGGTCAGCAAGAGGTCTCTTACCCTCTCAAAGTAGAACAAGTACTTCTTAAGGGCCTCCCTCGCCTGGGCCTGCTGACTCTGGTTTACAATATCAGGATTTTCTTTGTACCGACTGCACTCGTAGTACTCGCTGCCATGGGTCTTCCAGTCTCCTAGACACATCCAGCAGAAATCTGCACAGAACAGCAAAAAACAAGTCAATTACAGCAGCAAAGAAACTGCTCCCATATAATTCCCGTGGCAAAGGCCCATGACTTAGGAAGCAAAAGTTGAGGCAAAGCCATTCTGCGTTGCTTAAATTTCTGGGCACTCCTTTGCCCAAGGAGCAGACTCAACACACCCCAGGGTACCATGTGGTAAACAATGTCCCTCTGCTCATTCTTATTATTCACCTAGTACAGAGAATTCACAAAGAGTAAAATGGCAAAAAAGAGAACTTCACTTCTCCCATGGACAGGATATCTACAGAAACAATAGGCTCTAAAAACCTGCTTGTCATCAATACAGAGACATCAGTGACAGGCATACAATAGAGATGAAACCTGCCATGTACCATCACATTCTTTCACCACTAAAAATTGTCTGAGAGCTGCCTGGATATCACCCTAACAATAACCACCTCTCAACAAAAACCATTAGGCCATTCTCCCCTTTTTTTTCTTCCATACACAGAATCAGGAGATCTTGTATAAGACATCTCAGCATAGTCCCCAGCACACAGTAGGTGCTTTAAAAATGTTAAATGACAAAATGACATATGGACAGACAGCTGTGAAGTAGAAAAAACAAGCAAAAAAAAAAGATGAAAGAAAGAGCATCTTTAACAAAGACAAGTTACCCAATGGACAATTTCATGAACAAGCAGGAATGTACTTCCGTTCTGGGAAAGAACCAAGAAGGAAAATTCAGAAGCCCTTAGAATGTTATTTCTCAACCCATGAATTTCAGGTCAAGACAGGGTAAGTGCCAATAAAATAATGTGTTGCCTTCCCCATTCCTAACAAACTCCACAAATAGCCTGGCATTTTGGAGAGGTAAACAAAAGGACAAAACACGTCATGTGAGGAGTCCATTTGGAGTAAAATCCCCAGCAGGATTTTACTCCTGAGTCACTTCTGACAGGAAGAAGAAAGAGCAAATCAAAAAAGTCTGTTCTGCATAATTTGTTCTCGACAAAATCAAAGCTGTAAAGAAATTAAGCAAGCTCAATATTAAGCAGGCTCTCCTACAGAGGGGCATGAGACAGCAAAATGACTAGCTCAGGACAAGATTGCCACTAAATTGGATCTGGAAACGACCTTCTAGGTGATCTAGTCTAACTTTTGAATTTTACTGATGAACAAAAATGAGGCCCAGAGAGGTGACCTGACTTGTCAAGGTCATAGAGGTACTAAAAGTTGCATAAATATGATCTGAACCAAGCCCTCTGATCTCAGCAATCCTATGTCACACTTCTTCACAGATCAGTGGTAATGTGTAATAATCATGGACAAAGAAGGAGGTAGATTTCTACTGGGAGAAGTTTCAAACTAAAGTCAAGAAATCTATTTTGAATCAAGAAAGATGGCACAGAAACCCAACCTGTTCAGTAGGTAATGAGATTCATGGCTAGATGTCAAAATCACCGTAAGAACGACACCATAATGTGTCCTGACGTCAGAATAGTCACGTTGCTGGCAAACAGGTACCATATCCCCCTCTCCAGAAACAAGCATCTAGACTTATGATTCTTTTATAGCTGGGACAGATCACCCACCTCTTCATTTTACGGAAGGAGCCAGAACAAGTAAGCAACCTGCCTATGATCACAGAGTTAGAATTTGAACCCAGGTCCTCTGATTTTTTCCACTATATCAAATTTTAACATACGACTCACAGGTAGAACCAAAATGAAGTCAGTGTTGGTCATTACTTTTCCGGTACAAACCACTGAGAAAATACCTGCCAGCTATTATGCATGAGCTCACGAAAAGAGGAGCAATGGAATCAGACACTAGAAAGAGAAACTGATGTAGGATCACCTGGATTAAAAACAGTGAAAGCTTAATGAGCAGCTCTGTGCATTTCCTTTATTCAACGTGTGACTGATAAACCCACAGCTGGTTAATTTAATATACAAAGTGCTTCACATTGGTAAACATGAAAATAAACACAAACACCAGAAACAACAGATGCCACTACAGGGCCCAGAGCGTGAGCTAAAGCCAGGACTTACCGTGTTTACACTTAGAACATTGCTGAAAGAGAAAGAAAAGGGAAGATATTAACATGCATAGTGACCAAAAGGCTTTGCATCATCAGTGATAAGTGAAATGTTAGGGTTTCTGCTCACCATGTGATTGCAGCCTCCATTCTTCTCAATACAGATATTGCACTTGGGACACTGGGAAAACAGAATCGTTCCATTAGGTTCATTCGCTACCTTATGTTGGTTTTAAGACAAATAACACAAAACTCTTGGCACCCATGCCCAGTGGCTAATTGTGCAAGACTTCTGGGGAGGAAACTCTCACTTTAACATGGTGGTTCAGTGGCTCAACAGGAGGTCACTGGTTCTGGAACAATAATTCCAAGGAAATGAGATTAGTATTCTTGGCTCTGACCCCCTCCCTCAAGTACCAATTGATCTCTAGCAATTGCACAATCTGCCAGTTAAACTGCTCAGATTAAGCTCAGGACTAAGTCAGCAGAAAGGCAAAAATCAGTTCCCACAGGAATGGCAAAGTTGCCTCAGAATATATTAATCCTAGTCAACTTGCCCAGAATCCTGCTTCCAGAATTGTCCAACAGAATATATCAAATGCCTTCTCAAATAGACACAGCAATCATCAATGTAACTATTACATAAAAATCATTTCAGAATCTGAAAGTAGGTGAAGTTACTGTACTCCAAATAAAAGTTTCACTTGCATATATACCTTGTGAATGAGCTCACGGACAGATGAAAGGAACTGGGTTAGTGACTATCCCACAGGAAGAGTGACAAAAATGCAAGTTTCCCATGCATCTGCCCTTCCTGTCAAGCAGTTCTGGGAATTACAGTGCTGTCTTAGAGCAAAACACTAAGAGGACCCTAACTTCTCCCCTAGCTATTTCATTTTGCTTAGGAGTCCCCTTCTCTGAAATGTTCTGATGGTATCATTCTTGCCACTGTAAAGTAGGCAGCAGCTATATGATTGGTGGCTGGTCTGAGAAGAGAAGGTCCTGACTAACCTAGTTCTTCTTCATCAAGTCAGAATTGCCTATACAGTACGAGTATGACATACTCAGTTTTAACACTTTTAGGCCCCCAAACTCCAAGAATTCCCCCTCTTCTCAGCATACCCAATGAAAGCTATAACCTAACAGACAAAAGGAAGGAACTGGTGATCTTTTCTGATAATCACCAATGACAAAGTAGGTGACAGATAAAATAAAAAGCATCCCCAGGGAGTTGGCAGTCTAAACATTCCTTACATCTTTAGTGTGAGCACTAATGTAGTTTGCCGTTTCAGAGTCGTCTGCACACTTTGTGAGCCATTTCCGGATTGTGGCGCAGTCTGTAGGGGCGTGATACATCTGACGACACTTGAAACTTAAAAATCAGAAAAGAAAGGGATTCAAATTCCAACAAGTTCAGTCTATGCTGAAGCCTTCAATCTCCCATTTACCCACATCAGTAGCATTTGAGTTTCTCCAAAGGTGTAGTTTTGCATCTCAAGGCCTCTGAAACTGTTGCTTATTCAATAATTTATTTAACATTTCTTGAACTCTCCCTCAACCTGAATCCTCCTGAAACAAATCCTCAAGTCTCTAATAAGAGATAATTTCCATTAAAAAATATTGAACCTGGTCTCAAACCTCTTTACAACTCAAAATTAACCACCCCTAACAATCAAAAAACACTTGTTTTAGAGTTGAACGTTTGGTCTTCCAAGGATGGCCCAATTGCAGCAATTCACTTAAGTTATAAGAATAGCCCAATCTTTGAGCCAATTCTGCTTCTAAGTCCCTAAATAAATACAGCCTGGGACATGTTAGATTCATGATGATTTTTGCCTTTTTGATTTCTTCCTATGAACAGGAGTCTTTAAACATGTTTGAACTAATATCTCAGGGAAAGAATGAATGTCATATAAGAGAAGCATGCAGACTGAAACAAAATGATCGGGTGGATTAGATGATCTTCAGGGTCCCTCCTAGTCCAGGCATTTTATGGCTGTAGGAATTATTCAGAATCTAGAAAAAGAACTATGGACCATAATTTTACACACCATGAAAAATCATATCTACCTCACCTCGAACAAGTAATTACATGGTAATGAGTAACAAAAGTGTAATAGCACAAGTATTTAAAATAAAACAATTATTCCAAAACCTTCATCTTAACCATTAAGAAGCTAAAAGTACTAAAATCACCTTCCCTTGCCAGTAACCAAGGGGTCCATGACAGATCACAAAGAGAGGAAAAAACCCAAAATTATTTACTGCCTAGAAAATGATTCCTTAGCCTATTTTACACCGGTTCTATACATAGGGTTGGTTATTTATTTTTTCTAGGATATACAATAAATTATTCGGAGAAACTATTATCTTTTATTTTTTGGAGGCGTGAAGGCAAGGTAATTGGGGCTAAACGATTTGCCAAAGGTCACACAGTTAGTAAGTGTATGAAGTGTCTGAGGCCAGAGGTTTGGTGCTCGATTCACTGTGCCACCTAGCTGCCCTGATAAACTAATATCTTGATAAAATATTAAAGTAAGGGGCAGCTAGGTGGCACAGTATATAGAGCACTGGCCCTGGAGTCAGGAGGACCTGTGTGGGGAGCCAAAGGGGCCTGATCCAGGCCTCAATTTGCTCTAAAGGAAATCCTTTGAGATGTGGCTTCCAAAAGCTTGCTCCTAGAATTTTTAATATGCACTGCATTTAAAAGGATGTTATCTGAGTTTTGAGATCAAAGGCTCTACCCTAAGATTTTAGTCATCTAGATGCTAAATCTTTATTTGATTAGAGACATTTTGTTACATCCAAGATATGACAGACTATCTAAAAATCTTCTGCTCTAAGAGTGATTAGAACACTAGAGCTACATATTCCTTTGTCTCACTGATCTATAAAAACCTTGTCCAAAGAATCAATAAATGGAATTCTATCCCATGAACTACCCGCCTGGTTAATTCTCTATCACATCTTTGCTCACACTTGGGGCTGGCATCCAGTGGCTCCCTAGAGACCTGAATTCAAATCCGACCTCAGACACTTATACTAGCTGTGTTACCTTGGGCAAGTCACTTAACCCCAATATGCCCTGCCTTCCCCCCTCCAAAACAAAAAAGCAAAAAAAAAATACTGAAGTAAATAAGTGAGATAAATTAAATCCTAAGTACTATTAACACACTATAATGAAATGAAGTACAAACCGGGAATCCAGAGAGACTGAATTAGCTATCTCTGTCTTCAGGTGCCAACACCTTGTATTTAAATTTACTGTTACAAGGGAAGACACACAGAAGCTGTCTCGTGTAGCAATGACCTCAAAACCCCTCGAGGGTATGTCCCGTTCTAGTCATCCCTGTTCCCCACCACAGATAAAGGGATATAGATTTGAATATAAATATAAACATAAACACAAACACAGAAGTCCCTGCCAAATTAAATAAAAGTAAAAGCCAAAGCCTCAATGTGTTTTGAATTCCATTATTGTAATAGTTATGTGACCTTCCTTTTCTTCCCCCCCTTTGGAGGGCAGTTGGCGTTAAGTGACTAGCCCAAGGTCACACGGCTAGTTTTTGTGTTAAGTGTCTGAGGCCGGATCTGTAGTCGGGTCTTCCAGACTCCAGGGCAGGTGCTCTATTCACTGCACCACCTGGCGGCCCCAGTTATGTAACCTTTCAAAAAGAAATGGGTTTGGGGACACCCTTGGTTGGAAAAACCAAACTTCCCTAATACTCACAAAGTGTCAAATCTTGGAAATGGGGAGTTCATAACAGACATAAAACAGTTCAAAAGCACTGTGCTTGGTTTTTCTTCCTTTTCTTAAAAATGAAAAAATAATCATATCACTTCTATAAGTTCTTTTAGCCAAAAATTGTTAATACACAAAGAACAGACCTAGGGAGAATTTATGACTTTTCAAATGTTCCCAGTTTGCAAATTATTATGCAAGTGGACATATGGATCCCAAACACTATTACTATGTTCTACTTAGCAAATTTTAAGAAGCAGACTTAAGGCTCAGAAAGGAAAAAGCTTAGTCGTCCAAGTCCTCACAGAAGACACGCAATCCATACAACCCACTAGACCTACACTGACATCCTGTCCCTTGTGGAAGCACTCCACTGCCAGAGTCTTTGAAAACCACTCCTTAGAGCTCAGCACATACCTCAAAGATCAAAATCAAATTTTTTTTAAAAACTAAGAATTTTCCACACACTCATGGAAACTAAGGTATTCTGTCTTCTCTGGACACAATCTTATTTTTATGTTAACTACTCACCAACCTCAAACTCTTGGGGGTTGCTCTGCCTCAAATTGGTAAGGTTGAAAACCATATGAGACAGGGAAGGGAGGGCTCTGGAGACTGGGTAGGAAGACCCAGGAACACACGTCTTACCAGAACACCTCGTTGCATCGATTGCACTGCACTCGTCGAGCTCTAGGCTCCTGTACCTGGATAACCATGGGGCAGTCTGCACCGGGACACAGCTGGAGCTGATAATGGCTCTGGGAACACAGCAAGGGAAAGGCAGAGTCAAGAAGATCTGAGGAAAGTGGCAACAAACATCCATTCAGTTTCTCTTGGCACATGATAGGATTAGGAAGTGTAATCATTTCATAAGATGTTATTTTCTTGCATCTGTTTTAAAACCTTCTAATTTTTCTAGCTAAGGTGTACTAATATAAACAAATTAGAATAGGAATGGGTAAGCAGACCCCAAATGAGTTTATACCCTTTACCAATGCAAATCTTCAAATCTTAGTGAGCTGCCTTAGAGGTAAAGTGACTTTTGCCAAGTCAAAAAGTCAGTATGTGTAAGATCCAGGACATGACTGAGATCTTCCAGGCTCCAAGGTCAGTTTTCTATCCAATGTTTCACTTCCTCCTCTCTGCTCTACTTTTCATAATGAAAACATCAACATTCTCAAAACTGGATATAAGGCAAGTCTATAGTAATTTAATAAAAACTGGACAATAAAACAAAAATTTTTTTTTTAATTCAGCTTCAAAAGGTCCCTGAAAAAAAAAGCCATTTTTTTAAATTCAATTTTATTCTTAATTCTGAATCATCTCACTCCCTTCTCTCTCTCCCACAGTCTCTGAGAAAGCAAGAAAAATACAACCTATTACAAATATGTAGTCATGTAAAATAAATTCCTACATTAGCCACATCCAAGAAAAAAAAGAAAGAGAAGAAAATGTGTTCCAATCTGTACTCTAAGTACTTCGGCTCTCTATCTGGAGGTATTACCATTATTATCTTGAGTCCTTCGGCACTGTGGTTGATTATTATGTTGGTCAGAGTTACTCTGTCTTTCACAGCTGAATGTTGTTACAATATTGCTGATAATGTATACAATAGTATTTTGGTTCTGCTCACTTTACTTTGTATCAGTTCATACAAGTCTTCCCAAGATTTTCTGAAACCATCGCCTCCATCATTCATTGTAGCACAATAGTATTTCATCATATTCCTATAACTTGTTAGTCATTCCCCAATTAATGGGCATCCCTCAGTTTGCAATTCTTAGCCACCACAAAAAGCGCTGCTACAAAATTTTTGTACTTATGGGTCCTTTCCCTTTCCTTGATATTTCTGGGGTATAGACCTAGCAGAGAGTTGCCAGGGTCAAAAGGTATGCACAGTTCAATAGCTTCTGGGGCATATTTCCAATGTGCTTTCCAGAATGATCACACTAGTTCACAGCTCTACCAACAATGCATTAGTGTACCTATTTTCACACACCCCCTCCAGCATTTTCATTTTTTTCATCTTAGCCAATCTGATGGAAACGAGTTAGAACCTCAAAATTGTTTTAATTGGCATTTTCCTACTTTTGAGCAATTTATAGAGCATTTTTTCATACAGTTATTGTTAGCTTGGGTTTCCTCCTGTGAAAACTGCCAATTCATGTTCTTTAACCATTTAATCAATGGGAAAATGGCTTTTTTGCTTGAAAATGTGACTTAGTTCTCTAGATAATAGCTTAGAAATGAGATCTTTATTAGAAAAACTTCTGCAAAGATTTTTTTCCCAATTTCTTTCTGATTTTAGCTGCATTGGTTTGTTCAAAACTTTACATTTTATGTAAACAAAATCATCAATTTTATCTCTGGTTTTGTAATTTCTTGTTTGGTCATAAACTCTCCTCCTAGTCATAGATCTGACAGGAAATTTTTTCCATTCCCAGTAATTTGCTTATAATTATCACCCTTGATATCTACATCATGTCACTATTTGGAGTTTATCTTGGTGCTCAGTATGAGATGTTAGCCACTTAACCCTGTTTGCCACAGTTTCCTTATATGCAAAATGAGCTAGAGAAGGAAATGGCAAATCACTCCAGAATTTTTGCCAAGAAAAATTCAAATGGGGTCATGAAGAATTGGACATGACTGAAACGACATAACAACTAGGGTTCTCTAAGTAAATCATAAAATCATTTGCAAAAAAGTAAAAGTTTTGTTTCCTCTTTGTCTATGTTTATCCCTTCAACTTCTTTTTCTTTGTCTCACTGGATTTCTAGATCATTAGTAAGTATGGCACAATTTTTAGGTTTTGGCTCAAGGAAACGAGTTACCTTCCTCTATTTTGGCAACTTTCTGCAAATCCTCCCATTGTCCTTTGTAGCTCAATTAGGCTATTATAATCTATGCTGCAATACAGCTATTGAACAGTATTATATTCCAGCATTTGTCATTCATACACACACCTTCTCCCCACTCTATAAAGGACCATGTCTTGTTTATCTTTGTAGCTCCACCACTACAGTGTTCTCTGTCCATAGTAAGTGCTTATTAAATAGTTGCTAAATAAACAAAGAAAGAAAAGGGTATTCTAACTGAAAGTCAGAAAATTAACGAAAACAATTCAGTTATTCAAAGCTTAACCGGATAAAGCATCAAGATGAAGAGCAAACATGACGCAAAAGATAGGAGGAGAAAATAAAAAAGATGAATTTGGTATGTTCTAATGAAAATAGTACAGGAGGTATGGCTTTTATTCTAGCTGTATGTCCTATAAGCCTTTTCAGGATTTAGTTTTTTCATGTGTTTTAAAAAAAACGTGCCACTTGATTTTACACATAGATTTTTGAGGACAAAAGTAACTGTAACTTGCCTTTGTCTGTGAGGCAGGGAGAAAAAGATCATGACCCTTTTTTTTTAATTTTAGGAATATTTCAAATGTCTCTTTATTAGTGAGCATACATCATTCTCCCACTTATGGTTAAACTCAGATTTGTGGGGTAGGTCATCATGGGATGCATCCTTAGTCCCGTAGCTCTTCATAATACATTTTTCCATCCCATTTTGCATTTTCTGTTGGGTGCACAATTGGATCATGACCCTTTTCTTACAGACAAAATCCCTGAGGCTCAAAAACATAAGTGACTTGCCCTGAGTCACCCAGTGAACAGCAAATGACAGGTTACTTAAGCCCAGGTCTCCTTGCTCTGGGTTCAGAAAACGTATAAATGTGCCTCAGAACTGTTAACAACTGTTATGGAAAGATCTTTCAAATTCATGGGTACATAGAAATGAAAGTATTAACAACAGATAGCAACGAGAAAGAACAACCCTTCTGTGAAGCACAGGAGTGATAAAAACCTTTGGATTTTGTGTCTGTGGATACAACATGGCTCCTTTTGCACCATCCTTTGCTCTCTAGCCCCATGGTGAAAGCTCTAGAGAAGCGGCAAAGAGAAAGCAAAATATGCCAAGACTTGTTAGAATAATACCTCCACATAGTCCCTGAAGAGGTAGCGCCTGTATTTGTCTTTCAACTCCTCACTAGGCAGCAAAGGAAACACAAAATCCTCTGGTGTTCTGAGAAGGCAGTCCTGAGCCATACAGGAGACTCCTAATAAATACCGACACAGAAATACATATGAAAATCAAATGTATCTTTTCCCATGTAGTTTGTTTGTATCAGGATTAATCAGTTTTCATGGGGTGTAATAGAAGATGAGTCATGAAGGAAAACCTATTCATTTGTTACCAACCAAAGAATTTTCTCAAATCCACAACAAAAAATACAAAGTAAAACCAGATATGAACACTCTGCTATCATTTTGCAAATAGAAAGTCCTCCAATATTATAATGGCCTGTATTTGGTTCAATTTAACTGAACTAGTAATCATTATCAGAATGAAATTTTGACTATGCTATTAATTGGATTTCAGTAATATATAAATCACATTAGAAGAGAAAGAACCAATTAACAGGTTAAGTTTAATTTACTTGCTACTTTTATGAGTAGCACGAACAGCTCTTGGGACAGCAAAGATAATAAAAATCTTTCAAACCATTCTTATGAAAGAAACTCAATCTACTACCTATAAGACTCTTCCTAGTGTTTACACAACCAGAATTTTTTTTTTTTGGAAGGGGGAAGGCAGGGCAATTGGGGTTAAGTGACTTGCCCAAGGTCACACAGCTAATAAGTGTTAAATGTGAGGCCAAATTTGAATTCAGGTCCTCCTGACTCCAGGGCCAGTGCTCTATTAGCTGCCCCAAAGTAAATTCTTAAACTCAATCCAAATGACAGTTAACTCACCAACTCCTACACCATCTTTTACCAGCACTGTACAATGCTGCTCCCAACAGCTTCGGCAAAACTGGTGCTGACAAGCCAAAGACAGTAAATTTTCCTTTCGAACAAACTGCATGCACACTGCACAGTGATGAGAGGAATGTACCATTACCTGGGAAAAGGCAACAAACTATTAGTCTGCAAGACAGCTAAAGACATTTCTTATTAAAAATACATGATTAAACGTTAATAGAGCCTGGAAATTAATTATCATATGATCAAAAACTTAGAACTTTACTCCTGTTAGCTTCCTAACTGAAGATAGGAGAGGATTATTTTAATGGCAAATCAAGATAATCAAATTGTTGTTAGAACTGGAGAACTGTGGTTAGTCTCAACAACGACCTAAACAAGAAATAGATCCCAAGCCCATGTGATGCTCTTGTCATTTCACTAGTAACACACACACACACACACACACACACACACACACACACCCCTTTTATATCTATATAATGTTGCTTATATTTTGGGAAGACAGAAGAAATTATGTATTTGGTTCAATGTTAGTTATTGAATTTTGTAGGACTTCTGACTACCTCTTCCCCTCAAAGCCTTGTGTAACCTGGCTTTAACTTACGTATAAAACGCATACTTAGTAAATATCTAGGTACTGTAGAGGATACAAAAATAGGCAATAAATAGGACTTGCTCCCAGAAAGCACACAGTCTAGTTAGGAATAGAAGACAGAAGCACAAATACCCACAATGCAAGGCAACACAGAAAAGTGCTAAAAGTGGAGCGTGCTATAGGAATTAAGAGGACAAACAAAAATCACAGCTGGCTGGGAGAAGGGAAAGAATCATGGGAGGTCTTGCCTCTGATACAAGCCCTGAAGTACGGTATGACGGATTCAAGCGGAAACGAAAAGGAATAAAGCAGTCAACCTAGAGGGGACAACATAAGCAAAGACACAGGGAGAATACAAGGCAAGCCCAGGAAACAGTAAGTGATCTGATCTGGCTGAAGCACAGAGTATATGTACACGAAGAATGAAAGTGACAGAGGAAGATAAACATTTCTCAAAGAATGGTAGTAGTTTATTCTCCACTTGTATGAAAAATATTTTTGTAATGAAAGATTAAGGTCTGTATTTGAAATAGAACATCTTTGGCATATCTCTCACTCTAAATAAAGCCCTAATTACATTAATGATATTAGGAGAGTCTCCAAACATCAATATTAATGTGGAAGGAAGAGCTGTGGTCCTGAAGTAAGGAGATACAGACAGTTCTCGTTTTACATAAATTCACATTACGCAAATTCAACTTCACGTAAAGAATTCTGAAAGAAATCCGCATTCCATAAAACAACCCAACCCCCATGTTAACTTTACTGTACAGTACTGTGTTCTCACTCTATCTCCTGCTCCTACCCTTCTACCCTTCTGCTTGGAACTCCACAGACTTCCACCCCCTCCACAAAACAAATAAACAAACGAACAAAACCCCCCACAAAACCCCCCCAAAACAAACAAATAAAAAAAATCTAAAAAAAAAACAACAACAAGTGAAAGCAGAAGAACAGACATCAAAGAGACTGCTGCCACCACCAGATTTGGGGCTTGGTTTGAGACTTCCAGTGCTGAGAGAGAACTCTGCCCGACTCCATCCACCCGAGTCCACTCCCCAAATGTCTGTCCTCGGTCTGTCTGCACTTGAGCAGCGAGCATCTGCCCCTGTATATCACCAGTCCTCTCCTGTCTGTGTATGTGTCCTGCCTCCACAGGTCTTTCCCACCTCCACATGTTCTTCCTTTTGATTCTGGAATGGTCCCCTCATGGCTGGCCCTAGCACCAATGTGTTCCTCCTCCTGTTCTTGCTTCTCTGTCCTGATCACCATGTCCTTGAACTGTGTGCCGGTCCTCTTACCCCCACAACCATGCACCCCCCTTCCTGCTTCCTTCCCTCCCTTCCCCATGTCCTTGGGCAAGTTTGTATCACAGAAAAAACGCTTTACGTAGAGGTCTGCGGAACGGTCCACTTACGTAAAGTGAGAACTGTCTGTACTCACATGTTTCGATGGACTGGGCTGAACTCGGGCCTCAACTAACAGCTGAGCAGAATTGGACTTGTGTCTAAAAGACAAAAACATGGGATTTTTTTTAACCCTTTAGGAAAAAGAATTAGGAACCCAAATATAACCAAGTAGCTTTCTCTTTAATCAAAGGAATGGTGGGCCAAAAAACCTGAATAAACTGTACTGGCACCACAGAGAAGAAACTAATATGCTTTTGCTTTTGGTTTCTAAATTATTCCTAGAGCAAATTTTCTTCCCATTCCTAATCTACTACGCTTTCAATTGGTGTAACAAGTTTTGCTTCCCTATACGCTAACCTATAACAATACTATTTGTGAAGGATTTTAAGCATTCTGAGATAAAAACCCCATAGAAAGTCAGAGTCTCTATATTTAATATTATGAATCCAAGTAGGGGTAGAATCACCCCTAACACATATCATTTTTGCAACTTAGGTGAAAATGCCTTCTTTCAAATAGAAAATTGAGAACCATCCCCATGGAGTTACTGGTTTTATTTCTGGTTTTAGGAACTCATCACATAAGGACAATGTGATGTGTCTGCTAAAAAAAAGTTAATGTGGTATCAATATACATTAGAACGGTATCCCTATCACAGGAAATGGCAAATTCAACGGTACATGCACCTAGAATACCCTGAGAAGTTTTAGACACTGTACTTTAAGAGTGACACGGGCTACTCAGAATATGTGCAACAGGGAACTGGGAATGATGGTTGTAGCAGTGCCTGGGCAAAGGATGGGTAACTGACTCAAATCAATGCCATGAGACAAAGTAGAAGAAAAAGACAAAGATGAATATTTGTAAGGCTGTCAAGTAGATTAAAAAACAAACTTCTTCTGCATGCTCTGGAAGGACAGATAAGAATCAATAAGCGACGAGGTGGCAGATTCTGTCCAAACATGGGGAAGAACTTCCTATTGATATAAGTGGAGCTGTTGAACAGCAGAAGAGGCTCTCCTAAGAGATGACAGTATCTGTGATTTAGGGAAGAGAAGGAAGCCAAGGGTATCTGGCTCAGTCCCTTTTCCTTTGAGGCCCAGAAAGGCTGAATGATTTTCCCAGTAACAGAATTACAAAGAAGGAGATGAGGGATTTAACTCCAGGTTCTCTGATTCAAAACTGAGTGCTCTTTCTTTTACAATAACATTTTTCTTCATCACAGGCGCTTAAGTGGTGACCAGAAGGCCAGCTGCCAAAGATATTTTACTAACTGACTGATCTCTAAGGTCCCTTCCAAATTTAATTTCCAAAATTAAATTTCGAAATCCTATGATTCTAAGTGTCTTCATTTGAAAAACCTCCAAGGGAGGCGACTAACCTAACATTTTACAAAGAAGTGAGCAGTCAGGCAGTCAACAAGCATTTACTGAGGGCCAACTATGGGTCAGACGCTATGCTAAATGCTGAGGATATAAAGAAAGGCAAAAATATAATCCATGCCCCCAAAGAGCCCACAATGTAATGGAGGAGACCACACACAAACAACTCTGTTCATACAACATATATGCAGTGTAAAAGGGAGGCCATCCCCCAGAGAAGGCAGCTAGCAAGATCTGAGCTGAGTCTTGAGAGAAGCTGAGAAGGCTGGAAGGCAGAGGTGAGAAGGAAAGCATTCCAAGTATGAGAGAGCCTGTGAAAAGGAATGGAGTCAAGAGATGGAGCATTATGTGCAAAGAACAGCAATTGGCTAACATCGCTGCAAAGTAGAAGGGGAGCAGAATCAAGTGTGAGAATCCTGGAAAGGGCCAGGTTAAAAACAGCTTGAAATGTCACACAATGGGCTTTATATTGGATTCTGAAGGGAATAGGCTTGACAAAACCAAACATGTAAACAGAATATATGTCTCTTGGGCTTTTTGAATGAATGTACTGGTCAAAACAACCATTGCCTAAAAAGCACATTATAGAATCACAACTTTTCTTTTGCTAAGTAACTTTTTTCTTGACTGAAGGAGATAATAAATCAGGAATATTATAATTTGTGACAAGACAGCTTCCACGTTTAAAGTATCAAGCAGGTAGTAGGATATTAGTGGTGCTCAAAACTAGGGACAAAGTCATAATCATTTTAAATTGTGATCAAGTTCTAGAGAGAAACATTGATGTTTCCATTTGAGATTATTTCACTCATCTGCCATCCCTGGATCCCATGTAGATGTTCAACATTCCTGACAGCCACAGAATGGACCCTGCTCTCAGAAGGGCACAGCTAAAAAGTAAAATGGCACTTCCAACAACATTCCAAACTCTGCCTTTTAAAATGAAACACCACGCCAACAATGATTTTCTAGGTACCAAAGGAGAACGCAGTTGTTGGTGATAGCTTTGTTTTATAATTATAAAAAACAAACTTACATTTTTCATTCATTCCTTCACCCAAACACTTACCTTTCCAGTATCTCTGAGACTTGCCAGTGGAAATTAACTAATACAAGTTTAGCCACTGAATGAGACACCTAGAAAGAAAGAAGAAAAGGAATCATATCAAGGCTATATCTTTCTAAGAGTACTGAATATTCCTAGATGCATATAAATTAACTTCTTGAACCCAGATATCACATGTGCAATGTAGACAATGTTAATGACAGTCACAGCTCTATCAGCAGCACAGGAGGAAGAGAGGGTGTGGTCAAAGGGCAAAGAATCAAGACCTAGACTCTTATCTTCAATTAAAAGCAACTCTTTATTAAGAGCCTACTGTACACAAGGCCAGATACTCATCTCTGTCACTAATTCTGACTGTGAACAAGTCACTGTCCTTCTCTGGCCCTCTTTGTTCTGGAAAATTCTGCAATCTGATTAGATGACCTTTGTAACTAGTAGTCTATGAATTCTGAAGCAATCTCTTTTAAAATCTATCCATCACACTGGGTAACTTTAAAAGGTTTTATTACAAACGATAACCAGAAAAGAAAAATAAACATACAAAAATATAAGGTGGAGAAAATCTTACATAAAATCTTCAGCATCTTAACCAAATGAAATAACCAAACAAAAAAGCTGTGCTTACTTTATGTCCATCTCCAAGGCTATGGATTCCTGTTACCTTTGTTTAAATACATACATCTAACATAGTTTGTATATGTGTAGGTATATACACATATATGAACTCAATGTATTTATCATTTTAGTTCTGTTGATCTTGCTTTTGCATTACTTCATATAGGTCTCTATTTCCTTGCATTTTTCATATGTATGGGTATTTTTGGTTATTTTTTAAACAGCTAACATTTAATTAGCACTTTAAGGTTTGCAAAGTGCTTAACAAAGATTATCTGATTTCATCCCCACAACTCCTCTGGGATGTGGTGCAATTATTAACCCCTTTTACAGATAAAGAATATTAGGGAGAGGGAGGTTGAGTGACTTGCCCAGGACCACATAGCCACTAAGTATCTTAGGCTGCACTTGAACTCAGGTCTTGCTGACTCCACGTCCAGTACTTCATGCACTGAACTGCCTAGGTTTTTTTGAGACAGGATGTCATAAATGAGAACTGACCTTGAAGCCATCCAGCTACTCCTGCTGAATGACACTGGGCAAGTCAAGATGTTCCAGGCAAGTCTCTAAAAGGTTTAAATTTCAGAGAAGGTGCCAACTTGCACTGAAGGAGTTTTTCCAGATCTGGTAATTCCCTATATCAATGAAATCATGGGTCCAATCCCTACCCCATTAATATTAACATATTCCACTTCATTAATTCACCATGATTTATTTGGTCACTCTCTAGATATACTGGATGTTTCAGTGTAGACAACTTCTGATGTGATACAATCTAACTCACAGATACTAAAATGGATGATTTTCATACAGTCATACACTCAGAATTTGGGATTTCAAAGAATCTCCAGTTCATTTTACAGATCAGGAAATTTACCTTCACAAGAAGGCAGTATGACTTAGTCAAAATTATTTGTTTTCTAGGACTTTACATTTCAGAAGTATAACAACGTAGATAGAAAAACTCTATAGAACCATCCATCCATCCATCCATCTATCTATTTGTTTGTTTGTTTGTTTGTTTATTTATTTTTTGTGAAGAGACTTTCCTGGTAGTCTCAACAGCAATTAGCACTAAAACTTGGGAATTTAAAAGCCAACCTACTTTATATGGCTATGGGAGCTCCACTGCTCTAAGTTTTTTTTTTAATTCTTTTTTTTAAAAAATTGATTTGTTTATTTACTTCTAGTTTACAAGATTCAGTTCCACAATCCCTTGAGTTTCAAAGTTTCCCTCCTTCCTCCCCCGCCCATGGTGGCGTGCAATCAAGTACAGGATCTGCAAATACTTTCACACTGGACATTAGCCTGGTTGTATAGAAGGGCTGTAACCAATGGAGTGGACAATGGGAAAAAGGAAACAAAACCAAAAATGGAAAAGAAAGAGAGAATGTAGTTTGCTTCAGTCTCCATTTAAACTCTGTTCTTTCTAGATCTTTCTCTGCATGTATAAACATCTCCTTCCATCCTTAGTCTTTTAGAGTTGTCTTATAACCTTGCTGAGAAAAGTCCAGTTTATCAAAGTTGGTTGTCACACATACGTTGTTGTGTCTGTCAGTGTACAAATTTTTCCTGGTTCTGCTCTTCTCACTTAGCATCAGTTTGTATAACCCTCTCTAAGTAAATATGAAGTCCATCTCCTCCTCATTTCTTATAGCACAATAGTATTCCATTACATTCATATACCATAGCTTGTTCAGCCATTCCCCAATTGATGGGCATCCCCTTAATTTCCAATTTTTTGCTACCACAAAGAGAGCTGCAATAAATATTTTTGTACATATGGGTCTTCCTCTCACTTCTGTGATCTCTTTGGGATATAACCCCAGTAGTGGTATTACTGGGTCAAAGGGTACGCAATTATTGATAGCCCTTTGGGCATAGTTGCAGATTGCTCTCCAGAATGGCTGAATCAGTTCACAACTCCACTAAAAATGCATTAGTGTTCCAATTTTTCCACATCCTCTCCAGCACTTGTCATTTTCCTGTTTTGTCATCTTAGCCAATCTGACTGGTGAGATGTGGTACCTCAAAATTGTTTTGATTTGCACTTCTCAAATCAATAGTGATTTAGAGCATTTTTCCATATGCTTATAGATATCTTTAATTTCTACCTCTGAAAACTGCCTGTTCATATCCTTTGACCATTTATCATAGAACCATCAATTTAAGAACTTAAATGATGAACATAATAAAATGACAACAAGGTCACTGAAGAGTTCTGGCTTTTAATTTTAAAGTCAATTCTTCTAGTACTGTCTCAGTTGTTGCTTGTTTATATCTCACATCTCACATTTCACGTACCTCACAAAGAGATTGCTCAAATGCCTTCAGAAAAACCTGGGAAGATTTATTTTTAACTGATGTAAAGTGAAGTGAGAAGAAACAGGAAAACACTGTACACAGTAATAGCAACAATGCATGATGACTGACTGGGAATGATTTAGCTATTCTCAGCAATACAATGATCCAAGACAATTCCAAAGGACTTATAAAAAAAGGTTATCCACCTTCAGAGAAAGAACTGAAGGAATCGAAATGCAGTTTGAAGCATACTCTTTTAATCTTTGTTTTTGGGGCATTTTATTTTTTGTCCTGGGTTTTTTTTTCCACAACATGACTAATATGTAAGTATGTTTTGCATAACTGTATATGTATAATCTTTATCAAACTGCTTGCCTTCTCAGTGAGAAGGGAGGAAGAAGGGAATTTGGAGCTCAAAATTTAAAAAAGTCAAAAAAATTTTTGTTAACAATTTATTTTACATATAATTGGAAAAAATCAAAATATCTTTGAAAAATCAAGAAAAAAAAAGATTGCCCATTTCTTTGAGAGACAAAATAGTGCCTAAGAAAGTAACTTCAATGAATTGTACAGCTTAGAAAGACACTAATTAGGAATCTTGATGCTTTGTTTTTGTAATTTAAAATACAATTCATTTATAATTAAGCCAGTGGTTCTCAACCTTCCTAATGCCTCGACCCTTTAATAGTCATATGTGGGCATGTCTGCATGTGGGTGGACCTGCCTGGAGATGGATAGAGGAGGTTCCTAAAACCATTGGAAATATGTGTTTTCCCATGGTCTTAGGCAACCCCTGTGAAAGGGTAGTTTGACTCCAAAGGGGCTGCGACCCACTGCTGAATTAAGCAACAGGTGTGAAAATGGAAGACACACTTTTCACCAGCACTAGTTGAGCTGATACAGCTTGTGAGAAAAGTACTTTGAAAGCCTTAAACTGTTAAAATCAGTCACTATTACTTTTTTACATACTTACAGAAAACACAGCAGAACAAAAAGTTGAACATAGGTCCTATACCCTCGAATCCATACTGTTCTATCATACAACAATGCTTCACTAAGCCTTGTTTCTAGGGGGTAGTGTGTGAATCAATTATTTACATTTACACTATTCACATGTATGTCTCCTCTTAATTACGTATGCATTACTGCTCTTTTTGACTCAGAGGTCCCTCTCCTGGACATATACCCCCAAAAAGTTAAAGACAAGTAAGTCTCACATTTAAAAAAATATTGAAAGTAACAATTTTTTACAGTAATAAAAATTTGGGGGAGAAGAGAGAAAGGGAAATATATTTGGTAATGGTTAAAGAAACTGTGGTATGAGAATGTAATGGAATATCACTGTGCCCTAAGAAATGACAAACAGAAGATACTCAGAGAAACATGGAAAGACTTGTAAGAACAAACACACATTAAAGAGACAGACCCTGCAGAATGATGTACATAATGACAACAATAATACAAGTAAAAAATGACACTAGGATAAGTTGTAGCAACCAATTTTGGTCCCAAAGAACAGATGATAAAATGCATTTTCCCCTAATGCTAGGACCAGTATCTGAGAGGGTTTCCTCCCTCCCAAATATATCTTAGGAAAAGGAAGACAAAACCAGGACTTTACTGGTTCCAACCTGACACAACCTTTTGGGGTCCTCTTGTATTGAGGCAACTTCCTGGTTACTTAAAGCTTAGGACTCTACAGGGTTGGTACTCCTTAGGCATAGTGGGTGTCTGAAGACACAGAGAGTCACTACACTCTGCCCTGCTGACCAGATATATCTCATATGGAAACAAGGGAGGCTTGGAAGGATATACTTGTTTAAAAAAAAACAAACAGTGGAATGGTACTCTCCAACAAGAAAATCTGTTCCTCTCACTGTATGTAAATTCAGAACCTCAAGAGGAATTATAGTGGTAAAGTAAATAGATGAAGATGAAGAATGGAAAAACAGAACTGATACTGTCATAAATATATCACAAAGTAATGGCCTCAAAGTTCCTACCCTCAATGAATTTACATTCTAATGAGATTCTAGACTTATCCACATACATAAAAATTAAAAAGTATTTTGATAAGGCAAAGAATATTAATAGTGTGTAAATCGATTATGGGTTGGAAGATAGAAACTGCCCTGAGCCTTAAAAACAGCTAAGGTTTCTGAGCAGTGATGAGGAAGGATGAATTCCAAGCATTTCATCTTAAGGAGGACAATGTCAGACATAGGGTGGCAAGTCAGGAAAATACCACATCCAAGGTATCTTACTTGGGTTTCAGTTGGGTATCTTGTGGCCTTTTAAGATATAGTAACACAAAAGACAGCACAGCAGCAGGGGTGAAAGTGCTGGATTTGAAATAGAGGATCTGGGCCTCATTCCAATTGGGAAAATGAAGGGGCTGGAATGGATGGCATCTAGGATCCCTTCCAACCCTAAATCAGTGATAATCTGAACCTCAGCAGATACCTGAGCAGACTATAAAGGTAGATGGACCCAGAACTTGTGGAGTGAGTGGACCTAGAAAGCTGATCAGCCAGGAGAGAGATCTTCAGTGCGTCATGGTAACTCTGCCCTCACTTTGGCTATGATCAGCCTCTTTAACAATAACTTGGATGAAGACAGAGATGGCACATTATCAAACTCAAGAGATGACTCAGCATTAAGGTAGAGAGCCAACACATAATCAATATCCAAAAAGATCTTAAGAGGCTACAACATTTGGGAGAAACTAATAAGACAAAATTTAGGTTAAAAAAATCAACTATACATGATGCATGGTTAGAAATCAATTCTTCTGTTTATAGTTTTAATGTTATAACAATCAAACTAATACAGGGTTACTTTATAGAACTTGATGAAATTAATTTGGAGGAATGAAAGATCTACACCAGAAGTTCCCAAAATTATTTGGCCTACCACCTCCTTTCCAAAAAAAATAAAAAGTTCCTTACTCCCCCCCAAAATCTACTTTCTTTAACACGTTAATGTTTTTTTTAATTTGCATCATTTCAAAAAATACAGATTTTTAAATGACATCTTTATTTATTGTAAATTTATGGTTTTTTGTCAGCATTGAAATTTTGATGATGCAATATTGTATCATGTAACTATATAGTATCATAGTATAAACAAGGCACAGTCTTGCCAATGAATGCTGGACTTCCCAAGAACACACAACAGGCTTGCCTGACAACACTTTCTTATTAAGACCTGTCAGTGGATTTGACCAGGGATCAGTCATAACTTGCATTTTGTGTGTTTATCTGAAAAATAATGTAATCACTATGACTTTAACTCTGTTATACAACAGATGGGATATGTATGAATGGTTTTTTAAAGTTTTCTTCTCTTCTTTATGCTGCCACCACCCCCTTATTTTTATTTAACACCCCCCAACTATACCCAAGGCTATTAATGCCCCCCTGGATTGGTACAGTGCCTCCCACAAGGGGCGGGATTGCCCACTTTAGGAACCTCTAGGAACAGTTCCTAGGTCCTAGACTATCAAGGAAAATAATAATAAGAGTTAAACATGAAGGGGTAGTAGCACTTACACAACTCAAACTATATTATAAATAAGCAGTCATCAAAACCATTTGGTACTGGTTAAAAAATAAGAGAAGTAGCTCAATATAACAGATTAGACAAGGGAGAATCAGAAATAAGAGAAGTCAACAAACCACAATTTGATAAACCTGAAGAATAAATAAATTATAGAGGAAAGAATTACCTATTTGATAAAGACCTCTGGGAAAATTAGAAAGGAGCCTAACAGAATTTAAGCTTATACCAACAACTTATACCATATTCTACAATAAATTCAAAATGAATACATATCCTGAATATTAAAAATCCTCCCATTAAAAATTAGGAGGGGCGGCTAGGTGGTGCTGTGAATAGAGCACTGGCCCTGAAGTCAGGAGGACCTGAGTTCAAATGTGACCTCAGACACTTGACAAACTTACTAGCCGTGTGACTTTGGGCAAGTCACTTAACCCCAATTGCCCTCCAAAAAGCAAAAAAATAAAAATTAAAAAATTAGAAGAGAAACATCATATACAAACCTTTCACAGCAATGGGTAGGAGATGTACTCTTAAACAAAGAAGGGATGAATGCAATTACAAATTATTAAATAGCTTAGAGGTTGCTTGGACTACATAAAACGGAAAAGCTTGTGTAAACATTAAATGCATCTAGGCCACAAAAAGTAGCAGATGAATAAGAAAAAATCTTTGTATCAAATTTCTAGGATAAGGGTGTGACATCTAATACATATATTTAACTAGCAGGTAATGATATGAACAATTCTATTTGCCCATAACTAAAAAAAAAGAATTTGTGGTTCAGTTGTTTCAATCGTGTCAAACTCTTCATGACTCCATTTGGGGTTTTCTTGGTAAAGATACTGGAGTAGTTTTGTCATTTTCTCCTCCAGACCATTTTACAGATTAGGAAACTGAGGCAAACATATTCAGGAGGATAATCAGGATGGCAAGGGGATTTAAAGTCATGCCATCTTAGGACTGCTTGAAGAGCTGGAGATTTTTATTTGGAGAAATCAACCACAGAGTTAACGTGATAGCTGTTTTCATACCCGAGGGATTTTCATTAAAGAGAAATTAAGTTTTTTTTTCTCTTTGGCCTTTGAGAGAAGAAAAGAAGCAAGAAGTGAGACTCACAAAGAAGCATATTTTTGCTCAATGTAATACTGGAGCTGTCCAGAAGTGGAATACACTGCTTCAGGAAAGTAGTGAAGTCAGTATCACTCAAGGACTTTCATGACCACTTATCAAGAACATTTCAGAAGGCACTCATGCTTCTGGTTCAGGTTAAACTAGATGACCCTTAAAGTCTTTTCCAATTTTAGGATTCTGTGTTAAGTGTTAAGACATGCATTAAGATCACTCAAAACAAAGCTTCAAAAATTTTAATTATCAGGTATATCTGAAGAGATTTAAATAGATGGGTGAAAGGTCCAAGTCCATTATCTCAAGTACCACTTAAAGCCACCTTAGGAAAGGATGAGATTCAAGTAGGCTGGCCAAAGAAATATCAAAACTAACAGAGGCCCCTCAGCCCCTTCACCCTGGGCTGGAGGCCTAGATAAGGAGCAATCTCTGAAACTGATTACCTCATCTCCCTTCATACAGTGGCTTTTCCACTATAAAAATTCCTAGCCTCTCTGGCTTAGAAGCACTTTCCTTAATTAAGGGTCCTCCCTTCTCCCTTGCCTGGGGAGGTGGAGATGGCCTTACGGTGGGGTCTCCCTTGAACTGTTTGGTGTGTGTTACCCTCAGTAATTGGTTTTACTTGATTTGCAGGCTGCCAGAGCAAATTCTTTCAGGACAACCTTGGACTCCAACAGTTCAGAGTGCCCTGAACCTCATCATATCTACTTAATGTTTAAATCTGACAAGAGACTCACATGATCTTTATATTGATTTTGGCACACCAGAAAATATATCCTAAAATATGCCCTATATGCTGAACACTAACACCTCGCTCATTATAAAACTGCTACTAATAAGACTGATGAGGTTTATTTTAGCTCTAGAGCTAACAAATCTCCACCTAGAAAAAATATTATTTACAATATATATCATTCACAAACATGACGACTGGATTTGAAATTTAATCACTTAAAATCAGAGGCTGAAATTCAAGTTGGAAGAGTATAAGTCAGAGAATATAAAAGTGATGTTCACTGAACTTGAATCTCATAGCAAAAGCATGCAGTGTTGAATTTTTCCTAAGAAGTCAAATACACAGTTTTTTTTCCTTCTACAGGTCAAATCCTGGAGTACTATGGCTCAAAAGAAGGCGTGATAAGGCAGGGAAGGTAAAGGAAGTAAGGAAGGTCTGAAAGAGAATCTTGTATCAATATCTAATTTAGCAACACACTTAAGGGAAAATTAGGCAGGAGTTGATTCCTGTTTTCCTAGGAACGAATCATGCTTATGCCACTGGAAGCTTTGAAAAGCAACTCAATTTCAGCCATCACATTACCTAAAAATCTAAACATGCCCATAGTCCAGGGACAGTAAATTCCTTTAATAATCTAAAACAGAAGGAAAGGGAACTTTTGCCTAATTCTGTGTTCTTGTAAAGTTTTTCATGAGAACGGTGACATTTATCACGAAATCTTAACAAATGAAGTTTATTAAGAGCAAGCTAGGAAAACGCATCTATGGTAATCAGTTGTTCAGAAACATAAGACTGCATCTTGGACAATTAACATTTCCAAGCCTTCAGTGTAAAGAAACTTTTATTATAGCAATATACCTCAAAGTATTTCACAGTAATGCTATAAGTATAAAAAAATATGCTTACTCATGCTGTTTGGTTTGTTTACTTCTACTTCTTGAAATGCTCAGGAATTACATACGTATTCGGTTTATGACAACCATGTGGAATTCTGAGACTCAAAAAGCCAGTTCTCATGCAAGAGATGGCTGGTATGAGGATCTGACTCCATGATTCTTTCTCTTCCCAGTGCATTAAATTAGCCGTCTGTCTTGAACCTGGTTTTTTCCCTTTTCTCATCATTTGCCAACCTACTGTACTGCCAAACACCAAACCCCCAGGCAAATGGAAATTGATTTCAACATCCTCCTTGAGTATTTGCAACTAATTAAGATATAATCCCTACACAAAGTTCAGCAGTCAAGAACACTTGGGATTTAAAAGTCAACTCTTTCTACTACAGTAAAGAGAAAGAAAGATTCTTAAGAATCTCAGAAGTCTAGAAAATGAATATTCTTAAATCTTTAATGCAGTTCAACCAGCATTTAAAGGCTTATTATATGTAAAGATCCTGCTGCCAGGTCCCTGCCCTTGAGCAGCTTACATTCTAATGGAGACATAAACTATACAAGGAGAAAAATAACTACAAAATACATACACAAAGCAATAAAATATAACTTAAATAGAGAATATGAGCACAAACAATTATGATCAGGAAGGGCAAAATGTCAGCTGTATTTCTGGGCTCACATAATTCTGGATCTCAGAGAATGAGCATGACAATGCCTTCTCTGACCTATAGAAAAAAAATTTTCAAACTTTATTTGTCTTTAGCCTATTATAAAGAATCATCTCTGTCTACCAACTTAAAACCTTAGTGACAGAAGCAGCAAATCAAGAATCAAAAGCACAGAGTTCTATTTCTGGCTCTATTTCAACATGCTTCGTGACTTCACAGAAGATAGTTCTCTCTGTATTAATTTTTTTTCCCCTTGTGGGGCAGAACCTAGCAGTGGATATATTTAAAACTTTTATGTTCTTAGGATAAAAGCACCAGCAAAATACCAGTAATTAAAGATGAAATCACTGCATGGTAAAGGAGCTATCTTTATATCACTGAATCAGATGGTCTAGCTATGCATTTTATTCATTAGGCTCAATGTGCAACATCTCCCCATACCTTACTCCCCCACATATATACATAAAATCCCTATGTACTTCTTTCCCAAATCAGTATGTCCAGGCCTATTCTCATTTGGCGTCCTTCTTCGTCATCAGACATGTTCTGGCTTGTAATAAAGCTTTATAGCAAAGACTTTTGTCTTCTAATTCTTTCATCTTGCCAACAGGGCCTAGCATTCTACCTAACATGGAATAGCTCAAAAAATTTGTGTTGGCCTATTACAGGAATAAAGGTGTTTCTGGACTGAGCCCATCATGAATCTTGATAGAGTATGGTATTCAAATCATTCTTCTGTGAGTGAATCCACAATTGAGCAGTGACTCGGAAAGCCATGAAATCTCCGGACAGGTTATGACTTTCATTCAGAGCAGAGTGAAGGATGTCACCTTCAACCATTTCCTTTAAGTCCTTTAGGATGCCCTCGCTAAGTGAGAGGGCTTTAAACTTGAAAAAGATCACGGAGCTACTTTTTCTGCGTAATTCGAAACTACCATATGAAAGGAATGTGAAAAGGCTGTATTTTCCCAAAAAGTTTGCTGAAATCACATAATCATAGAAGACACATAAGAATTTTAAATTCTTAGTAAGTCAATGAGGCCATTCAATAACTTAATATATCCCCTTTTAGGGTCCAACTGATAAAGGTGAAAAAGTATCACAAAATACACTCCATTACTGTACATGGCTTAACCACAGAGATGTAAAAAAGATAGCTTGTTCTATATCTACATTAGCCAAGAAAAGTCACCTTCCTTAAAGATGTTAAACATGTTAGTGCAAATCATCTATAATTTGAACTCATTACAGAATCTTGAATTCCAAATCAGTCTTTTTCCCAGGGCCTAGTACAGAGTTTTACATATGGCCAACTGCTTAATATTTGATACACTAAACTGAATTCTTCTCAGGTGAAAAGTAGCTCCCCTAGTGATAGGGATGAGATCTGAACTCCTAAAAGGAAAACACCATGTCTTTGAAAGCAACCCAGTCCCAGAATTTTCCCAGTTCGACAGTGCCTCTGCCCAAGGCATCTATCTGGTGCATCCCAGTCCACCTTGATTACTTAAATTAGCTTACTTGATACTCCTTAATCCCATACAGACCCCTTTCTCAGTTACCACAGGACCACCCCAGGCTACTTGCCACTCCTAGATAACATCCAGATCTCCCCAGTCTTTCTGTATAAAAAAATTATACATATTATATCATCCTCAAATTGTGCAGATTCCTTAAAATCTGACCAGCTTCTATTGGCGACACGATAAAATCTGTCTCTGACTGAAAGAAAGCCTGAGTGGTTGTATTCTTTCAAGGCAGACACACTGCAGACACCCTTACATTTTGGGGTTCCCAGTACTGCCAAAATGCAACACTACACAAAGTTTAGTACATAACAATCCCAAGATACACTGATAATTACAACAGCTATTGTAGGCATGTGTACATGAAGGAAGATTTCAAATCCTTCCTATTGGTTGTGTAAAAATATGCTAGACATGTCACAGAGTCATACCTCTATTCTATAAGGTAACAGACTGAACACATACTGTTGCACATCTATAAAAAGAGCAGAAATTTGTTTTTAATGAAATCCAGGCTATCCACATCAATATTTTCTAAACAAAAAATATATTTAAGGCTGTAGCCACACAAATGTTTTGGGATGGAAAAAACTTATGCAAACAGGTTGAACTCTAGGTTCTCTGACTTAGCAAAACAACAAATAACTAGCAAAAAAAGTTTAAACTATTGTCATTTCAAGGCCCTGGGCAAGCCTCTTGACCTCTCTGTCCAGCTTTCTTTACCACTACTCTATGTTCCATTTAATGTGAGCTAAATGAATTCACTATTGCCCATGCTCTTTTCCCCCATGTTGTCACCAAGTCTTTGCTCATGCTGTCCCTACATTCATCTCTGTCTGTTAAAATTCCTCCCTTCCTTCAAGGCCACCTTACATAGGAAACCTTTCCAGACTTCCACCAGGTACCAATTCATCTTATTATCTTTTCTCTCTCAAATTTTTTTCTCTCAGCACTTTTCCTGGACCTTTGCGTATCTACACTCCCCAGTATCACTATTACTTCTGTGTGTGTGTGAAACATCTATCCTAATCAATGCAATCAATCTTTACTAAGTGCCTACTATGTTCCAAGACACTGCTTTGCGCAGATCTATCTATCTATCTATCTATCTATCTATCTATCTATCTATATATCTACCTAGCAATATAAAATATATCTTATCCAGATGTAGATATATCTATCTTTAGAAGACATATACAGCTTAACTATAGCCATTTATAGAGATATGCCTCTATAGACACACATAAAGATACCTTTATATAGATAAAGATTATCTCTGCATCAAGCAGTACCTTGGAACACAGAAGACACTTAGTAAAGATTGACTGACTTTATTAAGATAGACCTTTGCCAGACACTAGAATGGTTTTTCCTTCTGCTGGTTATGTCTTTCAGGTACATTACAGTAAGACTAGAAAGCTGAGTGAATCTGTTTCTTTGAAAACATTGAAATTCTCTTTCCAGCCAAGTTCACTGGATCTCAGCTACTGCTGCTCTACTGTTTCTAGAGTTTCAATGAAGCATTCCCAGGCGTCTAGGGTCAGATTTATAACCTGAATAAATTTGTGGGACCAGTTATGCTATCTTGTCTCTAGAATTTTTACTTAATTTTTTTCCTTCCCCTCTCAAAAGTACTACTACGTGTGACTATACTGTTAAGAACATGCTTTCATTTGATTCACCTTTCACAGATCTCCTGGACAGTTTCAAACTGAAAGGTAACTTCAGTTGCTATTAGTTGTGATACTAAGGCAATTGGAAAGATAGGTATCCTTATCAATTATTCACAAATGATTTACTAATGTACTTTTTTTTTAAAACTCAAAGGATATAGTTTGTTTTAATCAATAAAAAGAGTATTTAAAAGATGACAAAATGGACTGCTTCTATTATATCTATTAGCTTACTACAGTTAGTTTTAGTCAATCTGTTTTTTTCAGGAAAAAAATAACAGCCTTGCAAATAGATTTTTTTTTAATGTATCTGCCCACCAAACTTGTTACCAGCCCTTCCCACACTTACCAATGTCATAGTGATGAAACATCTGATGGCAGTGAGCATCAGTGGCCTGAAAAAATATAGGTTGTAGTTTCAATTTTTATTAAAAATTCTTACTTGCCAACTGCTTGAATTCTTTTAAGTCTACATTTTTTTTTCATCCCATGTCCTGTGTTATTGCTTACTATATAACAGCTTCTTGGCTTAACTAGTAATCAGAGATCAATTTATGAGATGAACTGCGGTTGACAAGGAAGCTGTGTTAGGCTTGAGTCTAGGGTATATAGCAAAGAGCTAAAAGACAAGGTTAAACCAAAGATTCCAATTAAGTTTCTTGTCTGTAAAATGAAGGTGTTGCAGTGTATGGCCTCTAAGGTCCCTTCAGCACTAACACTATGATCTGATGAATGGGAACAAGGATTTGGACTGAGGGAACAAGGCTGAAAAGACAATGTGTCCTGGTGTGATCTAAGAACGTGGGTCAAAATGGAGAGAACTAAGGATTAGGGAAAGCACAGGAATTGTTTTCAGTGGAAGGATTAGAAAGGGGATGGAATAGAAACGGGAAAGGCAAAGTTTAAGACACAGATGAAGGTGATAGAATGGTAGGAAGATGATAGAAAGGTCTGAAGGTTGGTAAGCCAGAGCTACCCTTCCTAAGCAAGACATGACTTGATGAAGGTTTTATGAGGGAAAGAGTCTTACAGAAAATTCATAAGCTAATTACCAAGTATAGTACACTCAAACTTTGGATAAGATAACAAAATAGAGCAAATTAATCACAACTCTGTCCCTTCTTCCTTTTAATCCCCGTGTAAGAAAGGTTGGGAGGATGTTGTGATGGAATCCACACTTGCTGTGAATCACAGTTAAAGAATCCACTACCACACATGCATTTTCTACATGCTATAGATATTAAAAAAGAATCTGAACATTTCCAAAGAATCTTATCTCTACTCAGTCCTGACAACAGCTGTGACCTTACGCTATTAAGCTCAGCACAAAACATAATACTCAACACAAGGTTACTTATTCAGAGTGAAATAGGAGATCATAAAAAAAAATTTCTTTAGCTGTTAAAGAGATCACCTCCCAAAGATCAAAGTATTTTACTAACGCATTATCATTCCAATCCCCTTTGAGAAATCCCTAGCCCAAACGGCCACTTCAAACCCCTTCTCAAATTCCAACAAGAAACATTCTAGAGAAACAGGTTGATAACTTTTTCAATCATATTGGGGGAGGGGGTGAAGGCAGAAAGGTATAAGTAAGAAATTTACTTTTATTTAAGCAAAAAGGCTCTACCTGAAAAAGTTCTGTGCCACATTAAAAAATATCCTTTCCATAATGTATAAATTAGTTTACTACTAACAAATTTTGGAAATTTCTATAGCATTTTAAGGTTTATAAACTATTAAGAAGTAAAAATATCACTCCTATTAACTCAAGCTCAAAGAAATAAAATGACTTGCCTAACAAGGATTATACAGCTAGCAAATGCCAGAGCAGGAATTTGAATCCAAGACTTCTAATTACAAGTTCAAGTCTAGTACTTAGATATTCTGTGCAGCAAGAAGAATTGCCATGAAAACTTAACTGCATTTAAAGCTGTATCTATATTCCTGACTAAGTGGGTAAAGTGGAACCAAAATTCTGCTCTTGCTGACACACTTGCTGACAACACACTGTTGAAGACAACAAAAAAAGAGGGAGCACAGACAATAAGCAAAGCTCTCCCTTGGCAGAGTTGGAGAGCAACAGCAGCTCAGAGCCACCAAGACCTACTCACTTTCTAAAGTCAAAAGTCAAACTTGCTAATTATGTACCCACTCACTTAGAAGTTGTTACAGGAAGCAGTGGCAGGATAGAGAGGAAATATTCTGGCAAACTGTTTCCCACAGTATTAAGCCTATGGAAATTGACATTAATTGCTTAAAAATATGTGGTCCATGAAGAGAGGTGAACAAAGAAAGCTTCTTCCCCTTAAAACTAGTTTACCCATAAGTTAACACAACTTACTAACCCCATATTTAGCTACCACTACTAAGAGAAATGGAACTCAAGTTTCCTCATAAAACTGCAAATAGCAGTGCTAGAACCTGGAAGAATCTTTTCTACTCAGGAGACTTTTGCATTACCTACTGCTAACCTTTATGTATCTAAAAATTTAAAGCAATTCAAAAGAAAATTTCAAATAATGGCTCTTCTGTTGAAGTCTATCACTTTTCCTTTTAAATGCTAAGGTTTAGAAACATGAGCTGGATGACATACACCAGATGGGAATAAATGCAATTAAATTCCATCTGATGTTCTCTAATCAAGACCCCTTCCTGCTGGAAAGGGAGTTTGTATTAAATTACAGAAAAATTAATTGTGGGAGTTAGGGGAAGGGGGTCAGGAAGGTATACTTGGGATAGCTGAAAATAACTCATGAGAGAGTGGTATCTCAGGTATTTTTTTACATCTTTAAGGAAGAAGGAACGAAGGTGAAGAAAGGATCTCCATCCATTAAGTATCACTCCTATCATACCTCTCTAAAGACAAACATAAATCTATTTAATACATGTATATGTACACATATAGGTCTATATCCAAGATATCTCAAATATTTTAAACCAGACCACACCAAAGAATGAATTAAAGGTCTGCTGATTTTAAAAAATCCTTTTTATTTATGTGGTCATCCCCTATGCAAGAAAGCTTTTCAACTCCAATGACCTTTCTACTTTTCAGTAACTCAGTAATAACTTGGCAATAACAGGACTATTCTAGCTCATATCGTGACTTGTGCTAGACAATTTAGCAAAGAATGGAAAACTGTTCTGCACTGTGTTTTCCTGTGCGTAATTTTAGTCTCTTCAACAAAATTACAGTTCACTGAACAAATATTTGCATGTAAGGTCCTATGAAAGGGGACTTTTGGGGATAGAAATATATAAAAGAGGACTGATTCTCTGGTGATGGGAAAGTAGTCATCTAGTGGGGGAGAAAAGACCAATACTTTTTTAGTTTGTTGTCAAATATACACTCTAAACCAAGAATTTCATAATGAAGCCTTCCTAGCAAAAACTGCTTCTTGAAAGCACCTACTGTGAAAGATTTAAGGTTGGGGAGGAAAAGGTCTTTCAATGTAGGAAAAGGGCATGAAAAAAGGCACAGAAGAAGGAAGGCACAAGGTGTATTTAAGGAATGAAAGTAAAGTGAAATGAAAAAGATATAGGTACACTGGGGATAGACCACAGAGCAGTGGTTCTCAACCTTCCTAATGCCGAGACCCTTTAATACTCGTATGTGAGTGTATCTGCATGTAGGCGGACCCGCCTGAAGAGGGATAGAGGAGTGGTGTCTCAGTTCCTAAGACCATCGGAAACATGTGTTTTCCAATGGTCTTAGGTGATCCCTGTGACAGGGTGGTTTGACCCCCAAAGGGGTCGCGACCCACAGGTTAAGAACCGCTGCCATAGAGTATCTTGAATGCCAAGTTATGAAGTATAAAGAGCTCCTTTAAGTTTTTGATCAGTAAGAAAGGCATGATAAATGCAGTACTTTAAAAAGGTTTATCTAACAACAGGTTGTAGGATGAACCGGATCAATAAATAAAACATTTATTAAGCACCAAAAAAGAAACTGTGCCTGTCCTCAAGAAGCTTACATTCTACCAGGGAAACAACATATACAGACATAAGTATATATAGAATATATTCAAAATAAATACAAAAAGGCAAAAACAACTGAGCTGAAAAGGAAAAACCTAAAGTAGGAGAAAGCATTTGAGTTCAGTTTTGAAGGAAACTGTTTTAAAATTTTAATTTTTTCAAGTAACATAAATCTATTTTCTCTCTTTCCCAACTTCCTTCCTCCCTGATCCTTCCAAGAAAAAAGATAAGAGAAAAACAAAATCCTTATAACAAATATGCAGTTAAACAAAGCAAATTTCCACACTGGCTATAACTAAAAAAATGTCTCAATCTGCATTGCATCCTATCGCCTCTATGTCAGGAAGTAGGTAGCATGGGAAACCAAAGTTCTAAGATGTGGATTAGGGAGAAATCTGAAGGCTAAGAGACCAGGAAACTTCTTGAGTTTAGAGATCCTGAAAAAGTTTTTTTGTACCCTCAAAGCTTTTAGTTTCTATGTTAGGCACAGACAGTCAGTCAATAAATATTTGCTGACTTGGTCAACTGGTTTGCAGTAGAGTCATAAGCCATAAGTCTTTCCAAGACAGTAAGATCTGCCAGAGTTCTGCACAGCATAAAACCCAAAGTCATCTTCACGAAATCTCAATAAGGTATCAGTAGTTTATCCCAACTAAATTTCCTTAAATATCCTTAGTAGATCGGCTACCAGGTGGTTATTTTTTTCAGCCAGAGAAACTCATTAAAACCAGCTACAAAGGTATGCATAGCAGAGCTGCAGTTTATAAGAGTACATATTCACATCAGTGAAATAATGGATCCTGACAAATTATACCTCTTTTAACCAATGTTGAAATACTAGGGAACTACTACTTGTAAGGTGAAGTAAAATTCAGTTATAAAGAATGAATACATTTTACTACTTTTACAACTACAGATACTGCCACTCAAGTTCTTTTTTTGTGGCTATTCACTATCAAAACTGAAAACAACTAAATTTTGCTTTGGTCACAGAATTCACAGATTAAGAGTGAGAAGAGACCTTAGTCCAAGTCCCTCATTTTCAAGATGAGGAACTAAGTTCCAGGTAGTTAAATAGGCAAGACAAGGTCCTCTGAATCCAAATGTAGTACTCTTTCCACTATATCAAGTTGTCTCCAATTAAGCCAAATCTGTTGATACAAAGAAAATAAGCATTCTAGGATTCTTGTGATTTCTTTGGGTTAGTTTTCCTAAATGCTAGCAAAATGGTACTACGTAGACAGTACATCCCCCAGTCAATGAATGCCCACTTCTAACATCCTCAGAAGAGCAGAATTCCATACACACTCCTTTTAATTCTTTTCTTTAATTACCAAGCAAACTGCATTTAATAATTCCAAATTTAAATTCTTGTACTTACTTTTTAACATGAGGGTCTTTGATGCTCTGTGAGAACCTACCTTGAGAGATGGTGAGATGTTGCCCTACACTTCATTCCACCCTGCTTTCCTTCACTCTCAACTCTTTCCTACAACCTTCCCCTGTCACGGATGCCTTCAAGAAAGAGGTAAGTTTTTCTCTCTCAAACCTTTCCTGGTGGAGCAAAGTAGACTAAGAAGTTTGATGTGAAAAAGCTTTTCTACATTTAACAAAGACAGATGGTCTGCCAACAAATTAGTTATTAAATAGCTATGTAGCCAAAGGCAACCAACTATTTCATTACTACTGGTGCTACTATAATTCAGGCCATGATTTACTAAAGATAAAAATGGGAATGTCTATACCCCACTTCTTCACCTAAAATTACATTTTACTTGTTTTCCACCCTCCCACCCCCTTTTGTCCTTTGTGGTAAAGAGAAAAAACAGTCTAGGAGAAAATGGAGATAAGGGGACAGACAGTAATGAACTTGCTCATGATTCATTCTAACTAATAACTAACATTTATATAGCATTTACTATGTTCCAGGCACTGTCCTAAGTAAGAGCTTTACAATTGTAACCTCATTTGATCCTCACAATAACACTGGGGAGGTAGGTGCTATCATTAGCCCCATCCTACTGACGAAGACACTGAGGCAGACAGCCTTAAGTGACTTATCCAGTGTCACACAGCTCCTAAATATCTGAGGCTGAATTTGAACTCGGGTCTTCCTAGCTCCAGACCCAGAGCTCTATCTACTATGCCACCCAACTGCCCATTTTGAAGCACTGGAAACAGGAAAGCAGAACCATTCCACAAACAATAGGATACCAAGTCCATGTGGTTCCTAAGAGAGGAATGGAACAAAAATGATAAAAATTTCAAAGCGCCCTTTAAGATAATCTGAAATCTGAAAACAAAATATATATCCAACAATTAGAGAATGACTGAACATATATGAGTTTTACTATAATACAGGATTACAAATGTGACCAATTCAGAAAAGCATGGAAGTCTTGCATAAAAATGATGCAGACTGAAGCAAAGACAAAATAACAATGTACACAATGACCTACAACAGTTTGATATAAGCCAAAAGAGAGAAGCAAAAAAACTGGTCAAAATTAGCACCAAACTATGAAAATTAAAGACATGGTCACCTCCTTGCTGGGGAAATATAGAGGGAGAGGAAGAAGGGAAAGAGAGGGAGGGAATAAAATGTTTATTGTATCAAAACAAAATATAATAATAAAATTTTGAAAAAAAAATTTGTATCCTAGTCTCTTGCCCAACTGGTAAACATAGGAGTATCTCAGGATTCAAATTTGCAATTAAGTAAAAATATCTTCTCTGGAAAGCAGTGAATATGCCAAGTATAGACCCATGGATACAGATACAGTGGACACTCAAATGTTGTTCATGATGATGACCTTTTGAAGCTGGCAAGAGAAGGGAAATTCCAGCACTGCAGTTGGCCTTGAAGCGTGACCCAACATTTCTCACTCACACAACCCCCCCCACCTCCACAAAGCATTGCTCATCCTCACACTTGGGGTTAGGGCAGTTTAGACAGGCCCAAAATATGGTAAGAAGTAACCACTTCTGAATCATAGGAATTTAACCTCTACCTGGTAAATACCTGTAATCCTTTGCCAAGTCAGTAGTTCACTCCCAAGAAGGTACAATCTGTGACTTCCTAGTCACCTGGATATGAAACACATCTAGAACCAGCTAATCCAGGAAATAGGGAAAATTCACTAAGAACAACTGACCAGTCCCTCCTTAAAACACTCATTCTTCAAACTAAACAGAAAAATGAGCTACATATATAAAAAGTGGTATATGTTAAGATCTCTTATTGTTCCACAGAACAAAAGACAAGAGAACAAAAACCAGATGGCTCTGAACACAGCATTACTGTCACCCTGCCCATTTCTACAGATTATTCTGTTTCCACTCAGAATGCTAGATTTTCTCTTTTAAATTTGTGGCCAGAAGTAGCCACAGTTGTAACTGCTCCACAAGGATAAAAATGTTTAGTAGAAATGAAAAGAAGGGAATCACAAGAGATTTTCCCAACTATAGTAGACTTGAAAACAAATCTTATTAAGAAAATGTGGCAAGACAAGGCTTTCTAGAGAATAATTTTTCCATTCCACCACAGTTTATTTAGTCAGAAATCACCATGGAAATGATCCTTGTAAAATTTGTTACATATCTTGTTGGGTAGCAAAACTCTTGCTAGGAAAGAGAAACTAAATGAAATATTTAATATTTTCAAGGTTCTGTTTTATATTTGTCTCTGATTCTGGATCTATGAACTGAGCCTGCAGCTAACTAAAATTTATACTGGAATGCAAAAGAAGCAGCAGAGTAATTGAAATACTGGCTCTGCCACTTACAACTTGTGTGAACTTGAGAAAGATACTTCACAATTCAATAAACATTCAAATAAGCATGTATTCAGTGTGAGGCAGAAAAAGCAAAGGTAGTCCCTGCTCTCAAAGACCTTATATTCTACATGCATGTAAGTATGGAAATAGAAGTTAAACTGAAGGAGAAAAAACTGAGGGGAATAGGGAAGGTTTCACATGGGTAGCTCCCAAACTGAACCTTGAAGGAGAAGGCTTGGGTTTCTAAGAGGTGAAGATGACAAAAGGAGCACATTCTAGGCATGGGGGACACCTAATACATGGAGATGGAATGCCTGGTCTGAGAAATAGCTAATATCCCACTGGGACAAAGTTTGTGAAGAGAAGTAATATGGAATCAGTCTTGAAAGGAGGGTGGAAAGCAGATTATAGAGGGCATATTAAAGTGCAAATTTTATTTTATCCTAGAACTATAAGAACTGTTGAAGATTTCTCAAAGGAGAGAAATCTGGTCAGACCTGTATCTTAGGAATATTATTTCAGCAACTGGATGAAGGGTTGACTGAAGAGAGAAGAAACTGGAAGGACCCATTTGAAAGTTATTCCAATAATTAAGGCAAGAGGTGATGAGAGTTTGAAATGCAAGATTCTATGAATGTAGAATCCACAAAACTAGACAAATGATTAGATATTGGACAGGGAGTTGAGGGGTTAGAATAGTGGTAAAGCAGAGGTCTGAGTCACAATTGACTCCAAGAACGTGAACCTGGATAACATTTGTGGTGTGGAATAAGGAAGAAAAAAGTGTTGGATGATCTCTATAGTTTTGGTAAGTAAAAGTGAGGTCCTCTGCTAGGAGGAAGGGGCAGGAGATAGATAGTGATGGGCATTTAGAAGAGAAGAGACAGCCTGGAAGAGGAGCTGTGGGTATAGAGAATCAATTAGGGAACAATAAAAAGATTGTTATTTGGCAGCAAGGGCCCAATTGAGATGAGAGAGGATATAAATCTGGAATATACCCAGTCGACATGGTTACATGTCAATTTCCAGCAGCTTTCAGGAGCCCATGACTAAGAGAGAAGGTAGATGGCTGCAAGGTTGACTTCTGGCAAGGTATGACTAGTAACAGGAAAAAGGAACAAGGGCCACAAGGACAGAAGATGCAGTATATTTGAACAACAAGAAGATCAAGATTGTGAAGGGCAGGGATAACAGACTGTGAGATCAAGGAGGGATAGATGGATAGAAAGTCACAATAAATACAAAAAAATAGGTTCAAAAGTAGTAAAAGAGAGGGAAAGATAGGAAGATTTTAGGATCAGAGAGAAATTTCAGAATTCAAGATCATGGCAATAAACAGACTTATGGGTAAAAGGTAGATCTAAGAATATAACCATTACTGTGGATGGCTAAGATAGAAGATATAGATGAAGGGAGTAAAGAAGGTAGATAAAATAGGTCAGAATAGTTGTGGGAACATCAACATGTATAAGTCTCTGAACATGAAGGGGTTGATGCTAAGAAGAAAACTGTGCCTGGTACTAAATTCCTTAAGAAAGAAGGGGAAACATTCCTAGAGACCAGTAGATGATTAAGCAATATAAGCAAGAATCTGTACTGGTCAATATAAACAGAAGAAACAACTTTCAAAGGAAGAGAGATTGTTGACTGACAGGAATAGTTTAGAAGTGGTTATGAGAAATAAGCACGCCTCTATTTGTTCAGTGTGATGAGAAAGCTGAGACAAAGAGCCCCTAGTACTAGAGAAGGTAGTCAGGAATGAAATGTCTTCTGGAAGAAACCAAGCATTCATTATTGAAAAAATGAAAAAAAAGTGGGAGGGAGGTGTGAGGTGAAGAAATCCTCAGTTTTTTCATTTGTCAAATGAGAGAGGTGGCCTAGATGACCTTTAACAATTCTTCCAACTCTACTACAGAAATCCATAATAATTTGCTCTTATGAGCTATAATTTAGAGAAGAGTATTAAAGAGATATTAATTATTTACATTATTCATCAACTTAAGGACTTTACTGTTTTTAAATAAAAGCCAAGTACTACAATCTGGTATTTATGTACCTCCAAATCTAACCTCAATTTAAGCGGCAACTCATTCTTTCTAAATATGTTACCTGTGCATCTCCTGCACTTTCCTTCTCTCCTCCATCCCTTACAAATAGCATGCCCTATCCCCCTGATGTGTTTTTGTTCAAGCTGTTATCTTTACCTGATTTTCTCAGCCTATATTTCTTCTGGGGTTCAGCTCAAACCCCAACTCTTCCATGATAGCTTTCTAGACTAACCCTAGTAATCCCACAGTGATCCTGCCTTTACATGGAATAGTATAACTGCCTTGAACTGTTCTCTGATTTTCATGTAAACACATCTTATCTTCCTAACTTAATCATAAGCAGGTTGAGGACAAGAACTGTGTCTTCTTTCATATTCCCTGGACCACTGTTAGCAGTGCAAAGGATACACAACTGAACTAAAATATTCTTTAATGAAAGCTGGGCTATTTCTGAACTAAATGCCTTATACTCCACAAAATGCTTTCATTGCAACATATGTCCTTCAGAAGGAGGCCTTCCATTCATGCATGCATAGACTTCAAGAGTGCTACTACATTCATGGCCTCACTGGATCATTTGGAAACTTCTTCACGAGTAAGTACTGCACACTTGAGATAAATGCCAGAGCTATCAGTCAGCCCTTAGTGAAAGGGCCTCCCTGTTCTCATAAACTACAGTATATACTACTGACAATATGAACACTCCATTTATGAAAGAACTATAATGTTCTGTGTAATAAAACTCAATGACTAAATTTTCTTTAGAGGCTCCTATACGTCACAACAGAATGCTTCCTCCTTCCCTAAATGTACTATCTCATGTACCAATACTGGCTAAGGACTTAAAAAATTCTTTTAACATGAAATATTTCACTGGTATTGGTGTTTAATTCCAAAACACACCGAAAGATAAGCATATTAAAGAGAAGATTCGTGTGTCCACACAAACACGAACCCACACATGCAGAGGTTGAAAAAGGTTCATAAAATACTATTAGGCCAAATTTCTTAATAGCCAGTCTCCTCAGAGCAAGAGGCATTACCATCACTTCGCACTATAATTCCTGGTCCTTTCTCTTCCAGAAAGTCCTCCTGACTCTTCCTAAAGATGCCTCTAGGTTGGAAGAAGACACTTTACTCAAGGCAAGGCCCCTCATTACCTAAGGTCACCAATAGGCAGAAGATGAGTGATATTTCTAATTGCCTTTGTGGCATAAGAGCTGACACAAACCAAAAAGGGTTATCTTTTCCCCTCTAGAACACAAACAGTTTCTCTTTTTACTTTATGCATTCCTCCTTTCTTCCATGTATTTCTAGTCTTCACTCTTCTGTTTTCCCTTTGTCAAGCTTCTTCAATCCTTCTTCTTTTGTTGGCCCACCTCCCACTCCTCATCTTTAAACAAAGGGGGCAAGACACTAAAATTCTGCAATCTAAGACCTGGGATGATGGATCGAAGAATGCAAGGAACTCACCAAACTCACTAGATGTCAGTGATGCCAGGACAGGTTTACCCTGGTGTAATGGAAAACAGCAATGGATTTGAAAGTCTGGGAAGGTCGGTTCAAACCTTAGCTCTACTACATACTACCTGCATAACCTTGAGGACTGGACTAGAGGATTAGCAAAGGTTCTCCTAATGATAAATCTGGGATCCTTTGTGACTGAATGATTGTAACTGTTTAGATCTCCAGTTACTCTGGTAACCAGAGGGGTAGCAGAAAAAACACAGGTCAAAAGACTTGTGTTTGAGTGCCACTCCTCATAGTTACAACCTGTGTAATCTTGGAAAAGTCACCCAACCTCCCTCAGAGTTCATTTTCTTCATCTGTGAAAGGAGGCTGGACCAGATGGCATCTTGAGGTTCCTTCCAGCTCTAGATCAGACTAACCTGACTTCCAAGCTCCATCTCCATCTCAATTTGACCAACCACCTAGGACATGAGCATGTTAATAACAAAAGCAACTAACTCTAGGGCATCGACAGTCATTAGCAATCAACTCTAGGGAACCAATGCTGTATCACATGCCATCAATTTAGAATTGGATATTACGTCAGAGGGGGGCGGAGCCAAGATGGCGGCGTAGCAGCAGCAACATATCGCAGCTCTCACATAGTCACCCCAAAATATCCATGAAATAGGACTCTAAACCAATCCTAGAACTCCAAAACGCACACAAAGATACTTCCCACTAAAGTCAGCTCGGCTACGAGGAACCATATCAGCACTGCGAACCGAAACCAGGCTGGCCTGAAGCGGGCTGTGCCCCGGGGGCGGCTGGACGGGAGGAGCAGAGGAGCCTCTCTGGTGAGCAGATTAGTAGCAGCTGCAAGCAGCATTCAGAACTAGGTCAGTGGGTCTTGCGAATTTAGGAGAGTAAAGCAGTCCGGCCGAAAGGCCTCCAGACCAGAAAAGCGAAAGGCAGAGGTTTTGCACCTGCCTGCGCGTTGCAGCTTCCCGCCTGAGGCCTGCAGACAGCAGGGGGACTAAGTGATTGTTCTGAGGCTAGTGCTCTCGAGTTGAGCGGCCTGGATCCGGATTGCCGTCTTGGGCCTCGGTCCTGGAGTCTTCATTATCCAGTCAGCCGGAAGTAAATAGGAAGAGTCCCAGCATATTCCTGAGAGCTACAGCAACCGGGAGGACCCCAGCTATTTGGGACAGAGCTTTCCCTTCTGGAAGCAGAGCCCCACAGAGATTTAAAAAAAAATCACAGACTGAACAACCATGAGTAAGAATAAGCATAAGAAGCAAAGTAAGAACAGCTCCCAAACCCTTGATTCCTTCTTTGGGGAAAAGAAAGATCATGGGAGAGAGAGGGAGGAGGAGAGCGCAGCCAGAGCACCCCCACC
>CM053583.1:351150075-351175623 GCA_028627135.1 Pseudochirops cupreus | reverse complement strand
ATTCGGCTTTTTAAGGCATTCTTCTCCTCATTGGCTTTTTGGACCTCTTTTGCCATTTGAGTTAGTCTATTTTTTTTAGGTGTTCTTTTCTTCAGTCAGGTTGTTGACTCTCTTTTCATGATTTTCTTGCATCATTCTCATTTCTCTTACCAATTTTTCCTCCACTTCTCTTACTTGATTTTCAAAATCCTTCTTGAACTCTTCCATGGCCTGTAACCAGTTTATATTTTCTTGGAAGCTTTTGGTGCAGGAGTTCTGACTGTGTTGTCTTCCTCCTGTTCCATGCTTTGATCCTTTTTGTCCCCAAAAAAGGAATCTAAATTTGGATGGCTGTGCTTGCTTTGCTTCCTTTGTTTGCTCACGTTGCCAGTCAATTACTTGACTTTTGAGCTCTTTGCTGCAGTAGAGCTCTGCTGCCAGAGGGGAGAGCTTTGTCCCAAATCACTGGGGTTTTTGCAGCTGCCAGAGCTATTAGGAGGGCACTGTCTCTACAGCCCCCACCAGCTTTGGTTCACTGGTCACACACCTCAGGACCACCACCCAAGACCAGGATCCCGATCCAGGCAAGTAAAGCAAGAGTGCTTAGCCTCAGAATGGTCTCTTGGCCCCCTACTATCTGCAGGCCGGGAGCTCTGAAGCAGCCACACAGAGGTGGCTGCAGGGCCACCGCTTCCGCTGCTTCTCACTCTGGGAGCAGAGGCTGGACTGCACTCCATCCCCCCCAGATCCAGGAGAATTCCACTGACCTTTTACTTTGTCTTTGGCATTTATGGGCTGATAATTCTGGAAACCACCACAGCTGCTGGTGGTCCACTCTCCCAAATGCTCCAGCCATGGCTGGTCTGAGCTGCCCTGGGGCTAAAACCGTGGGCTCATGCTCTGCTCCCAGCACGCTGTGATGAACCTTTCCTATCCACCTGCTGGGCTGCCTTCAGTGGGAGATTTATTTCTCTCTGTCACTTTGTGGGTTCTGTAGTCTAAAATTTGTTTAGAGTCATATTTTATAGGTATTTGAGGCGGTTATGGGGTGGGCCACGGAGTTTTCCTGCTTCTACACCACCATCTTGACTCTGAACCCCTGGACAAATATTTGATGAACCCACTTAGTGTGGAACTAAATAAAGCCACTGAACACCGTTATTTATGTTAAAAGCTAGGGGATCCTACATCATTCAAAAAAGGTAAGGTTGCTAGTGTATGAATCAAGTGGTATGGTACCTAAAGATGTGCCTCTCTTTACATAAAGGGGTGGGGCACCAATGCATGTAATATGTTTCTTCTTGCTGTATATCCATATGGAAGTTTTGTGATCTTGCTTCCAGAAATCCATCATAGAAGGGCCCTTTTCCTCTCTGATTCAGAGCATGTGTAGATATCCTGTTTCCTGTCAGCTTAATGATGGAAAAGTCTTTTATGTGACTGCTGAGTCAGAACTCAGTATACATACAAAAGGTTGGAACAATTTTGAGTTCTCTCTCTTTGGAAGAAATGCTTTGAGCTTCCAAATTGAAGATATGGTACTTAATCTCAAGCAATTAATTAACAAGTATTTATGAATCACCTTCTATGTGCTAGATGCTATGAAATGGATATAAAAGTGAAACAAGTCCTATCCTCAAGGAGCTTGCTTACTTTCTAAATATGAGAATTTCAAATGTACTATTGAAAAAGATAAATTACTCCCTCCACCCCTCCTTTAGTTAATATGAAAATTCCTAGTCAGGTAATCCTCCTTTTCTTATCTTTTGCACAGATTTACATTTTAATATGAACTACATCAGGTTTTCTTAAAGTGAGATACCCCTATGCCTGTGGAATTATACCTCTTAGGTGAAAGTGTGGTTAATATTCCTTTAAGCTACTTTTTAACTCTCGGAAAGCCTCATGACTATTTACAGTGATTAAGTGCCCTCAGAAGGAACAGGCTTAAGTTCTGGGAAGAGAGGAGAGGAGATCTAAGCTTTGAGGAGTATTGTGTATTTTGAAAAGAGTACAAGCAGTAGAGAAGGATGTGGGTTCAAATGTCACCTCCAATACTTAATACCTGTGTGACCTTGGGCAAATTGACTCATCTGCAAAATGACTGGGTCGGACCTGTAAGAAGGGACATTAGGGTGCCTTGTTTTGCTCCCACAGATAATCTTTTTTAAAAAATTAATGTGTTTATTTACTTTTAGTTTACAACATTCAGTTCCACAGTCCCTTGAGTTTCAAATTTTCTTCTCCTCCCTTTCCCTGCCTCTCCCCGCCCCCATGGCAGCATGCAGTCAAACATAAAATCTACAAATATCTTCACATTAAACATTAGTCAGGTTGTAAAGAAGGATTATAACTAATCTTATGAACAATGGGAAAGAGGAAACAAAACAAAACAAGAAAAAGAAAGAGAGCAAGTAATTTGCTTCAATCTGCATTCAGACTCTGCAGCTCTTTCTCTGGATGTGTGGATATCTCTCTCCATCATGAGTCTTTTGGAGTTGTCTTACACTGCTGAGAGGAGTCCAGTCTATCAAGGTTAGTCATCACACATACGTTGTGTCTGTAATTGTGTACAAATTTCTCCTGGTTTTGCTCTTCACACTCAACATCAGTTTATATAATTCTCTCCAGGTTATTATGAAGTCTGTCTACTCCTCATTTCTTATAGCACAATAGTATTCCATTATCATATACCACAACTTGTTCAGCCATTTCCCAATTTATGGGCATCCCCTTGATTTCCAATTCTTTGCCACCACAAAAACAGCTGCTATAAATATTTTTGTACATACGGGTCTTCCTCCCACTTCTATGATCTCTTTGGGATACAACTCTAGAAGTGGTACTGCTGAGTCAAAGGGTATGCAATTATTTATAGACTTTTGGGCATAGTTCCAGAATGCTCTCCAGAATGGCTGGAACAGTTCACAGCTCCATCAATGATGCGTTAGTGTTCCAATTTTTCCACATCCTCTCCAGCATTTATCATTTTCCTGTTTTGTCATTTTAGCCAGTCTGGCTGGTGAGAAGTCACACAGATAATCTTGAGGAATTGTAAAGCTCCCAGACTGATGGGAGTTTGTGATAGGCTTGCATATCTTGTTTTGCCGGCATGGTGGTCCTGCATATTCTGACTAGACAGGCTGGGATGTGACTAAAGACTGGGATCCTAGGGGTCACACCCTGGTCACAAATGTCTTCACTACCATGCCTGCTCAACCAACCTCACTGATATTAACTTACACACCCAAAGGGTGGAGATATTGCCATTTTCTAATCATGGGATATATAATCTGGGAGGGAGAATGTGTTAATGAGAGCATGTAGTGGGAGTATAAGGAAGAGTTGTAACCTTGAGGAGTCTGAACCAATCCCAACTCCGAGAGAAGTCAGAATATACTTGAAGATATTTAAGCTTGCTCTTGCTTTTGAATGGGGTGGGTGTTCCTAGTAATCACCACACCTACTTCCTCAGAAGCAGAATCAAGGCCTTTCTTTGCTCACTCAGTTTCTGAGTTCTTTCAGTGAGAATGTGTCTATCAAATGGATCTCTCTTCCTGGGAAGTCCTGTGATCCCCACAACTGTGTTTCTCACAGACCACATCAATGACAAGGTTCACTTCAGCTTTAAATCTATGAAGAGCCTCTGACTTGGCAACCAGCAAAAGCTCTCTTCCCATGTCTTCTGTTATTTCATAAATGATAACAGCTGACCATCAAGGGGACCAACTATGGGGAACTGCTCTTCTCACAACTCTTTCCCAACTGGTTATGTTCTGCCTGGGCAATGGTTCTCCTGTCTCTGACAAGGAGTATTTCTTGATGACAGGGATTGAGAAATGTTCTCCTTTTTACTAGTCAGTCATTAGTCATCATGACTTGTCCCAGAACCAAAGGGTTATTATCATTATTAATGATATAGTCTGAGTTCAGCCTTAGGAGGCTGATTTCAAAATCATATTTCTTTGACTTGTTTTTTTCTTAATTCAAGTTTTCCTGGGAAACTTCTGAATAGAGCTATTGCTTAAGTTTACACAGGTGAGGAGTGCCCATGAAAAAACTCAAGCTGGCAATGCATACTGGTTATAGGACAACCTTTATTTCATCACACAGAAAGAATGGGCAGGGGGCAAGAAACCAAAATTAACTCACAGGAACTTGTAAAACAATTGGAAAGAACACAAAGGATCTATAGGGTCCCAGAACAATCAAGATGCTTTCCTTCCCTCAGGTGAGGGATTTGCTGGAGGAGCAAGCTCTAACAGTATGGTTAGCCCCTCTTTCTATACCCCTAGGGGTCAATATAGGTCTCAAGTCCTAAAGTAACATCCTAAGGCAATGGTTTTCAAAGTAGGGGTCCACAAGGTCAAAACTATTTTCATACTAACAAGTTTTAATTTCTGATGTAGTAAATATCAAAAGATATAACCATACAAACAAAAAGCTCTTTAGTTAATAATGAGATAATTTTAAAGAGTGTAAAGGGGTCATAAGACCAAAAGTTTTGAGAACGACTGTCCTCAGGGCTTAGAATCAACTCAGAAGAGAAACAAACTTGGGTTGCTAAAAGGGCAACCTTCTCCCCACCAGATCTGAACCAAATGAATAACTCATAGTAGTGGCAAGAGGAAGAATCCAGGTCTTGTGATTCTTCCTTGTGTCTTCAACCTCTAGGTCTGGAGCTACTTGCCTAATTTTCAGTTCTAGAACTCTTGATACCTCTCCATAAGACAGGAGTTCAGGGTTTCCTACCACCTGGCCACATATTTCCCTTGTCTACTGTAAGCTGCCATCTCTTGGGCTTCACCATTTGATCTAACAATGGCCTACATCAGAGGCATCTACTCGATGTCGAACAGGCCCCAAGAAGCAGATAAAACTTCCAGAAATCTAATGGGAAGTGTTTAACAAAATAAATAAAAATATAATACAACACAGATAAGGTTAATTTGTGGGTTTCTAAGTCAATATCCCCAAATAGGATCATGAAGAGTTGGATAAGACTGAACTTACAGAACAACTACAATAAAAATGTCAACATACAGCTCCACAGGGATCAGTTTCTGTTTGATTTTGACACCATTGGCCTACATTTTTAATCTCATCAGCCAAGTACCCCCTTACATAAAACATAAAGGACTAGAGGATCATTAGACTTAGACCTGTAAGGAACTGTTTTAAATAAGTGTTTCAAAGCTAGCGGAGATCTGGGGCAGACAATTGGGATGCTCCTTCCTGCCTCTTTATTCAGAGTTGGGGTTTTTCCTAGACAAACCAGGTTCTAAGCACGCATTGGCTTTCAAAGGGCCAATGATAATTCAGCGCAAGCTTTTTCCAAGCACATCCCATGGAGGATCTCTTCATACCTATACCTGGGAATGAATCCTGGTTTCAGCCCTTACTGGCTGTGTGATGTGAATTATTTGATCTCCCTGAACCTCAGTTTCATCATCTGTAAACTGGAGATGGGAAAGCTAGGTGGCACAACAGAAAGACTGCAGGACCTGGAGTCAGGAAGAATCATTTTCATGAGTTCAAATCTGGCCTCAGATGCTTACTAGCTGTGTGACCCCGAGCAAGTCACTTAACCCTGTTTGCCTCAGTCTCCTCATCTGTAAAATGAGCGGAAGAAGGAAATGACAAAGCACTCCAATATCTTTGCCAAGAAAACCCCAAATGGGGTCACAAAGAGTTGGACATGACTGAAATGACTGAACAACAAAACTTGAGATAATACTAATTGTTTTATTCACCTTATATAACTATTTTGAAGGAAGGTGCTTTATTATACTTAAGTTATTTTTTCTGATGATGGGAACTGGTTTAAAAATGAGTCTTTCTATAGCTCTGGTAGTTTAGATAATGAGTTTAAGGACCCTGACCTTGTTCTTCTGGGCTACTTTCTACTTGCCCTCTTCCACACTCCTTCCCTGCCTCCCCCGCCAATCATCAGATGAAAAATGTCAAATCAGCCACTCAAGAAGCATTTATTATCACCACTGAGGTCCTATGCTAAACACTGGGGATACAAAAATAGGGTTTCTACTCTCAAGAATTTTACATTCTAATGGGGTAAATAATAGGCAAAAAAATCATACATATAATATATACATACATAATGTTAATGGAAGGTAATTTCTGCTTTAAAGCACTGGGGGAAGGGGGAGGATGATTAGGGTTAAGGGGGATGGAAGAGAAACCAGACGAAGAGCATATCAGGCATAGGAAACTGCCAGTGAAAAGGTACAGATGGAGTGTATTGTGAGGAAAAAATGTTTCTATGTGTCTTTTCTGGCTGAGAAATCTCTTCTGTGTCTTTGTAACAACATTTGGACAAAAGTCTTTTCATTAATGGTCAAGATTCAAAAAAAGTTTTTCTGTTTCCTGTTTATACTTTGTGGCATGACTATAATAAATAAATTAGTTTTTTAAAAACATCATTTTTAACATACCAGAACAAAGGCAGCATAAATATATCAGATTCAGCTTTAATTTGCCATCGCAATAGGAGATGTCATCTTTTAAAGGCTGAAGAGTTGCCAACCACTTGGGAAGAAGCTGATTGAAGTTGGGGTTTCAAGGTCCATTGAATGAAGAGAGAAGTAACTGATGAAATGACTGAGAAGCTCATAGAGAAGTCAGCTCTAGAGAAATTAATCTTCTCATATGCATTTTATAGTTTCCAACCTCAGTCAAGAATTTAGTTGCTTTAAACTTGGTTGTTGCCATTCTCAGTGTAGCATGGATGTGGTTATGGGCCTGAATGTGGCATCCTGGGCAAATTCCTAACTCTTTTGTTCTCTGGGCTGGCTCACTTACCAATCTGTATTCATGCTGGCAAGTTCAAAGGGTTTTCCCAGAGGACAGTGATCATACTGCTATAACGCATTCTCAGGGTCATAAAAGGTAACCCTACTATGGGGTCATGCATCTACTACATATAACTGTTGCTCCTAAGCCCCCATCTGTTTGCTTCCTATTTAAACAAATAAGCCAAGATGATATCATTACCATTAACTCTAAATCATGAATCATTTACTGCACAAAATGAAAAACAATATGACATAACAGTCCACCAATATACCTGGTTCACACTTTCCCAGTAATGTACATAGTATATACGGTAAAGAATATTTACAGGGAATATTTATATAGAGAGTATATATGGGGAACAAATTTACAGAAACCAAGTAGGGAGGCACATGAATAATTGGGAAACCTATGCACCTGGAGTAGTGATTCATGCTTCTAGACTGTGGACCTTTATGTCCCTAAGGAGCAGTCTGCACCACCAATCATCTGCTAGACAAGCTGTTTCTGGCTCTTCCACTTGAACTGTTCCTTGACTGGGATCAAGGGCAATACAGATAGTTCTCACATAAATTCACATTATGCAAATTCAACTTGGCATTAAAAAAATCTTCATTCCAAAAAAACCCAGGTATTTTAACTTTACCATACAGTACTGTGCTCTCTCTCTCTCAGTTCCTGCCCTTCAGCTAGGCACCCTTTGGCCTCCCATCTCTCTACCAACAAAACAAAACAAAAAAACCCAAACCACAAGCACCCAAGTGAAAGCAGAATAGTCAGGCATGGAGAGATGGCCACTGTTACTGCCTGATTTGAGACCTCTAATGCAGAGAAAGGAGACCTTTGCTCCACTCGTCCCACCAGCCTGTGTGTCTGTCTTCCAACTGTCTGCACTCAGGCACTGTGTGTCATTTGTCTTCTCCTCTCTGTGTCCATGTCTGGCTCCCATGTGGCTGGACCCAGCTCCTACATGTTTTCTCCTCCTGCACTTGCCTCTCTGTCCCTAGGCCCCACATGTCCTTGAGCCATGTGCTGGCTTCCTTCCTCCAAGGCATGCAACCTCTTTCCTACCTCTTTTCCTCCCTCCCTCTTTACCCATATCTGTGGGAAAATTTATATTACATAAAAATTGCTTTGTAAAGAGACCTATAGAACTGTCTACTTACACAATCCACTTATGTAAAGTGAGAACTGTTTGTATTACACCCTTTCAGCAAAAGCAGTTTCCCTAAGCCTGGGATCTTCAGGGCTACTCAAGTCTTCTCTATTGGCCCTGCTCTGAGAGGTAAGCTCCTGTTAAGTGCTAAGTGGAAGTAAAGGAGAAAGAGAGAGGCTGGTGACTTTGCACAGCCCTGACTCACTTAAATCCAATTCATTTTCAAGTTGTAAAGGGCAAGGAAAATTTCCTTTCCCAATAGGAGCTGTTAAGTAGCTGAAGGTGCTTTCTTCAATCAGCTTCCAGCAGCAACTATGCCCTTCCAGTCAGCTCCCAACAACAAAACTTTTCCTCCAATCAGCTCAGGAGGGAAAAGAATACAAGTTCTAAACTCTTCTCTCAGGTCTTAGTGTAGCTGCTTTTCTTCTATGATCCATTGACTCTGTTGGACTCTGCTGGGTTTGGTTTCTTCCAAGCAGCAGGCAGCTTTCTCAGTTCTTTCTCATTCTGCTTCTTCAGCTTCTAATGGGCTTTTCTGTCTTTGTTGGGTTCTGCATTGTTCCCACCTCAAAGAAGAATCTTATGTCAAGTGACTCACCCCTTCCTTAAGATGAAAAACCAAAACTCATATTTCTGTCAGACCTACCATAAGCAGGCAATGTATTATTGTCCTATAGTTCTAGTTATCAGGCCTTCCCAGCTTTCACCTGAAAGTCCTCATAGAAATCCTATGTAAATTAGGTGCTGGGAAACAAAATAATTTGTTGAGTACTTGTACTATAAGGGCTGATTAGTTCTAAGCCCAATATTACAGTTTCCAAAAATAGGAGAAGGGATCCTATCAAATTCATTTTATGATATATATATATAGTCTTGATACCTTCATCTATCTTTGTCCATACATCTCCTACTCTTTCTTTCTCTTGACTTCTAATGTTTCAATAATACTCTCTCATAAGCAGTGATCCTGAAACTAAAGAATTTCATGTCAGGTCTTATATAATTTTCTTATAGGCCCGAAACAATTATTTGCTTTGTAGTTCGCCAACTATAACATTTAAAAATCTACAAATAGCTACAAGTAAATGAGCTGATCAACCACAATGCCATCTTTATATTAATAAGTGCTCTCCTTTCAAACAGGTCCTTGTAGTACATTTATCTAAGAAGCTCTTTTCTCTCAGATCTTTAGAATAGCCTGTGACTTTCCTCTAGCATATTTATATGACAATTTTGTTTTTTTCTCAAATTGATTTTATCAAAGCTCGTTACATAAAATAATTATAGCATTAATTTAGACATTATAGGACTTGTTACTAATGGCTAAGTTCCTCTTTCTGAAAACCAGAGGGTTGACTACTAGCTTACTGACTCTAAGTTCCTTTTTCAGTCTTGGGGGATAAGTTCCCCTTTTCTTGAATTACCTGAAGTAAGATCCCCTTTTTAACAGCTGAAAAATTATTTTAGTCAATATATAGGTACATTAAAAAAACACTTTTAATTGCAAATGTTACAGCTATAGGGCAAAGATTTCTAAGGCAATCTCACTTTGACAGACAGGTTGATAGATGAGAGCCTATCCCAACAGAATATCAGATTAAATAGTTGTCCTGCCCTAGAAACTGCCTGTTATGCTCCCAATGTGCCCACACTCCAAATGTTGGCAACAGCACTAATTTGGGTTAGGAAAGTCTAGGAAAAATAAACTTAGCCAGATGCTTTGCCTTTTCCAATTGAATTATGTTCAAAACAAGTTTCCTAAGATTGCTGTAATTTTTAATTTATCTCTTTCTATTATAAAAATAACCTCTGGAAATCACTCATTTATCTATGACTACTGAGGGGTCAGATGACCTGTTTGGATTGCAAATGCTAGCTTTACTAATTAAATCATTATACTCTGAAGTTTTGTGCCTCGGACTTTTTCCTTTTTTAAATTTAAAATCAGCAGGGGGAAATGAACACATGACACAATTTTAATTTCATTCTGCATTATTAACATTTTCTTCTTCAATTTCTTAAGTCTAGACAATCAACAAAACAATAAAATCCTCTAAAACTTTGTTCTACACAAAATCTTTCCAGATCTTCATCCCTCTGAAGAGGTATAGAGAGGGGGGATTTCTATTGAAATCCTTGAGAGTTCATCATCCGAAAAGAATTACTGGGCTCAGCTGTCTTTTAGCAGAGTTACAAAAGTTTATTGTTACACTGAGGCAAGGTAAGGGGGTCAGGAGACCTGCAAGCTGACAGAGATCTAAGGCAGAGTGATAAAGTTCTATGTTACGCTTTGCAGCGAGCAGGAAAAGGTTAAGGATAGCCTGCAAAGTGCAGGGACTAGAGATGTAGTTTTTAAAGACATAAAACTGTCAGTCATAGGTTCTAACTAGGTGGGCAAAGGCGGAGTTTGGGAGGAGTTTGGTGCTTAAAGGGACATGTACTTTTTACATCAACTGTGCAGGCTTATTGCCCATAATTCACTGGGAGAAATCAGAGGGGAGGGGAGTGAGAGGTGTGGTTTTTTTGCCTTGACACGTCACTAGGTAACTTTTTGGTCAAGGATTAATGACATAGGTCTAATATGGTAGTTGGGAGGATAGGCTTGGTTCCAAGTTTGGAAGCTAGATTGATTAGGGACCATCTTGGGAGGGAGTTATCTCTTTGATAATGTTTTTCAAGGTTTCTAAGTGCAGCTGGCCACTAAGAACAAAGGAGTTATGTATTTCTCTAAGAATACTTGGGTGATTGATTCATGGGAAACTATCTAGGCAGACTGACTGCAGCTTAGGAAAAGACTTTGAGGCTGGGGGCAGGGGAGAAGCAGAGTTAATGCCTTTATGGCTGGGGGAAAGTATGACTTTTACAGCTTAATTGCACAGCCTTGTTACAAACTGATGTTACATACATAGGTGCCCAAACACAAGTGAGATTTTTACAAACTGAGGTTACAACAAAGGCACCCCAAAATATTATAGACGCACCGCATCACCTCCACTATTAATTCCCTTCCCCCTCAAAAAAAATTTACATTGTATTCATTCTGGATATATTTTATATATATATTATATGTGCATATATTATCTCCCTGGCAGATAGAATGTTAGTCTCTTGAGAGCAGGTCTGTTTTATTTTTGTCTTTTTATTCTCAGGGTCTAATGTCCCAGGGCTAGACAATTACTGTCTAGCAGAAAGAAGCTGCTTAATAAATACTTATTGATTAATTGGTATATCTTATATAGCTTCCTGAGTATGTCATATGCTTTCTTGTCTACTTATATCTGCTCTGCTCATTCCATTCCTTATCCTAGAATGCCCTCCAATTCCCTCAAACTCTTTTCTTATTTACCAGGCAAAATCCTACCCATATTTAAGGTCCCAGTTTAAATACTACCCTTTTCCATGAAGCTTTCCCTGATTCCTCAGGAGGACGTAAACCTCCTCTGAACTACAGTACTATGTTATACCTTGTTACAATTATTCATGTATATTTCTTATCTCCTCTTATAAATGATAAACTCCATAAGGGCAGGGACACTGTCATATTTCTTTGCACACTGTATATTCAGTACTGTGGGTAGTAGGGTTCAATAAATTTCTGTTTAATTGAGTTGAAACATGGACAATTTATAGCAAAGATGATATACAAATAGAAAAAAGAGTGAAGGAGAAAGCAGAAATATGTCAAACTTTTAGCTATGAAGGTCACAGATCTTACTTACCATTTAAGCAACTCTCTATTAAGCTGTAACTTCTTGAAATTCTCTCAGATTAACCATAATTAATCTCAGCAATAAAAAAGAAATTCCTGTGTTCTCCAACACTTACTATCCCATTTCATTTATCTATAGAGTATAAATTAAGGGAATTATTTTGCAGTAGAATATAAGTTCCCTGAGGGCAAGAGCAATTTCTTTTTTTGCCTTTGTATCCCCAGAATTTAGCACAGTCTTTGGAATGAAGTAAGCTCTTAATAAATTTACTTGATTAGTCTACAGGGCATAAGACTTTGTTAGAATGTTGAAAGTATCTCCCTGTGAAGAGTGAGCATACTTGTTGATACCTTGTTGAGAGAACTAAAGACATTTCCTGATTCATGGCTTAGTGATACAGTACCTCAGGTGGAGGAAGTTCGTGCTCATCCACATCCCCTGCCCAAAAAGAAGAGTCCTGAATGGCTGCTTTTGGACAGCAGAGACAGACATAGTCTCCCGCATAAAGTCAAGAGGATTCTTGGATAATGTCAGGTTTCAGACCCAAGTCTTGGAGAGGTATTGGTGTAATTTCTCAACCTCATGGTAGCCACTGAGCATTTTAGTATTTCAGACTTCTATCTTGTCATTGTGTGGTTAATACTTTGGTGACCCTCCTCCAAAGTGAGGCAAGCTCCATTTACCCCTAAGGGTCCTCAAGGCATCTCTGAGGCATTGGGATATCTTTGTCTAATAGATCAGCTTCAGCCTCCATTCTGGTGGGTTCTCCCTCACCATTAATTACCAGTACCTGACACCTCAGTTCTATCTAGCCAATTAACATCAATTAGCTATAGTAGGATATTTATGGTTCAAAGGTATAACCAGAAAAGAAATATAAACACTTCCCTTCAATATTTCCCTTAGGTCATTCTCCTCTATGTCATTCTAGTCTCTGGGAGGAGTGGGCTCAGATTTTGTTTGTACATAGCATTGGTTTCACCAAGTTCATGTCCTCATGGGACGTCTTTCTCAAAAAGCCACTATTTCTGCTACCACTGAGCTAGATCTCAAAGGTCCCTTACAGGGGCCTCAAAGCTACACCAATTGGCTATAAACTCTAGCATGAACTCCACTCCAGGACCTTTTGCTCTACTGACCTTTTATGTATTTATTTTTATTTAGTATTTTATTTTTCCCGTCACACGTAAAAACAATTTTTAACATTCGTTAACATTCGTTTACTCCCCTCACTGAGAAGGCAGATTAATTCCATATAGGCTATACATGTGTAGTCATGCAAAACATTTCCATATATAGTCATGCTGTGACAGAAAACAGAAAAAAAAAAAACCTCAAGAAAAATAAAGCCAAAAAAAGCATGCTTCAATTTGTATTCAGAAATCATTAGTTCTTTGTCTGGGAATGGAGAGCATTTTTCGTAAGAAGTCCTCCAGAGTTGTCTTGGATCGCTGTATTGCTGAGAATAGCTAAGTTATTCATAGCTGATCATTTTACAATATTACTCTTACTTTGTATACAGTACATTTCACTCTGCATCAGCTCATGTAAGTCTTTCCAAGTTTATCTGAAAGCATCCTGCTCATCATTTCTTATAGTATAATAGGTATTCCATAATAATCATATACCATAATGTGTTCACTCATTTCCTAATTTATGGGCATCCCCTCAATTTCCAATTTTTTGACACTATAAAAGAGCTGCTTTAAATATTTTTGGGGGGAGGCTAGGTGGTGCAGTAGAGTACTGGCCCTGGAGTCAGGAGGACCTGAGTTCAAATTTGGCCTCAGACACTTAACACTTACTAGCCGTGTGACCTTGGGCAAGTCACTTAACCCCAATTGCCCTGCCTTCCCCCCTCCAAAAAAAAGCAAAAAAAAAAAAAAAATTAAAAAAAAATTTTTTTGTATATATATGTCCTTTTCCTTTTTGGGTTTTTTTTAAAATCTCTTTTGAGATACAGACCTAGTAGTGGTATTGCTAGGTCAAAGGGTATTCATGGTTTTTTTTTGTTAATAATTAATTTTTTTAGTTTTAGTTTTCAACACTCACTTCCATAATATTTTGAGTTTTAAATTTTCTCCCCCTCCTTTTCCCTCCCTCCCAAAGAGGGATGCATGGTTTTACAGCCTTTTGGGCAGTTTCAAATTGCTCTACAGAATGGCTGGATCAGTTCACAACTCCGCCAACAGTGCATTAATTTCTCATTTTTCCCACATCACCTCCAACATTTGCCACTTTCTTTTTCTGCCCTATTTACCAATATAATAGAGATGAGGGAGTACCTTAGAATTGTTTTAATTTACATTTCTCCAATCAATAGTGAGTTGGAGCATTTTTTCATATGGCTATAGATAGCTTTGATGATGCCATCTGAAAACTGTTCATATCTTTTGATCATTTATCAGTTGAGAAATGGCTCTTATTTTTATAAATTTGACTCAATTTCCTATAAGTTTGAGAAATGAAGCCTTTGTCAGAAAATCTTGCTTCGAAATTTTTTTCACAGTTACTAATGCTAACTGTATTTCCCTCCATCCTATTCCCTCCCCCTAGTTTGTTCTTTTCTCTCTCCTTTTACCCTGCCCCTCCTCAAAAGTATTTTGCTTCTGACTATCCCCTTTCCCAATTTACCCTCCTTCAAAACACCCCCCCACCTCCATGACCTTTAAAATTCACAAGGTTGTAGCCTCCAATCTCCTTCACCTAAAACCAAAAATCAAAGCTAGAGGCCAAGAACTGAAGCCCATATTCACAGAACCCATGCCACTCTTAGACTGGGAAGGGGTAAGACCTATCCCCTTACAATATTGTTTGTCACTGGAATGCTACCAGACTGGAAGAGATGAAAGCAAGAGAAGGGACAATGTTAACCAATACTTCTGGAATATACCCCTAATTCTGGCTATTTGGCCAAAGCCAGTAAAAAAGACTCCTATTTGCCATGTAGTTATACTAGTCACAGAATGGCTGCAGTCTCCAAAATCCATGTGGGAATTACATCAGTAAGTAAAGACTGGACACACTGGCCAGCCTCCCATTGTACTCACCATTTGTTCTTGGCTTCATTTTAACTCAGAATGAGAGGAGCCCAGTCCTGAAATACATATAAAAATGGAATTTACCAAGTGGTATGCCCCTTTGCAAGTGAAGAAAATGTGGCCTTCAGTGCAAAAAGGAGCAGTAGGAAGGGACTAAAGACACATACAGCACACAGTAAAAGATCTAGATTCTGCTTATTTGAAAAGTATGGGTCTGCTAGGAAGGGGAGTTACCTCTCTAGCAATCTTAAATGTGTTTCCCTTCTTGGGGACTCCAAGTCCTAAGAGCAGCATGATGTGGCTGTATATATGGGTTGGTTTCTGTGGTTAAAAGGACTTACTTAACACTGCTGAGGAAAGTCAGTCTGTCAGTACCAAGTGTACTTCCTTTTCAGTAGTCCAAGGTTTCACAGTAATACCACAGAGTTACTATAGAGTTAAGTAGCTATATGAATTTCTGTGGAAAGATACTCAAAAATATCAGGGTCTGGATTGCTTATCATCTTCAAGTATTTTTCCTTGGATGGAGGATTCCAAACCATAGGGTGTTTCTACAATTCCGGAGGACTTTAGGACCCTTGAAGAAGTGGGATCCACCAGTGATAGAGGAGAATTGTACTAGGATCATCGCATTTTAGATTCAGAGCTGAAAGTCTGAGAGCTTAGACATCAAGTCCAAATTCTCTTTATTTGTAAAACTGTTAAATAACTTGACCAGAGTCACATAGCTTGTAAATATCTAAGGCAGGATTGGAACTATCTGTTCCCGACTTCAAGTTCAGTCCTCTGACAGTCAATATAGTGTGTGTGTGTGTGTGTGTGTGTGTGTGTGTGTGTGTGTGTGTGTGTGTGTGTGTGTGTGTGTGTGTACGCGCGTGCGCGTGCACGCGCAGGCACAAAAAAAGCAAATAAATATGTACAAAAAAGCGAAATCCAGGATAAATAGGAAAAGAGAAGGGAAGGTATTGGGATTCTTTTTTTCCCCCCTTTTCTTTGGAGGGGGGAAGGCACGGCAATTGGGGTTAAGTGAGTGCCCAAGGTCACATAGCTAGTGTGTCAAGTACCTGAAGCCCAATTCGAACTCAGGCTTTTCCGAGTCCAGAGCCAGTGCTCTATTCACTGTGCCACCTAGCTGCCCTGGTTTTAGGATTAAGAAGGGTTGGAAAAGACTTCTTCCAAAAGATAGTTTTATGTGGAATTTAAAGAAAGCCAAGATGGGGAGACTAGGTGGCGCAGTGAATAGAGCACTGGCCCTGGAGTCAGGAGGACCTGAGTTCAAATTTGACCTCAGACACTTAACGCATACTAGTCATGTGACCTTGGGCAAATTACTTAACCGCAGTTGCCCTTCATTCCCCCCTCCAAAAAGCAAAAAAAAAAAAAAAAAAGAAGAAGCTGGGAGGTAAAAATGAGAAGGGAGGGACAGCTAGAGAAAATGCCTGGAAAGGAGAAAAGAGCGTCTTGTTTCTGAAATAGCAAGGAGGCCAGTTTTGCTGGATCAAACAGTACATAGTAGAGAGTAAGATTGTAAGAAGATTGGAAAGATGGGAGTGGGGGCAGTGTTAATAAAAAATGTTTATTCATTGTCCTAGCCACTACGTTAATTGTTTCTGGACTACTGTAAGTTGTTTATGTGTTTTCTAAATGTGTTTATGAGCCCTATGACACATTTGTATTTCTTGTGTAGGAAAAAAAAATGTTCTATACCTGATAAATGCAATATTACCATGAATTCTTGTATCAGAATTGGGAGTACCCTTTTTGCCCACATCTGTGAAGACCTAGGCAGGAACTATAGTGTGAGATTTCCCAGAGTAAGCTTGAGAAAACAGCAATATGAGCCAGAGTTATTTTGGGGATAGTCTCTGAGATTGACCAAGCAAGACAGTACTTCAAGATATAGGGTTCCTAACCTTTGGCAAGTCTGGTAAAGTCTATGGATCTCTTCTCAAAATGTTTTTGGATATATAAAATAAAATGTATAGGATTGCAAAGGAAACCAATCATATTGAGATAGCTATCAAAATATTTTTAAAAAAAGATTTAGTTAGAACCATGACCTAATAGACTATAAACTCATTGTGAACAGTCACTTAGTCTACTAGCATTTATTAACTAAGCCCAGGCACTGTACTAAGTGCTGGGATACAAAGAAAGGCAAAAAACAATCTCTGCTCTCAAAGAGAGTACAGTCTAAGTGGGGAGGGGATAGGCAACATGCAAACCATATACAAAAAAGATACTGTATAGGTTAAACTAGGGGGCAGTCTCAAAGGTGAAGACTAGGAAAGACTTCTTGCAGAAGGTAGCATTTTAAGTGAGAAGGAAAGGAAGCCAGGGGCCATCTCCACTGGTCCTGATCTATAGCTTGCCACTAGACTCAAATGGCTCTGGAGGGAAGTGAGGCTTTGCAAAGCCCTCCCTCACTTAGATCCAATTCACTTGCAAGTCACGGCATCATCTTCCCCATGTCACAATCCAGAAACCCAGGAAGCTAGGCGCAGGACAAGCCCTGGATTTGGCCCATTGAGAGCAGTAAGTGTTTTCATTCATTCCTGTGAATTAATTTTTACTCTTAGGGCTCCCCCTCCCCCTTTCTTTTTTAAAGCCCACCAATGAAGGAATTCAAGACAAAGGTCATTATCTTCTGCTCACCCCCACTCTTCTAGGTAAGTGAAGCTCCAGAATATTCTACGTGGATTTTAAACTAGGTAATGGCAAGAACCTGGTTCCCTGCCTCCCTCACTTCACTCAGTCACAGCGGCTGTCCAACTGAATGTTTCGTAGAAAGAGCCCTGCGTTCGAAGGCCCTCTGTGACTTTGGGACACTTACGGCCTCTCTCCCGGCCTCAGTTTCCTCATCTGTACAATCAGACGCTTGGCCTGGATAAGGTCCCTTCTAAGATCTCTAATACCCCAAGAAGATGATTTTTGAGGATTGGAAGAGACTGGTCTCCAGGGTAGGAAGCAGTCTGGGCGGTCTGGGGTCTGAGGGTAAGGAAGGACCCCGACAGGCCGCAAAGACAGCGCCTGCCTCTCTACATCTTCGCTCAGGGTAGCAGCGGCCTCACGAGACAAGGCCCTGGAGCCCACGCCTGTGGTCGGGGTAATCTCAGCCACGCTGACCCCAGCCCCGGAAATGACGCAAGCGCGGCGGGCCATTTCCGGCTCAGGCGTCGGCGGCGTTTGCCGGAGGAAGGAGCCTGAAGGAGCCGCGTCGGTACTGTCCCCTGTGCCGCCGGTCCCTTCCTCCCAGTCCCCCGTCCCGCCCCGGCCAGGCCTGGCCCGGCCCGGGGCACATCGGCCGTGGGGACCCCGGCGCCCGGGTAAGTGCGGGAGGAGGCGCGGGTGGGGGCGCGGGGCCTTAGCCTTGGCCTTGTTTACACCTGACGGGAGCAGGAGCCAGAGCCGGGCCGGAACTAGAACAGGAGCCAGGGCGGCCTCACTGGCCCGGCCTTGAACTTGTGGACTCCCCGCCCCCGACCTTTCCCCAGCTGAGGCCCGGGCCTCTCCTCGGCCCTACCCGCGGCGGACAGTTCAGCATGACGCCCACTCCCTGCTCCCCCCAGACCCGGCCAGGCTTCCAAGGCCAGCCTGCCCCTCCCCGGGGCCAGCTCGTTCTCTCTTGGGGTAGTTAACTGCCGCCTCGGTCCACGATCAAAACCCTGGCCAAGCTCCGGAGGCGGTGGGGAGGGGGACACGTGTGTGTGTGTGTGTGTGTGTGTGTGTGTGTGTATACACGGGCGGTGGGAGGGGGGTGTCTTCCCTTCTTTCCGAGCCCTCGGGCCCGGCTTTCCCCTGCAGCTCCTCTTCCTTTGATAGATGCGGAGGGTTCAAAGTTTGTGGGAATATGCCTTCGCCTTTGGGTATTCTCTCGTTTCGGGAAGTTGGCCCCGTTCTCCTCCCACATCCCTCCTTCCAACAACCATCACCTTTTTTGTGCTTTTAGAGAGCCTTAAGAGATCGTGACTTGGATTGGCCCTTCTTCCTTCTCAGTGTTGTGAAGAGTTAAGCCTTATCTATGAGACGTTTCTGAGTTTTCCTTTGCATAAATTTCTATGCCTGAAAACCAAACATCCAAGAAAGTGACTCGTAATAGGCCTGGCTCTCAGATGTTCTGGAAACAAAATGACACATTGTTACCTCCTTAGTGTGAAATGTCAGGTTTCTTCCTGTAGTGGTATTGATGGACTCTAATAAGGGATATTTTCAGCTTAGAAATATGCATTTGCTTTTCATTGCTCCTGACTCTCATTACTCTTACTGTGGTTTTATTATTAACGTTGTCTAACACAGTGCCTGGCATATAGTAGGCACTAATAATGCTTGTTGATTGACTAAAAACAACAACAACTTTGTGACTTTTCAGAAAGAACAAACTTTTGGTTCTGAAAAGTGAGTAAAATAAGCTACAAATAATTAAATAGATAAAGATAATGGCCACGGTGGGCACTAGGCAAGAATAGTTTGAACTCTGTTGCCAATTAAGATTAATTTTTATCACATTTACATGTCACGTGGGTCTGTTTTGGTCATGTGATAGGAAACAGCCTGATTTTTTTTTACCTGTGTCAAGCTGGGAAAGTAAGTTGTTGAATCATAATTTTTTTTTTTTACGATTAGATTTTCTCTAGAAAATAAAGAAATAGGTATCCTCAGGAAAACTGATCAGTTAGTACTAGTTTTTTTATATACGGAAGTTAACCTTTTCATATTAAAAAAAACATACATTTCCCAGGGCTCCTTGGGTTTTTAATTTTCTTTTTCTTTTTTTCTTTTGGTTAGTCTTCCAAACTGTTCAGGCTCAAAAGCCAGATTTAGTAATGTAATTTAGAAGTGGGTATTAAGTCTCTGAACTTTGTTGCATTGTATTTCTGCATTTCTAGGTCTTTATTTTTTTTTCTTTGTGGGAAATAGGGTCAGTATATCTTGACTGTCACCCACGAAGTTTGTGAAACCAAAAAGTTTCTTGTGTGCATTGTAACCTTGGGAGATTGACCTGGTGGTAGTGAATATCTGTTATCTCTGCTACTGGGATTCTCAGCCTCTCTAGGGCTGGAACTAATCTGGTGTCTATAAGGCTTTTGTCATCAATATCATCCTTCCACTCCCAGGGCTAACAGGATGCCTAAGGAGGGATGAACTGACCCAGATCTGAAAAATGGTGCCATTTAAAACTTAGTGACCTATCAGTATTGGAATCAGCATGAGCATAGCCACTGACCTTCCAACCCAAACTACACAGGGAAAGCCAGTCTCTAAAAGAAGAAAGAAACCTAAGGAGAGAACACAATAGAATTTTGATGTATTATTACTTACGTTGATTGGTAATAGTATTTGGCATTTCTATTGTGCTCTCAGGTTCCTTAAGGAATATTAAGGTACTTTCAAGGTATGTGAAAAGCAAAATGTATCTTAAATTTTTACAGAAGTAAAAGGTTTTTATGTGATTTCAAATCCCCCAGGTAATTGATTATGTGAAAACAATGTTTTGTTTTGGACCTGTGATTTCATTTGCATAGAGAGCTCATTTACTAGCAAGAAGCTTAATTTTTATTGACAAATAGTATGCATATATTTTTCCCTTCTTAATTTACTTCCCTATGACTGTTCACAGTTTTTGTGATTTCTGAGACAAAAACATGGTTGCCATTGCTCCATGTATTTTGTCTTCGTGATTAGACTGTAAAATTCCCATTAATAAAAGTATTTATATCTTTAGCTCTTAGCACTGTGCTTGACTTATAGTGCTTTTCATGCATTTATTTCATTGGTATATGTGTTTTGGTTTGATTCTATGGTCTCAGTGAATCCCAAGGAGAATGGCCTTTGCACAGGAAGTGATGGAACAAAAATAATTAACATGTAGTTGATACCCAAGATAAATAAGGAGTTAATGATGAAGTAGGTAAGAGTGCTGTACCTGGAGTCAGGAAGACTCAACTTCCTGAACTTCCTGAGTTCAGTTCTGGCCTCAGACACTTCCTAGCTGTATGACCCTGAGCATGTCACTTAACCTTGTTTGCCTCAGTTTCCTCATCTGCAAAATGAACTGGAGAAGGCAAATTGCTCCAGTATCTTTGCCAAAAAAACTCTACAATGGGTCACAAAGAGTTGGACTTGAGTGAAAAATGACTGAACACCACCACCACCTAGTTGCCAGTGATGAGTTCAAGTCTTCTCTGCTACTGAACTGGTAAATGTGATTGCAGCATCACTGTCAGTGATTCTTGAATGATCATGGAAAAGGGGAAAGACAAATGTCCTGATTTAAAAAGGAGGGGGACAGAATCTGCAAGTCATAGGCCCATGGTTTAAACTTTGATGCTGGGGAAAGTTATGTAATAGGGGTTGTGCGGTGAATAGAGCACCGGCCCTGGAGTCAGGAGGACCTGAGTTCAAATGTGGCCTCATACATTTAACACTTACTAGCCATGTGACCTTGGGCAAGTCACTTAACCCCAACTGCCCTGCCTTCCCCCCTCCAAAAAGCAAAAAAAAAAAGGAAAAGTTATAGAGTTGATTATTAAAGAACTATTTGGAGAACATCTAGAAAGGAAAGTGATTACAAAACAAAACAGCATTGCTTCACTGAAGTGGCTAGGAGGTACAGTGTGTAAAGGGAGATCTGAGTTTGAATTCTCAGACATTAGCTAGCTTTGTGACCCTGAGAAAGTTATTTAACCTCTCTCAGACTCAGTTTTCTTATCTGAGAATGAGGATATTAATAACATCTACTTCCCAGAATGATTGTAAGGATCAAATGAGATAATATTTGTAAAGTGCTTTACAAACCTTAAAGCACTGCATAAATGTTAGGCATTATTCTCAAGAAATAGTCATGCGAGATCAACTTTATTTCCTTTTTCAACAGGATTACTAAAGTGGTAGATGAATGCTGTGAATATAGTTTACCTCAAATTTAGCAAAGATTTTGATAAAATGTGTCATACCTTTTATTGTGGAGATGAACGGCTATAGACCTGAAAGTGCAAACAGATGGATTCAGAACTGGATGTGTGGCTGAATTGAAAATAATTGTTAATGGTTCAGTGTCATACAGGTAGGAAGGGCTCCAGTGAAGTGCGCCAGGAATCTGTGCTTGGCTCTGTGCTGGGTAAACATTTTTATTACTGACTGGAATATAGGCAAAGGTGGAATGATCATCAACATTCAATTTACACAAAGTTGAGAAAAAGAGCTAACATACTTGATAACAGGATATTGAAAAGATCTTAGCAGGCTAAAACATTAGACAATTCAGGAAGGTGGAATTTCATAGATGGGAGTTAGACAGTAGTTACTTTCAGAAAGATCTGGTTTTAGTGGACCGCATGCTCAATATGAATCAGTGTGATTCAGGAGCCATAAGACCCAATGTGGTCTTGAGTTGCATTAAGTGAAGCATGGCTTCTAATAATAACAACTTATAGTCCTACTATATCCTGACCTAGTCAAATTTCATTGTGTTCATTTCTGGGTACTACAGTTTAAGGAGAACATTGACAAATTAGAGGGCATCCAAGATGGTGAAGAGTTTGGAGTACATGGCACATGAAGATCAGTTGAAGGAACTGGGAATGTTTAGGCAAGAGAAAACTTAGGGGAGATTTGATAGCTGTATTCAAATATTTGAGAAACTGTCATATGAAGAAGGGCTATACTAGTTGTGTTTGACCCAAGAAGGCAGAATGAGGAGCAGTGGGGTAGGAAGTTGGAAAGAAGCAAAATTAGGCTGAATGGCAGGGAAAACTTCCTATCAGTTGCTTCTGTCCCAAAATATAATGGGCCGCTTAAGAAGTATATGTTTTCCCTCCTTGGAGGTCTTTAAGCAAAGGCTGTATCACCATTTGTCAGATATGTTGTGGACTGGGTGGCTACTGAGATACCTTCCATGTTGCACATTTATTCAGGTGAGAGAACATCCTACCAATGCAGATTAGTAACTGTTCTGCAACTTACAGTCTTGAACAGTTGTTTAGGAATACGAGAACCAGGTGACTTATCTAGGGTCTTACAACCAGCATATGTTAGAGGCAGCACTTGAACTCAGTTCCTCCTGATTTGAGGGCCACCCTATATCCACTACCAAGTTGTTTCTCTGGTCAAGTGCCTGAACCCTTTATGGGCTCCTGGTTTGGGCCTGCTATTAAATATAAATGCAGTATGTCGTGTTTAGAACTAACTGGAATTCTTTTTAATCTGATATGAACCAATAACAAAGAAATAAATGTGGATTGACCTTGTAAGAGAACCTAAATTTTTCATATGCATATATATTTAGAGGTTCTTTGAATCCCTAAATTGAAACTGTAAAGACTTAGATTTTTACTTTCTTTTCTCTCGCCTTTTTTCTTTTTCTTTTGGCAGTACTTGAGTGATTTCTTAGAAGTCTGTCAAGAATCTTCTGTATTTGATACATAGGAAGAACATTCAAATTTGGGATGTGTTACCTATGGGTTTATGTCTCTTTTGTGAAGTTTAGAGGTAGATCCAGAAAAGCAGGAGAGTTTTGACACTGTGTTGAATTTATTATATACTTGAAAAAAAACCAACTATATGTAATAGATTGGTGATTTCTTACACTCTCTTTGTGATGTTCTTTTTGTATATGGAAACATTTGATTATTGATGTTGGTCAAATTCAGAAGAACCAAAAAGAAATTAAAAAGGGGAAAAAACCCTGAAAATTCCTTCCTGTCTCTTGGTATTAGGGAAAAGGAATAGTAAAGTTTTTTGGAAAGGTAAATCTTTCTTTGCTACAAGTTTTACATAGTAAATCTTCCTTTACTACATACAAGCACCATTAATTTGTATGTCATGTTCCATCAGTTTTTTAGGAAAAGTGACAAATGGAAAGTTGTAATAATATTAATTTGTTTTCTGTTGTTTAAAAATATGATCTCTCAGGCTGTTGTCAGGACTTAAGTCTTGGTTTTCCTTTGGCTCAAATTTGCCTCTTTTTTTTTGAAGTGTTTCTATCTATAAGGAAGCTATGAAAGTTAAGTTGGTAGAAATAAACTTTTTCCTTGGATAATCAATGCTTGTTCGATTTAATTGGATCACATGAAGTGTAATTACAAGGTCCCACTTGGTTTGTCTGCAAAAAGTTTAAATTCTCTGTAACTGGAATGTTGCTAATATGGCTCAGAGGAGTAGGCATATATGTGCCTTATTGATAGAATATTGCTACCCTAAATGAAAACTCTTGTAAAAAGTTTCAGTCGTAGACTGTTTAGTATTTTATTTTATTTTATTATTTATTTATTTATTTATTTTTGCTGATGGACTTCTGACATCGACTGGTTTTATATCTAGGAATGAATGTGGGTTTGATTATAGCATTCTGTCTTTTCTTTCTTGCTTTTTTTTTTTTGCTTTGGTTTTTTTTGGGGGGGAGGGCAATTGGGGTTAAGTGACTTGCTCAAGGTCACATGGCTAATTTTTGTGTTACGTCTGAGGCTAGATTTGAACTCAGATCCTCCTATCTCCAGGGCTAATGCTCTGTTCACTGCACCACCTAGCCACCCCAATGCTTTGTATTTTAAAGTAAAATTTTGTAGAAGTAGAAGTCAAGTTCTTCAGTTATAGCAACATACTAAAAGTTTTGGGCTATGACAGAGGGAGTCATTTTTCAGTGAAAGCTTCTATTTTTAAGTCAGTCACAACTTAATCTGAAAAATTCTGTCCCTTGTTATATAATTTTGTTCTCATCCTCAATGGGATTGAGTTGGTGACTAGTTTTAGAAGTTTGAGCAAAGTTAGTAAGAAAAGAAAATAGTTGAGTATTGGGCAGTTGTTTTCCCTTGTTTACTTTTCCATCTTGTTTTTGAGTAAGCCAAGGAACCATTGGGAAGTCATGTGGCAAAGTGAATAAGACAGTTGACTTCTGAGACTGGAAGACTTTGGTTCAAGTTTTTCCTGACACATTGTGACTGTGATCCTGAGTGAGTCACCTAGCTTTACAGTAATCTAGGCAACTGTTTAAGACTGTAAGTTGCAGAAGGAACTGATCTGCTTTGCTTTAAGAAGTTCCACACTGGGAGCACTCCAGTCAGTGAAATCATAGGTCTAGTTCCAATGCAAAGAACCATTATTAATCACTATTTTCAGAAACTAGTGATTTAGTCAACAAGCATTTTACTAAGTCCTAGATTTTGAAATTCCTTAGTACTGAGTATCCGCAAAGAAGGGTAAAAATATTTCATTCCCTCAAGGAGTTTACATTCTAATGGGGAAAGAAAACATGCTCAAAATTGCTTACATATGAGATACATATAAATGGTCAGTAATCTAAGAGGACCAAGAAAGGTTTCTTTTAGAAGGTGGGATTTGAGCTGAATCGCAAGGGAAGTCAGGTGTCAGAGAGAGTGAAGGAGAACATTCCAGGCACCATGGACAACCAGTGAAAAAGCATGGAGTCAGGAGGTGGAATATCGTGTGTGAGGAACAGTATGAAGTCCAGTGTTGTTGGATCATGGAGGAAGTTCGAGTAGGAGAGTGAAGTAGAAGACCGGAAAGGTAAGAATCAGCCAGGTTTTGAGGGGCTTTAAAAGCCAGAGGATTTTATATTTGATTCTGGAGGTGTTAGGGAGCCACTGGAGTTTGAGTAGAGAGGTAACATAGTCAGACCTGTGCTTTAGAAAAATTACTAGAAGCTGAGTTGGAAGATGGATTTGAGTGTGAGAGACTTAAAGCAGACAGAGTAATGTAATGCCATGCACCAGCAGATTCCCAAAGGAATGCTACTGTGAACAGCTTTTAGAGTTCAGATTACAAAATAGAGTGAACTCTCTGTTTATTCCATTACAAATCAAGACAAACATTCAAAACATTATAATATTCACAACAT
>CM053583.1:351101206-351149575 GCA_028627135.1 Pseudochirops cupreus | reverse complement strand
TGGGGGGGGGGGAAGGGAGGGGAGAAAATCTGAAACTCAAGTGATTGTGGAACAGAATCTTGTAAATTAAAAGTAAATGAGTAAATAAAAAAAATTAAAAAAAAAACTACCTACACCACTCCTCTTCCTTCTCTCTTAGTAGGGACCACCCCGTATGCTTCACTAAAAAATGAAATCCATCCTTCAAGAACTCCCTCTCCTCTCCAATTCCACACTTCAAATCACCGCATCACACTCTACCCCCAACTTCTCATCCTTTGCTTCAGTCTCAGAGGATGAGACAGCCCTTCTTGCTAATGCTAATTGTCTACATGTGCCATTGCCCTAATCTCATTCTGCTTTCTTCAGGAGTTTGCCCCTTCAGTCATCACTGTCCCTGATTTTCATCTTCCCCTTATCTACTGACTCCTTCCCTAACACCTTCAAACATACCTGCACCCTACATATTCTTTAAAAAAAAATTTTTTTTTGACGTTAGTATCCCCTCATGCTATCCTGTATATCTCTCCTCCATTTCAGTGTCAAACTACTAGGGGTAAAAAAAAGCTGCCCCCACTTTTTTAACCCCTTGCATTCTGGCTTCCTATCCTCACCACTCAACTGAAACTGTACACTCCAAATTCACCAATCATTTCATTATTGCTAAATCACTGGTCTTTTTTTAGTCTTCATCTTTCTTAAATTTTCTACTTTCTACATATTCTCTCTTCCCTGAGTTTCAATGACACTGCTTTGTCCTGAATATCTTCCAATCTATCAGAATGATCCTTTGTGGTCTTTTTCAAAGGACATGACCTATGTTCTGTCCTACTATAATGTAGGGCAAGTGTATCTCAGGGTTCTATCTTCTCTCTTCTTCCCTATGAATATCTTCTCTCAATGCTTTCATTTGTTCCCATAGGTCTTTCAAGCTCAGTATGGCCAAAACAGAACTCTTTCTCCTTAACCCATCCCTATTCCTAACTCCCCTATTTCTGCCAAGGACACCACCAACCTTCTAGTCACCAAGGTTCACAAACCTAGAAGTCATCCTTCAATCTCATTCATCCCCATATTCAGATCAGTTGACCTGATTAGTACCTCCTCAACATCTCACTTGTGGATCATTTAGAGCATTTGGAACAGTTCTCTCTTATACCTAACCTACACCTATTTGCCTGGCATACAGCAGGTGCTTAATAAACTGATGGACACTTTAAAGACACTTCATTAATGTCAGGAGATCCCAGCTCCACCATATATTAGTTGTGTGATTCTGAAAAAATCACTAGGTTTCATATTTCTTATCTCTAAACGGTGATAATTGTACTCCCATTTACATAGCACCTTCATGTTTACAAAATTCTTTCCCCTATCTGAACCTCATGAACTAAGCAATGTCAAAATTAATGAGCTCTCATTTTTAGAAACCAGGAAACAGACTCAGGGAGATGGGATTTATCCACACAGCTAGAAAATTTTGGAATTTGAATTAAAATCTAGCTCTCTAGACCTCAAGTCCAAAACTCTAGGGCTCCTATCAAATCATGTTGCTTCGTGCTCAGATAAAATGATTATCAAAGAGGCATTGGGAAGTTTATAAATGATAAAGGATGTTATAATTCTTGTCATTGAGGCTAGTAAAACATGAAAATGAGGTTTATCCCTTAGAGCTGTCATTATCCCTTTATCAGCCCTCAAGCCCCATATTCATAAACAGAGATGACTGAGAAGCAAACACAGAAACAGTTTCCTGCTGGGAAAAAAAAAAAATCAGCTCCAGAACATGGTGGAGGTCTTTAAATCAAAGAATACATCTTCATTAAGCCATATGGTATGTTCAGCTGATTGGGGCATTCTGACATGGAAAGACAGTTGACAGGCTTGCATCATAGTTTAAAAAAGCACCAAGCTACCCAGTTTCTAAATGCTATTAGTAACAGGCTTTGGAGTTAGGACTAACAAGTGTCAGCTCATCATGAGTGGCACTCTCTTCCCAGTATGGTATGATCACAGCAACCCAGTCAGTTTTCAAGAAAGGAAAGGGGACAGTGGTCCCCTACTGACATCTCTAGAGCTAACTTTGGGCAGCAGTGTTTTTAGATGCCATATGGTGAAATGGTCCATCCTATGCCCAAGTCCCTGACCTACTATTTTGATATTTCATCCCACCTCCTGGGAGGTACACTGGGCTGCAAAAGGCTGTCTTTTGGAAGTACAGCTTAGAGGCAATTCATCTGTGAAGTCTTCCCTGACCCCATCTGAGAAGGAATGGCCTTCCCCCACAGGATCATAGATTTAAAGCTAGAAAGGACCTGAGAGGTCATCCAGTACAACTCCTTTATTTTACAGATCAGTATTATGAGGTTAAGTGACTTGCCCAAAGTAACACAGGTAGTTAATGGCAGAGCTGGGATTTGAATCCAGTTACTGACTTCAAAGCTATCTCTCTTTCCATGGTACAATGGTCCACTTGTACAATGTTCTGATCTCTCTGTGGTATTTTTCATCATGACTCTGCCCCTTATTAACTGTAAGATCTTAAAGCAGGTCGTTTCATTTTAAGCTCATCTATAAAATAAGATAAAACTAACTCTATTGCCTACTTCACAGGGTAAACATCAAAGATTTGTGTCCAGTGCTTCCTAAATTAAATGCTATATAGATGAACAATGGATATTAATATCTGTACCTGCTCTGCACATATCACATACATAATAAGCAACAGCTGAATTGAATAAATGAATGGACAAGTCAGAGGACCCTCATAACATTTTTCAACAACAGATGGGAAGGAAAGTAATAGGGAGCCACTTTGATTTACTGCTTTTCCCCCATCCTCAATGAATTTCCATTTGGGGAGGAATTCAAGTAAAATTGTACATACTCATCCAGTCCTGGGACTTCCCAGAAATATAAGGACACCTCTTGTATTTCTGCTCTCTCTGACCTGCCCCCAGATCAGACCAAATTAATCCTGTCCTCTCCGGTCACATTCCTCATGTTACAAACACACACACACACACACACACACAAACCCATTGCCCTATATAGAAGAAGCATCAATAAATCATGGTAGGTGGCACCAACTGGCAGCCAACTCCACTCCTGCCTGGGAAGCTGATAGGCATGAAGCACCAGCCAAAATTCTCCGCTCTTTGTGGCTAAGGGTAAAGGCTCTTTGAGCAAGAGAGTCTGGAAGCACATGCCTGGGGCAGGTCCAGAAATGAGAAGGTCATTAGGGGGAGGGGGCTGGCTCATCAAGACATGCCTTGAATAGTGAGATATTCTCACCAAGCCCCTCTTCATGTCCTAGTACCCTCCACCCTGCAGAGGCCTCAAAAAAAAAAACCACAATAAACTGGGCAGCCCTCCCTTCCCCCTTTCTTTGGGCCTGACTTCTCAATCAGTTAATTAAAGTCAATAGCTAGTAAATGGAAGAGCTGAGATTGAAACCCAGGTCTACTTGACTCCAAATCTCATGCTCTTTCTGTGACATGACACCCCATCCCAACTGACATTAGAAGACTACATGAGAATCAGTGTGGTTGCCCTGGCATAACAACAGGACTGCTTTACACAAACAGGCCATTGTCCCTTAGGGAGAGAAACCTGCTGACCCTTCAATTGTTACTAAAACTTAACCCAGTTTCATTCATCTTCTATCACTTGCCAGACTTTAACTGCTATACTGTTGTCTTCATAATCACTGTCTGGATTCTAGCTGAGACTGTCTGGGAGGTGACAGAAGCTGGGGAGGTGGCAAGTCCTATCCTGGAGGGAGAGAATGAAAATATCCCTAACTAGCATTAGAGTGCAGTTATAAAAAGCAAGCTTCTGCTCCAAAGGCCTGGAAGAAGTTACTCCCTCCATCTGCTTGAAGCCATTCAGATATGTTCCCAGAATGCTTTCCTTTTAGACTTAGCATCCATCAAGCATCCAAAGGAGCAAAAAGCTGCTGTATCTAAGGACTGTGAATGCTCCCTTTTATAATGTGATGATGATGATGATGATAGTGGGTCTTAAGGTCTGCACAACATTTCACACTCATACACTGTCTTCTACGGCAAGTAACTCAGCTGTCAGCTGGAAAAAGACCAAATAGATTTCAAACCCAACTCTCCCAGGAAATAGTTCTGGGACATGGAATAAAGCTGGCATTTGGCTTAAATACAAGTGACCTAACAACACTGTCTGGGAAAAAGCAGTGGTTTCAGGAAAAGCCCCCACCCACAGGCATCCTCAGGGGGCCTGGTAAAGCCAAGAAGAGCTGCAGGGAGAGCTTCCCACTAGAGGCAGAAGCCAGAGACATGAATCGGTTGATTTCAGAGCTTCTGGCATTTGACTCTATCAACAAACAATTAACAGACAGACCAAGGACACCACCAAGGACTAGTGGCAGCAGGATCTGTAGTGAATTGAAAGCAGTTTGCAGAAAGGTGCAGACTGTGGCCAGGAGGCAAATTGAAGCTACCTTGCTTGAGGGAGCAAAGGAGCATAGTAAAGAGAACACTGGATGTGGAGTCAAAGGGCCTAAGTGGGAATCTTGGCTTTGTCACTACGTGATTTTTTTGTAAGTCACTAGCCTTCTCTTGGCCTCAATACTCTCAGCTGTAAAATGAGGGAGTTGGGCTAGGTCCCTTGCAGTTCTGAATCTGATCCTATGAACTAACCAAGTGGAAAGACCAGTAGCCAATTAAGTTCTCCTCCCTCTACTAGCAGGGGCAGAATGAGATTCAGAAAAACTCCTCCTCACAGAGGTAGGAGAACTGGACCACGGTCTGAAGGTCAAGGGGAACCTCAGCAATTGCTTTAATTAGTCCTTGGCATCAGCCAACTAACAGGCTGCCAGCTGAGACACACACAGAAGAACAAAAATCAGAGAGAAAAAAGGTATTTATTATTTCCTGATAAAAGAGGATCCTCTCATCACAGAGGAAAGTGCGTGGAAGGGGTTCTCCCACACACCCTATTTATCCTCACTAATTCCATGACTCGAGTGTTGATTCAAAATTGTCCTAGTAATAGAGTGGGAGTTGGTTGGGGGCGAGAACACTTTCCCACACAATCCTACCAGAATTAGGCTATTTTATTCCACTTCTCGATTAGTGACACACAAAATTAAAACCCCAGCATTGACAAGTTAGCAACACGCTCTTAAATATACATCCAAAGACAGCACAAATGGGGACACTAAACTATTGTCACATTTCAACATGTGCAACCAAAGCTCAAAAGGTGTCCTGAGAATTAAGTGCTCATCAACTGATGTTTGAACAATCGTTGAACTGAAGGTTACCTGGTATTAAAAATATATCTCTGGTACTGTTAGTGAGATTAACGGCCCTTCTAGAACTGAGGAAGATGTCCTAGGTAGCAGGCTTATAAAAGTTGGCTAGGAATGGCATAGGTGCAAAATAGATTCAGTTTTGAAGCTGGCTACTGACTTCTACCTCCAAAGCCTCATGAAATCTCCTTAAATCATCAAGATGAATTCAAGTTTCAAAATGGCCACATTGTACCAGCCAAAGGATGTCTGTCTTTAAGGCATAGGTTATACAAAGTTCATTAAGTGCTCTCATCTCTTCATTTTCTTCCCTGGCCCCATATGCAGATTCTTGCCATGTTGAGTTCAGTCCCGTCCCTTCCCTTGTCACTGTACTCCTCCCTTGGTCTGGAGGGTTTAGGATTTCTGAGTTTCATAAATTAGGTGCAATCCAATTAAAGAACTTCATGGCAATTTCAAAGCCAAGGAAACATGCCTAGGAGAAAAAGAAATGGAAGGGGTGTTAGGAGAGTACTGATTTCCCACATCATGTGGAGACTAGCTCTCTATTCATTCTCCCCTACTACAGCTAAAGGGAAATCCATTAAATTCAGAGACGTCTCCAAATCAGAAAGGGTTCAATCAGTGTTATCGCTATTAAAATAAAATAACACTAGCAAGTCAATAGAGTAGCCACTGACATATATTTCCCAACAGTCAATCTATCCACAGTCTTTCAACTCTCTGCTGTCTATCATGTCTGTCAGTTTCAATGACCTACATTTTCATGGCACCCCAGTCACCCACAGAGTGGGTGGTCAAATCTTAGGTCTCACCACCATGTGTGACTGTGCTACCTCCATGATCTCAACACTGAAATAGTCTCCTCCTTCTGTCAAATAATGAAATGAAAGCTGTAAACTGGATGGCACAGGGAGAGTAGAAGTACTGTAATAGACAAGTAATCAGAATGCCTCGGTTTAAGTTCTGGCTCAGGCACATAACTAGGTAGTTATGACTTGGGAAAATCTTTTCCCTTGCTGGTCAGCTTCCTCTGCTAGAAAATGAGGACGGTGGGCTGCACCAACCTCCCCAACTCTAACATTCTGTTACTCTCACATTCTCAACATCCAGTACAAGGAATCTCTGTCCCTTTGCTAAGAGCTTCTCTTTCAAAGCCAGTTTAAGATTTAAGAGGCTAGTTAGTTCCCAGTGTGCAGATGTAAGCTCAGGATGATTCAGAGCCCAGAGGACAGAATAGGATGTCCCTGTGCCCCAGGGCACATGTGAGGAGCAAGTGCCCTTTCTGTAGAACTCAAACAGTGCAGGTGCCCCAGGAAATGGAAAGCTCCAGTTCCCCATAGGGAATAGTAATTGTTCAGTCACAGTGGGCAGCACAAATATTCTCTAAAATCTAAGCAGGATGCAGAATTTCAAAACCTGAAGATGCAATTTCCCTCTTCCACCTGAGGACCAAGAAGGCAGGTGTCAGTAATAACTATATATAATAATTATATATGATAACTAATATAATAATTCCTTTATTGAATCTTGACTCTACAGACAAGTCTGAAATCAGGAAGAAGGCAACATCTGCCTCTGAGCTAACTGCTTAGCCAGTCCCATGCTGTCTGGTCCTTAGCTTGGAGAATGGCAGGAGCTTTGGGTAAGGCACAGAGGATGGCATGGGTTTATACTTCATATCTGCTACTTCTTAGCCTTGGTTTCCTCATGCATAAAATGGGTCTCATAATTCTTACACTACTGGCTGCTCTGTATAATTTCAAGAGTTATATAAATGTGAGTTATGATGTAGACATCAAGCAGTGTCATGGAAATAGCTCTGGACTTGGAATGAAGAGAACTGGGTTCCAATCCCTCTCTGACACTTACTATTTATGTGATGCTCAGCAAAACATTTCAGTTCTCAAAGTCTCAGTTTCTTTATCTTTAAAAATGACATCAATAACCCTTCCATTTCTATCTCACAAGACTGCTGAAAACACTTTACAAACCTTCAAGCTCTATAGAACTGTAAGCAATTCATGTTATTATTTTGTACTTACAGCATTTGCTGGGAAGGCACGGATCATTACAGCAGTAAAACCTTTATACAGGGATGTGATACCCTCTTCTCGGATCAGCTCTCTCAGCACATCTCGGAACCCATTAGGGTATTTTCCAGGTGGGGCTGTTGGAGCAAAATAGACAACTAAGACTTTAAAAAGCTATGTAAGACCACTGTTAGAGCCCAAAGTGTTACTAACACAACTGAGTCAAGAAAGGGGGTCCATTAGCAGTGGCTCAAGACATCAGCATGTGTCACTAAGGAACATAGAAGTTGCCCAAAAAGGCTGAAACTTTAAGGTGACAGACTGAATCAGCTGTTTAATTCCTCGAACTCATCTTTTATCTTGTTTATTGAGCCAGTACTGACCCCACACACACACAAACAGAAAGGGGCAGTGACTCAATAATTCACAAATCATTTTTCAGTTTGTCTTTCAAATTTGGTACTATGTATGATTTAAGTTTTGGAAGAAAAGATTTATCTTCTTGACTTTTTTTGGCCCAAGGTGACATTACAATGAATCTGCATTCCTGGTACACACATTGTCTTAGGTCTGTCTTGGAGGCTAATGGGGAATCCAGCTATGGATTCAAGCACTGCTATGAAGATTCCACCAACTAGCAGAGAACTGATTATACTTGGACCAATTTATCTTCAAGAAAAGTCTTTTGATCAAAAGCCAAGGATGAAACACACACGGAAGGCTTGTGGGTTGACTCCCCTCCCTGGTGGCCTGATTCTCTCACCAGTCTGGAAGCGGGACTTCAGCACATCCGGAGGGATTGCCACAACCCAATTGAAGATTCCTGCAATGCCTCCAGCCACCAGGATTCGGGGGGCACTGAGCTCACTAACACTGCAGAGAAGAAATCATTATAACAGGATGATTAAGGAAGAGAAAGGCCGTGTGAGCTGAGAGAAACAAGTAGATCTGCCTACAGAGGAAGGGGGAAGAGAAGCAGGTATGAGAATAGGCATTGAAGAGGCCTTCCTGGACTGTAGGTAGCCTTAGTGAAAACAGTAAGAGCTGCAGGAAAGAGATGAGGGCTCCCTACTCACTTCTTAGGCAACCTCAAGAAAGGCAATGAGCTGCAAGAATGGTATACAAATGAGAAACATGTAGCTGAGAAGCAGTTTCTTTTTTGTTCAGACAAGGGTGAGTTCCCCATTACAGTCCCAGTGTTTAACTGTTGGTCCTGGCCTATTGAAGCCAATAAATAAAAGAAGAATAGGAGGTCGAGACCTTCACACCTACTACCCAGAGGAGAAATGGAGCTAGTCTTAGAAGGCCATGTATATATCTTACCTTACACTTCAGTTCTTTCCTAAATTAAGAGGAGCAATGCCTAGGGAAGTCTCTTCTACTTACCTTTTCCCTTCCGGGGTGAAGATATCTTTTAGCCACTCATAAGTCATGAAGTACATCCCACTGGCAGGAACATCTGTTTGCATCAAGAAAGATACTTGCTAAGAAAAACAAAGCAAAACTAGCCAATATTCTTGAATTTAAGAGTGAATGGTTAAAAGATTGGCCCTCAAAAACAAATATGAAAAGACAGCTCCCTCCATCTCTTTGCAGAGGCAGAGATAGGAAGGTGGTCCTTGGATTTGCAACATTGCATACAACGTCAGTTTTTTTTTCAATGTGGTTATTGGTTTTGTTGATTTCCCCCCATTCCTCTCTTAAAGAAAATCTTTATTATAAGGGACTTAGAGGAGTGAGGAGAAGGAATTTAAGGGAAATCTAGGCAATGTAAAAAAAAGATAGCAATACAAATCTATTATTAAAAGAAGAAATTATCTACTAAGGCACAGAGGAGGACTGGCATCTGGAGGGAGTACCCACAATGAAGAATATTAAAAAGCATTAGAGTACTTTCAGTTTATCACCAGTTTTACCTTCTGAACCCATAAACTAGACTGGCTTTGCTTGGTTTTTTGCTAGATTATTTTCAATTTTTCAATTTTTTCAAATACAAAAATTTATCTTGTTATTTGAAAGTACATTTAAAAATTCAATCAGCTTTTCTTCCCCTTCCAACCCTCCACCACATACCCCCCCAAAAGGCAAATGGATGAAAGCTCCTTCTAACATTGCCTCAGGAATACCACAAGACTCGTTCCCTGCTACAAAGTCTTGAATGAGTGGAAGTAGCAGATCCACTCCAACACACACATCAGTCAAGATATCCCCCTTGCACAACCCAGTCCAACCGCCTCTACTTTACCTTCTCTGCCACATCATAATCTCAACCTAAGGGTCTGTTCTTTTTCCCTGGAGATCTCAGTTCATCACTTCCTTCCCCATCCTAGCTCCTGCAGTCTCCTCCATGGAGAGTCTGCAAAGAGACCACACTGAAGGTTGCTGGCAATGCTCAGCCCTGTAGTACTCCCCATCCTTTATGGGAAAAGGCTGTCCATCAGTATTCAACAGCCTCACCTATGTACTACCCTAAATTCACATCACATACTCTAAGCTCAGTGGACATACTGCCTACTTTGATATTTCCTAAAGATCTGCTCCCAATTCAAGGCACTAAAACTACTGTTGCGTACAGCCAATTTCATCTTAAATATGAAAAATTAGGCTTTACATCCTGGCAGAATTGGGGGCTAAAAAATCCCAACTTATGCCTCTTTTCAGTGCAAGATGTGCCTTCATGGCAGTTCTGCACATTCTGGAAGGGTTACCTCGCATGAGTGTAAGCACAGTTCCTTTGTAAATGCCTCTTATTCCAGCTTCATGATACAATTTTTTGACACAGTCCCAAGCACCAGTGTACTTTGTTTCTCCTGAAGAAGCTTGAATCTGAGTGGGGGGAAGGGCAAGAAAAATCAGATTATAAAAAATGAATCAACCCAGAGACAAGACCAAGATGGCAAAGCAGAGAAACACTTAGATAAGCCCTCCCAAAGTCCCCTCCAAATAACTCTAAAACATCACCTCAAATCAAATTCTGCAACGGCAGAACCAACAACAAATTGAGTGAAACAATTTTATAGCCCAAGACAACTTGGGAGGATAGTGGGAAAGTTCTGTCTCACCAGGGTGTCAGTCAGGCCTGGAGTGCAGCATAGAATGTATGGCGTAGGCTGTATCACAGTGAGCCTGGAAGTGGCTGCATTGGGGGTGGCAGCAACTTCTGGAGCTCTCAGTCCACAGATAGTGGACAGATAACTGGTTGGAAGAATATTGCAGGGGATTCTTTGCTGGACCTAGGTTCAAGACCCTGTTGCATTGCCCATATGCAGTTCTGGGTCACAGTCTCAGGGTCAAAGAAAATGATAGCACTTGCAGCTGTAGGACAGCAGGGGTCTTGGTTGAGATTCGAGGGCAAAGAGGAGGTCTTGTGGTTGTTCACAGGGGAGGAGGGTCTTGGTCTCAATTCCAAGACAGAGGGAAGCACTAGCAATTGTGGCTGCAGGAGAAAGGGGAACCTGGTCATACTCCCTGGTCACAGAAGTGACACTAGCACTGGTGGCTACAGGGGAAAAAGGTCCTTCCTGGGTAAAGACCAGCACAAAGACAAGAAGACCAGGGACCACATTTCTCCTTAGATAATACCACCTTGGAAGCACCAAAAACATAATGACCCCCAGAGTTAGCCCTGAAAACAGCAGTAAAAAAGTCCTAAATCTTAAGGATAGTACACCCTCCACTCCAGGAGAAGAATTCAAATTTAACATAAAGTTAAAAGTCAAGAAACTGACCAGAAAAATAAGCAAACAACAAAAGAATATGGCTACAACAAGTAATTGTGGAGATGGGGAAGACCAAAAGAAAAACCCAGAAGACAACGATGTCAAAGCAATTATAAGTAAAGCCTCAAAGAAAACATGTAAACTGGATACAAGTCCAACAAGAATTCCTGGAAGAGGGGGTGGCTAAGTGGCGCAGTGAATACAGCACCGGCCCTGGAATCAGGAGGAGCTGAGTTCAAATCTGGCCTCAGACACTTAACACACTTACTAGCTGCATGACTTTGGGCAAGTCACTTAACCCCAGTTGCCCTCCAAAAAGCAAAAAAAAAAAAAAAAAAGAATACCTGGAAGAGTTCAAAAAGGATTTCAAAAATCAAATAAGAGAGGTAGAGTAAGAAGTGATAAAAGAAATGAGAATAACAAAAAAAAATTTGAAAAGAGGGTGAACAGCTTGGTAAAAGAGACATAAAAAATTAACAAAAGAAAAAAATACCTAAAAAAAACACCAATTGGTAAAAAAAAGGCACAAATTGGTAGAATTGGTCAAATGGAAAAAGAGGTACAAAAACTCACTGAAGAAAATAATTCCTTAAAAATTAGAATTGAGAGAGTGGAAACAAATGACTCCATGAGAAACCAAGAAAAATAAAACAAAATTAAAAGAATTTTGAAAAAAATGGAAGAAAATATGAAATAGTTCACAGGAAAAACAAGTGATCTGAAAGAAATGGAACAAGGAGAGATAATTTAAGAATTATTATACAATCTGAAAATCATAGTTAAACAAACGAAAAAAGCCTAGACATCATCCTTCAAGAAATTATCAAGGAAAATATCCTAGATAATATCCTAATATCCTAGAACCAAATAGTAAAATAGAAACTGAAAGACTCCATCAATTTTGGGAAAGAGATCTCAAAAAGAAAACTCTCAGGAATATAACAATCAAATTCCAGAGCTCCAAGTTCAAGGAGAAAATACTGCAAGAACACCATAAAAAAACAATTCAAATATCATGGAGCCAGAGTATGGACCACACAAGATTTAGCAGCTACCATATTAAAAGCCTGGAGGGCTTGGAATATGATATTCCAGAGGGCAAAGAAGCTAGTATTATAATCAAGAATCACCTACCCAGCAAAACTGAGTATAATCCTTCAGGGGAAAAAAATGGATATTTAACAAAATAGAGGACTTCTAAGCATTTCTGATGAAAAGACCAGAGCTGAATAGAAAATTGTTTTCAAATATAATACTCAAGCAAAGCATAAAAAGGTAGACATGAAAAGAGAAATCATAAGGGAATCAATAAGGTTAAAATGTTTACATTCCTGTACAGGAAGATGATCATTTTAACTCCTAAGAACTTTATCATTAGTAAGGCAATCAGAGGCAGTATACATAGACAGAGAGCACAGGGGTGAGTTTATTATGATGGGATGGTTTCCAAAAAAATAAAATTAAGGGGTGAGAAAGAGGAATGCACTGGGAAATTAAAAGAGATGCAAACAGAGCTTTCACAACACAGGGGAAGATAGGTGAGTGAGGTGGTGGGCAACACTTGAACCTTATTCTCATTGGAATTGGTGCAAAGAAGGAATAACATTCACTCTCAGTTGGGTAAAGAAATCTATCTTATTCTACAAAAAAGTAAGGAAGGGAAGGGGGACAAGAGAAGGAGAAGGCAGTGACCAGAAGCAAAACAGTCTTTTGAGGAGGTACAGGTTAAAAAGAGAGAGAAGGATAAACAGGGGAAAAAACAGGGTGGAGGTAAACAGAAAGTTAATAATCATAACTATGAATGGGAATGGCATAAACTCACTCATAAAATGGAAATGGACAGCAGAATGGATTAAAACCAGAATCCAACAATATGTTACAAGAAACACACTTGAAACAGAGAGACAAACCAGAAAGCAAAAATAAGGGGCTGGAGCAGAATTCATTATACTTCAACTAAGGTAAAAAAAATAGAGCAGGGGTAGCAATCATGATCTCAGCAGACAAAGCAAAAGCAAAACTAGATCTAATTTAAAGAGATTAGTTGGGGGTGGCTAGGTAGCGTCATGAACAGAGCACCAGCCCTAGTGTCAGGAGGACCTGAGTTCAAATTTGGCCTCAGACACTTAACACTTACTAGTCGTGTGACCTTGAGCAAGTCACTTGACCCCAATTGCCCTGCTCTCCCCCCTCCAAAAAAGCAAAAAATTAAATTAAATTACAATAAAAAAATAAAAGAGATAAGTTGGGAAAATACAGTTTGCTAAACAGGACCATAGACAATGAAGTATTATCAATACTAAATATATAAGCACCAAACAGTACAACATCTAAGTTTTTAAAGGGAAAAGTTAAATGAGTTATGGAAGTTAAATATGATAGCTCTTTAAAGAAAACTGAATGGGAATAGAAAAGAGAATATCTTTTTCTCAGTGGTAAATGACATCTAGGAATTGAGGGGATGTTCATCAGTTGGGGAACAGCTGAACAATTTGTAGTACATGGGGATAATTTGTGATAAGTGTACTATGAGTACTATGATGCTGTAAGAAATGATGAGCAGGATGCTTTCAGTAAAACCTGGAAGGCTTACATGAACCAATACAAAATGAAGTGAGTGGAACCAGATCATTGTACACAGTGACAGTAATACTGTACAAGGATCAACTGTGAATGACTTAGCTATTCTCAGCAAAACAAAGATCTAAAACAATTCCAAAGGACTTATGTTGAAAAATGTTATCCACCTCCAGAAAGAAAAATGATAGAAGATGAATGTAGACTGAAGCTTACTTTTTTTACCGTTTTCAATATTTTTGGTTTTTTGGTCCGTGTTTTCTTTTGCAATATGGCTAATATGGAAATGTTTTCCGTGACTGAACATGTATAATCCATATCAAATTGCTCATCTTCTCAAGGGAGGGAGAGAATTTGGAACTCAAAATTTTAAAAAACAAATGTTAAAATTCAATTGAGAAAAAAAATAAAAATTAAATGTAAAAAAAGTGAATCAACCCAATTAAAAGATATTTATTAAATGTCCCACTAGAATGGCAAAAATAGTGAAAAAGTGTAAAAATGTATTGTTGGCAACACTGTGAAAATGGGCATTTTAATGTCATTCAGTAGCACTATCAACTGGTAGAAATATTCTAGCAATCAATATGACAAAATGTGCTTTCCACACAGTGATTCCATTACTGACATTATCTCAAAAAACATTTTTTTAAAAAGGATGTGGGAGGAGAGGAAGGACTTATCTGTATAGAAGTATTTATAATCATTCTATCTATAATAATAAAAAAACAGGATATAAACTTTTCTTGCAAGTGGAGAGAAACTATAAATATGTTAACATAATGGAATATATTCCACAAAAATGATAAATATCAAAAACAAATAAGCATGTAAATAAAGGGCGACACAAACAGAAAGCTGCAGAACCAGGAGGAGTAACTTGAGTACAACAATAACAGCAAAAAAGGAAGAAAGAATCAAAGTAAAAGAAAAGTTAGAGGTCAGAATTTAAAGGTATACAGCACAAATATATACATATATATATATATATATATATATATATATATATATATATGTATATATTTTGCTTTCCTTTTTGTTCATTAAATTATTTCTACCTTGTTACTTAAGATTTTATTTCTCATTCGGGTTATTTGTTATTGTTGATGGCTATTTTTTTTCCACAATTTTTAAATACAAAATTTAAGTCTTTAAGCTAGGGCTTCTTCTTAAATCTTTCCACAAATACCTAACTTTCCACATCAGGGAATTGAGCATGGGATTTTTGAGTTAACAATTTGCTTATTAGGGGCAGCTAGGTGGCACAGTGAACAGAGCACTGGCCCCGCAGTCAGGAGGACCTGATTGCTTCAGACACTTAATGCTTACTAGCTGTGTGACTTTGGGCAAGTCACTTAACCCCAATTGCCCTGCCTTCCCCCCTCCAAAAAGACAACAAAAAAAGAAAACCCAAACAAACAATTTGCTCATTCAATGAACTCAACAAACACAAGCTAAGTAACTATCGGGAAGAATATACAAAAAATGAAGATAAATAGATTCTACCTCCATAGAACTTATAGCCTAGTTAGAAACTCAGAACACACACATATTAAAAAAACTGAAAAACAATTCAAGCCAACATAAATGATAAGGGATTTCAGTGTTAGGTCAAAAACACTGCTTTGGAGAGAGACTGCAGAAAGTGGGTCTTGAGCTATCTGTTAAAGGAAGGGTAGGATCCGGATAGGTGGAGGAGAATAGGAATGGGAAGCCAACATCCTTTGAAGTCTGATCCACCACAATGTTTTTCTCACTTTCTGATTGGTTAAATAAGGTATGGTATACAGCTTTAGAGTGGAGAAGGATTAGGTCTGTCTTGCTTTCTTGCTAATAAGATACATCAATATTCTTTTCTCACACTTGAGCTAGACGTCTCACAGCATCTCAAACTCAATATACTCCAAATACAACTCAATACCTTCCATCTAAACCTACTCCCTTCCAGATTTTCCTATTCTATCAAAAGCACCACTAATGAACTAACCATCCAGGTTCATAATCTAACTCCACATAGCTAATCAGTTGCCAAATCCTATTGTTCCTATTGTTTCATATTTTGCATATTCCTCTTCTCTCCACTCACTCACATGGCCATCACCCAAAGTCTTCATCAGCTCATACAGAATTATTTACAAAAACCTCCTAAACAGCCTCCTAGCCTCAAGTCTTTCCCCACACAGTTGCCAAAGATTTTCCTAAAGTGTCTGTGTCGCTCTCCTATTTAACAAATTCTGGATCCCCCATTACACCTAGGGTCCAGTACAGGCTTTCTGTCCTTATTATGCACCTCTTCACATATACTTTGGTCCAGTCAAACGAACTTTTTTACTCATCCTCACATGTATTCCATCTCTTACTTCCATCCCTTTGCACTGGCTCTCTCCCATCCCTGGAATGGACTCTTTTCTCACCTCCATCTCTCTCTCTGAACCCCCAATTTCCTTCAAAGAACAGCTCAAGCACCAACTTTAATAGCACAGGAAGCCTTTCTTTGTCCTCAGCTTTTAGTGTCTTCCCACTAAAATTACATTTTCTCTCTTTTGTCTGTACCTATATATGTATATGTTGTATCTTCTAATGGAATGTAAGCTTCTTGGGTAGAGGGACAATTTCATTTTTGTGTCTGTATCTCTAGCACCTAGCAATAATATTTGGCATATAGGTGGCATTTAATGAATGTATATAATAGACTGACTTATAGATAATTAAAAGTTCCTTTAAATATTCCTTTAAACATTGAAAACATTTTGCACATATATCTAGCAGATGGTATTTAAGGAATACGACTTTTTTTAAATGGCAAACAAATGCTATGAAACTGAAAAGCAGAATACTTTCTTCCCACTTACCTGTAAGAGACACTTTATTCTTTCTCCAGGAGTCATGATTCCTGTTGTGAACACACCAGATAACATCCCAGCTGCAAACAGCTGGGGATAACTAGAATAGAAAAAATAAGAGTAGTAGCAGGCCAGTGATTAACTACACAGGATACAGAAAATTCCAGAAATGAGACAGCTTTATACCCAAACATCTGTACTTTGCAAGGCTGCAAAGGGTATTTGGAGGCCCCATAACTGCAAAGTTATAAGGCTGAGGTTTTGGTTTTGGTTTGTTTTTGTCTTGCTTTTCCAAGGTCTAAAGAAGCTAAAGGTTTAGGAAGATTTTGTACCATTGTGGCCTTCCATACTAAAAAGAGCGGGAGGTCTGGATTAAGAAGTAATGTTGGTCCAATTGGGAATTAAGATATACAGGCACTGTGGTAGGGAGAGCCATCCTGCCCCACCGGAAAGTTGGTAGGGTGAGGGGGAGGACATAGGAAAGAGCAGAATGGGGGAGGGGTTATACAGTGGGATGGCTGTTTTGAGGTGCTGGGTAGGGGAAAGATGGGGAGAAAATTTGTAACTCAAAATCTCGTGGAAATGAATGATATAAACAAGAAAATAAATAAATTATTTTTTTAAAAAAATAAGATAAAAAAAAAGAAGTAATGTTGGCTCATTTCCTAATGAACACTAAGTATGGATACAAGCTGTCTTTTGAGGGTCACCAAGGAACTGAGAACACTCTGCCCTCTAAGCCTGAATGGTTTAGCACTGAGGGTATATGGAATGAATGATGACTGACTCACATTATCAGAAAGGAAGTAAATGGAGCTGAGCCAGTCTTTAATTCTGCAAAGCTGTCCACCCACCTTTAGCACAGACTGGCATCTCCAGGTTTGCTTTGTCTATGGCCAAATAACTAGTAATAACATAGCCACAACAACTGAAAGTACTTTAAGCTCAACAAAGTGCTTTAAATAGTTTATCTCATTTGATGTCATAACTTTGGCAAGTCAATGTGATAGGTATTATTAGCCCCATTTTATAGATGGAGAAATGGAAGCTCAGAGAAGCCTTGCCCATGATCACAAAGCTTGTAAGAGTGGGAAACAAGAGTTGAACCCAGGACTCTTCTGATCCCAAGTCTAGTATTCTTCTACTATGTCACTGTGTTTCCAGTAGTGGCTTGGGTGACTTCCTGTCTGGCTCAGTTTCCATTCCTATTCAAACCAACCTTTGAGCCTGATTAGTAGGGACAAGGAACAGAGTTGAAGTTAGTTACATTTCAACAAGTATTATAGCAGCTTGAGAAATACTTCTGAAAAACTCCTTTGCTTGGCCACAGTGAGCCTGATGAATAGTATAACCAGAAGAGTTTGATGCAAATGGCATCTACAGCTGGCACAACAGTTGGGTAGCAGTATCTCCCATCTCATATTCCAGGTTGAAATGGGGATTTTCAATTTAGGGATTAGGGATTAAGCAACAATGGACTGAGCTTCTAAACTCTTCCTCTGCCCACCTCCACCCTCACCCCACTCACTTCAGAATAGGCTCTGTATCAGGGAAAATTGTACTGCTCCAGTTAACCCGCTGAAGTCTAAACCCTGGGCTATTGAGTTACAGTCTGATCCTTACACAGGAAGGCAGGAATAAAGCTGAAAGTGAATTCCAAGAATCTGGGAGTGGGGTATGCTTACCTAGAGAAGAATGGTGGGGAATTCAGTGCCTTCTGTGGTGATAATAAAAAGGAGGAGAGGAAATGTCTTGCTTATAAAGGAAGAACCAATGAAATTACATGAAGCACACAATATGGAGAAGAAAAACGTTCTTTTCCCAAGTAAGGTGACACATTGATCACTGTAATGATGCCACTAACTAGGTTCCTACTAGTCTACCACCAAGAGCCAAGTAGATGATGAAGTCCAGTGACAACCACCAAGACTAATGCCCTTTGTATCCCTTACCTTCCACTCTGTTACAAGAAGAGTCAGACACAAATGGTGTGATTCAAAGTAATTTTCATTGGTCTTATGGAAATCACTAATTACTTTACAGTACTCACAGCCTATGTCCAATGAACAGCATACTTACCCATCCCACCCTGAGCAAAAATATGAAAATGACTAACCAGAATTCTATATCCAGTAACATCAGAATCCTAAGCCTGGTACTCGAGTGGCTGGCATGAACTGCCTTAAATTGATCGTGCATCTTTTAACTAGAACAGTTCAAAGAAGTTGTGGGGTTTAGCCTAAAAAAGAAATTTTTCTAGTACATGAAAGACTATGCAATGGCAGAGAGATAAGGCTTGTTCTTTTTTTTTTTTTACAGTTTAAGGAGTCATGCTAATTATTTACTGTTTTTATTTTTAGTTTTCAATATTCATTTCCACAAGATCCTGAGTTACAATTTTTTTCTCCCTGTCTTTCCCCTATCCCCACTCCAAAATAGCAAACCTACTGAATACCCCTTCTGTTCTCTCTTGTATCCCCTCCCTTCACCCCCCTAACTTTCTGGTAGGGCAAGATGGTTTTCTATACCCCAGTACCTGTATATCTTAATTCCCAGCAAATTTTTAAACATTTGTTTTTAAAACAGGTTCCAGATTTTTTTCCTTTCTCCTTTCCTCACCCACCCCCACTGGGAAGATAAGCACTTCAATATAGATTGTACATGTGTAGTTACCCAAATCATTTCCATAGTAGTTATACTGTGAAAAACTAATTATATTTCCCTCCATCCCATCCCGCACCAGACTTATTCTATTTTCTCCTTTGACCCTATCCCTTTTCAAAAACGTCTGCTTCTAACTACCTTTTCCCCCAATCTGCCCTCCCTTCTATCTTCCCCTCTCTTATCCCCTACCCTGTCTATTTTCCTGTAGGGTAAGATACCCAATTGAGTGTGTATGTTATTCCTTCCTTAGCCCAAATTCAATGAAAATCAGGTTGTCCCATTCCCTTTCACCTTCCTGCACTTCCCCTCCATTGTAACAGTTTTCTCTTGCCTCTGTTATACAAGATAATTTACCTTAATCTATTGCTCCCTTTCTTCTTCTCCCAATAAATTCCTCTCTCACCTCTTAATTTTATTTTTTACATATCATTCCTTCATATTCAACTCATCCTGTGCCTTCTGTCTCTTCCATAGATAGAACATGCACTCACATACACACACACACACACACACACATCCTCCTAGATATACATATTTACATATATACACATATATTCCCTTCAGCTATCCTCATACTGAGCAAAGTCTCATGAATTACAATGATCACTTTTCCATGTAGGAATATAAACAGTTCAACTTTAATACGTTCCTTATGATTTCTTTTTCCTGTTTACCTTGCCATGCTTCTCTTGATTCTTGTATTTGAAAGTCAAATTTTCTGTTCAGCTCAGGTTTTTTTATCAAGAATGCCTGAAAGTCCTCTATTTCATCAAATGACCATATTTTCCCCTGGAACACTATACTCAGTTTTGCTGGGTAGGTGATTCTTGGTTTTAGTCCGAGCTCCTCTGATCTCCGGAATATCCTATTCCAGGCCCTTCGATCCCTTACTGTAGAAGCTGCCAGGTCTTGTGTTATCCTGACTGTGTTTCCACAACACTCAAACTGTTTCTTCCTGACTGCTTGCAGTATTTTCTCCTTGACCTGGGAACTCCGGAACCTGGCTGTAACATTCCTAGGAGATTTCCTTTTGGGATCTTTTTCAGGAGGCGAGCAGTGAATCCTTTCCAGTTCTATTTCGGCCTCTGGTTCGAGAACATCTGGGCAGTTTTGCTTGACAATTTCTGGAAAGATCATGTCTAGGCTCTTTTGTGATCATGGCTTTCAGGTAGTCCAATAATTTTAAAATCGTTTCTCCTGGATGTATTTTCCAGGTCAGTGGTTTTTCCAATGAGGTATTTCACATTGCCTTCTATTTTTTCATTTGTTTGGATCTATTTAATAGGATCTTGATTTCTCATAAAGTCATTAGCTTCCAATTGCTCCAATCTAATTTTGAAGGAGTTATTCTCTTCAGTATATTTTTGAAATTCCTTTTCCAACTAGCAAATTTGGCTTTTTTAAATCATTCTCCTCACTGGCTTTTTGGGCCTCTTTTGCCATCTGAGTTAGTCTATTTTTTTAAGGTGTTATTTTCTTCAGTGTTATTTTTGGGTCTCCTTTAGCAGGCTGTTGACATGCTTTTCATGATTTTCTTGCATCATTCTCATTTCTCTTCCCAATTTTTCCTCCACTTCTCTTACTTGATTTTCAAAATCCTTCTTGAGCTCCTCCACAGCTTGTAACCAGTTCATATTTTTCTTGGAGGCTTTTGATGCAGGAGTTCTGACTTCGATGTCTTCCTCCCGCTCCATACCTTGATCCTCTTTGAACCCAAAAAAGGATTCTATCGTCTGTTTGTGCTTCCTCTGCTTGCTCATATTGGCAGCAAATTACTTGACTTTTGAGCTCTTTGCTATGGTTGAACTCTGCTTCCAGAATGGAGAGGGCTATGTCCCAAATTGCTGGGGTTTTTGCAGCTGCTGGAGCTAATAGATGGGCACCCTCTCTACAGACCCCACATGCTCTGGATCACTGGTAACCCACTGCAGGACCGCCACCCAAGACCATGATCTGGATCCAAGCATGTCAAAGCAAGAGCACTTTGAATGGTTGCTTGGCCCCCCTACAATCTGCAGGCCAGGAGCTCTGAAGCAGTCATGCGGCAGTAGCTGCAGCCACTGCACCTCCACCGCTTCTCACTCCAGGGGTAGCACCCAGACCGCATTATTCTATCTTCCCCTGGACCAACAATGTTCCACACTGACCTTTTACTTTGTCTTTGGCATTTATGGATTGAGAAGTCTGGAAACCACTATGGCTGCTGGTGATTTACCCTCAGGAAGGCTGCTCCAGCCACAGCTGGTTGGGGCTGCCCTGGGGCTAAAACCGTGACTCAGGCGGGGCTGGGGCTCTGCTCCCAGTGTCCTGTGATGGACCCTTCCTGCCAGGCTTCCTTCCATGGGAGATTTGTTTCTTTCTGTCATTTTGTGGGTTATGTAGCTCTAAAGGTTGTTTAGAGTCATGTTTTTACATGTATTGGAGGAGGTGGAAGCTGGAGCAGCCAATAAGTCTTGCTCTGATTGACCTCAATGGGAAAAACTGTGAGACACAAGTAGAAGTAACAGAGTGGCAAACTGAGGATAGAGGACAGGAAATTGTTTCTAACATATAATGTTATTCAAAAACGGAACAGACAGCTTCAGACTCCCCCCTCATGGAAGTCTCCAACCAAAAGATGGATGATCAAGTATGCTAGAGGGGATCCTTGTACAAGAGATAGATCGGAACAGACGTCCAGTGAAGTGCCTTACAACTCTGAGATGGGGCAAGTCTGAGACCTATTTGGAGAGAGTGGCTACAAACCATCAATGAGAGATTCACACCTGAGTGGATTTACCCCCAATCCTGGTGTTTACCCACTGCCAATACCCTAACTGATAGCCCCTAGCTGAACACAACCTTTGTACCCATTCAGAAACCTTGTATGCACAATTCTTCCCATAGACCCTAGAGGCTAAATACTTCTGCTTTTATTCACCTTTGCTCCCTAATATGATTCTAGGCAAGTAGAGCCCATACAGGATGGTTCTACCTTTCTGCCTATTTCTGTTCAACATATCTAATTTCCATTTTAGGAAGAAAATGTTGACAGAGTTAAGTGAGGAAACATTTTTAGTTGCTTATATACCTGAGTTACTGCTCAGGTGCAGCAGCATGGATCCAAGTATCCCACATCTCTCACTATTCACTACTGCCTTTGTGTATCATCCTCTAATGATATCCATCAGCACATGCTATTGACCTCTGAGCTCCAGAAGGGCAGGCAGGGATGGCGTCTTCTTCAAGTGCTATACTTCTCCCAGCTCGACTCTGTATACAGTGGACACTTAGAAATGGAAGAATGGATAGAATACAAAAGGAGAGATTCCTGAAGCCAAGGCAGACTTTGTGCCCTTTGGCCCCAGAACTCAAAGAGTGCTAAAAGTATCCCTTACAGATGTCCTTTGTGGCTGAAATCTTGAGACACCTGTGGCTTCCTCTGGAAAATCAGCCCTAAGTAACTCAGATGCATTACTCTTGAAAAAGTAGAATGGACTCTACTAATCCAATCAGATGTGAGAGTAGGTATATATTGTAGGACTCAAATATCCAATGATAATAACCCAGGTTGCCAGGTTCTTTTGCTTGTGCTCATCTGGGGAGGGAACTGAGTCTTGTCTCTGACTGGGATCCATAGTCCAGCTGGCCTTTGGCTAAGGATCAGGGCCAGAGATCTGAAAGGAGATCCTGATGGTGCCAGAGCCAGAGGCCTAGCAGGGAGCCCCACAGTGACAGATGTGTGCTGTCAGAGGGAATCCAGCGTTCCTTATTGCCATCTGCTCCCTACTACTGCCATAGAATACAGAGCATCAGGGCTGGCTACCCTTTTGGGGAGGGATTAATATTTTAAATACGAGTTAACAATAAAGCCTACATATGCCTTCTAGTTTTAAAATACTTCTTTTAACTATTCTTTACATCATTTTGGGAAACATATTCAGTAGAATGAAGAGAAAACCAGAATGGCTCAGTCGGCTTTGGAGTCTTATTCTGACTTAGTTACTACCTCATGCTGCACTTTCCAAAAATAAGGAAAACAAGGCTGACTGACCTCATCCATGTGGAGAAATTGTTAAGACATATATGAGCATGGGACAGAGAAAGAATAAAAGCATCCCTTTCTTCCTGACTAGTTCACAACCTGGGAGGGAAGACAATAAAGCACACTCTCACCTTTGGTTGTAAGAATAAAGATCAGAGAATCACAGTACTTAAGATCTGGAAATATCCTTAGAACTCATCTAACAATTGTCAACTTTTTTGAGTTTAAGAACATGATTTTTTTTAAGGTGAAAAAATTTTGTATTTTAGAACATATTATATCAGTTGGACTATTAATACAATGATCAAGAACTATATAATGACAAAATAATGATAATAATAATAACAGAGATTATGGTATAGTAAAGTTGGAGTCAGGAAAGCCTGGGTTCAAATGTGGCTTCTACCACTTACTAGCCATGTGACCACGAGCAAACCACCTAACATCTCTGAGACTCATTCAATTAAAAAATCCTATCATCACTCACGGACAAGTTGAAATCTTTTAAGTTACCGTACTGACAAAAATCACAGGCCCTTCATATATCAACTTAAGTATAAAACTTACATTGACACAGCAGTTTAAAGTTTGCAAAAGTTTTTTCTTCGTAAGAGCTGTGTGAGATAGGTTGTGCAAAATGTCCATTTTACAAATGAGGAAACTGAGCTTCAAAAGGTGATTTATCAAAAAGTGATTTACCTGCTATCACAGTGCTGCTAAGTGTCTTGAGTACGGATATGAATCCAGCTCTCTTAACTCCAAGTCCCACACTCTATTCCCTAAGCCACCAAATGAAAATGCCTGGTGCACATACAGATTTGGAGAACTTTGGATCAAAGTTTGGAAACCACTGAATCCAGTCTAACCCGTCCATTTTACAAAGAAAAATGAGGGCTAGAGAGGAGAAGGGACTAGAACAAAATCACACATACAGTGAGAGAGGCAGAGCAGAGTTCGCCATTCAAACAAACCCAGGCCTTCACAGGCCAAGTCAGTGTTCTTCACACTACATCATACTGCCTCCAGACAAAGCTTTCCAAAGTATCTTCCCTCCTTGCCCATGAACCTATCCAAAGATTGCCTTGAGCACAAACTGGTCAGTGAGGTGTCTTTTATAGGTGGATTATTCTGTGGCTAAGTGTGAACACCGTCCCACTGTACTAACTCAGTTCTGCAAAAGAAGGCAGGAGATTGTAACCCAGAACTTTATTACACAAGATCTTTTTTTAACCTGGACTCTTTCCTCTCACTGCTTCCACTAGTGAAGCAATTCAGTATATATAAAATACTTCACTTAAAAACAAACAACCGGGCAGGTAAGCGGCTCAGTGAATAGAGCACCACCCCTGGAGTCAGGCGGACATGAGTTCAAATCAGGCCTCAGACACTTAATACTTACTAGCTGTGTGACCTTGGGCAAGTCACTTAACCCCAAGTGTCCTACCTTCCCCCCTCCAAAAAGCAAATAAGTAAATAAATATTTTAAAAAACAAATAAACAACTAACAAAAGCCTACATCCCACCCCTTGCCTTGGGTCTTCTGTAACACAGGACCCAATATAGTGGGCCTGAAGAACTTACTTCAATATATCATCTGGGTGCTTCTGTTGTAGTCTCTTCCCCAACCCATAGCCAAAGAAGCAGACAGCAAACATGGGTGTGACACCAACAAGGGGAGCAGCCATTCCTCGGTAAAGGCCTCGAATACCCTGAAAGACAACGTGCAAACAGGCAATGGGCACCAAATTTTAGCTTCTAGATTGAGAATGGGAAGGGACCTTGGAGGCAGGTCATCTAGGCTAACTTCCTCATCTTCTGATTGAGAAAATCGAGACTTACTGGGGTCATGTGGTTTGCCCAAGCAAGGTCATACAAGCAGTAAATGGCAGAACCAGGATTTGAATCCAGGATCTCAACTGCCACATCTGGTACTCATTCCACTGTACCATGCATTTTCATGAAGAAAGTTTCTTAAAAGGGAAAAATAAAGACCACATCCTTTAATTTTCTACTTTTTTCCTTCACCAGACAACCCAGCAAAGAGAGCAGAGAACAGGAATCTGATACGCCTAGTCTCTGTTCTGCTATGCATTACTACATTCCTCCAGTTGAGCCTTCCAGCACAGGTGCTGACTTGGCAGCCAAAAATGTGAATGTGATCCTAGTTTGTATTAACAGAAAGAGAGTTTCAAGAGGGAGAGAGGGAGGGAAGGAAGGAAAGAAGGGGAGAAGCACTGCTGTGTTCTCCTATTCTTTGATCTGGTCAGAGCATTATCTAACCACTTTGGGAAGACACATCTTAGAAACGGCACTGACAAACTGGAGCATATGCAGTGGAAAGAGAACAGGATGGTGAGGGAACTAGAAGCCATGCCATGAAGATAGCTTGGGACAAGGAAGTGGCCTTCAAGTATCTGAAGGAAGTCAGAGGATGGGTAAAAGTTACAGGGAAGGAGCCTTTAGTTTGACCTAAAACAAGTCTTCCAAATAATCAGTGCTATCCAAAGAATAGAACGGCCTGTTTCAATAAGTAGTGAACTCCCCACTATGAGATTTTCAAACAATGGCTCGATGATCATTCGTTGAGAGGCAGACCTTGACCTGAGCTCTGAAGAGAGCTAGAGATGACAAAAGGTGGAGGTGACAAAGGTAAGCACGCAAGGCACGTACAAGACACAACAGTCAGAAATGAAATGCTGTTCAACAGGCAATCCTGTCTAAGAGTGAAGAGCTAGCTAGGGCATAGAGTGTGTTCAGGGACACTTCACAGTAAGACAGCATCCACAACTTTATTTGTCTCCACTGTGGCCAAACTAGTCACAAGCCCTCATCACCACCTATGTGGACAATTGCAAGAGTTTCCTAATCAATCTTCCCAATTATACTTTCTATTTCCAATCCATCTTTCATGCCACTGAAAATAAAGGTATATCCTTTCCAAGTACAGGTTTATTCACATTACTCACCTCCTCAAAACCTTTCAGTGACTCCACACTGCCTAGAATATAAATTTCTTTATTTTTCTTATTTTTTTGAGGGCAAGGGGAGTCTATGTTCTCTTTTACAAGATGGTTAATCTGGAAACAGGCTCTACATGATTGCGCATGTACAATCTATATCAAAGGGCTTGCTTTTGCCAGGAAGGGAGAGAAAGAAAGAGGGAAGGAATCTGAAACTCAAAAGTTATAAAAAAACAAATGTTAAAAATTGTTTTTACATATAATTGAGAAAAAAATGAAAACATTCTTTAAAAAAAAGAAAAGAAAGTTTAAATCCCTCTGCCTGGCATGAAACTCCTCCACAAAGTAGTCTTTTTGGCCTTACTCTTCTCTGTCCTCTGAACACAGAGCCTGTGCTTTCTTGCCCCAGGGCCTTTACTCAGATCAGAGTGTTCTTGTGCCTGCCAAAGCCTCCTCCTCAGGGACTTGACTCCCGCTTCTCTTGAAGCCTGCTGAATTCCCTCTCATCTCTGATCAGCTCCATCGTTCCTCCGTAAGGAAGCCTCTTCTGATTTCCTCCAGATGATGATCTTCCCCCAAGATTTCATAAAGCACTTTATTTGCTATCTCTTTAATGCACTTCTCATGTAACAGTAACAGTAGAAATGGCATGTGTCCCAGTCTTCTGTGTTTCTATTTCATCCTCTTACCAGAATATTAGTACCAGAAGGGAAGGGACTGAATATTATAAACATTTTGTATCTTCCTAGAACAGAGTACCTATAAGAATGACCAGTACTCAGAAAGTACTCAATAAATCCTTACTGAATGACCTTATGAAAGAACAAATAAAAGAATATTAACCTACTTGGCTTAATTAGAAACTGCATTCAGGACTGAATTTAATTATATATTAGTATTTGTTTGTCCCATACACACATGGATTTGTCAGGATTATCATGTCTTCTTTTTTGTTTTGTTCGTATTTTGAGAGGCATACAGAACCAGGGATTACACAGATAGTAAGTATCAGTGTCTGAGGTTGAATCTGAACTCAGGTCTTCTGGACCTGTTCTCTATGCAATGCACCTTATAACTGCCCCTTGTCTTCTTAATAGACAAAGAAACTGAAGCCCCTAAAAGTCCAACTTGTCCAATGTCACCTTAAAGCTTGGAAGCACAACCTAGAATTCTGAAGCCTGAGCCAACAGAGTAACTAAGACTACTTCACAAGAGCTCCCGCAAGGATAGAATTGACTTTGTTGTCCTTGATTTATAAAGTACAGTGAGAGGTATCTCTGGCGATTTTCAAAGGATCTCCTTTGGGTCAAGTGTGCAGGAGCTATTTTTGCACTGTCCCTGTCCCTCTTCTGTTTCAAATGATACACAGTCATTTCAGGAACTACAGTGGCCTTTGAAACTCTGTGGCAACCATCAACAGGCTCTACAAATAGCAACAGTGGATTATATCTTGGTCACTTCAACCCCACCCCATACAAGGAGCACATCTGAACAGGAAAGGCACCTATATTTACTGGTGTCCTCACATGGCTCCTTTCCCAGAAACACTTCTCTTCCAGACCCCTCTGTGACAATGAGCCCCTCCCATTCCTTACTTCTCGAGAATTCTTCTTTCTAACCCACTCTCCAACCAAGTCAATCACTGTTAGATGTGTTGCTTTTTCTTTAATCTATATCATAGTGACCTTTCAGTGCCTGCCAAAAACAGGAAGTCTATGATTTATTAATTTATTTCGGGGGATAACTGGGAAGAAAAAACTTCTCAGTGAGAACTGGACAGACAAGTCTCTTCCTTTCAGGAGGGGGAGAAAATGAGTTGCCCTTAGTAGATCCTTGTAAAATCCCAACAGGTACACCAAGCCAGGCAATAAATGTATCTTCCAATCACTTCCTCAACCTTAAGTGAATTTGAAACACCTAAAACATGACTGTGACACTAAGTATAAACTGGCTGTCTACTTCAAGGTGATGGAGCCAATCTCTAGTATTTTTAAGAAAAGTGAGCTTATATGTAATTATAATGACCCCCTTGACCCTAGAAAAAAAATAAGGAAATGCACCTCCCTCCCCTTTTGCTAGAAAGGTAAAGAAATATGGATGTGTAGACAGAGGGCACAGGGATCCATTTAATAGGAAGAGATGACATTTAAAAAATAAAATTAAGAGGTGAAAAAGGAATATAATGAGAGGAGACAGGGAGAGACAGAACAGGATAAATTATCTCACATAAAAGAGGAAGGGAAAACTGTTACATCGGAGGGGAAGAACAGGAAGGCAAAAGGGATTGGGTCAACCTTACTCTCATTGAATTCAGCTTAAGGAGGGAATGACATACACACTAAATTGGGTATCTTGCCCCACAGGAGAATAAGGGGGAAGGGCATAAGAGGGGGGATGATAGAAGGCAGGGGATATTGGGGAGGGGATAGTCAGAAGCAAACACTTTTGAAAAGGGACAGGGTCAAAGCAGAAAATAGAACAAGTGGGAGGCGGTATAGGATGGAGGGAAATATAGTCAGTCTTTCACAATATAACCACTATGGAAAAGTTTTGCGTTAACTACACATGTACAACCTATATTGAATTGCTTATCTTCCCAGTAAGGGTGGGTGATGAGGGAAGAAGGGAAAGAATCTGGAATTCAAAGTTTTAAAATCGAATGTTTAAAAAAATTATTATTATTATTATTATTATTATTATTTACATGCAACTGGGAAATAAGATATACAGGCCCAGGGATATGGAGATCCATCTTGCCCTACTGGAAAGTCAAAGCAGGGATGGGGGAGGATACAGGAAAGAGCAGATTGGAAGAGGGGGTATTCAGTGGGATCGCTGCTTTGGGGTGGTACGTAGGGGACAGATGGAGAGAAAATTTGTAACTCAAAATCTTGTGGAAACGAATGTTGTAAGCTAAAAATAAACATAAAATTTATTTAAAAAAAAAAAGAACCATGGATGTGGATGCAGTGCCTTTCTTCTGCAAGGTACCATGGAGGGGGCAGGGGAGGAGGAAAGAAGAATTAAAAAAAGAAATTTATAATTTTGTTGTATATTTTGAGGGAATAGCAAGTTGTAAAGCAGTTTCACATGCAATCACCTATTTATTGTACTATTATGGAAATGTTTGTTTTGTTCAATGAATTAAAAATAAAATAAATTTTAAAAAGAAAAACTATGGATATGGAAGGCTGCATATTGTCCCAAGTAATGTGTCAGGTAATGAGTCCCTTCAACTGTTTTTTTCATCTTTGTTAACACAGGAGAGATCACTGTTGAGAACAGTAGGGGTAAAAGAAAGAGCCAGAATCAAGAGTTTGAGAAAGCAGATGGGAAGGTAGAGAGGGGGGAAGCCCTGTTGGAGGGAAAACAACTAGCTCATTCTCTTATAAACTTGATAAGCAACTTCAGAGAGTGGTCATGAAAGAATAATTTAAATGAAAGCTTAAAAGCCTTTCTCCCTCCCTAATCTTGGTTTGAGGCCAGTCTTGATCTAACTACCCATAAAAGGAAGTCATTTTGTAAGATCTGCTTATACATACAAAATAATTGCTAACTTGGTCAGTGATAAAGAGACAACATGAAAGGTAGGAGAGAAGAGGCAGTACTGCAGATATCCTACTGTTGAAAGCATAATAAAAGACTGTGCTTGCCTAAAGAAGGTCATAGAAAGACTCTTACCTCTCCAAAAAGGGTCTTCTTGAAACAGTCAAAGGTCCCAGAGTACAGGGGAGGTTGTCCCAGCAGGCTCTTCGGCTGAGTCTGTAGCCTTACCTGTAAAAAAAATAGCATTAAAATGCAGTTAACTCTCATTTATTCAGAACTGACCACCTGACAAGAGGATTTTCTACTCCCTTTTATTTTTTTCCTTCTTGCTGTCAAATTTTCTCAATATGGAAGTGACATCTAACACTTTCATTTTCTCAAAATACATTATTCTCCCCAGCCTCTGAGATTTTGACTTCCATTCCTACAACTCTACTGAAAATGAACATTTAAAGGTCCTAATAACTTTCTTCTTAAAAAATCCAATCTTTTCTCTATCCTCATTCATTTCATTGTTCTGCAAAATTCAACACAGGAAGCCATTTGACACATCCTTGAAACTTTCTACTAGGTTTTCCTAACACTCCATTCTGGCATTTCTTCTGCCTTCCTGCCATCTTCTTTCACCCATCCTCTCTCTGTAAGTCTCCCCCAAAAGAGCAGCCCTTAGGTTTCTGCTTCACTGATTCCCTCATAGAACTCATCTGCTTGTAGCTTCAACCAATCCACAATAATAGAAGGCAAATGAGTCAGGACAATGACATGAATTAAGAAAAATGTACCTGTCTCTTTAAGAAAAGCAAATGAGAATAAAAGACCAAGTAAATTCAATTAACAAAGACTGTATTTTTCCCTTCACCAAGAATAGGTTTTGTTCTGCTCTGCTTAGTCATTTATTAGCACTTTTCACGTGCAATTCAATTCCACCAGTATTGATTAAGCACATATTCTGAGTTAGATAGTGCCAGATGCTAGGGATACAAAAATAAAATCAAAGCAGGCTCTGTCCTCAAGGAACTTACAGTCCTAACAGAGCAGCAACCTGTCCCCAGATGATGCAAACTCAACAGAAAGTAATCTGGAGGTAGGGAAAACTAACACCTAGGTGTCTTATATATAGCAACGTCAGCCCTTTTATTTTCACATATCCCTTCTCATACTGTGTGATTCATTTGTTTCTGTCTGTAAATTCTACAGAAAGGACCCATTTAAACACCTTCCTCTGTGTCTATATGTTATTTCATGAGTATCAGGGCAGCACTTAAGCTGTGCATCCCTCATTCTGGCAACCACTCTTCTGGTTGGACATGTCTTCAATGATGGTTTTTAAGCTATTTCTTAGACTCAAGTTATTGTCGGTAGGTAAGGTACTGCCTTCTGCTTACACCTCCCCACTACTCTTTGGGTCACCTTCCGTTTTGATTACTTTTAAATCTTGGTTTTAAGATCTCAGACCCTCAGTCACAAAGTATCAAAGAGACACCCGTGATGATTAAAATATGTATGATATACAGTAGCAACAAACAAACTATATTATACTATTCTACCTTTCATTATGATTACTCATATATGGGCCTTATCTCCCCCACAAGATGCCCTCAAGAGCAGTTATTTGCTTCTAGATCTTCCCTGTCTGCTCACACTCTTGCCTCAAAGATTATGTCCCTGTAGAGTTCAAACTCTGCTCCATCTGATTTGCATCTGAAACCTTCCATGTATGCCATTTTCCCCAAGAGAATTTGAGCTCCTTGGGAGCTCACTCTTACACCTTCCTATTAGTATCCCCAGCACACTTAGCACAGGGTTTTACACATAGTAAGTAAGCACTTAATAATTGCTTCATTCATTCAATTCAGTCATTTAGTCAAAGAGGTTGGCCTACTTAATAGAAACAAAGTAGTATCAATGATAAGAGGACTGGACTTAGATTATAAAGATCTGAATTCAAACCTTGGCTCTGCCCCTTATAATTTAGGTGACTATGTCAAGTAATTCAACTCCCTTGTCCTTAGTTTATTTATCTTAAAATCAGAATAATATTTTCCAGTAGATAAATGATCAAAGGATAAATATAGTAAGTTCTCAAAAGAAGAAATAAAAGTTATCAACAACCATAAGAAAAATGTTCCAAATCACTACTAAGAAAAAAAAAACAAATTAAAACAAGTCTGAGTTCACCCCATGCCCATCAGATTAACAAAGATGACAAAAATGAAAAACGACAATCATTGTCAGGGCTGTGGGAGAGAAGGCACACAAATGTACTGCCAGTGGAGCCATGAACTAATCGAACTATTCTAGAAAGTAATTTGGGGCTATAACCAAAAAGTTAATAATCTGAGCATACTATATACCCAAGTGAGACCTCTACTAGGTATAGACTCCAAGGAGAATGATCCATATGTGCAAAAATATTTGTAACATCGCTTTTTATTGTAGCAAGGAATAAGAAACAAAGTAGACACAAATTAACTGGGAAAAGCTTAAATAAATTATGTTATATAATGGCATATTATAACGTAAGAAATGAGAAAAAAGATAAATTCACAGAAACCTGAGAAGACTTGTATTAATTAGTATAGTATGTGAAGTGAGCAGAAATAAGACAATATACAGAATAACTATTATCAGAAGACTTCTACTTATTATTACTGCAAATAACAACAGTCAGCATTTACAACGTATGTTAGGGTCTGCAAATCACTTTGTGTGTTATCTGATGTTCACGACAATCACTTGGGTTGGGTGCCAATTATTACCCCCATTCTATAGATAAAGAAACTGAGTCTGAGAGGTTAAATGCCTTTCTCATGGTTACATAGTACAACGCTTCTTGCTCAGGTCTTCAGGAATTGAAGTCCAACACCATCCACTGTGCCACCTAGCTGCCTCAAAAAGGATAGCACTTATATAGCTCTTCTGAGGTTTGCAAAGCACTTTACATGTTACCTCACTTGACCCTCCAATGTTAGTAGAGGTACTAACATTATTCCCGTATTTCAGATGAGGAAACAGGATGAGAGGTTCAGTGATTTGCCAAGGGTCACACATTTAATGAGTATCTGATGCTAGATTCCAATTCAGTTCTTCCTGACCCTAAGTCTAATATTCTACCCACTGCCTCACCTAGCTACCTCAGTACAGTGACCAATTATGACTCCAGAAGACTGATGACAGAACTCACTTCTTGCTCTTCGCAGAGAAGTAACAACTAGAGGAGCAGAATGATACCTAGAATTTCAGACATGGCCAATGTATGACTTGATTATACTTATCTGTTATAAGGGAGGGTTTTTTTTTTTTGGTTGGTGGAACAGGAGAAAGGGAATATTAAAGGGGATTAGTGATATCAAAGAGTATCAATGGCATACTTTAAAAATGCATAGAAAAGAGCAGAAGGAAATTCAGAAAGGGACAGAGATGAGCAAAGAAGTATTGGTTCTTTTGTGTTAAATTTATTTTTACTTTAAAAGCAAACCATGCTATATATAATATACAGTTTTCATATAAAGTCTTTTTCTGTTCTTTACATATGAAAATGTTTGTGCTTGTCAAGCTCATAACAGGAACAACAAAGAAAAAAAAGACTCATATATCTTGTGTGTCTTGTGGCCTGGTATCCCAAACTCTGGGATTACAGGACTAGGTTTGATGGCTAGGGGAGTGAGGGGAGGGTACCACAAAGCTATGACTCATGTTTTTACCTACAGTTTCACCTAAGACCCTCAGAACAGAAGTTATATCTAGGTCTCCACAGATATTGCTAAAAGAGCCCTCCATCCCTGCACAGCCAGGTAACAAACTGCGACAGAATGCAATCTTTATTTCACCCCAAAGAATACATAAATCCTGTGGCAACACTATAAAGAAGTTGGTACAAGGGTAGAATGTGTAACCAGGGTCACTTTAATAAGGTTAAAAATTAAAAGAAGAATCCGTTTCGGACCTTAGGTTGGAGCAAACCAATGTATAAAGAATTCACATTAACCTATGAACAGTTCATATAACTCTTCTCCCTCTCCAATGAATCCTATCTTCCTCCTCAATATACAAACCTATACAGTTCTTCAGATATATAGCACCACCCAGTGGTTTGATCAGTCAGGAAAGAGAGACAAATTTAAGGTTGCTAGAGTGAACTCCTAACTGCCTTTCTGTATTAACAACTTAGAGCAATCAATCAACAAAAATAATTTGGGTTCAGGAACTCTTGCTATTTCAATGCTGTCATTTCTTAGGCTGATAGGTTATGCAATAGTCTCTTCACAGTTACAATCGCTAGGGTTGGGGCACCATTGCAGGCAACCAAGTCAACAAATGGGCAAATGGGAAACCCATAGGTTTCCTACTCTAACTTTAAGATTCCCCCACCCCAACCAGAGAAGTGATCACCAGGGGATGTTTCACCAATCAAAGAGGTATAATAGAAGCCTCAAACAAAGGTCTCATTTTTTAACCTTGTGAAGGGGCTCTGGGTTACTCACAGTCGAATCATTTCTATTGTACTAATTAATCCACAAAGTTGCTGTGAAGAAAGAAATTTGAATTCAACAACAAACATTTACTCAGCTTACTATTGTAAAGCACTGTGCTAAATCCTGGAGATTCAAAGAAAAAAAAAGAGTTTATATTTAACTGGGGAAACACAACTGTTACACAGATTTTGAAGCATGTATGGAGTCACTGCCATGTGCCATGCACTGTGCCAAGTCCTGGGGATATAAATTTTAAAATGAGACATATCCTGCCCTCAAGGAGCTTACATTATACTATACCTATTCACAAACCAATTTAAGTTATGGTATACACAAAATAAATTATAGTGGGGGAAGGGCATAAAACTAACAACTGGGGAAATTGGGCAAGCTGTCATCAAGGTGGCACCTGAGCCTCAGCCTAAAACAGGGCTGAAGCAGAGGTGAAGAGGAGGCACATTCTAGGAAAGAAGGGTGGCCTGGCCAGACACGGAGAATGGAAGGGTGCATTTGGGGAACAGCAAGAAGTCAGTTTGGATAAATAGTGAGTGTATGAGAGGCAGTTCTCTGGGTAGGAAAAGAGGCTGGAGCCAGAATGCAAAGGGGTTTAAATGCCAGTTTATTTTGTCCTAATAGCACTTGGGAGCCCCAGAAACTTCTGGAAGTTAGGAGAGACATGGTCAGACGTGCTTTAGGAATAGGAATTTGGCAGCTGTGTGGAAAATGGATTGTAGAGGGTAAACTTTCCAAGCCACATCTTCTCCACTTCAAGCCCCATCTCTCCTCCTCCCCATGGGTAATTTAAATTGTCTTTGGGGCCCTTGGTTCTAGCAAGTGAGCTCTTTCCTTACCTTGTGAGGACCCAGGTCTCCATGCCATTTTTTCTCTTCTTAGGCTTAGACTATTTCTTCAACTTTCTCCCTGGTTACATGTACCTGTGGGACCATTGGACAATCTTGATGGGGTCTACACCACTTCCAGGGCAACTCTACTCTATGCTACCACTCCCAGACCCCATCCCACTCCTTTCTAGCTCCCCTTTGAATATTGTCTTCCTCCACTATAATGTAACCTCTTGGAGGGTAAGGGACCGTCTTGTTGCTTGGATTTGTATGTCTAGTACTTAATACAGTGCCTGATGAACAGTAAAAGCTTAATCACTGGTAGCTCAAGCCTGTAATTCCCACTAGTAGGAAGGCTGAGGTTACTGGATCACATATCACCCATATGGTCAGCCCCTAGGGAGGGGGAACAGGTCTGAACAGGTAGTCTACCAAGGGGCAAACAGGGCAGGTAAAAGCTTCAAAGCTCACAAGTAATGGAAGCAGGCCCATAAATGACCCATGTACTTTCAGCCTTAGGTGAGATAGGGAGACTTGGCCTCAAAATAGATACAGATAGATGAAAATGCTTTATTTGCTTATCAAACTAATGAGATAATGTTGGAAAGGAAACCATTAAGGAAGGTCTTAAATGCCAGGCTGAGAAGCTTGTATGTTATCCTATAGACAATAAGAAGAGCCCAGAAGGCTTTGAGCAGGGGAGGAACATGATAAGAGCTGTTTTGGAAAAATGATTTTGGCAGCTATACAGGGGATGGATTGGAAAAGGAAGCCCTGGAGAGGGGGAAAACAAAGAAGCAGTTATTAAAATAATCCAGTCAAGAGGTAATGATTGGTGGTATGTGAGAAAGGGATCAAAAGATTTTTCAAGGGGCAGCTAGGTGGTGCAGCAAATACAGCAACAGTCCTGGAGTCAGGAAGATCTGAATTCAAATCCTACCTCAGACATCTGACACTTACTAGCTGTGTGACCTTGGGCAAGTCACAACCCCAATCACCTTGCCTCCCCCCTCCAAAAAAAAAAAAGATTTTTCAAAAATAAGCAGCAGGGACAGAGCCAGTATGTAAGGGAGGGAAGGACAGAGCTTGTGATGGAGGGAATTTGCTGAAGGGTGCAGCAGAGATAGGAAAGGATAGGGTATGAAAAGCCCAAGTGGAGGGAGTTATCCTTGACAAAAACAGGCAACTATTCCTTAAAAACTAGAGCAAAGTGGAAAGGAAAAGACAGGTATTGACACACAGGAGTTTTAAGGCATAAGAGTGGGGAAATGAGGAAGCTCCTGACAGCTGGCCTTCACTTTCTCAATAACGAAGGAAGCAATATCTTCTCCTAAGAAAGAGAAGAGGTTTGTGAAGTACTCAAGAAATATATGCTGTGGGGAGGGAAACAGAATCAATTATGAAAGAGTAAGAGGATTACACCCAATCTTGGGATGGGGAACAAATAATGAAACTTATTTCCCTCGTCTGTAGAGGCAGAGAACTACATATGGGAAATCCTGCATACACTGTGAGAGGTGGTCATTCTGCCAGGCAAATTTTATTTAACTTTCTAACAGGATAGTTTCCCATGAAGAAGAGTTAGCACAGCAGGAAATGTATGTGGAATAAAAAACAAAAGTCATCAATGAAAAATAACATTTAAAATCAAGAAACTGCCCTGTGGCAGTGAAGATCCACTCTGAATTCATAGTGGATCCAGCTGACATGGTTGTGTGCTGTCAGAGAGTTGGTACCGGAATGGGTGATGGTGAGATCTAAATGACTATCACCTCCATAGGGGGCTAAGATACACAAAGATATGGAGGAACAGAGTCTGATGAACTGGGGAGTGAAACCATGTATACTGATGTTCCCAAGTATAAACTGAAAGGGAGAAGTGAACTAGAAGACAGTGAATCAGGTATTAAAAACTGGAAAAAAGAAGAAAACTGAGTTGCAAGTTGGTATATTATGGCAAGACGAATCTAGAAGGGTGATACAGAAGGATGGAAAGAAGAAAAAGTTAACAGAGTGACACTGGCAGAAGGAGGGTATAGAAATGATAACGGGAGGGCAAAATACAGGTTGATTTCTCCTGGTTCTGTGTGTCAGAATGTACGAGAGAGGCAAGAGCCAACATTAGAGAGTAGTCCAGGATATAGTATCTTTTGGAGAGGAAGTGGTCAAATGATATAATGGACAGAGGCTGGCCTGGAATCAGGAAGATCTATGTTCAAATCCAGCCTCAGCCTCTTATTAGCTGTGTGACTATAATAAGAATGGGAATTTGAAGATCTTCCCTGCCCCTTAATAGACCTAAAGGGGAGTTTGAAGACCTCCCCTGCTTTCAAAGTAAACTCTGCCCCCTCATAGGCTGAATGTAATCACATGGAGCTTGTGATGGAGGGAATTTGCTGAAGGGTGCAGCAGAGCCCACAGGAAGGCTCCCTGCTGTGAAGATAAATTCTACCCCCTAACAGACTGAATGTAGTCACATGGAGCCTGTGGCGGGAGGAGTTTGCTAAAGGGAAGCAGAGCCCACAGGAACCTGGTAGTCAGAGATAGCCAGAGGATGGGGGGAAGAGGAGTTCAGGCAAGGAGATACAGAGGTTTGTGAGTAAATATTGATCTTGTATTGGTTTGTGGGAAGGCTGAAGGATGCTGTGTTATTATGGAATTGGCTTACTGGTTTGGGGATAGGGTTTTCTGGTGTTTAAATAAATGCTTCAGTTCTGTCCTCTGCCTGGAGAATCTGTTATATTTTGCGATCAAATGTCACGCGATACTTATAGTCACAGTCTTTATTGTGATTGTGGGTGCTGTAAATATTGTATTGGTGCTGCAGTGACCTAAGGCAAAGTCACTTACTTAATCTCTGTTTGCCTCAGTTTCTTCATCTACAAAATAAGTAATAGGTCCTGCCTTCTAGGATTGCTGAGGATCAAATAAAATCATAATTATAAATCAATTCACATAGTAACTGGCACAAATTAAGCACTACATAAATGTTAGTTATTATTATTAAATATTTATTAAACCCCCACTATGTGTCAGACACCCATGCTAGGTACTAGGAATACAAAGTGAAAAATAAAACAGTTCCTGCCCTAGGGAGGTAGGGAGTAGGGACAGAGACTTAAGATGCTTTTATCTCTCAGAGTTCCTCAAAAAGATTGCATCTTCTGGTTTCTATATTTGAACTCACGCTGTTCCCTTATCCACGAAGACTGCCTACTCCCTTGTCTGCCATTCAAACATCTCCTTCACTCTATCAGGTTAAGTTCAGCCTTTGTAGAGCCTGTCTAGATGGCCCCAATTCAGAAGTGATCTCTTCATCTTCTGATTTCTTATGACTGATCACATTTTACTTTGTATCACAGTCCTTTGTTTCCAAGGCTTATTACCCCTAAATGAGTGAAAGCTCTAAGAAGAAAAGAATCTTGTTTAAGTCATCTCAGTGCCTAGAAAAGTACCTTTCCAGAAGGGTGTTGCTCAATAAATAATCTGTTATATGATACAATGACAAGACCTTATGGCCAACCCTACGCAAAAGAGATGATGGGCCACCTGTTGATATTTCAGAAGCACTTTGTCCAAAACAAAAAACTCTCCCCCACAAAAACCTGCTGAAACTTAAATTTAGATAATCACACTTCATTGTTATGGCTTAAATCCAACTGAGCTTTACAGGATTTGAAGATGTAAATATTCTTAGGAGGGGATGTGCAGTAACCCTTGACTTTGAACTTATTCACATTCTTTCCAAACCAGAGAGTCTGAGGGAGGGGATGAATAAAGCTGATTTTGGATTTCAAAAATGTCCTAACCCAATCTATGTGTTATAACCACGCACTTAAATCAAAGTTTGGCCCTCCAGCACTAGGTGTTAGGTATGAACATTAATTCAATACTACTTGGATCTCTTTTATTCCTGAATCAAAGGTAAGCATCATGAAACATAAAATGGAACAAGGACAGATTGGAGACAAGGAAAACAGTTAGAAAAACAATAAAATACTCTAGGTGAGAAGAAATAAAGATCTGACCTAGGGAGACTCCAGCGGTAATAAAAATGAAGGAGGTCATTAGATAGATATGGCAAAGGTAGAAATGACAGGATTTGGCAAGTCACTGGCTATAAGAAAGTGAGAAAGAAGTCAGAGATGACTGAGATCTCAAGTCTGGATGACCAGGAGAATGGTGAAACCATCAATAGGAAGCTTTTTTTTTTTTGAGGTGGGAGAGTGAGGAACAAAGATCAGTTTGGGACCGATTGAGTTTAAAGTGCAATTGTAGCATAAAGATGGAAGTATTTTTTTAAAAAGTAGCTTTTTCCAGGTGGCTGGAAAAAGAGCTATAGCACTAAGGAGAGGATGAGAGAAAGAAATGGATTTGGGAACCTTCAACCTCAGTCATCCTAAACTACTTACTCTACTCAACCTGACATATTTAATCAGTTGCCAAGTCTTATGATTTAATGCTTTATTTCTCCCTAACCTTATAGAAATATTAAAAAGTAATACTTGTATTTCAAGAAAGGACTGGGACAAAGAACAAGCAAGATTCCTAACACAAAGGAATCAGAGAATGGCAGAGCCAGAAGAAATTTAGAAAATCACCTAGTCCATCCCCATTTCTTCCTGCCCTCATTTTGCAGCTTAGGAAACAGAACTATACAAAAGTCAATTCCCTCTCCAAAGCAATGTGAAAATATTCATCCCCTAACATGTCCTCATGCCTCTAGTCTGTCTCCCCTTAATCTAGCATTTATAGACTGCCTGACCAATTTTCCCTAAGTACTGGTATCACTTCTCACCCAGTAGTCTCTCCCCTGTCTAATCTATCCTTAACACAATGCTCTTCCAGTCCTCTGATAAAAATCTTTCTAGCGACTACTCCCAACTGCCTATTGGGTAACCAAATGCAAATTGCTTAGCTGGCATTAAAGGCCTTCCATAACTTGGATCTATCCAACCTTCCAGCTTTATACTAGCTCCAGCCAGGCTAAGATCCTCTCTGATCCTCCCTTTCACATAGAACAAGGGTCCTCCTTTCCTCTTTGTTGAATTCCTACCAATCCTTTAAAGCTCAACTCAAAAGCTGCCTCCACCAAGAAACTTTCTGATCTCACTCATTGTCATTTCCTTGCCCTAAGACCTCACTAAGCACTTTGTTTTGCAACTCTGGATCCACTTTATGTGCTATTTCATAGAAAAACTATGTGTGCTTGTGTTTAAACTACAAAGTTCATAAGGGTAACTTTATTTTATCTTCTCTAAAACTTTCCATTCGATTCAGTGCCAAGCACAATGCTCCAACACAAGATGTTAAAAAAGTCTGATAACTGAAATAGCAAATTCATGGGTTTTTACCTTTGCCTTCTTTGTATCCTCACCACTTAGCAAGGCGCCTAGAACATTTTAGTAAATGCTTGATAAATGCTTGTGAATTTGAATTAAACTTGATTGACTTTCCTAGTTCATTTCTGAGTAGGATTTTAGCAGCCAAACAAGTAGCCAAGCAATGGGATTTGCAAGTTCTGTGAATTCAGTTCTTTCTGAGCTTAGACACCTCCATTTGCCTATCTTCATCCCTCGCTTTCAAAGCTACAAAACAGGATTAGCAAGAACATAAAACAACACAAAAATGATTCAATGAGTCAAGGTTAAAAGAGGCTGGCCTCTCTTAGGCTCAAATCAATAGGAAATGGAAAGTCATCAAATCATAAGCTACAACACTTTGTTAGACTACAGATAAAGGAACACATTCTTAAGCCATCTCATAAGAGCTTCCAAACTCTAGGAGGATGGCAGACTTTCCTGATCTAATAAAAAGTGTTCACCTCCCACTATATTAATTCTGAGCTCTGTTCTCACTATTCTATATCTGGGATTATTATAGTCTCTCTCCCTACACCTGGAACCCATCAACAATCACATTTTTAGAACAGCAGTGTTAAACTCAAGTAGAAACAGATCCCTCTGTGCAACATGTTGATTAAGAAAAATAAAAAATTAACATTAACTATATCGTACTGTATTTTTATTTGTTTTGTTAAACATTTCCCAATTACACTTTCATCCGGTTTGGCCTCCCTAGGCCTGAATTTGGCACCTCTGTTCTAGAACACCAAGATTCTCTTAGTGCTACTTATATCTTTGGAAAACCTATGAGTCTAAGAATCACAATCTCCTACTGCTGTTTCTTCCATTCATTCATTCCACAAATGTTTATATGTGCCTAAAACTACATGTATAGTACTATGCTAGATGCTGAGCAGGAAACCAAGTTCAGACAATCTCTGCTTTCATGAATCTTATAGTATACTGAGAAGTAAGGTACAAGCATAGATAACCATAACAGACGATATTCTTTCAGAAAAGTCTCAAAGAGTGTGATGAGAGGTCTGAACAGGAAGATTTCTATCTACAAGGAGCACAGAAGTTTCCTACATCAGGTAGTATCTGAATTGGGCTTGAAAGGGCACATTCAGCAGAGTCAACAGATTAGGGGGGAAAAGCATTCAAGGGCATATAGAACAATAGGGTGGACAAAGGCAGAGAGAGAAAGCTTTGCATTTGGAAATGCATTATAAGATAGAGTTGAAAAGGGTGGCTCCTAAGTTCATGACTGATAAAAGAAATCCTCCTATCACTCCCCCAAGTGGAAAAGCAGGTATCTTATCTTCAACATCCTTCAAAGGCACTCTTCTTTCCATCAAATTACACTCTTTCTATCTCTTTAATTCTGCTCCCCTTCCCACTAGTCCTAATACAGAAGAACTTAGTTTTTCATATCTCAAATGTTTGCTGTGGCTCAGTCATGTCTCACTCTTTATAACCCCATTTGGAGTTTTCTTGGCAAAGATACTGGAGTGGTTTGCCATTTCCTTTTCCAGTTCATTTTACAGATGAGGAAATGGGAAGCAGACAGGGTTAAGTGACCTGTGTAGAGTCACACAGCTAATAAGTGTCTGGGACTAGATTTGAACTCAGGAAGATACATCTTCCAACACATTATATGACTTCCTTCTTTTGTACCCCCTTAAAGAACAGTGAACTCCATGGAAGCAGAGTGTTATCTAAACTTTGTATTCCCCTCTCTGCACAATGCAGGCACCTAATTGATGTTTGCTGAATGAATAAATTTCCTTTATCTGTCCACTTACACAGTTGCAGATTATTAAGACCCAATTTCCACTGGGTTCTTATCTGGTCTCCCACAAATTCACAGAATCTCAGAGCTGGAAGAGGCCTTGGAGCCTATCTAGTCCAATCCCCTCATCTTACCAAGAAGGAAACTGACAATTCTACCCTTTAGAGTCAAAAGTGTGAAGGAACAGATATGAAAAGCCCAGAGAGAAACACAGGGGAAGAGAATCCTAGTAGCCAGTGGGTGAAAGGTCTTGTCAAAGGCACATTGCCCCATCTTATTCCTTACAGGAACTTCCCAACAATGTGGGTAGGTACAGAGGGCAAAGATTGGTATCTCGATTTTACGGAGGAGGAAACTGAGGGTCCTGGAGTCGGAAGAGAGGAGTTAAGTCCCAAGCTGACCACCAACGACGAACAAGTCATTTTTCCTGGACCTCAGTCTCCTCATCTGTAGGAAGAAAGGATGGTGGCCCTCCTGAGCTGTGCAGGGACAGACCACTCACCGGGCAGAGGAGCAGCTGGCCCTCGGTCTCCGCCTCGTCCCTCTCTGTCTGTCCCCCAACTCCTCAGGGGGCCCGTGGCTCCCGTCATGCATCGCTTCCTCTCCTCCCCTTCCCCAGCCCCTTGCCGGAAGCACCGGGAATCCCCTCGACCACCTCCCCAATAATTGAGAGGGAGCTCGCTCCGCCAATCCCGGGCAGTCCCGGTCCGCCCGCCCCGCACCTTCACCGTGTCCAGCGGGTGGCCCACTAACACCACGCACACGCCGCCGAAGCCTCCGGCCAGAAAGTTCTTCCAGGGACTGATGTGACCCTTCGTCACCTTAACCTCATCCTCGGTTAAGGTACCGGCCTCCATCTCGGCGCTCCTGCCCTCGTCTCACTCCAGCTGCAGCCGTCGACCTTTCCCCCACATTGGGGGAAGGAGGCGGGGCCTTTGGCGAGGGGCATGCTGGGAAACGGGAGGAGATGCGGGCCTTGCCCCCCCCCCCCCAGGCGCCGAGCCTGGACACGCCTCCGTGGCCACGCCCCCTCCCGCGTCCCGGGGCGGCAGGCGGAGCTGGGTGCTTGGACCTCGGCTTTCCTAGAGGCATGTTTGCTCTAGTCCTGCGGGGAGAGAGGTGCCAGGATTGTCCTCGACATTTTTCGGAGGAGGAAACTGAGGCCCGGAGAGTGGCTCAGAGTCACTGAAAACCCTGGCTTTGGAGTCCGAAGCTGTGTCTGAGTCCGAGCTGGGTCAGGCTCGTAGGGTGCAAAAGGCGCCCCTTTTTCACAAATGAGGAAATAGGGTGAGGGGAGTTAATTTCCTTGCCCTGGGTCAGACAGACTATAGATTGTAAGCCCCTTGAAGGCCAGGACTGGGTTTTTGTTTGCTTGGTTTTTGTTTTTGCCTTTTATATCTCCAGCACCAAGTACAGTGCAGGCACAAGAGAGACACTTAAATGCTTGTTAGATTGAATTACATTGGATTTCAAGCCCAAGTTCCCTTACTGTAGGTCATCCCTTACTACCTGTAGGAGGTGTGTAAAACTCAGGCTCTGGATTTACATGGACCAGGTTCAATCCAGGGAGGATCTCACAAATCAGTCTGGCTGGAGCTGCTAAGATTTTCCCTGGATCGTTAGAATTTGACTGTTGTCTAGATCTATAGGAAAGGTAAAAGAACTTTTGGCTCCCATACAGGTACTCAGACAATGCATCTAATTGTTCAGCAATTCATCTACTACAGGGCAAAACACTAAGAATTCCAACCCAAGCTGAGTAATGTCCAGAGGGATCTCCAATCCAGACTAGTGAACCCCACCTCTGCCAGGGACATATGCAGTCCTCAGACTTAACAATAACTGATTTTTATGTAGGACTTTAAGACTCACAAGGCAATCTGCATACATTAAATCATTTGAACCTCATTAAAAGGTATAAATAACAAGTGTTATTATTCCATTCTGCAGATGAGGAAACAGACTTACAAAGTTAGGAAACTTTCTCATGGACAATGTGTCAGTATCAGAAGCCAGGGCTTTCTGACAGGCTTTCCTAAGACTGAAATGACCCTGAAGAAGAAAAACAACAAAACTTTAATAAATAGCCCATCCCACAGTAACTCACAGTACTACGGTTTGGATTTGTTCTTCATGTAACCAAGATATGACTTTTCTGTTCTTTCATGGAAGCTCCTTCCTGATCCTTGGAATACCTCTTCTATTTTCAAGAATTTGAGTTGTTCAGAATAAGTTCTCAAATATCCCATTTATAGGCCCAGACCCAAAGCCTTTTCAGCTTTATTTTTTTGTTGTTTTTCAGTAGTTTCACTCATGTCTAACTCTTCATGACCTCCTTTAGCTTAACAAGGCCTTGAAGAATTGGCAGAGCCTTTGAAAACCCTGTCACCTTTGTACCACACTGAAGTGAATGCTTCCACTCACTCAAGGTAATTCAGGGTTCATAAGATTTAGAGCTAGAAACAGCCAGTGAGGACATTTCATCTAATCTCATTTTATAGATGAGGAAACTGAATTCAAGAGATTTTCAATTCAATTTAGGAAATATTTTTCAAGCACCTACTATGGAAATCATTTCAGGGATCCCAGACATCTACTAGCAAAAGCCTACCACATTAATGCCAAAATTGACCTGGATAAGCAAACCACAAAACACTTAAGATCTCACAAGAAAAAAAATAACCAATTACCCAAAGGCCAATGGAAGTTTTATATATAAAATAATCCAAGACACTCTCCTTCCTGCCTCAGTGAGTTCAGAGCCTGGCTTACAATCTTTCCTCCCCAAATCCTAACTTCATGCTGAAGGACTTCCACATATATCTCCTTCATATTTCACTGAAAAATACCATTTGCCAAGAGTTCCCTCTTCTTACCTCTACCTCATTTCACATCATTCAGATGCCTTCTTCCCTTTTATCATCATATAAAAATGGAGCCCTTCATGCCAAGGCAAACCCTTCTACTTGCACAAGTCATCCCATTTTTTAAATTTTAATTTTTTTTTTGGCAAATAGTATTTTATTTTTTTTCAAATTACATGTAAGACTAGTTTTCAACATTCATTAACATTTTTTTTCTGGTTTCAAATTCTCTCCTGCTCTCCCTCCCCTCCACCTTCCCTGAGATAGCAAGCAATCTGATATAGGTTATACATGTGCAATCATACAAAAACTATTTCCATAGGCATGTTGTGAAGGAAAACACCAAAAAAAAAACCCAACAAGAAAAATAAAGTATGCTTTGATCTGCATTCAGATTCCATCAGTTCTTTCTCTGGAGGCAGATAGTATTTTTCATCATGAGCCCTTTGGAATTGTCTTAGATCATTGTATCGCTGAGAATAGTTGTCATTCACAGTTGTTCATCATATAATGTTGCTGTTGCTATATACAATGTTCTCCTGGTTCTGCTCACTTCACTTTACATTAGTTCATGTAGTTTTTTTTTTTAATTTTGGAGGGGGAAAGGCAAGGCAATTGGGATTAAGTGACTTGTCCAAGGTCACACACCTAGTAAGTGTGTCAAGTGTCTGAGGCTAGATTTGAATTCAGGTCCTCCTGACTCCAGGGCTGTTGCTCTATTTACTTCACCACCTAGCTTACCCTAGTTTATGTAAGTCTTTACAGGTTTTTCTAAAATCTGCCTGCTCATCATTTCTTATAGCACAATAGTATTCTATTATATTCGTATACCACAACTTGTTCAGCCATTCCCCAATTGATGGGCATCCCTTCAATTTACAAGTCTTTATCACCACAGAGAAAGCTGCTATAAATATTTTTGTACATTTAGGTCCTTTTCCCTTTTTTATGATCTCTTCAGGCTACAGAACTAGTAGTAGTATTGCTAGATCAAAGAGTATGCACAGTTCTATAGCCCTTTGGGCATAGTTCCAAATTGCTCTCCAGAATGGTTGGATCAGTTCACAAATCCACTAACAAGGCATTAGTGACCCAATTTTCCCACATCTTCTTCAATATTTATCATTTTTCTTTTCTGTCATATTAGCCAATCTGATAGATGTGAGGTGGTACCTCAGAGTTTTTTTAATTTGCATTTCTCAGAATCTAATCAATAGTGATTTAGAGCATTTTTTCATATAACTATTGATAGCTTTGATTTCTTTGTCTGAGAAGTGACTGTTCATATCCTTTGACTATTTATCAATTGGGAAATGACTTGTATTCTTATAAATCTGACTCAGTTTTCTATGTATATTTGAGAAATTAGGCCTTTATCAGAAACACTTGCTGTAAAAACTGTTTTCCAGTTTTCTGCTTTCTTTCTAATCTTGGTTGGCTTGGATTTGTTTGTGGAAAACCTTTTTAGTTTCATGTAATTAAAATTACCCATTTTGCATTTCATAATAACTCTTGTTTGATCACAAATTCTTCCCTTCTCCATAGATCTGACAGGTAAACTATTGCTTGCTCTCCTAATTTGCTTATGGTATCACCTTTTATGTCTAAATCATGTACTCCTTTTGCTCTTATCTTGGAAAATGATGTGAGGTGTTGGTCTATGCCTAGTTTCTGCCATACTATTTTCCAGTTTTCCTAGCAGTTTTTATTAAAGAGTGAGTTCTTATTCCAGAAGCTGAAGTCTCTGGGTTTATCAAACAGCAGATTACCATAATCATTTACTAGTGTGTCTTATATACCTAATCTACTCCACTGATCCGCCACTGTCTTAGCTGGCTTTGATAATTGCTGCTTTATAACAGTTTTAGATCTCGTATGGCCAGGCCACCTTTCTTTGCACTTTTAAAAATTATTTCTCTTGATATTCTTTATCTTTTGTTCTTTCAGATGAGTTTTGTTATTTTTTCTAGCTCTACGAAATAATTTTTGATAGTTTGATTGGTATGGCACTGAATAGGTAAATTAATTTAGGCAGAACTGTAATTTGTTATATTGACTTAGCCTACCCATGAACATTTATATTTTCCCAATTTTTTAGATACGACTTTATTTGTGTGAAAAATGTTTTCTAATTGTGTTCATATGGTTCCTGGGTTTATCTTGACAAGGAGACTCTCAAATATTTTATATTGTCTACAGTTATTTTTAAGTGGAATTTCTCTTTCTATCTCTTCTTGATGAGCTTTGTTGGTAATATATGGAAATGCTGATGATTTACGTGGCTTTATTTTATATCCTGTAACTTTGCTAAAATCGTTAATTATTTTGAATAGGTTTTTTAGTTGTTCCTCTAAGTATGCCATCATATCATCTGCAAAGAGTGAGTTTTTTGTTTCCTCATTGTCTAGTCTGATTCATTCAATTTCTTTTCCTTCTCTTATGTCTAAAGCTAACATTTCTAGTACAATATTGAATAATAGTGGTGATAATGGACATCTTTGTCTCACCCTTGATCTTACTGGGAAGGCTTCTAGCTTATCTATATTACAATAATGTTTGCTGATGGTCTCGGATAAATACTACTTATTTTAAGAAAAGCTCCATTTATTTCTATATTCTCTAGAGTGTTTAATAGGAATTGGTGCTGTATTTTGTGAAAAGTTTTTCTGCATCTATTGAGATAATTACATATGATTTCTGTTGGTTTTGTTATTGGTATGACTAATTCTGCTGATAATTTTCCTAATATTGAACCAGTTCTGAATTCCTAGTAAAAATCCCACCTGGTCATAGTGTATTATCCTGGTGACAAATTGCTGTAATCTGTTTGCTAACATTTTAATTTAAAATTTTGCATCAACATTCATTAGGGAAATTGGTCTATAATTTTCTTTTTCTGTTTTGTCTCTTCCTGGCTTAAGTATCAGTATCATATTTCTGTCATAAAAGGAATTTGGTAGAATTCCTTCTTCACCTGTTTTCCCAAATAGCTTACGTAGTATTGGAATTAATTGTTCTTTAAACATTTGGTAGAATTCACTTGTAATGGTCCTGGATATTTTTCTTGATGCCCTGTTCAATTTCTTTTTCTAAAATGGGGTTATTAAGTCATTCCCCAACTGATAAATGGTCAAAGGATATGAACAGGCAATTTTCAGAGGTAGAAATTAAAGATATCTTTAAGCATATGGAAAAATGCTCTAAATCACTATTGATTCGAGAAACGCAAATCAAAACAACTTTGAGGTACCATCTCTCACCAGTCAGATTGGCTAAGATAACAAAACAGGAAAATGACAAGTGCTGGAGAAGATGTAGAAAAATTGGAACACCAATGCATTGTTGGTGGAGCTGTGAACTGATACGACCATTCTGGAGATCAATCTGGAACTATGCCCAAAGGACTATAAATAATTGCA
>CM053583.1:351080259-351100706 GCA_028627135.1 Pseudochirops cupreus | reverse complement strand
TCTTATTTCTCTTCCCAATTTTTCCTGCACTTCTCTCATTTCATTTTCAAAATCCTTCTTAAGCTGATCTCCAGCTTTTTGGCAATCTTCATGTTTCTTGGAAGCTTTTGGTGTGGGAGTTCTGACTGTGTTGTCTTCCTCCCGTTCCCTGCTTTGATCCTTCTTGTCCCCAAAGAAGGAATCTAGAGTTTGGTTGCTGTTATTACTTTGCTTCCTTTGCCTGCGCGTGGTTGGCCAGTCAATGATTTTTTTTAGCTCTGTGGAACTCTGCTTCCAGAGGGGAAAGCTCTGTCCCAAATCACTGGAGTTTTCCCAGCTGCCGGAGCTTTTAGGAGGCTGCTGCAGCCCACACCAGCTTTGACTCACTGAAAACGCACCCCAGGATCACCACCCAAGACCACAATCCGGATCGAGGACGCTCAACGCAAGAGCATTTGGCCTCTGAACGATTGCTTGGCCCCCCTGCAGTCTGCAGGTGGGAATCTCTGAAGCATCCATGTGGAGGTGGCTGCAGGGGCTCCGCTTCTGCTGCTTCCTTGCCCTGGAGGCAGTTTGGCTGGACCCACTTTTCTCCCCCAATTTTAGCCGAGTTCCACTGACCTTTCACTTAGTCCTTTTTTCTTATGGCGTGATAATTCTGGAAACTGCCACAGCTGCCGCAGATGTGCTTTCCTGAAGCTCCAGCTGCGGCTCCGGATTTTAGCATTTCTAAAAACTTAGGCTGCTCCTGATTTGTGTATTCGTTCCCAGAGTTCCCTTTAGCAATGTCAATTATAGTGAATAAAAACCTTGGGCTAATTGCAAATATTTGTCCCTCATCTAATCTCATAGCATTTAATATTCCTCATATATATCTATATCTATATTTCTAGTTTCTATTATATTTGTCGGTTTTTGTTCAATTCCATAAATGTCTTTTTTTTTTTTTGGCTTGCTAAAGGAAAGGGTGGGGGAGAAATACAAAGACAAGTCTGGCCTCAAGGAACTTATGTCCTATTGGAGGATGGATGGCTTTCAAGTTTTACAATGTACACTAAGCAGCTCCAAGGTACAATAAGTATCTTATTTCTCTTTCTTAGACTTTTAAGTTCCTTGAGGGTAGGTACCATGTTTTTTCTTTGTATCTTCCGGGTAAATTCTTGTAGCTCTCTGTTAGCTCCTAGGTCAAATATAACTTCTTCTGACATTTAAAGCTCTTTACCACCTGACCCCTTCCAGTTTTCTTATGTAACTAAACTCCCCACCATTTACCTTGATTCTGTGACACTCACCTTCTTTCTATTTCTTATAACACTCCCATCTCACAACTCCAAACTCTATGCCTTTTCACTGGTTATCTTGTCTCCTATGCTAGGAATGTTTTCCCTCTTCAGCTCCAATTCCTCCTTTACTTGACTTTCTTCAAGACTCGTCTCAGATGTCATCTTCTTCAGGCAGCCTTTCCTGGGCTCTCTCTATTTTTACTTTGTATTTTCTTGTGCTTTTCTTTTCTTTGTATTCCCAGTGCTTAGCACAATGCCTTGGACATAGTAAGTCCTTCATTAAGATTTATGTAGCATCATTATTATTATTATTATTATTATTATTATTGTGAGGCAGTTGGCGTTAAGTGACTTGCCTAGCATCACACAGCTAGTGTCAAATGTCTGAGGTCAGTTTTGAACTCATGTCTTCCTTACTGCAGGACCAGTGCTCTAGTCACTGCTCCACCTCCTTTCCCCTGCACAATTAGTTTTAATTTTCAATGAACCATGCATTGTGATACGACCTGTCATGGTAGGACATAGAACTATCATCTGGGGTCAAAGAAGGATTTTGACCTGTTTATAATCAAGCCACACAGGCAAGAATACCATGGAAAGATTTCCTCTCATGACTTGACCCTGCCACAAGGAACTGACATGGTTTAAAGTAATTTAACAATATGTTGGTAGTTTTTTAAATTTTTAAATTTAATGATACTTTGCCCCCACAGTTTCAAGTTAAGTTGAAGCAAGTCTTCATCTTAGTGGAATTCTATCCATTTCAATCCAAAAATACATGGACATGGAGTTTAAACTTTTATATCTTTGCAAAAGGACTGTTAACATCAGCTATGCTAATTGTTAAATTGAGTGCAAATTTTATTTTTATTTTTATTTTTATATTTGCTTTTCAGAGGGCAGTTGGGGTTAAGTGACTTGCCCAAAGTCACACAGCTAGTAAAGTGTCAAATGTCAAGAACTCAGGTCCTCCTGACTCCAGGGCCGGTACTCTATTCACTGCACCACCTAGCCACCCCTGAGTGCAAATTTTAAAAGGCATATGTAATTCTAACTAATAGTGAAACTATTCAATGGAAAAGAGGTTTCTCTAAAACCCTAGTAAAAATGTAAGAATCAAGAAGTTCAGTTCTTTTTTTAAAAATCTTATTGATGCTTTAAAAAATATTGACTTCATTTTGAAACATCCTTTCCTCTCCCTACAGAATGAACCATTCTCTATGATAAAGATTTTTTTAAAAAGATGAAAAATAGTTGTGCAAAACCAGCCCAACACAGGGGGAGGGATCCCTGGTGCATTTTCTCAACTAGACTCTGGGACTAGGCTTGGTCATTATAATTATACAGTATTGATTTTTCTTTTTTTGTTCCTTCCATTTACATTGTTGTCATGTTTCCCATTAACAATCAACCAGAAAACTCAGCTCTTAGCAAAGGCATTTACTGAAATGGCATAGCAAGAACAGTCCTTACTAAGCAGTTTCCCATTAACCTGGGTGTACTGTCTTGTAAATATACATAGCATTCATGGGAAGAGCAGCGCAAAATGTATGTTAGAGTATGTAGTATACCCATGTGGCAAAGGCAGTTTGCAATTTCTGGTAATGCAGGTCCTGAAAGTTCATTCTGTCTTTTGAGTATTCCTCATTGTGTTCCCTTTGGGTCTCTGCTGTTTGAATTATTCAGCTGGATTCCTAGGGTATTCTTCTCTTTATGTATGTGTGTACACACACACACACACACACACACACACACACACACACACACACACATTGTTTTTCCCCAAATACATGTTAAAAGTTTTTAAACATTAAAAAAAAAGTTTTGAGTCCCAAATTCTATCCCTTTCTTTGTCTGCTCACCCCACCTTATGCTTCTCTTGACAGTCCAACTTTGTTTTTTACTGCTAGGGATTGTGAGAGACAGACAGACTGACACACCCTTTCTGATTACATTGAGTCTTTTATGATTATGGAGGGAGTGGGGACCCCTCCCCCCCCTTCCCAAACCAGAAATGACTTGAGATTGCCTTTCTCTAAACCTGGTGGTGTTAACCTTTTTTGTATTGTGGAACCTTTTGGCAGTCTGGTGAAGCCTGTGGACTTCTCAGAATACTTTTTTAAACTCATAAAATAAAGTATATAGTTTTACAAAGGAAATCAATTACATTGTTATCCGGTTATCAAAATATTAAAAAGAAAACCGCCCAGGTTCCTGGACTGTAGTGCCATTAACCCAAACTCATACTGTATTTTCTCCTGATCAGTGTTGGAAGCAAAACATCAAGAAATCTTGGTTAGGGGCAGCTAGGAGTGCAGTGAATAAAGCACCGGCTCTGGAGTCAGAAGGATCTGAGCTCAGATCCAGCCTCAGACACTTAACACACACACAAACACACACACACACACACACACACACACAAAACCTAGCCATGTGACCTTAGGCAAGTCACTTAACCCCAATAGTTGCCTTCCCCCCTGCAGAAAAAAAAAAAAGGAAATCTTGGCTACTTTTTCTCTGTTTGTCTGTGACTTCCCCATAATCTTTTCCAATCAAAAGATTTTCCTTTATCTGTAATTTTCCCTCCTTGCTCTTTGAAACTTTTTAGCCGGTTCTTTTTCTAATCTGTCAGTTGCTTAGCAGCTGTCTAGTTTAAAAAGACTAGAATGTTTTACTTTCTATAAAATATTTTTCTCTTAAAAGAATTTAGAGTTAGAATAATTCCCACCTCTATCAGGACTTCTGAAGTCCTAGTCAAATGATTTCTCATGGCAATAGGGATGAGCCTGGGTTTTCTAAGGTCATGCCAGCAGAATATAAGCTCTGGCAGTTCTTGTATTAATTACCCTTAGAGAACCAGCTTACCCAAATGTAAGGAGGCTCATCACCCGTAAGTCTGGCCATCTGGTGATCACTTTCTGCTAGAGGCAGAAATATAATATTGACATGATAATTTCCCTTTTCCCTTGAATTTCTTCAGTCCTTTCTATATCAGGTTGACATGGCCCTGTATTAAAACTTGGTGTCAAATGCTATGGCAAGTGAAAATCTCAGTTAATGTTTCAGTAATCAAGTTAAACATGTTACCTAACATCTCTGCTGATTTATCAACTCTTAAAATTCATGCAAAGCTTTTTAGGTCTTGCCCTCTATAGGATTTGAGAAATTTTCCCTTTGAACCATAGAGAAAGGGCATCATAAACTAGCCGTCTGGGCGGTTTCTTCTCTTTCATGCAGTAGATGCCTGTAGAGAACAAAGCCGCCTTTCCTTTGCCAGCCCTTAATACAGTTTAGGAGCTGCTATTACTAATCAGCTCCTAGAATAATAGTTTTCCTCCAGTCAGATTATTTCCTTACATCAGCTGCAGAGCGTATCTTTTAGCTGTACCCTGCTCCTGTCAGCTTCTCAATTCCTTTGGCTTTTGTTATCTTCTTTCAGCTTTTCTGCTCTCAGCTCTTTAGACTTTTGAGCTCTGTCTCCTATAAACAGCTTCTCGGTGTTTTCTCAAGCTTCTGATCTGATTTCTTATTGCTTCAAATCAAGACCTCTTCATTTGTGGTGACCAATTTCAAGTACATTTCCTTTATAGATTACTATGTGCACAATAAATTATATTTCATTTTTCTGTCATTGTTTCCAGAAAGTATTTAAAATGTTTCTTTTTCCAATTCTTTATTTAAAATTGGTATCCTTTTTAGCTTGTAACTGGTTGTTGTGGAAATATAGCCATAAAAATGGATTATAACATAAATCATGAGAAATAACATTATTTAATAAACTACTTTACTATGTTTTTCTTTTTTAAAAAATATTTTTATAGTTTGCTTTTTGTCACCCACATTTTTCCATTATTTTCCCTTTCCCCATCTCCAGAGCCATCCTTTATATGAAAGACTTAAAAAAAAGAGAAAAGTTTTGTAAAATTAACATATATATATTTATATCTAATGTTACATGTAGTATTTCGTACCCATGTCCCCTCACCTGTAGAAAGAAATGGAGAGAAATATCTTCATATATCCTAGGGCCAACCTTAGTCATTATAATTTTACAACATTCAGTTTTTCTTTAATAGATTTTATTGATCTTTTTTTTACACTATCTAAATTCTCCCCTTGTAAATAAAGAGGATTTTGTTATTCTTTTAATTAGATTGTAGTTTCCAGCATCCTAGATATTTCTCAGACTTATAACTTATAAATATCTCCCCCACTATTGCACAGTGAAATTGATACAGGGGTGACACGATATGATTTTTACTATGCTTGCACTGAATAAGGATATTGCTAAAGTTAATCTGTGAGCTTAATATTGGCAAGATGCCTTCTTTGTCTGCTGCCCTATAAATCAAGTGGGCATTGGTCAGTAAGTGGGGAACTCATTGTGTAATGCTGTGTGTGCCTCAACCAGCACCCATTGAGGTTTGGGTGATTTAGGGGATTGCACAAGCTGGAATGCTGCGCCTGTCTCAGTTGACCCATCACAACATAGTTGTCCCCCTTTCTTGACCACCCCTGTGAGATAGATGATAAGGGAATGCTGTAGGAGTTGGTGCTCTCAATATCAGCTACCCTTTGAGAAGACTAGACTAGAATAAAGTAAGATTACTAACCCCTCCAAAGCTGTCTTCCTGCCCTTCTTGTTTGCCCAGATCAAGAGTGAACCTGTGAGAGGCTGGAGTCCAAAAATTCCAGTGCCTCCTGTGAAACACCCTTGTATCTCTCTCCCATTTACTCATTTGTTTTTTTTTATTTTTTAAAAATTAATTTGTTTATTTACTTTTAATTTACAACAACATTCATTTCCACAGTCCCTTGAGTTTCAAATTTTCTCCTCCTCTGTTTCTTCCTCCTTCCCCACCATGGTGGCATACAATCAAATACAGGATCTACAGATATCTTCACATTAAACATTAGGTTGTAAAGAAGGATTATAACTGATGGAATGATCAGTGGGAAAGAGGAAACAAAACAAGAACAAGAAAGAGAGGAAGTAGTTTGCTTCAATCTGCATTTAGACTCTGCATCTCTTTCTCTGGATGTGGATATCTCTTTTGATCATGAGTCTTTTGGAGTTGTCTTAGAGCCTTACATTGCTGAGAGGAGCCCATTCTATTAAGGTTAATTGTCACATACATAGTATGTCTGTGATTGTGTACACATTTCTCCTGGTTCTGCTCTTCTCGCTCAGCATCAGTTTATATGTCTCTCCAGGTTATTATGAAGTCTGTCTGCTCTTTATTTCATATAGCACAGTAGTATTTTATTACATTCATATACTACAACTTGTTTAGCCATTCCCCAGTTGATGGACATCCCCTTGATTTCCAGTTCTTTGCCACCACAAAAAGAACTGCTGTAAATATTTTTGTACGTACATTTATTCCTTCTTATACCAAAAAAAACCCATTTTTTAAAGAAGAGAAAAAAGGTAAAACCAATCAACACATAAAAAATAAAGTCCTACGCTATATGTATTATTCTACACCTAAGAACCCTTACTTCTACAAAGGAGTTGGATTTGGTCTCTGTTGTTGATCTTGTTTGGTCTTGTATTTCTTCCTTAGGGCAAAATTTGGTCTTTACAATTTCACGACAGTCAGTGTTGATTGTTGCTGGTTCTCTCCATTTAAATTGGTGTTGATGTATATATTGTTTTGCTAGTTCTGCTTATTTTACTTTGCATCAGTTCATGTATCTTTTTGTGTTTCTTTGCATTTATATTACTTAGATCATGATAATATTTCAGGACTTTCATGTGCCACAGTTTGTTTAGCCATTCCTCAATTAATGGCATATATTTTATTTCAAATTCTTTGCTACCATAAAAGTACTACTATTAATATTTTAGTATATATGGAGCCTTTCTTTTTTTTTTGTCAATAATCTTTGTGGAATATATTCTTAGTAATAGAATCTCTAGGTGAAAAGGTATAGATATTTAATTCACTTTATTGCCAAAATTCCACATTATTTTCCAGATTGGTCATACCAATTCATAGCCCTACCAACAGTGCATTAGTGTCCTTGTTTTTCCACAACCCCTCCAGCAATGACTGTTCCCATCTTTTGTCATCTTTACCAGTTTTCTGGGTGGTGAGGAACAGCCTTAGGCTCCTTTTGATTTATATTTCTTTTATTGATGATTTGGATAATTCATGTGGTTATTTTATATTTCCTCTTTTAAGAACTGTTTGTTCATATACTTTGACTAACTATTGGAGAATGACTTTTTAAAACAATCTTACTTATTTCAATTAGTTATTTATATCTTTTGAGGTAGACTTTGCCCTAGGTAACAACTTCTTTTCTTCATACAAAAACTCTTCAGTTTTATGTAATCAAAGTTATTTCTTTTATCCTTTGTAATAGTTTCTGTTTCTTGTTTGGCTAAGAAGACACTTTCTATGCATATTTGTGAAGGGTTTGCTTCTCAGAATTCCAATTCTTTTGTAGTATGAAATCTAGAATGGATAAAAAATTTATTAAGAGCTCATTATATACTGGGCATCATGCTTAGTGCTGAGAATACAAATACAAACAAAACTGAAGAGGGCCGCTCTCTGAAGGAATCTAGTGAGGAAATAGAGCACATAAAGGAAAGCTGAAGAGTGGAGAAAGGGCCAGCAGGGTTGGTACCCACAGGTCAGGGTCTGAGTGAGTCTCTGAAGACAGTTGTGGTTAGTGGTTAGTACTTCTCCAAATGGAAGTGCAGACAGGAACTTGCCTCTTGCAGCAGGAGGCAGTAGAGGTGTCCATTTTGAACTTATTGTGGAACATGGTGTAAAATGTTCATCTAAACCTAATTTCTGTCAGTTGCAAAAAAAAATGGACTTAGGGTCATGGCTCTGGATGAAAGAAAAATAAGAGACAAATAATGAAAAATGTTTTCGAGCTAGAATTGCCAAGCAAACCTTGACTGAGTTGTGGGAATACAAAGAGAAAAGCAAGACATAACCTGATATCAGGGAGCTTACATTCTGATTAGGAGAGACAATCTACCTGGAGTGCTGCTGCTGGGTAAATTACAAAGCCTTGGCATTTTTAACAGCATAATAGTCAGCTTGGATGCCAAATAGCAAGTAGCTGACCATGATCCATAATATTTGTAGCCTTAACTTTTCAGTCTAGAGAGGAATCAGATTTTACCATTACTTGGTGTGTAAGTTCTAGCTATCCTGGACTGTCCTTAGGACCTTTTCAGTCTGGAAAGAAGACTGAAACTTGGTTGGGAGTATTTGGTAGATGGCTGTGGTCTATAGTCCCTAGAAAGAGCAGTCTTTGTCCATCCTGCTTTCATGGCGTCTTTTATATCCATCACATTGTTTATAATTTCACGGCCACCATCCTGGTTCAGAACCTCTTTATGTACTTGACTTCTCTTATATCCATTTTTAAAATTGATGCAATTTTTAAAAAACACAAATTACTCCACAGTGTGCTTCTCTTATGTTGAATTCTACATTATAGGAGGAAAAAATCATTTTAGTAAAACTGACCAACAAAGCAGCCAGGTCCTATATTCTTACGCTTCTGCAGCAGGTTATGGTTTTTAATTCTCTGTTCTTTGGAACCGTGATTTTCTATTGCAATTAACTTGTGTTAAGTTTGTTTTCATTGCTATTTTCCTTTCCATTATTAGAATGATGGTAATACTGTTTTCGTGGTTCTGCCTACTTTCTATGCTTTGTGTCACTTCATATACCTTCCTCTTTTTCTTTGAATTTCACACCTGGACTATTTTAATAATCTTCTACTTGGTATTCCTGCTCTAATAATTTTCATCTCTAATACCCCAAGAAGATGCCACCCTCAGGCAGAACCTCTGTTAAAAACCCTTTTAAACTTATTCAGCAGTGATTAATAAGCTCCACCAGGTTGTATTCTCCTCATACCAGTGTTTCTGAACCCCCATCTGCCATTATACAAACACTGTTCTCTGTCTACCCCTCTGTAAGTTCCTTTATTCCCGTACCTTTCTCTCTAGCTCCCCCATTCTGTGAAGCTGTTCTATTCTCTGTAATACTTGCTCTGCTCTGGAAGCAACAAACTTACCCTCTAGTTTACTTTCCCACTCCTTCCATCTTCTGTCTCTCACTGAGATCTGGTTCTCTTCTAATAACAGCCTCCCTGGCCACTCTTTCCAGCACTTTTATTTATCCCCTGACTGACTGGTTGAAATGGAAGAATTAGAATATTCTTTGTTCCCAATCTTCCAGGTTATTCACTTGGTAACCTCTGCTCCTTTGAGATTCACTTAATTCCTATCTAGAATCCAGTCAAAATTCTGGTAGCTGTTGTCTAATGACCTCAAGGATACTCCTTTTTCCTCCTCAAGTTCAGTGCCTAGCTCACACTCTCTCTCTTCCCCAACTCTTGCTCTCAGTAATGGGGGAACTTTAAAATACATTTTGGTACTCCCTCAAGCACACTAACCTACCAGTTCCTCAACTTGCTCATTTCCCATGATCTGTTCTACTCCATTCCTTCTCAGGTACATGCAAAGGTGGGTCATACTCTTGAGCTAACCATCTCCCACAAGTGTTCCACTTTTATGTTTATGAACTCTGAAAGTCCTTATGTGATCCCAATGTTTTCACTCCATCTTTTCTTTCTTGCCACCCAAAACCCTGTTCTTTGTCCTTACCATGACTTCCATTCACTCCTGTCTTCTCTTCAGTCTCTTGCTCCGTTATCCTGTCACCAATTTTGCCCTTCCAAACTTCAGCCCAGGGTCCCTCCCACTATGCCCTCCCTTCACTCCTAATCATGTCTTGTTGAACAAAGGTGGAGAAATTCACAAAATTTTCTTTACTGAATCTACTACAGACTAGTTATAATCTCAACTGGTCCTCACTGCTACAAGGTAATCCTTTTAAACCTAGTCAACTCACTATTCTACTTGCCAGAGCAACTCTTCTAAACATTTCCATCTCTCTTTAAACCTTTCATAGTTTCTTCTACCTCTACATTCTTAGCTGAGAGCTTTGCCTCATATTTCCCTGAAAAAATTGAGGCTATTTGCCAAGAACTCCCTCTTCTTCCTTCCTCCTCATCTTACATCATTCAGATGCTTTCTGCTCTACCTCTGCCCCCTTGAATCACATAACAAGTTCACCCTTTTCTATATGTAGGTTGCAGTGCTTGACACTGGAAATACAAAGAAAAAATGAAAAACAAGATTTCATGGAGTTTTCTATGCAGATCAGGATGAATAAATTTCCAAGGTAGATAAATACAAGATAATTTGGGCAGAAGAGCGCAACCACAAAGTAGGGACATCAGGAAAGTTTTCCAGTAGGACATGGCACATGTGCTGATTCTTGAAGCTGGGGATTCTGAGAGAAGAAAAAATTGGGGCAGGGACAGGGATGGAAGAGGAGAAGTGACTTTCAGTCATTCATGACAAAGACCAGAGGGAAGACATAGGTGTTTGGTTTTGTCTAATTGTATGGTACTTGTACTTAAGGTCTTTGGAGTAACAGAGTGTTATGTCTCATGGAGCCACCAGGTGGCACTCTTTTGAATGGTTTTATTGGGCCACACAGCGATGTAGCCTGGCTTTTAATAGGCTGCAATATTCTGACTGGTCACTAGATGGTGGGCAAAACCTGAAAAATTCATCAGTGGCATGAACTATTTTTACATTAGGCTGGAAAGTTAATTTACCTCTTTTGAAACTACCATTTCCCGAGTTCTAGTTTAGGGGATGTAATATTGATATTTAAAACAATTGTTATAATTATCTTGGCTCTGACCCATTCCCCTTGGAAGAATTAATTTTCTTAGTTTTTCTTTTTTCTGTACCCATTGATTTAGATGGGCAACACATGGGTCATTTGTTTTAATATATATGGAATTAAACAGGCAAAAACAAAGTTCCCTTATAGACAGAGGTGTAGTCATCATTACCTAGTTCTTCCTTTTCCTTTTCTTCCCAATCTGCTCTGTGGAAGGTAAGAAAGCTCTACACCTGCCCAAGGCTTGGAGAATAGGGGAGGGGAAGGGCTTTTGCACCATCCTTCAGGGAAAAAGGAATGTGGGGAGAACAAAAACTCCACAGCTCATCAGTTTGAAGACTGACCGAGATTCATAGTAGGTTACTATCCCAGACAGACTCAGGATGGCAGTTTTGGTGTGATATTTTCTTCCTATATGGTGTAGTTCCCCTCAGTGCACTGAAATCTGCTCCACCAGTGGTTTTTCCAGTCTGATCTGGATATAACTATGCTAACTGGTCACAATGATATCATGCTTTTTTTTTTATTAAATTACTCAGCACATCTTTTGCATCCTGCAGAGGTAATTTGCTATTTAACCCCATTCAGATTAAATTAAATAATTTTTAAAAATTTATTTTTTTAGCATTGATAGATATCTTATTGAACTCCCTTTCAATCAATGCAGAAGCATTTATTAAAGACCTGCTTTGTGTCAGGCACTATAGTATCCAAAGACAAAAAGTCTTTGTCCAACAAGGATCTTACATTGGGGATAACATGTATAAGTATGTACAAAATAAATGGACAGTAATTTTGGGAGTAGAAGGCATTAGCAGCTGGGACTATCAGGGAAGAATTCATTAAGCCTTACTTGCAGTCTGATTTGCTTTCTGGCCATATAGATTGATTAATGTTTATTATGTTGCTATTAATATTTTATATTTGTCTAATTACTTTGGCCCATAATCTTTGTTTTAATACTAGCAAAACCAAATTTTTTTTAACTGAAAATGTTTTTCTTGGTATTTGAATTCTGCTAGGCTTTCTCACCAACATATGTCTTTATTTTGGTTTGAATAAGTATAAGTGAATTCACCTTCTTTAATCTCTTCTAATTTACTTATAACTCAGTACTGGTCACCTCTTCACTGCTGCCTCAGGCTAGCTTCTGAATGAGTTTACAGATGCTTTAGACAACATGTGTAGCCTCATCTGGATGTGTTTAAACTGTGTTTTGTCATGATCAGTGCTGTGGTTTTATTGGTGATAGATTCTGAGCAAGAAAGCTTCTTCTGCCAGTGTAGATAGTGTTCTCCTACATATCTTCTTAGCACATTGCCTCTGGCACTGAGAAATTTAATAACCTCCCTACTGTGTGTCAGAGGCAGGACACCACCCTAGGTCTTCTTGACTCTAAGGTCAGCTCTCTGTCCATAAAGTACATTTTTGTAAATTGAATAATTTTTCTATCAATTTATGTCAGTCAGCTCTTATCACACTAGAGGTATATTATACATCAGAGCTTTTGGTCCCACTAGTCCTGATGCTGTTATTAACATCGTAGACACAGGCAGTACATAAGAAGTAGGTTTCTTGAATAGTTATGTTACCCAAAGTAACTCAGAATAGTGTTAACTTTATTTTAGTTCTTTCTTTACTTCAGTGGATCCCCATTTGCTTCTTACCTGGACTATTGCAGTAACTTCTCACTTGGTCTCCCTGCCTCAGGTTTCACCACACTCCATTTCATTCTCTGCTTAGTTGCTCTCTTCCATCAGTGATATTCTAAAGCACCGGTCTAACTGTCCTTATCATATCCTTCTACCACCAACTCAGGAAACTCCAGTGCCTCCGAGTATAAGAACGTCTTACCTTTCTAGTCTTCTCGTAATTTACTTCCCTTCACATGCTCTTACCACCAGGCAGCCCTGATGTCGTTGTTGTCCCTCAAACATGAGACGCCATCTCTCATAGCTCCATGGTCTTCCCTGGCTGTTCCACTGCCTGGAACGCTCTCTTCGTTTCTGCTTCCTGGCTTTCCTGACTTCCTTCAAGGCTCAGCTAAAATCCTGGCTTCTGCAAGAAGCTTTCCTGCGTCTTCCTCAGTGCTTGCTCCTTCCCTTCGAGGTGACCTTGTGTATGTCTTGTGCGCCCTTGAGCTCCTTGGGAGCAGGGATTGCTTTGTCTTTCTCTGTCTCCTTAGTATTTACGTTTAGCACAGTGCCTGGCACACAGTAGGTGCTTAGCAAATACATATTGACTTGACTGTTAGCTGATCCAAAGTTGCAAAATAGAAACCCAAAATATAAATATGATTAGGATACTGTAGCTTTGAGTCCTCAAATTGCCATCTGTCCCAACCCCAACAGTAAGTAATGAAGATTATAGTTTTAGTCAGTTTTAGTCATGCTAACAAGCAGAATGAGTGTTCAGTTCTTAATACTCCATGTTTAATAAAAGCTCATTAATTCAAACCCTGTTTTCAAGCATATAGTAATTTGGAAGACAAATGACAGATTTTTACTTTTGCATTGTGGAAAAAGTATTTACTTACCAAATTAAAAGTAAACAGACTGGGAAATTTCAACAATTTTAAAATGGTAAGCTGTTGTCAGCAGCACAATTTGCAGATGACTATTATTAGAAGTAAACATTGTCAGTTCATTAAAGCAGGTACCAGAGGACCTCTATTGGGACAGTCACCACTGTAGTTTACTTTCTAATTATTGTATGCATGTTATAGTAACAAACCTGCATTTCCTTACTAATTTTTGCATTCTAAATTTAACACCAAATAAAATGAGCATTTTTGCAGAATAGTAAAAGACTGGGTATGAAGCTACAAATTTTAATTATTCATAGCTTGCTTTTCATTTTAAGTATATAATGAATTCAACATGTAACTTTCAAAGTTGTCCTGCTTTTCTGTATTTCCTTCTGACCTTCATTCTTTTCTCTTCTCTATCTTTAAAAAAAATTAGTCAATGACTCTTTCCTTTTTCTTCTTTCCTTTCTCCTTCCCCTTTCTTTTCCTTTACTTTTTTCTTAACCTAATTATCACCTAATCTTCCCCCATTGGAAAAAAGAGAGAGAAATAAAATTTTTTTAACAGATATGCATAGTCAAGCAAAACAAATTTCCATATTGGCTATGTCTGAAAATGTATGTCTCATTTTGGATCATGAGTCCACCACTTCTTTGGATAATCAATCAGTAAGCATTTCATTAAATGCCCACTATGTGCCAGGCACTGTGCTAAGTGCTGGGGTTCAAAGAAGGGCAAAAGATAGTCCCTGTTCTCAAGGAGCTTACATTCCAATGGGAAAGACAACATGAAACCAACTATATACAGAAGAGATACAGGATAAATGGGAGATAATCAATAGACAGAAGGCACTAGAATTAAGGAGGGTTAGGAAAGGTTTCTTGTAGCAGTTGGGCTTTTAGCTGGGGCTTGAAGGAAGACGGATTCTGGGAGATAAGAGGGAAGAGGCAATTACAGACATATGGATCAGCCAGTGAAAATGCTTCAAGTAGTGAATTAGAGTGTCTTGTTTGAAAAAAACAGTATAGGAGGCCAGTACCACTAGATCACAGAATATGTGGGAGTGACTAAAATGTGAGAAGACTGGAAAGGTGTAGGGGCTGGTATATGAAGGGTTTTGAACAACAAACAAAACTAGAGGTAATAGAAGCCACTGGTGTTATTGAGGGGTGTGTGTGGGAAAGAGAGAGATAGTCAGGCTTTTGCTTTAGGAAGATGTGAAAAATGTTAGGAAGGTAACAGGTCTTAGCAACAGATTGAATATAGGGGATGAGAGAGAGTGAGGAGTACAGGATGAAACCTAAGTTAGGAGCTTAGGTTGATTGAGAAGTTGGTAGTGCCCTTGATATGGAAGTTCAGAAAAAAGGAGGGTTTGGGAGGAAAGATAATAAGTTCAATTTGGACAGGTTAAGTGTTTTTTTTTTAAATTTATATTCAGTTCTGGATTCTCTCCCTCTCTCTAGCCCTTTCCCTCCCCATTGAAAAAGAAAGAAATATTATTCCCATTCTCCATATGAAGTCATTCAAAACATCACATTAGTCAGGTTTTGGGGGGTAAGCAAGAAAAATAAAGTAAAAGAAAATATACTTGTGCTTGCATTCAGAGTTCCTTAGTTGCTCAGGGTTTTGGTTAGCATTTTTCATCATGAGTCCTTGGGAATTTGTTGTGGAACATTGTATTGATCAGAGTAGCTAAGTCTTTTGAATTTGATTATCATCACAATACTGCTGTTACTCTGTGCACGTTTTGCTTTTGCTCAGTTCACTTTACATCAGCTTGTGTAAGTCTTCCCAGGTTTCTCTGAAAGCATTCCCTTCATTATTTCTTACATCACAAAATATTCCATACTATCACATACCACAACTTGTTCAACCATTGTCCGATTGATGGGCATCGCCTTGCTTTCCGTTTCTTTGCTGTCACAGAAAGAGCTGCTATAAAATTTTTTGTTACATATGGGTGCTTTTCCTTTTCCTTTGATCTTTTTGGGATACAGACCTAGTAGGGGTATTGCTGGGTCAAAGAATATGCAGTTTTCTAGCCAGTTTTTAAACTAACGAGAACTGAGATGGTTACCAAGTGAAAAAGCGCAGAGAGAAAAAAAGAAGAGGACCCACAGTATTGCATTAGGGGCATACCAATAGCTGGAGGCATGATATGTTGACCCAGCAAAAAGGAACAAGAAGGAGCAGATAGACAGGCAGAAGGACAAGCAGGAGAAGAGTGTCACAAAAACCTGGAGAGGAGAAAGTAGTTAACAGTTTCAACTGTTTCCAGGAGGTTAAGAAGGACAAGGACTGAGAAAAGGTCATCAGATTTAGCACTTTAAGCCATCCTTGGTAACTTTGGGAAGTACAATTTCAGTTGAGTGATGTCAGAATTAAGACATGGAAAGCATAGTTCTAAATTGTTCTCCAGAATGATCGGACTAGTTCACAGCTCTACCAGCAGTGCATTAGTATCTCTATTTTTCCATATCCCTTTCTCACTCCAGTTTCCTGCTTTCCTTCTAATTTTGACTGCATCGTTTTGGATATGTTATGTTTAAGATGTTCACGGGACATCTCTTTTGAGATATCTAATAGCTAGAGATGTGAATCTGGAGGTTAGGAGAGAGGTTAGGGGTTGGATAAGTAAAGATCAGGTATATAACATGCTTCCTCATTGATTCTCTGCAATTGTTGGTTATGGTATTAGTCAGAAATTCTTAAGTCTTTTTAAAGTGGGCTAACAAGAACATCATGAAGAGGGGCTTCACTAATTGGTGTGTTCAGTCCTTTGATACCATACTACTATATGAATATAAGGTGTTCTGGTTAGATACTGTTTTCAGGGAAGTTATTTCTTCTTCAGTGATTGTGTGTGTGCACTTAGAACAATTTGGCTGTGTGACCATGGATACCTATTTCATTGTGTACATATAGAGTATTGTGCCACAATGCTAAATTTTCTTTTTTCTTCTGTCGAGGTGAATAATCTTTTGGACTGGGAAAGACAGAACAAAAAGACTAATAGAAAGTTGAAACCCAAGATAGGTAGAGAGTAAGAGACTGCCTGGCTACCCCTTATGAGTGATACTGAAGGGACTTGATAGACCTCCGACCTCCCTTTCTCACCCAAACTTGTAGAAAAGACCATCTAGACATGTTGCCTTTATTTAGTCTCCTCTCTCTCATTTTTCAACCATTTTCATGTCTTAATTCTGACATTACTCAACTGAAATTGTATTTCCCAAAGTTACCAGTGATATCTTTTTTCTTTTTTTTTTTAAATTTGATTTGTTTATTTACTTTTAGTTTATAAGATTCGGTTCCACATTCCCTTGAGTTTCAAATTTTCTCCTCCTCCCTTTCCTCCCCCCCTCCCCCACCATGGCAGCATGCAATCAAGTATAGGATCTGCAAATACTTTCACATTTCACAAGCAAATTGTAAAGAAGGATTGTAACTGATGGAATGAACAATGGCAAAGAGGAGACAAAACCAAACAAGAAAAAGAAAGAGAGCAGGTAGTTTGCTTCAATCTGCATTCAAATTCTGTTCTCTCTAGTTCTTTCCAGTTCTTTCTCTGAATGTAGACATCTTTTTTCATCGTGAGTCTTTTGGAGTTGTGTTATAACCTTGCATTGCTGAGAAGAGTCAAGAGTCCAGTCTATCAAAGTTAGTTGTTACACATACATTGTATCTATAATTGGGTACAAATTTCTCCTGGTTCTGTTCTTCTCGCTCAGCATTAGTTTGTGTAAGGCTCTCCAGGTAAATATGAACTCTGTCTACTCTTCATTTCTTATAGCACAATAATATTCCATTACATTCATATACCCACAGCTTATTTAGCCATTCCCTAATTGATGGGCATCCCCTTAATTTCCAATTCTTTGCTACCACAAAAAGAGCTGCTATAAATATTGTTGTACGTACAGGTCTTCCTCCCACTTCCATGATCTGTTTGGGATACAACCCTAGAAGTGGTATTTCTGGGTCAAAGGTTATGCAGTTATTTATGGCCTTTTGGGCATAGTTCCAGATTGCTCTCCAGAATGGTTGAATGAGTTCACAACACCACCAGCAATGCATTAATGTTCCAGTTTTCCCACATCCTTTCCAGCATTTGTCATTTTCTTGTTTTGTCATCTTAGCCAATCTGACCAGTGAAATGTCGTATCTCAGAGTTGTTTTGATTTGCATTTCTCTAATCACTAGTGATATAGAGCATTTTTTCATATGCTTATAGATATCTTTAATTTCTACCTCTGAAAACTGCCTGTTCATTATCCTTTGACCATTTATCAATTAGAGAATGGCTTGTATTCTTATAGATTGGACTCAGTTTTCCATATGTTTTAGAAATGAGGCCTTTATCAGAGACATTTCATGTAAAAATTCTTTCCCAATTTCCCACTTTCCTCGTAATCTTGGTTAAATTGGCTTTGTTTGTACAGAAACTTTTCAATTTAATGTAATCAAAATGATCCATTTTGCATTTTATAGTGCTCTCTAACTCTTGTTTGGTCATAAAATCCTCCCTTCTCCATAAATCTTACAGGTACACTATTTCTTGCTTTCCCAGATTGTTTACAGTATCAGTCTTTATGCACCCATTTAGACTTGATTTTGGTATACAGTGTTAGATAATGGTCTATGCCCAGTTTCTGTCATACTATATTCCAATTTTCCCAGCAGTTTTTGTCAAGTAGTGAGTTCTTATCCCAAACAGTAGAATACTATAGTCATTGACTGCTAAGTCTCGTGTACCCAATCTATTCCATTGATCCACCACTCTGTTCCTCAACCAGTACCAAGTAGTTTTGATGATTGCTGCTTTATAATACAGATTAAAATCTGGTATGACTAGGCCACCTTCCCTAGCATTTCTTTTCATTAATTGCCTTGATATTGTGGACCTTTTGTTCTTCCAAATGAATTTTGTTACTATTTTTTTCTAGCTCTATAAAGTAATATTTTGGTAGATCGATTGGTATGGCACTAAATATGTAATTTAATTTAGGTAAAATTGTCATTTTTATTATATTAGCTCGACCCAGCCACAAGCAATTGATGTTTTTCCATTTGGTTAGATCTGACTTTATTTGTGTGAAAAGTGTTTTGTAGTTGTGTTCATAGAGGTCTTGGGTTTGTTTTGGCAGGTAGATTTCCAAATATTTTATATTGTCTATAGTAACTTTAAATGGGATTTCTCTTTCTATCTCTTGCTATTGGATATCTATATATAGAAATATATAGGAATGCCGAGGATTTATGTGGGTTTATTTTATATTCTGCAGCTTTGCCAAATTTATTGTCTCAAGTAGTTTTTTACTTGATTCTATAGTATTCTCTAAGTATATCATCGTATTATCTGCAAAGAGTGATAGCTTTGTCTCTTCTTTGCCTAATTTTATTCCTTCAATTTCTTTTTCTTTTCTAATTGCTACTGCTGACATTTCTAGTATCAGACTGAATAAGAGGGGTGATAGTAGACATCCTTGTTTCACCCCTAATCTTATTGGAAATGCTTCTAGCTTATCACCATTACAGATAAGGCTTGTTGATGGCTTTAAATAGATGCTACCTATTTTATTTTATTTTTGCTTTTTGGAGGGGGGAAGGTAGGGCAGTTGGGGTTAAGTGACTAGCTCAAGGTCAGATGGCTAGTTTTACATTAAGTGTCTGGGGCTGGATTTGAACTCAGGTCCTCCTGATTCCAGGGCTGGTGCTCTGTTCACTGTGCCACTTAGCTGCCCTGATGCTATCTATTATGTTAAGGAAGACTCCATTTATTCCTATACTTTCTAATGTTTTTAAAATAGGAATGGATGTTGTTTTTTGTCAAAAGCCTTTTCTGCATCTATTGAGATAAGCATATGGTTTCTGCTAGTTTTATTGTTGATATGATCAATTATACTGATGGTTTTCCTAATATTGAACCATCCTTGCATTCCTGGAATAAATCCTACCTGAATCAAAGTGTATTATTCTTGTGATAAATTGCTGTAGTCTTTTTGCTAATATTTTATTTAAAATTTTTGCATCTATATTTATGAGGGAAATTGGTCTATAATTTTCTTTCTCTGTTTTGTCTCTTCCTGATTTAGGTATCAATACCGTATTTGTGTCATAAAAAGAGTTTGGTAGGACTCCTTCTTTACCAATTTTCCCAAATAGTTTGTAGAGTATTGGAATCAATTGTTCTTTAAGTGTTTGATGGAATTCACTAGTAAATCCATCTGGCCCTGGAGATTTTTTCCTAGTGAGTTTGTTGATGGCTTCTTTGATTTCTTTTTCTAAGATGGGGTTATTTAAGTAATTTACTTCCTCTTCATTTAATCTGGGCAACTTATATTTTTGTAAATATTCATCCATTTCACTAAGATTGTCAAATTTATATGCATACGATTGGGCAAAATAATTCCTAATTATTGTTTTAATTTCCTCTTCTTTGGAGGTAGATTCACCCTTTTTATTTTTGATACTCGTAATTTGGTTTTCTTTCTTTTTTTTATCATTGGCTAAAGTTCTATCAATTTTATTGTTTTTTTTCATTAAACTAGCTCTTAGTTTTATTTATTAGTTCAATAGTTTTCTTAAATTCAGTTTTATTAATCTCTCCTTTGGTTTTCATTATTTCTAATTTAGTATTTAATTGAGGATTTTCAGTTTGTTCTTTTTCTAGCTTTTTCATTTGCATTCCCAGTTTATCGACTGCCATTTTCTTTTTTTTTTATTAAATTTTTTTTGAGTTACATATTTTCTCCCCGTCTTTCCCCCACCCACCACCCCAAAACAGCCATCCCAGTGTTTCCCCCCTCCCCCAGTCTATTCTCTCCTATGTCACTTTTTGGTAGGGCAGGATGGATCTCCCAACTGCAGTGCCTGTGTATCTCAAGTTCCAGTTGGATGTAGTCAATAATAATAATA
>CM053583.1:351062547-351079759 GCA_028627135.1 Pseudochirops cupreus | reverse complement strand
TCTTTTCATGATTTTCTTGCAACATTCTTATTTCTCTTCCCAATTTTTCTTCCACTTATCTTATTTGGTTTTGAAAATCCTTCTTCAGCTCATCTCTAGCTTTAAGGCATTCTTCATGTTTATTGGAGGCCCCTGGTGGGGGCGCTCTGGCTGCACTCTCTTCCTCCCTCTCTTTGTCATGATCCTTCTTTTCCCCAAAGAAGGAATCTAGGGTTTGGGAGCTGTTCTTACTTTGCTTCTTATGCTTATTCTTACTCATGGTTGGTTAGTCCGTGATTTTTTTTTTTAAAATCTCTGTGGGGCTCTGCTTCCAGAAGGGAAAGCTCTGTCCCAAATCGCTGGGGTCCTCCTGGCTGCTGTAGCTCTCAGGAAGGTGCTGGGTCCCTTTCCTACTTACTTCCGGCTCACTGGATAATGAAGACTCCAGGACCTAAAGCCCAAGACCGCGATCTGGATCCAGGCTGCTCAATGCGAGAGCACTGGCCTCTGAACGAACAATCGCTGAGTCTCCCTGCTGTCTGCAGGCCCCGGGCGTGGAAGCTGCAATGCAGAGGTGGGTGCAAAACCTCTGCCTTTTGCTTTCCCGCCCTGGAGGCGTTTTGGCCAGAGGCTTTTCTCCCCTGATTTCGCAAGTCCCACTGACATAGTTCTGAACGCTGCTGGCAGCTGCCACTAATCTGAGGCTCCTGGGCTCCTCCCTGTCCAGCCGCCCCTGGGGCTCAGGCAGGGCTTCAGCCCAGGCTGGTTTCGGGTTCGCAGTGCTGATATGGTTCCTCGTAGCCAAGCTGACTTTAGCGTAAGGTATATTTGTGTGCGTTTTGGAGTTCTAGGATTAGTTTAGAGTCATATTTTATGGGTATTTTGGGGTGGCTATGTGAGAGCTGCGATATGTTGCTGCTGCTACGCTGCCATCTTGGCTCCCCCCAATTTTAATTTCTAAGGAATTATTTTTTCATTGAACTTTTGTACCTCCTTTTCCTGAAAGCTATTGACTCTTTTAAAATAATCTTCTTGCATCATAATAATTTCTTTTCTCAAGTTTTCTTTTACCTTTCTTAATTGGTTTTTAAGATCCTTTTTGTACTCTTCTAGGAGTTCTTTTTTGGGCCTGACACCAATTCATAGTTTTCTTGAGGCTTCACATGTAGCCTAACTTTAACCATTGTTGTTAACCTCTTCTGAGTTTGTTTTGATCTTCCCTGTCACCATAGTAACTTTCTATGCTCAGGTTCTTTTTTAAAATTTTATTACAAAGTTGGGCTCTGTTTCTGGGATGGAGGCGGTGCTGTCCCAAGCTTCAGATTTTTCATGCTGCTATTTTCAGAGCTAATTCTGGGGACCTGTAAGTTTTCAGTTCTTTTATTTCTTTTTTATTTTTTTTATTTTGGAGGGGGGAAGGTAGAGCAGTTGGGGTTAAGTGACTTGCCCAAGATCACATAGCTAGCTTTTTGGGGGGGTTGTGCCTAAGTTTCTGAGGCTTGATTTCAGCTCAGATCCTCCTGACTCTAGGGTTGGTGCTCTGTTCACTGTGCCACCTAGCCACTCCAGTTTTCAGTTCTTTCAAGGAGATATGAACGAAGGAGTGGTGTAGTCTGCTTTCCTTGCCTGTGCTCTGGTCTGTGAGTGACCACAAGTGCTCTTTTCAGCCCTGTACCTGTGACCAAAGTCCCTCCTCCCTTACAGCCTCATGCTCTAGTATACTAGTGCTGCTCCTTACCCTGTAACTTGTGACCTGGATCCCCATTTTTGTAATGCAACAAAGTCATGTACTGTACACTAGCAAAGTGTCCCCTGTAATCTCCTTCTGACCAATTGTCTGTCCCACCCACAGACCCCTTACCATCTGTGGACTGAGAACTCAGGAAGTAGCTGCTGCCTTATAAGTTGCCATTAAGGCCTGCACTGGCTTGTTGGAGTGTAGCCTGCTACTGACTTGTCTTAAGGACTGGGGTGGGGAGGCAGGGGTGGAGGTTGCTGGTGGAAGCAGCAGGTTGATGCTTTGCTGCTCCACTCTCACCTCAGTAAGACAGACCTTTCTTGTTGACCTTCTGTGTGATCTTGGGCTAGAAAAATGTTCCACCTTGCCTTTTTTTTTGGTTCTGCTTCTCTGGAATTCATTTTTAGGTGTTATTTTAAAATATTTTGGAGGGGAATTTTGGAGAGCTCAGGTTCCTGCCTTATCAACCTCTATCTTGGCTCCCTAAACTCTGCAAATATCATTAATGAATATTGACTCAAAAGTTTTAAACAAAATCATATCAAACGCACTATAGCAATTTATCCAAGGAATTAGATCAGGTGGTATTTTTGCCAGTGATGCAAGGATAGTTCAACATGAAGAAAACAATTAGCATAATTGAATTAAAAACCAAAGCATCCACAGCCACAGAATCATCCCAATAAAAAGCCTTTGACAAGAAGTACAACACTTTTGTTTTCTGAACTCTACAAAGAATAAATACATAGGGACCTTTTAAAAATTATCATAAAAAAACATCTGTCCACACCAAAAACAAACATCATATTCAATGAGAATACATTAAAACCTTTTCCAATAAATGCAGGAGTGAAGGAAGGGTATGCATTCTCACCATTATTTGAAGTAGTTCTGTAAATGTTAATGAGAGCAATAAGATGAGAAAGAAATTAAAGGAATAAATATAGATAAAGAGGAGACTAATAACCATCTGTTTGCTGATAATATGATGGTATACTTGGAAAATGCTAGGAAATTGGTGAAGATGCAGAGACAGTTAACAGCTTCAGCAGAGTTTCAGGTTGCAAAATAAATTCTCAAAAATCAGCAGCATTTCTATATAACAGTAACAAAACACAAAAAACAATACTAGAATGGGAAATCCTATTCCAATAATTACAAAATGCTCAAAACATCAGGGGATCAGCCTCCCAGAGCACACAAAACACTTCTGTAGTCCCAATTACAAAGTATTCCTTAAAGAAATAAAGAACAATTCAATTGGAATATTTCAGTGTTCATGTTGGCACTATGCCAATATATTAAAAATTATGCCTCTATCAAAATTTTAATGCCATGCCAACCAAATTACTAGGGGGAACCCTTTATAGAACTTGATTAAATAGTAACAAAATTCGTTTGGAAAAAACAAAAGATCTAGAATATTAAGAGAAATGATGAAAAGAATTAGGGGTGAAGGCAGAATAACATTTCTTTCTATAAATAGTCATCAAAGCCATGTGATATTGTCTAAAGATGAGAGAGACAGAGAGATTAGACTAGTCTAGACTAGATGGGAGATTCAAAAACAGTAGAACACAGTAACCCCAGGTTTGATAAAATGGAAAACATAAATCGCCTAGAGAAGAAGCTTCTGTTTGATAAAAACAGTAACAACAGCAAAAAAAAAACCAAAAACCAACTGCTGGGAAAACTGGAAAGCAGTCTGGCAGAAATTAGGCTTAGACACCATATTCCACAATACATTCTAATGCAAAAATATATTATATTTTCCAATTAACATGTAAAAACTATTTCTAATTTTTTTTAAATTTTGAGTCCCAGATTTTCTCCTTCTCTCCCTTCCCCCTTCCTTGATAAGGCAAGCATTTTTATATAGGTTGTACATGTGCAGTCATGCAAAACATATTTCTCTCACAATACATTCTAAATTGATATATGACCTTGTAGGTAGTACTGTTAAAAAAAAAAATAGAAGAGAAGATCATATATTTCTCACAACTGCAGATGTTTTCCTAATTGAGCAAGAGCAATTAGAAAAGATAAAATAGATAATTTTAATTACTTGAAACTGAAAAGCTTGTGTTCATAAAATATTAATTCATTTAGGTAAGATAAGATGGACAGTGATCAAATAGGGAAAGAAAATCTTTACATCAAATTTCTTTGATAACAGTTTGGTACCCAAGCAATGTAAACAATAAATATATATAAGACTAGTGGATATGAACAAATAGTTCTGAAACTACAGAGTATTCACAACCACTTAAAAAAAATGCTGCAAAGGGCATGCAAATCAAAAAAGCTTCAAGGTTAACTCCATGCCCTGGGCTCAAGTCCCCCTTCTTTACTAGCTGTGAGAGTATCCCAAATATCCTGGGCCCTCTTCTTTCTTTTTCTTTTTTTTTTTCTTGATAACCTCATCAGCCCCCACAAGTTCAGTTATCAATATATAGGTAGGTGACTCCCAAATGTATATCTTCCTCTTAAACTCAATCCCAAATCATCAACTGCCTATTTTTCTCCCTCACTAATTTTCTGCATTGAATTCCCATTAAAAACAAACAAAATGCCATCTCTTCCAGGAAGCCTTCCCTAGTCCCTCAATTAATAACAACCAACTTCTCTCCTTAAACTTCACACAGCACTTTTGTTTTATATTTAATTTTTATCTTATGTGTTATAACTGTCAGTGTTTGTTTCTTATTTCCTTCTTCATAAGAACAGGGACTTGTAACCCTTCTGATATCATATCCTTTCCCCTACCCCTTAAGGCAGTGGTTCTCAACCTTCCTAATGCCGCAACCCTTTAGTACAGTTCCTCATGTTGTGGTGACCCCCAACTAGAAAATTATTTTCATTGCTACTTCATAACTGTAATTTTGCGACTATTATGAATCATGATTTAAATATCTGGTATGCAGGATGTATTTTCATTGTTACAAATTGAACATAACCCACAGTTTGAGAACTGCTGGTTTAGAGGAATGTGTTATTAGATTGGCAGGTCATTACAAAGGAAAAAGATTTAGATGATAATGCAGATGTATTAGTGCTATATACTTAAAACAGAAATATAATTTGAATTTGACACCATTGGTTTAGATAGATGCCATAAACTTGTAAAACTAAATGAGCTAAGGGTATAGCAAATTCAGTGTTAGGAAGTACATTGGGATGCAGGTGGAAGTAAACAATAATAACTTAATTTTAGGACACAGAATCTTTTATATCTATTTTCTTATAGTAACTTTTGCTATTAAGGTTTGTGAGGGGACATTCCATATCACTCAATTTTTGTTGGTATCTAGTAGTGTGTGCTCCTGAAATAAGATTTCCGATATGCAATACTGACAGCATAGGTGTTTCTTCTATTTATTATTTTTATATTTATTATAATATATTATTATTATATATTATAGAAGTGTGCCCAAACTTCTAGTTTTAGACTTTTGTCACACCTTGTATTTTTGGTATAGCAATCAGTCATTGCATTTACTAAGTATAAGCACCTATTGTATACTAAACATTGTTCCAGGTGCTGGCAATACAAAGATTAAAAACCATAGTCCTTTTTCAAGGAGTTTACATTTCTATTATGGAAAACCACATATACACATATAGGTAAATATGAACTATGTACAAAATAAATTTTTACAAGGAGGTTACTGACTTTTGGGATCAGGAAAGACCTTATATAGGATAAGCCAGGCTTTTTGAAAGGGAGGCAGAAGTGTGAAGTAGGAATGCATTTAGGACAGGGGAGACTATCTTCAAAGGCATGGAGATTGAAGATAGAATATTGAGTATGAGGAACATAAAACTATGGAATTTTATCTCTTTGACACTGCCTTGACATCAGTTAATACTATGTTTTCCATGGAATTTTTTCCACCATTCTTGCTTTTTCATATGATGTTACATTTTGTCAATACCCATCATTAAATTTAGATAATTAGGGCAAGCCAACCTTTTAATTCTTCTATTTTATTCTACTACATAGGTAGTGTCTTGATTAAGGAAAATCAGTTGTATTGTCATGTAAGAACTGCAGTTTCAGCACGTTCAACAATAATGTAAGATGGTTTTGTTTCTATTTAGATCCTGTTCTATTTGAAGAGTATGTTTCTAAGGTCATTTATTTAGAATTTTAAGTTTTTGTTTTGCCAAGAGCGTCTGTTCTTGATATAAAGATGATGAACAATATAGGAATTATTTCCTAACATTTAGTAAATCAGGGAAAAAAATTCAGTTATTACATGCAGCAAGTATTTATTGAGCCACCTAATGGCTGGGCATATGACCAGAAAAAATAAGATCTCATGAAGGGCAGATTTGGGAGAAAAGACTTCAAGATGAAAATTTAAATAATAAAAGATGTGTAACATGGGAGGTAGTTAAGTGCCAAATGAGTGCCACAGATCTTAAGGGATTTTGGCTCCGAGTAAGTGAGATTATTATGAGCTGAAGCGATCAGGGAAAGATTCACAGAGGCAATGACATTTGGGCAAATCTTTGAAGACTAGATAGATGGAAAGGAGCAGGGAAATGATGTGAACAAAAACCACCACTATTTCTTCCTCTTTATTACTGTAGAGAATATGAATGCTTTGTTTGGGAAATGGTGAGAAGACTGGCCTGGTTAGGTTAGAACAGACAGTCCCTTTATACGGTATAGTTATCCAGTGAACTATAATCAGTTAAGTATGATTATTATGTAATTACCCTGATTTATTAACAAATAAAACTGGATGTTGTAGAGGAATTTTTGCTCAGGTTGGAATAGATGGAAATAATGTGACTCCCCGTGGAGGATGGGAAAAGGTACCACAAGTACATGGGAGGCATAATACATGTGAATAATTACCAAGATGAGAGATTTAAAAATTTTAAAATATGGATGCTTTTTTCTGATGTAGACTCAGAAATCTATTTTAGGTCAGAGCAAGAAACCTCCCCTTCTCACTACTTTAAAGATTTGTGGAAGTATTGCGAGCCATACCTTCTTCCTTTTTTCTGTTTATTTCTCTATTATAAGATAATATTATGACATTATTTTAGTCTAAAGTTTTTGGTCCCACCCGTTTAAAAAACCTTTACTTGACTTTCTGTAAGTGTCCTTTCTAAAACGATGTTTACATTCTTTTCTTCTTATCAAAGGCCAATTTTCTGTGAGGTACAAAGTTTAAGGAGAAACTATTCTTAAATGTCCTAGGGCAAGGGGACCTTGATTGATCCAATAAAAGGCAGCATCCTCTTTCTTGTTGCCTGGACTTTCAAATGTTGTCAATGGATATATGATTAAAGAGAAAATTAAGGCAAGTTATGAGAGAAGAATCATTGTAAATAATCTAAAAATGCTCAGTCTTTAATAATCAGAGCTATAATAAATGAAAACTTAAAGTTTTACTTTTTTACAGATCAAATTAGAAAAAAACAAAATGTTAATGTAATGCCAACAGTACTTTTAGAGAGAGAGAGATACTCATATGCTGCTGGTAACATCTGTAAGTTGGAATAATGTTTTTGAAGGGTAGTGTGGCAGTATGTAACAGCAGTTTAAAATTATTTATATTATTTTGCCTAGTAATCTTGTTAGGAATATACTGTAAAGCATATAATTAAAGAGAAAAATGTGTGTACATATACATATATATACACACACAAGTTTTATTTTTAATAGTAAAAAAAAAACCCTAGAAATAATATACATGTCTAACAGCTGGGTAGTAGCTGAGCAAATTGTGACAGAACAATAAAACATTGTAGAACCATTCAAAGTGACAAAAATGGGGGTATAAAGAAATAGGAGGACATATAAAGTAATGTCAAGTTAATGGAACAGAACTGGAAGGGCAGTATAAATGTTGGCCACAATTAGATAAAAATAACTAAGCTTTATACATGTATATACAGATGTGAGTAAACAAAAAGAGCAGTAAGAGACAGAGTACTTAAGAGATTAATTTTTATTTGAGTTTACATTTTTATACTAAATAGTTTGAATATTTATCCATGTTTTTTGGGGGGTTTATAGTTAGCAAAAGATGAGGCAAGGGATTGTATGTGGTGGTAAAGAATTAATAATGTGGATTGTAGGATGCATCAACTCAGTTATGTTTATGAAAAGAATGTTCACAATTTGAGCTTTTAATAATTATAATTTGAGAAATCCTTATAGGTAACATAAAAGAAATTGTAATTTTAGGGGAAAAAATTCTGCTTCAGATATCTTTGGTAAGGATCTCATATCCAAAATATAAAGGGAATTAACGCAAGTGTATACAGTGGATAAATGGTTAAAGGAAATGAATAAATAATTCTTAAGAGAATAATTGGAAACTATTAGCAACCATATTTAAGGTTGCTCCATAAATCAAACAATGAGAGAAACACAGCTTAAAGTAACTCTGTGACTCATATCCCTCAAGTTGTCAAAGATGAAAAAAATTCTGTTTATAAAGTCTGTGGGACATCTGATGCATTAATACATTGTTATGGATTTATTAATCCGTCAAACCTTTCTAGAAAGCAGTTTGGAATTATGCCCCTCAAATTACTAAAATGTCCATACCTTTTGTCCCAGAAATCTTACTGTTAGTCATTTACCCCAAGGAGATGAAAAATAAAGAAATCCTTATATGCACTATGATATTCAGATACTTTTTGTGGTAGTAAAGAACTAGAAAAAAAATAGGTACCCATCAGTTGGGAAATAAGTAAACAAATTGTAGGACACAAATGTAATGCAATATTACTGTACCATCAGAAATCATGGGTATGAAGGATTCCGAGAAGTGTCAGAAGAATTATGTGAATGGATACAGTGCAACAAGCACAGCTAAGAAAACATGACAATGTACACAAATAACTATAGCAGTAGAGGCAGAAAGAATAGGGGGAATAAAACCCAAGACTAGTGGCCAATTATAATGATCATGGTAGGCCACAGAGGGGCCTTTCTCCCTAGTTCATAGACATGGGGTAGGGGTCTAGATGTGTAGATGAGGGGTCAAGGAGTTCAGGGAGTCTAGGAACCCCAATAACTAGAGTCCCTGGAAAGCAGTCTGGAATGAATTCACAGACCCAAGCATTCTCTGAGTCAAGGTGGTAAAGATTATTGTTACACTATACAGAAGGCAAGAGTTCTTAGGGAACCTGCTACATTAGAGGAGGTATGCTATGGTTTATATAGGATAACTATAGTGAAATCTATGCCAAATATGCTAACTAGGTGAGTTAGGGTAGGATTAGGGAGGGAATTAAGGAGTGGTCAGTTCTTAAAGGAGTATGCACTTTTAATATTTACTGCTCAGGTGTATTGCCCAGAATTCACTGGGAAATAGCCCGAGGGGGGCCGCCTGGAGGTGTGGTTTTAGGCTTGAAATATTGCTAAGTCAGCTAGTGGTCAGGGCTGACCAAGCTGCCACCCATCAGTGTCTTGTTAAACAAGATAGATGTTGGGAATAAACTTATGTTCCAAGCTAACAAGGGATATAGGATGTGTATAATGAGCTAGGGAGTATACATGTGACTGAGTCTAGGATATATATGATAGATATGACCCAGTACACAGCTGCTTCAGCCAGTACACAGTTGGGTCAAACTACTAAATTCTCTAAGTGCAGCTGGCCACTGTATCAGGAAGAGAGATAAGTATTTTGCCAGAGTATGCTGCCCTTGAGCTAGAGAGAAACTGCCTGAGACAGTGTTTTGAGGCTAGGGAGAAATGTGATTTTACAAACTGGGGTTTAAGCACAGGCACCCAAACACCCCATCAGTGTGACATATTGCATCTGTTGTCAAATGTGATTAATGTTTTGTTTGATCTTCCTGAACTTTTATATTTTTTTTAAAAAAATCTTTTGTTTCAAGGGATGCATGTTAGAAAGGGACAGGAACAATATAGGGAAATAAGGTAATATGACCAAAGATACTAATAAAAATACAATTACAATCATTAATTGAGAAGTTAGAATTGAATACTTAAATTCCATGTGTGATATTCAGACAATTCTATTGTCATCCTTGTAAAATGAGAAAAGAAATTTCTAAATCTAAAATGTTATTTTATGACCTTACATCAGAATTTAAATATTTAGTGCTGATTGTTTTTTCTTTCTTTTGCAGCACCGGTTATTAACAGATACTGTAGAAGAGTATCAGGTAGGTGTTCTCCCCACATCCTCATTGAAGTACCCAAGTTTTCTTTTAAGTGTATGTGTTACACTTGTACTTCATATCATTTCCTTCAATATTTTGTTGTATGATTTACTGGCTTTTTCATATGACAGTGTTACGGATGATGTAAATGAATGTATTTTTGAATTTTATTTTTTATCTTCATAATCTGAAAATAGCCTAGATTTACTACTTATTTCACCAGGCTTCATTTTCGAGGAGTTAAATTTTACTTGTGTTGGTAGCGTGCAGCCAGAGAAATTTACAAGCTTTCTTTTTAAATTGCTATATAATGTTCATTTTTCAGTTGCTAGTGTTTTCTCTAAAAATACCAAGTCTTGTCTCCTTTAAGATTTTAATCTTGGCTTTCCTTTATATGTACAACTAAATTCCAGGTAATAAGAACATTATGTGAACAAAATAATAGACTTAGTTGGAAAGGCAGGATCTGAAGAACCAGCAAAAAAATTTCTCTGATGATGACAGGAAGGTCAAGAGGTGAAGGAGTCCAGGAACCCCAATAACCAGAGTCCCTGGGAAGCAATCTGGAATGAATTCACGGACCCAAGCATTCTCTGAGTCAAGGTGGCAAAGATTTGTTATTACGCTATACAGCAGGCAAGAGTTCTTAGGGAACCTACAATCTTAGAGGGGGTATACTATGGTCTATATAGGATAACTATAGTGAAATCTATGCCAAATATGCTAACTAGGTGAGTCAGGGCGGGATTAGGGAGGAGTTAAGGAGTAGTCAATTCTTAAAGGAGTATGCACTTTTAATATCTCTTGCTCAGGTGTATTGCCCAGAATTCACTGCGAAATAGCCTGAGGGGGGGCTGCCTGGAGGTATGGTTTTAGGCTTGACATCACCAAGTCAGCTAGTGGTCAGGGCTGACCAAGCTGCCACCCATCAGTATCTTGTTAAACAAGATAGATGTTGGGAATAAACTTATGTTCCAAGCTAACAAGGGATACAGGATGTGTATAATGAGCTAGGGAGTATACATATGACTGAGTCTAGGATGTATATGATGGATATGACCCAGTACACAGCTGCTTCAGCCAGTACACAGCTGGGTCAAACTACTAAATTCTCTAAGTGCAGCTGGCCACTGTATCAGGAAGAGAGATAAGTATTTTGCCAGAGTATGCTGCCGTTGAGCTAGAGAGAAACTGCCTGAGACAGTGTTTTGAACCTAGGCAGATTTGAGGCTAGGGAGAAATGTGATTTTACAAACTGTGGTTCAAGCACAGGCACCCAAGCACCCCATCAGTGAAGGTTAGCTGTTTTTTAATGTGTTAATGATTTCAGGTCTTTAAGGAGTAAGCATGTTATGATGAAAACAGCACTAGATTTGGAGTCAGGAAACCTGGGCTCTGCCACTTACTAGCAATTGTCATTATATATTATTATAGTATATATTATATATTCTGACAAACTGAATATATAATATATATTACATATTATATATATATATATATAATCCTCAAACTCAGTTTCCTTATTTGTAGATGGGACAGTAATACTTAACTCAGGATTTTTGTGAAGAAAGAACTTAGGAAATCTTAAAATACCATGTAAATTTGAATTGCTTTTTACTAATATTAGCTATTTAGTAACAAATCATGCAAATTTATTCTTTCAACATTGCATGTTAGTAGAGCAATAGTCTAATGTTGACATTTGCTCCCATTTTGGCTTTAGTTATAATTATATTTGCATTGCCTTTCACATTTGTAAAGTACTTTCATATACATTTTTTTGTTTGTTCCTCTACCAACATTGTTAAAGGTAGATGGTACAATTGGTATTATTCACATTTTGCAGATAAGGTAGCTGACGCTTAACTGAATGGTAGAAGTAGGACTAGAATCCAATTTTTTTTCTAGTATCAAACATTTAAGTGTATATTATGTACTATATCATATACAAAGACCGAAATGAAATAGTTCCTGCCTTTTAAAAGCTTACAGTCTGGCCAGGGAAACAACGTAGACGTATGTAGGTATATACAAAATAGATACAAGATAAATTTTGGAGAGACACACTAGCAGCTGAAGCTTGAGAAGCAAAGTAGAAATTCTAAGAGGGAGAGGGAAAGAGGGAATGAATTTCATGTTTGAAAGGACAGTTAGTGCAAAGATTTGGAGAAGGGAGAAGAAAGAGTAGGCAGAGTGTCATACATGGAACAATAAGGCCAGTTGCTTACAGTAATGGATAGTATATGCAAAGGGAAAGTAGTATGTAATAAGGCTGGAACGGTAGGATGGGATCTGATGCAAAAAGCTTTAAATGGTTAACAGAGGAGGTTATATTTGATTCTAGAGTTGATAGGGAACCTCTTGAATGAGTAGAGGGGTAACCTGGTCAAACCTGCACTTGAGGAAAATTGCTTTGGCAAGTTGGAGGCATCTTTTGGAGGATGGATTTAGAGCAGAGAGAGAATTGAGATAGTGAAACCAATTATGCTCTCGCGTTAGTCCTGGTGAGAGATGATGAAAACCTGAACTAGAGGGGGTGATTGTGTAAGTAGAGAAAAGGGGACAGACAGAAGACCTATTATGGAGGTTTAAACAAGACTTACCAGCTCATTGGATATATAGGGTAAATGAGAGTGTCAGGGATGAGACTGAGGTATTGAACCTGGTTAACTAGGATAGTGATGAAGAAATAGGGAAGTTTGTGTGAGGAGTTGCCTTAGGGGAAAAGATGATGAGTTGTTTTGGTCATGTTGAGTTTGAGGTGCCTAAAGAGTAATGCTGTGAGGGTTTGATGCTCAGAGGAGAGACTTTTTCTGGATATATAGATGTTAGAGTTATTACCATAAAGATGATAATTAAAACCCCAAGTGCTGATAAGCTCACCAAGTGAGAGAGCAAAGGACCCAGGACAGAGTCTTGGGGGTACATCCATAATTGGGGAGCATTGAGATTGAGAAGTGGTCAGACAGGAAGAAGAACTAAGAACAAGCAGTATCATGTAGACCTAGAGATGAAAGAATTCTGGAGATATTTTTCAGCGCTGTCAAATGCTACAGAGAGGTCAAGAAGGACTTTGTAAGTAAGAGATCATTTGTAACTTTGGAGAAAGCAGCTTCAGTTGAGCCATGAGTTACAAAGGCAGACTGCATAAACTTTAGAAGGAGAATAGTGTTTATAGGAGATTGACTGAGAAAAGTAGGGAAGGATCTGCAAACCATAGGCCAAAGAGCTTAACATGTAGACTCAGACATGTGGACATGTAGAGAGGTAACATATTCACAGACAACATAAAGGAGTGGTTAGTCATAGGAGAAGGATACAAAGTAGACAGATACTTGTGGAAAATCTGAGGAGGGAGAAAACAGTTAGCCAGCCAGCCAAGAAACATTTATTACCTACTACGTGCAGGCACTGTGCTCAGTGCAGTATGTGCAGGTTAAGAGCGCCTTCTTTAAAGAGAGAAAATTATTGACAAATTCAGTTCTGTTCTCAAATAGGCATTGCATAGAAATTCTCATGCCAAATGTTCCTTTCCTCATGTGGAAATCATTAATTGATATTAATAACATTGCATAGAACATAAGAGGCTACACAGAGTCATGGAGAGAGTGAGCCTTGGAGTCAGGAAGAGCTGAGTTCAGGTTCATCTTATGACACATAGCAACTGTGTGAACCTGGGCAATTCCCTTAATGTCTCAGTACCTCAGGCAGTATTCTAAGATTATAAACTGTAGAGAAGATGCTGACCTATATTGTAGAGCAAGTGTATTTTTCTGAAGTTCCCTGGTCCTATAACCATTACCATACATTTCATTGCTATGTGTTATTGATGAGTACATACTCATATCTAAAGAAAGACATTCAGTATTCCCCCATAACATTATTATAGTATATTTCTAGAGCTATATCAGTTTCACTTTTGCAACATCTCTCCAGTATGTCCCTTCTCTCTTCTGTCACTACCACCCCTACCGCCTCATCATCTCATAGCTGGACTGTTGGCAATAGCCTACTGATACCCGGCAATAGCCTGCCTCAGATTTCTCCCCTATCCTTCATTCAGCCACCAAAGTGATTTTCCTAAAACACAAATCAGACTATCCCCAAGATACTGTCCTGGCTCCTATTCTCTGCTCTTTCACTTGGTATTCTTAACAGCTCCTGTAGTTGTGGCCCTACCCATTTTTTTAAACTTTATATCGAGTTTTTTTCTTTTTTATTAATTTATTTTTAGTTTTCAACATTCACTTCCACAAGATTTTGAGTTCCAGATTTTCTCCCCATCTCTCCCCTCGCCCCACCCTAAGACATCATGCATTCTGATTATTCCTTCCCCCAATCTGTCCTCTCTTCTATCACACCCCCAAACCCTTTATCCCCTTACCTTCTGATTTCCTGTAGGGCCAGATAGATTTCTATACCCCATTGTCATATATCTTATTTCCCACTTGCATGTAAAAACAGTTTTTAACATTTGTTTTTAAAACTATGAGTTCCACATTCTCTCCCTTCCTCCTTCCCTACCCACCCACCCTCATTGAGAAGGAAAGCAATTTAATATAGGTTATATACGTATAGTCATGCAAAACACTTCCATAACAGCCATGTTGTGAAAGACTAACTATATTTCCCTCCATCCTATCATGCCCCCCATTTATTCTGTTCTCTCTTTTTAACCCTGTAGCTTCTCAAAGGTCTTTGCTTCTGATTACCCCCTCCTCCCATTTGCCTTCCCTTCTATCATTTCCCCTCTCTTATCCCCTTCCCCTCTACTTTCCTGTAGGGTAAGATAGATTTCTATATCCAAGTTCTGAGACAACTCGACAAAGGCCATTATGTAGGGTATTTTTCTCCATTTTCCCTCTTGACTACAGTACAACTCTAACTGTAAGAGAGTATTATATTGTAAAGTCCCCAAAATGGGCCATGCTTCGTGGTCCTCCAGTTGATACTGAGGCAAAACAGTGTTGCAAAAGAACACCAGCCTTTTCTTTTTAAGTTCTTAGAGAAACCAGATTTTTTTCCAGCTTTGTAAAAGATAACCCAAAGACAAATTTTTGAGAATTGAAAAGGATTGACCCATTACAGGGAGGGGCCTGGAAGTCCCTCCCTCTGTAAAGGAGGATCTGGGAGTAAGTCTTGAAAAACAAACAAAAAACAGACAGAAAAGTACCTGAAGTTTTCCCAGTTTCCTAGCACTGAGAGAATTGGTCATATGCTTCCAGAGAGGACATCTGTCCTTGTCCTCTGAACTTTGGGGGGGTATGCCTACGTCCATGACCTTGACCGTGACCACTGGACAGAGCCCCTGAGAAGCACCTGAGGCTGCGTGCCAAATAGCCTCAGCTGTCTGACCTAATGGGACCTGAAAGGTGAGACCCAAAAAGCACCTCATTTTTTTTTTAAATTTATTTTTGGTTACATCTTAAGTTCCAAACTATCTCCCTTCCTCCCTTCCCATCCTGCACTAAGAGAAGACCACCATTTGACACAGATTTGTAAATATATGTAAAACCATACTATACATACTTCTATTTATCAGTTCTTTCTTCCTAGGTGGATAGCATCTCCCTTTATGGGTCCTTTATAGTTGATTTGAATATTTGTGGTACTCAGAATAACTTAATTGTTCATAATTATTCTTTAAATAATATTGCTGTTACTATGTACAACATTCACTTGGTTCTGCTCACTTAACTTTTCATTATTTCTTGCAAGCCTTTCCATGTTTTTCTAAAATGAACCAGCTCGTCATTTCTTACAGGACAGTAGTATTTCAGCAAAATCATATACCATAACTAGTTTAATCATTCCCCAATTGATGGACATCCCCTCAATTTCCAGTTCTTTGCCATCACAAAGAGGGCAGCTGTAAATATTTTAGAACACATAGGTTCTTTTCCTTCTACCTGATCATCTTGAGAAAAAGACCTAATAGTGAGTGATATTACTGAGTTGAAGGGTATACAAAGTTTTATAACTCTTAAGACATAATTCTAGATTGCTCTCCACAGTGGTTGGACCAATTCACAATTCCACTAATAGTGTATTAATGTCCCAACTTTTCCATATCCTTTCCAACATTTGACATTTCTCTCTTCTATCATTTTAGCTAATTTGATAAAGTGTGAAATGACATCTCAGAGTTGCTTAATTTTCATTTCTCTTATCAATACTGATTTAGAGCATTTCTTCATATTTCTGTATGTTGCTTTGATTTCTTCATCCTAAAACTGCCTATTTATTTCCTTTGACCATTTATCAATTGGGGAAGTACTCATATTATAAATTTGACAAAGTTCTCTATATATTTGAGAAATGAGGCCATTATCCAAGAAATTATCTATAAAAACTTTCCCCCAATTTTCTACTTTCCTTCTAATCTTGGCTACATTGGTTTTATTTGTACAAAAACACTGTGATGTAATCAAAATTCATCCATTTTACATTTCACATTGCTTTCTGTATCTTGCTTATTCATAAATTCTCCTCCAATGCTTAAGTTTGATAGGTTATATGTTCCATGTTCCTCTGATTTACTTATGATATCTCCTTTTATATCAAGGACATGTATTCATTTTTTTGACTTTATCTTGGTAAATGTTGTAGGATGTTGGTCTCTATCCAATTTCTGTCAGACTGCTCCCCAGTTTTCCTGACAATATTTTACCAAATAGTGAATTTCTATCGCAAAAGCTTAAATCTTTTCATTTGTCAAACACAAGGTTACTATAATTATTTACTACTGTGATTCTATGTCTACTTGATTCCACTGGTCCACCTTTCTATTTCTTCGCCAATACCAGATAGTTTTGATAATTACTGCCTTATGATATAGTGTAAGGTCTGGTACTGCTAAACCTCCTTCCTTTACATTTTTCTTTCTTCGATTACTTTAATACTCTTGACCTTTTCATCTTCTGAATGAATTTTGATTATTTTTTCTAGCTCAGTGAAATAATTAAGTAGATTAGTTTAAGTAGAATTGTTGTTTTTACTGTTTTGACTCTGCCCACCCATGAACAATGAATATTTCTCCAATTAAGTCTGACTTTATTTGTATAAAAAGTGTTTTATAATTATGTTCGTGTAGTTCTTGGGTTTGTCTTCTCAAGTCTCCAGGTATTTTATGCTGTCTGTGGCTATTTTAAATGCATGTATTTCTTTTTTTTTCTTTTTTTTTTAAATTTCTTTTTTTTTTTGAATGACTTGTTTATTTACTTTTAATTTACAAGATTCAGTTCCACAATCTCTTGAGTTTCAGATTTTCTCTCCTCCCTCCCCCCCCCATGGTGGCATGCAATCATGTATAGGATCTGCAGATACTTTCAC